>CM061354.1:46304079-46948008 GCA_030867105.1 Liasis olivaceus | reverse complement strand
CTGCAGCCTATTAATGGTCAAGTATAATCAAAATGAAATGGTCACATATAATCATATCAAAATCATTATGAAATTCTTGGCTCAAAGGGAGAACCAAAGGGCATTAAAGTGTGTGTTTTAAGATCAAATATATACTTTATAAACCCATATTGCATGAAAATATATATTCCAAAATTGAACTTAAACATAGCTTTAAATAGAAATATTTAAATAACAGGAAGAATGAATGAACCATGAAATTGCCATGGACCTGCCCATCCCTATTAAGGGATTTTGGTGCATCTAAGAGAGAATTTGCTCATTTGGATATGATGATGGGGAAGCCTCTGAATTACACATCATTTAAAGGAAGAGTTCCTCAAGATGAGAAAGAGTTTTCATTTCCCAAGGCCAGAAAAAAATCTGAAAATTAAAAGATGGTTGTTCAGTTTTTCCATTAAAAGTTTATCTTCCTTCTAACTGTAATGTGCTATAAGGCATTTCTAAGGACATTATTAGATTCAAGATTCCTTAGGAATTGTTTTGTTTGTTTCCTCCAAAAATCACATTTCTTTGAGCTGAGCAGGATGCACTTGAGAGTAAACATGTCTAGATCAGGCAGTTCACATTCAAAGGATGGATGGACTTGAGGAGGACATTTACTCGGGAACAACATTAATGGAATGAAAAAGCAGCAGGCTATAATGGCTGAATATGTTGCCTCCCCTGCTATGTTGATGGCTGTCTGGCAGTGAATGAATGGTACGGACACAAGCTGTCAAATAGGGTGCAACTAGACAAGGCTCTCATTAAATAAAGTAATGGCAATACTGATAGCTCCCTGCAGTGACTCATCATACAGATAAATGACCAGATATGGAGGCTGACAGATGGCAAATGACACTTATGTAATTGGAAAGTAAGTTGGAAACTTCCACCAACTGTTGCTGCAGTGGCCTGGGCTGGTTGGTTGGTTTGTTTAATGGTCTCACGTGAGATAACCTTTCCGCTCATTTCCTTAAGAAATGCTGTTTGGGATTTCCACACAGACCCTACTTTTCTGCCTTTGCTTCAGAATAAATAATTTTGCATGTGAGGTGTTGCTGTTGCACTTACCAAGAACACTGAAAAAAACACCAAGTACTTAACTAGGGCTACTACACCAAAGTCAATGGGAGCCATTTTAAATTAATCTCCCGTTTTCACTGAAGATTTTTCATGATCTCATGCCATAAGCATTTTGTCAAGCATTGGCACTTACCTGAGCCCTTGCATTTTTCCAATCAACAGAATAAGAAAATAAGCACTATCCATTCAGTTTAGAGCGGTGGACAAATCAATATCACTCTATAGTTGATGTTAGCAAATATTTTGAGTTTTAATTGCCTTCTAGCTCAAATACATTACTCATAAAAAAGCATGCTTACAGAACCATGCTTAAAAATTTATAATTTCGCTTTCTTCCCAGAGAAAATATTTATGTAATTATGTTTTGCAAGTGATGATGATGATGATGATGCAATCTAAAGCTGGCTTGAAATGTAACAAGGAAGGATGAGATGTAAACACATCATGGTGTTTTCCACATAGAATGGAATTTAAAGGGAAATGTGAACATTCCTAAGTGTGCCATAAATGGAAAAAATAAATAAAAACAATGGATAAAAAATTCTATATGAATAACTCATAAGTGCTGCTTATTAAAATGACCAGATAGATAGATAATTTTCTACACGCAATCATGCTTCTATGAATTCCAGGTAACTGCTTTCAATAACATAATTTCTCTGTTTGAAATAATGTGTGATTTGGTTCTAATATGTGGGAATAGCCCAAAACAACTGAAGAATATATTATTTGAGAAACTGCTTCTCTCATTACATATCATCAGGACATTAAATTCTTTAGCATATGCCTTTCTTAAGATGCCCCACTCAAAAAGATCTGTTTCTTAGGTATATAGGGAAGATCTTTTTAGTTTATTCCCAGATTATGCAAATTGCATCCTCTGGCATTGTGATTATTGTCCCATCCCTGAGTTCCTCATCAATTGTCTGCAATCAGTTTTTTAGAATGATTTTAAAATGTTTTTATTATTGTTTAATTTAACTATTATTTTTACTGTTTTTTCAGTTCATTTGTTTTTCCTTCATTACCCATCTTGAGAGCTATTTGGGGGTTGAGAGGTGTTGTGGGCAGGTACTAAGGAGCATGGGCAGGCAGGTACGTGCTGCTGCCTCACCAGGAAGGGCCAGGACAATCCTTCATACTGCGTCTCACTGTGTGTCAATGTCACCCGGGACGATCCTTTGCTCCAGGCCTTGCTGTGTTCCATGCTTCACCGCATGCCACTGCCAGCTAGGATGATCCTGTGCCATGCCTCGCCACATGCCAGTGCCAGCTGGGATGATCCTTTGTGAGGCACAGCATGTGGTAAGGCATGGTATGAAGGATCATCCCAGCCAGCTGACAGGGGCTGGGTGGCAGGTAGCAGCGGGATGGCGGTGGGTAGGCAGGTAGGCAGCAGGTAGGCGGGCAGCCAAAAGGGAGATATGCAGGTGGGGGTTGTTGAAATGGAGGCAGTCCCTTACCTTGGAAAAATAGAGGCTCGGGGCTGGGAGGGACCAAGCCAGGAATGGCTTGGATTGGGGCAGGTCCTCATCTAATGACCATGCAAGATTTACTTAATGATGGTAGCAGGGACTACCCAAACTGCTGTTGCTAAGCAGGGCAGTCACATGGTCTTTCACTTAATGACTGCTTTGCTCAGTGTTGGAGTTATCAGTCCCAATTAGGGTCATTAAGTGAGGACTACCTATACTAAAGCAAAAATTAAATACAAAACAAAATAAAAACAAAACTGAATACATTTGAGGTCAGCCACAGCCAATCTCATAACCTTTACAGAACAGGCTTATCCAATGGGCAGAAATAATTGTCTCCAGTTATTAATTTAACTAAAAGTTAAATGGGCATACTGTGGTTCACCCATAACTACACTGTCATGGGTTCTTTTTTATACCATTTTCCTTGCTGGGTCTCTGAACATTTTTCCCTCTGGACCATCCACTCCCACTGAAGAAAAATGCCTTCTTTCTTTTGGCAGCTGCACTCCTCCATTCACTGATGACTAAAGAGCTCTAAAAACACTCCTCTCCTCAACAGTGTCAAGGTTGCTGTTTTACTGGCAACTCTACCATGCTGATGTGAGAGAAAGGCTGAAAGGGGAGGGAAATGAAGGAGCACAGGTGCTTGCAGTTTTATCAAGCAGCCTGGTCTTCCACATGCACACATAACTACACTGCTTCATTCTGGACTAGATGTAGCTTCTGAATGGTCTTCAACAACAGCCTCTCATGGATACATTGCAGTAATTCAAATGGGAGGCAACCAAGGAATGAATGAGTGTCCCTGCACTCTTGTGGCACCACGCCCTGCTTCCCCCAGCCTCCCTGTGCTCACACCGAGCCACGGCCTCCTTCCCCTGGTCTCCCTGCACTTGTGCACAGCCTGCTTCAGGCCACCCAGGGCCTACCCCAACCCCCAAGCACCCCCCATGGCATCCTTGCACTCCTTACCTGTGAATCCCGCTGCTTCCCACTTAACGACCCATGCGTCTTGGAGTTATGATGGCAATTGGGACTGCCAGGATTATTGTTGCTAAACAGTAAATAAAGTCATGTGATGTTGCACTTTGCAACCACATCACTCAGCGATGGCAATCCTAGTCCTAATTGTTGTTGTGACTCCTATATTTGAGGATCATCAACATACTCATAGATTGTCTCACCCAGCAGCTTCACATTAAATAGAATGGGGATTGAACAGTCCCCTGAGGAGCTCTACAAAGCACTATGACCACTATGAAAAATATTCTATGCATCTAGTAGATAAAGTTGCTCGGATTCTCTTGGAATTGGACTCTGACTGGGGAGGTCCAAAAGAGGTGGCAGAGGCATGGTCTGGTTTGGTTATCTAGGAGGAGTTCGATCCTGTGACTTGTAAGAAAGTAGACTTCATCCTCGGGACTATTAACTCAGTCACCTATTAAGCCTTGTTCCTCCTGAGTTGTGAAAGCTGCTTGGGAGGTAACAAGCAGTTGGGTCCATGCAGTGATGTCAGCATTTTTGAGAGAGGGGGATGATTACACCTGCCTATCACCTGCTGATACACCCTCTCCTTGAGAGGCTAACACTGGGCCCAACTTCCCTGGACAATTTTGTCCCATTTCCAACCTTCCCTTTCTGGAGAAAGTTTTAGAGAAGGTAGTTGGGCTGTAGTTACAGAGGGTCCTGGATAAAACAGATTATCTAATTCATTTTCAGTTGGGTTTCAGGCCAGAACATGGTACTAAGATGGTATAGATCATACTTCTCAATGACCTTTGGCAGAACTGGGATAAGTGTGTTGCAACCTTTCTGGCCCTCCTGGATCTCTCAGCAGTTTTCAATATTATCAGTCATAGTATCCTTCTGAACCAACTGCAGGTTAAGGGAATGGGGGCCATGGTGTTGCAGATCTGCAGCCAGTTCCAAAGGTATTTTGTAGCTTACCTGTACATACATTTTACTTTATGCTGTATACTGTGTTTGTGTTTTATTAGGTTTTTAGTTTGTGAAACTGCCCAGAGTTATCTAGAAATATGACAAATTAAATTAAATTAAGATTGGAGATGGGACAACAATTTTCCAGCAATGTTTTCTTGAGGAAGGGATGGACCACCATCTCTTTAAAAGTTGGCAAATCACCCTGTTCCTCAAGGATACATTCACCGCCTCCTAGATCCATCCACATGTTGTATCCCAAGTGATCTTGACCAAACCGGAGCAGCATGGATCTAATATACGGGTGGCTGCACTTACAGCCTCATGGGCCATGTTCACTTCCTTGAGACCAACATGCTTAAACTCTTTTCAGATAACAATGCTAGACCATGCTTCAGTGATCTCCAAAAGACGTACTTAGCCAGAATCCAGCTCAGAGTGAATCCAGGTGACTCCATCTGACAGATGCCTTGAAGAATTATCACAATAGCCCTGCAGATATTCTTCTGGCATCTCCTTACACAGGATGGTCTGAGTCATGTTGAACAGGGATGCTGGCCAGATATCTGCAGATGTAATAAGAATGGAAAAATGATTACATTTTGGTGCTCTTATTGCCACATTAATCAAGGCTCTTAATCAAGCTCATTTGGGATTGTTCTTTGTTTCCCTTGAACAGTATTCTAGGCACCCTAAGAGTTTCATCTCTCAGAGTTCTACTGATAATCAGAAGCAGATCTCCAGGATCCACAAACAGAGAGAGTCCACACAGGCACAATCTGATCCAAAGTCATCATCATTCTCTTGTTTCAAGCAGACTAATACTTCAATTGAACCACAGATCAAAGCCTCAGGAACAATCCCAAATTCTCTCTGAAATGTAATAGAGTCCATCAGGCACCTGGAGTGGATGGATCAAATAGGTCCTTCCTCCCTGAAGTGGGAAGCAGCTGCAGAGCACTCCAAGGCTCACAGAGAGTGATTTGACCAGGACATAGGATTGATCATCCTGCCCTAAAACAAAAATTATATCTAATATGTGGCCCTGTTATGCATTGGCCCCTCACTATTCTGGGTGAGGTTCATGATTGCCACACTAGCCATGAACTCCTTAGCCACCTCCAACTCTGTAGCCAGAAAGGCAGATCAAAGTCACCCAATACCATAAGTTTGGGGAACTCCACCACCAACCCAGCAATGGCATCAAGCTGCTCAGACAGAAAAGCTACCACACAGCAAGGAGGCTGGTACACTAGCAGCCATTCCATCTGGTCCCTAGAGCCCAGCTTTACCATTTTCTTCTGTCTCATATTCTGGAACAAAATGAAATAATGAGTTAATAGCAGTTAATGAATATGGACTTGCTGTCACACCAGTTACATCTTCCTCAATATATAGATAATTTAGATGATTCAAAATGAGGATGGGCAATATCACAAGTATATTATAGTTGCATTGGAGCATCTGACAATGTTATGAAGCATCCAGCTAATATGATAAGACTATAACATAAATCAGTTCTGAAATAGAAATGCCTATCTATAGTGTTACAACATTAGAAACATTTTCACTCTACCCATTTTTAAAAAGAGCTAGTGATTATCCAATGATAATTTTGGCAATAACATTATAGTGCAATGAAAGATGCAAGATGATGATGATAATGATTATGATGATGATGATGATTTTGTTAAAATATTGAGGAATCAGTGAGGTATTATGGTATATGTACTTTTGGGGAGGAGCAATGTGAACAGCAACTAACAAAGTAATGCAACACTTAATTAGCAAACTAATTAACTTGGCTCATGGGTGACAAATAGAGATAGATGTGGACTAACATATTTTGGAATCAAAAGAAGAAAGTTTGTGTATGTTTTACAGTTAAAGGAAAAATGAGCAACATGTTGACCTAAAAAGAGATCTGGGAGCAATTATAACCCAGTCCTTAAATTCTCTCACCCATTAGATGGTGAGAGAGAAAGAGAGAGAGAGAGAAAGAGAAAGAGATTGTAGTGAATACTAAACACACAAAATGTAACTCATGGGAGATAGCTATTATATATTTTGCTTAATGAGATCTTATCCACATTGCTGGATACCATTCTGAGAATAAAAATTAGAGAAGGCCAAACCAATTGCAACATACAATTTATGGGGAAGATGTAGTTAATTTTAATTCTTCAGCATGATTGAAATTTATGTTCAGAATTTTGTGCTCTCTGAACTCTTGAATAAATTGTAGGATCTCAGAAAAAAATCCCTTCTGGTTTCTTCAGAGGCCAGAAAAACACCCAGTTCTAAGAACTGGATGTTTCATGTTTATAGCCATTACTTTCTTGGCAGCTTCTCAAAAAAAGTGCATAATAGAGTCATTTCAAGTTGATCTTTGTTTTTTCTATACCTCAGAGGACATGTTTGTTCAAGAAGGCCTTTTGCAATTAGGTTTGTTTGTTTGTATGTTTGTATGTTTGTTTGCTTGTTTTTTTGTTTGTTTGTTTTAATGTTTGGATGCTGTTGAAACACAAAATGGCTTCCTCCAATTCACAGAAGGTGGGATAGGAAGGTTCAATAGAACAGCTCTTTGCTTATCATTTTCCTTCCTTCCTTCCCAGAGTGCCTTTGGAGGAAAAAAAAGAAAAGGCCAGAAAAAGAATGCTGCAAAAATGTCCACGGAAGCCACTGTTTTTCCTTGAGATGAAGGGAAAGAAATAGAAAAAAAGGAAAGGATAAGAAAACACCCCCATTTTGTAAGTGTAAATTCCATCTCCTGCTTTGATCATTTCACTCCCTTTTCTTTTGTTTTCTTTTGTAGGTTTGACCCTTTCAGGGAACTTTTTCCCATCCCAGTTAAACAATCCTACTGCTGGCTAGCCTCTGTAAGACCTTAATATATTCATTTTACTTCCAAGAATATTGCATTTCTTTTCTAATTAATCTGTTAATTTGAGGGGTTGTATAAACTTTCTTGTGAGAAGGCACTTTAAAAGGTGTGGTACTAATCCATGAAAAAAAAATATCTGAATCTCTCACATCTCTGTTCTCTTTCAAATGATAAACAAATGGTTATTCAAGGAATAATTTGGAATAAGGTTAGTTAGTAAAGTCTTCTCCAAATATCAGCAAATATCAGTCTGTTACAATTAGTAGAAAACATTGGGCATAGATATCCTGCTGTATAAAGGATAGGTAATCTCTTTTTATAAGGATTGCTTTAAAGGCATTTGAATGCCACAAGGATCTGGCAGTGAAACAGTGATTCTAAGAAGGGATTCTCACACAGATAGCATTGCTGAAGACATCCTCTCTCAGAACAGATTGGCATCCTCCTTCTTGTATCAACAGTGTGGGATGAAGAAAACCAGAATCTAATGGCTTTGAATTGCCAAGAAATTGAAAACCAAATAACCTGTCTGAATTCTTGTCTTAATAATGCAATCTGATTCCTAATAAATCTTATTAATCCAAGCTCAGAGATAATTATTCCTCGCTGTTTTTCTCCAGCCCTGACAATTGCTAGGGAGGTAAGATAGCAACATTCCTAGAGGGGCAAGCTTATTATTCCACCACCTTTTTGATGGTGATGGTGGGGTAGATCATTTGTGTTTACTGAGCAAGTAAAAGGTTAATTGTCCACTTCTTTAGAGAAGGTTGACAGAAAACCACCAGAACTTGGACAGAAGGAGAGCAACTAAGAGAAGAGAGGACAGGTGATGGTTGAACAAAATAAAATGAAGAAAGGAAAAGGAAGACAGTGTATATATAAAATAAAATCACAGGTAGCCCTTGTGGCAATCATTCTAGAATTCCACTCAGGAGAGTTTTGTGAATATACCTTATTTATTATTTACAACTTTCATTATCATTTCATATAAAGTTAGTGCTCAAAAAAGTGTTATTTATGATCAACTGATCTTCTGAGTAAATGAGAGATACAATATAACAACCCCTCAAACTTCCCCCACAATGATATAGAACTTATAAGAGAGGAGATCATATTAAATTTATCATTTTAGAGTAGTAGTTTTGAGTTTTAAAATTATATTTATCCCCAAAATAAATATAGAAAACATTATGCCACTTCTGATCAAATAAACTATGCTTCACCACAATGGAAATAGCAGGATAATGCAAGCAAGTTGCATAAAACTAGTTTAACACTTTGTATTGGTGATTTTAGCACTAACTGGAAAATCTGCTCATCAATGGAAGAAATAATACAATTATAAATATAGGAATCTTGATTATCCATTCAGAGAGTGGGCAGCTAAATAGTATGGAGCTCATATAGAAATTGCTATTGAAAAGATGAATTCTTTAGCATCTTTTACACATCTGCCAACCAAAGCTGCAGCCACAGATGCAATGATATAATACCGTGAGAACATGAAGAAGATTCCTAGTTTGAAAGCATTATCACTGCAATTATGAAATGGTGGTAAATAAGGAAGAATGGCCCTTAGCTTAGGGTTAACATAAATATGTTAAACACAGAGTTCCATGGAATTATGCTGGTCACTCAGGAATAACTTTGCAGAATTAATTAGCATCTGATATTCTGGAATAAAAATGGAGTGTTTTGATAACATTAGTATGTTCTGGGAGCAAAACATGGAGTTTTGCACATCCTTGTTTACCTTTTGCTTTTCTGGGCAAATGGGCATATTTTCAACCAAGCTCTGGGTTGCAGCTGCTCAACACTCTATTTTCTATAAAAGCTTATGATAACCATTTAAGACCCAGAGGCATTCTCAGGCTAAATATGATTTCTAGAGGATGGGTCTTTGCTTTATAGCATGTCGGCTTTGCATTTTTAATGTTTTAAAACATTATACAGAGGGACAAGATCCTGATGAGCACCAGGGAACATATCCAGAAGCATATTGATGCTCCTGGGCACCATCTCAACACTACACTGTTCCTTAGTTCAAAGAATAGAAACAACCACACCAAAGCAGAGTATTGCAAGTATTCACTCTTGCTTTATGGTGATCAATGAGTTTCATTCATTGGCCAAAAAGGAAAAATGAAGTATATTCTGCTCATTTTAAAGAAAAATATGATGTTAATAAAGAATTCCACTCTACATTAATTGAGTGAATTTTAAAAGATCCATAGTGTAATATGTATGGAAATAGATAATACATTAGCTGTTGTTGCAGTTGCTTTGACTTTTAATAATAACATAAATAATATTCCTGTTAAAAAAGGGTTGATTTTAGATTTGCTTCTAACTTCTGTGCACGTATGCATAAAGCACATTGAAATATTTTGCAGACATAAAATTCATTATGAAAATCAGCATGTTACTCCCATATACATTTTTGAACTCATTTTCATTTCCCGCTTTATCTGACTGCCGTTTTTTAAATCAAGCAAATAATAGATAATGATCAACTGAGGAATGACATTTTATGGATCATTTTCACTGCCCTTAAATCATTTTCTACTTTATATTTGTGTTCTGACTTAAAACAACTTATGGTATTGTGTCAACTAAGATGTTTAAAACATTTCAACATGATGTTCAGGCACACGATTTATGACTACACAGGGGAACTTGAGTGAGTGTAAAATACTGTAAAGATGTTAGTTTTGGATGGTGAAAACACAGCTTCAATTCTCTATTCAGGTGTGAAATTCATTGGATAATCTTAAGCCAGTCTAATTTCATGTTCTATTACTTTGGAACATTGGGTAATACCTCAGTTCTCTAACTGTTTCCAACTCCAAAGAAATTTGAAAATTGCTTGAAATCTTGACAAATCATAAATTTTGTCTTTTTGTCTTTTGTTCGTATAGCTCATTGGAATACAACACAAAATGTATTACAAATACACACATTTATTAATGTTCCCATCATAATAAATGGGGAAACTTGCAAAGCTTTAGATTTTTCAAAGTTATTCAGTTCCATGCTGAGCTGAGTGATTGAATTCTTTCTGAAGTGAACTCAAGGCTGAATCTTATCTTCAATGCATATCCTGCCCATGAAGCTTCTTCAGGTTTAAGATCTTCTGCACATCTATGTATGTTGCTAGGGTACCCCAAAAGTTTAAAGGATCAGAATTGGGTTCCTAATATGATTTACTAATTCTTTATATAAAAACTTATATAAAGGATGAACTTCCTTAATCTGTAAGTAAGGAAGAACTGCTCAAGCTACTGTAGCTGAAGTTTGAATGAGTTTTGGAATTCAGTCCCACACCAAACATTCAGTTAAGTCATTTAGAGAAAGGACTAATAATAGTCTATAGTCATACACAGTCTAATAGTCATACACAGTCATGGGGGTAGTCAAGGAAGAACAAATGACAACAGATGGGTCATGATGCAAATGATGTAACTTAGATACCAGTGTTAGACATCAAGATTCAAGTACTAGGATGTATCCTTTGTGTGTTGACATCATAAAGCACATGTCATTTTGAAATCATCATGAATTGTTATGGATGCTGCTGCTGTGACTGCCCTTGGCTTTTACTTTACTGGCAAGCAATAAAAAAGAAAAGAATAACCTTGCTAGGTTCTTGCTTTTCTCTGGTCAGCCAAAAACTCTTACAGCAAATAGGTTATCAGTTAGATCCATTGTAGCAATATGTTTTTAAGTGGAAAGCAATTTAACTACGTAGCTTGACTGAAAATTGAGGCAGGCCCAGATTTTTAATGTAGGAGCTAGTCAGATGGTTAAAAATTAGAAGCTTCTTGGTAAATTGTATACAGCTAACAGGTGTTTTGTTATTTGTTCCAATCACAGAAGAACATATAAAGTATAATATCAGATACCTATTACATAACTAGATGGATTCAGTGAGATTTTACACAGAATACAGTAAGGTTAGTTGGAGTTAAGTTAGAACATAGCCTGTTTAATTTTAACTAATGTGATATATCCAGACATACATAATGTTAGTCATCTATTGATTTTAGTCAGATGTCATGCTTTAATAGCAATTATGTTTTCTGCTCACTTTTCACCTGACCCTATCTCAGCATTTAAATTGCTGCTTCTTGATTAGTCAACACAAAAAATCAATAACTTTTGCATTTCACTTCAAAGCTTTGATTCAATTACAATCTCGGAACTAATCAAATGTTGATCTAGCTGCTTCAGTCACAGGAAAGCAGTTTTCTAATGCCCTAATCTTTCTTTGTCACTACAGGCTACTTTTTAGTTCATTCATCAAATACTTAATTCCGTGCTGCAGTCAGAAAAAAAACCTGCTTCTGACTTCAACTTCATTCAATTAAAAATGATATTGTCTGTGTGTGTGTGTGCGCGCACGTGTGAAAGAGCCAGTTTGGTGTAGTGGTTAAGGCATCAGGCTAGAAACTGGGACACCAGGAGTTCTATTCCTGCCTTAGGCACAAAGCCACATGGGTGACCTTGGGTCAGTCACCTTCTCTCAGCGCTAGGAAGCAGGCAATGGCAAACCAGTTCCGAAAAGTCTTACCAAGAAAACTGCTGGGACTAGTCCAGGCAGTCACCAACTTGAAGGCATCAAAATATTATGTATGTATGTATGCATGTATATAAAATCCCTTCTCACTCCTATGGGTAGTATGTGCCTTCCTCAATCTTGAGTCCTCTACCAGAGGCCTGGGAGCTTGAGGGTTCTGCACAGTATCTTAGCTGTTCCTAGCACTGCACTCTTCTGGACAGAGGGCTCTGATGTTGTTCCTGGAAACTGTTGGAGCCACTCTCCCAGCTGAGGACTCACAGGCCCAGATGCTCCTACCACCACTGGAACCTGACCTTTACTTTCCATTGACAAGACATGGATGAGACCAGAGACCTATATACACACACAGTCATATGTTGTTTGCTCTCTCAAAGGAAGAAAATCCCATCAAGCATAAACCAAATGCATTTTTCCAGATTGTTTTGGGTTATCTGTATACAAGGAGAGCCTCTGCTTTTCATCTGTACTGAGAACCTTTCAGTCAAAACCTACAACCTCTTTGGGGAAATCTGGGAACAGCTACATGTTGCCAGTAGTTAAGATAAAACAAGAACTCCTCAACTCATTTTCTCACTGTGTTTCTGATTCCTGAAAGTACATTGACATTCAACAGCAAAGTGAAGAAAACTTGATTTTGCTGCTAAGCATTTGTGCAATTTCAGGAGTCCCTGGAGATGCAAAAATGGTTGTGGACTAATAGTTGTCTAACTTCACATTAAGTTGACATTGCAAATTATCAAAAAGGAGCTCTATAATATAAAGGCTTTTATTCAGACACAATACAGAGATGTATTCGATTTGCTACTTAAATTCATGAAGCTATTTAACAGAGACTTTGACTATACTGATTGGCAGGTTTGCTCCACAGTCTCATAGCTAGGGCCTTCTGCATGAAAAACATGCTGACCTAACTCTGCTACCAAAAATAAAATATTTGTACTCACACAAGGCCTTTAATAGTGTAATCACATTCATAAGAGCATAAGAATGCATGGATTGTCATGCTAGACAATTGCAGTCTCTAACCCAGCACTTTGTCTCTCAGTGGGACAGCCAGATGCTAGCATAGATGATGATCTGAGCATTTCTAATTGCTGCCACAAACAAAACTGTTAGATATATTCTCCATGAACACAGATTAATTATGTGTTGAATGATGAACTCTTTTTGTTCCATCTCTCTCTTTCTCTGTCTCTCTCTCCACACACACACACTCACCCACATACTGTACATATATACAGTAACTAAGAGGGCTGTAATGAGCCAGAAATACACCATCTCTATACATAGTCTTTGAATGTACTAATTTCAAATTCTTCAATTCAGTGAAGAAGTGGGCTTGGCAGCAATTATCACTTTAACTGGCTTCTTTCTTTCTTCTCATTTGCTGAGCCCAACACAGCAATCAGCGAACTACTTTCTTTCACAAACTATCTGGCTTTTAGCAGAACACTGGAAGGACCTGGGGAAATATCCAGAAACTAAGTGTTAAAAATTCATGATTGAAGCTCTTAAAGCCCGGGAGGAACATAAAGAGGGAAGAGAATAGCCACCAGACCCAGGGAATTAATGTACTGGTTAGCCAGACTAAGGGGAATGAAAATACCAGGTCCTGCATTTAGTCTCTGCATTTTAAGTACGTACTGAATTATTCTGCATGAGGTGCCTTCTGAAAAATTTACTAAGGGTTTTATTGGTAACTGAACAGCAGAATTTAGGCTGGTCTCCTGAATTAGAACCAGCTTGAGATGAAAAGTATGAAAAAGGGAACTGTTTGGCATTAAGCCTCCAGGCTTTGCTTTTTCATCTCTGTACAAGATCCCACTCTAACAAAGTTGCACCTACTGTCTGCCACCAAAGGCAGATTTAATGTATAGGAGCAGAACCACATATGACAGAAAAAGAACAGTTTCTACTTTTATAATAATGTTTCCCTTGGCCTTTTAGAGATGTTTCTTTTTCTTTCATATTTTGCAATTCCAGCATAAGTAGTATATAGATATACTTCATCAATCATTTTTTAATACAAAATAAACTAGTTCTTAAATTAAATATTTAGTCAGTTGGAACTTCCAGAAAGTGCCTCCCCTTGACCCCCCTTCATTGAAATGCCTATTATAAATAGCCACATTTAAGTTACCCCTTATTAAAAAAAACTGCTATAGAAAAAAAGAAGAGTTTCTGAATTTTCTGTCAATGTTGATAGAAATGATGAGATTGTTCCCACTATAATTTTTGCAACAGTCCAATGTACTCACCTCCTGCTAAGAGGCTTATACAAATTACAAAAACTGCAATGGTAAATGTTTTTTTTAACACTTGATTTTGGTCTCCAACATAGAAGGATATTACATATTTTATTAGCTCATTTACCACCCACTATGTTGGATTATTAGCTAATTCGCTATTTACAATTTAAAAGCATTTCTTGTCTGATATCTAGTTTATAGTTTCACAAAATTAAAGGATCAGCATAGTTTTTTAAATGAAATAATCTTAAGGAAAGCTAAAAATGATCATTAAGAAAAGATACCCTTAAAACTTACAAGGCATAGTTCGGCACCTGCTGAGACCTATGAGGGTACAGGTGCCCCAGTACACAGCTCTACTACCTTTTTTTTCTCTCTCTCTCTCACTGATCAGTTGCCCTTTCCAAGCATGTCTATAATTGTCAGAATTATGAGATGGAGTGATACCCTCTAGTTTCCTAGCATCCATCTCTGATTTTGTACAGATCTGAATCACAGAAAAAGACAGCAATGAATTTTTCTAAGCATCTTCTCCTTCTTCTCTCCACAGAGAACATTAGGAATGAGTGGAAGTTTTAAACTTCCCAACCCTGCTTATGACACTCCTTTATCATGATCAGGGCCCCAACCTACTCCCTTGGGAATTAAAGGAACCAACATGGTTATCTTCATTCTACAGAATTAAATGTATGAATTAGAAAATTGCCAAATCACATCTGATTCAAAGCACAAAGTGTTAAAAGGCATCATCAGTTAAATCTCAGGCATCCAACTGTGTTTCATGGATGATAATAATATTGATCTACTTTTCAGAATAATGAGGTATGAGGAAAGGCTCATATAGAAGAGACAGGGCACATTCTTAAGATAACAGGCGGTTAGGACACAAGTTGCTGATTACATTTATAAAGATTTGGTGCATATATCCCTCTTTGGTTCAGCTTGCCTGTGGACCAAATACCTCCATCCCCTTTGTTGGGTATCTCTGGACATGGCAAGGCTGTATGTTCCACCCCAGCAAGTGCTGGTCAAGTTTTCCCCTCCCACCTGATGCAGTGGATCAGCCCAGTAGTCCCTGAGCTAGACTGGAGCTTTGATCACTCATTACTTAGGGACACGATGGTATCTCAATTCCTGGATCATAAAGTATATAATACTTGTTTCCAAAATAATTGATCTGATCCAATTTGTCAGCCACGAGCCATAGAGACAGAATGGGTGGGACAGTCTGCTTGAAAAAAACCCTTCTACAGTACTTGCATTTATGTGCCAAGAATAGACCACAAGAGATTGTAGCTCTACAGTCTGTATGTCCCATAAGCCCACCCAATATGGATTCACTCCCACAACTACTTTTATTCTTAAGTAAACAGACAGCATACAACATGCCTCCACCTTTTGAGCTGGAGAATGTGGGTTGCTTTGTATCAAGATGTGTAAAATCATCAATCTGGAGTAGCTTGATAAATTAGATAGGTGTAAATCTAATATTACAACTCTTTTGAAATAAAGTCTTTTTTTTAAGTGCATATAAATACACGTTCTGTTTATTATTTCTATTGAATATCATCTATTCATAATAATATACAGATAATCCTTCCCTAACAACCACAAGAGGGACCAGAAAATTTGTTGTTAAGTGGGTGATTGTTAAGCAGCGCATCACATGACTGCACCCAATTTTATGACATTTTTTGCAGCGGTCATTAAGTGAATCACCACAGTTCCCCATTGATTTTGCTTGCCAGAAGCCAGCTGGGCAGGTCACAAATGACGAACACATGACCCTGGGACACTGCAACTGTCTAAGTGCGAGCTGGTTGCCAAGCACCTGGACTGCGATCATGTGACCATGGGGGCACTGCAATGTCATAAATACAAAGACCAGTCATAAGTAGCTTTTTTTAGTGCCATCGTAACTTTGAACGGTCGCTAAACAAATGGTTGTTAAGCAAGGACTACCTGTATCTTGTTTTTCTTGAAGAACTTGTAGCATTAGAATTAAAAGGCAAAACACAGTTAAGTGTTTAGGAAAGAAGAATCTGAAAAATATTATTTAAAAAGAGGAAGAAAATGAAAAGGGGAAGTAAGCTACAAGAAGAAGGAAAAGGTCTGGCAGAGACAGAAGACAAGAGAGCGACAAAAAGGCTGACAGAAGAAGTTATGGCATATAAGTAAAGCAGAACAAGGCATTTGAAAGGAAAGAAGCTAAAATCGTTTTTACCTCCAGAGGTTGGGAATAGGTTTAACATGGTTCTCTTCCTTCTTCAGGACTGGTTTCAGCCAGTGTTGGTTGGGGAGTAGAGAGATCACTTCCTTGGCTTCTTCTTTGAGGGGTGCCCTAGGGGTCTATTCTCTCCCTCCTCACTCCATTTCAGCATCTACATGAAATCACTCGGGGAGGTTGTCTGTCAGTTTGGGTTATTGTATCTTTCAACCATGGGTCAGCCAAGTGAGGCTGTCAAGGTTCCTTTCCAGTGTCTGGAGGCTATGTGAGTTTGGATAGGGAGCAACTCTCTCCAGCTCAATCCTACCAAGACCAAGTGGCTGTGGGTGTTCGGGGCATCCAGATCTGGTTGTTACCTATAAACCCCTACATGGTATGAGAGACTGCTTATTTCCTATAGTATCTACCTGGCTGATTTTATCTGGCAAGGTTGGCACATTCAGGGTTTCTTCAATTAAAGAATACCATCTATTGGGACCCCAGAAGTGCACCTTCTCTGTAGCAGCACCTGCCCTCTGGAATGAGGTTCTACCCAAGGTGGCCCTACCTTGCTGGTGTTTCAAAGGGCCTTGAAGACCTGACTGTTTGCCCAGGCCTGTGACAAGACAAATTGAAGCCTCCATTTAGGTTGTATGGGTCTGTTTTTCTTTTATTCTTGTTCATTCTTGCAATGTTTTATTGCTTTTTACTTCTGAACCACCCACAGTCATTGGTATTTGGGCAGTATACAAATTCAATGTAATAAATAATTTAATAATATGAAAGAAAGATATCTGTGTCAAATGAATAGAAACACTCATAGGACAGTGACATTTGATCTAGACAACATGCAAAGAAAGAGTACTTGAACTTCAGGAAACATTTGCTGTATTTTGAAATATACTGTTCATGTTGGATTGTCAGGCTGAAGTTCAATGAGATTATGTGAGTATATAAACACTATGGAGCTACCTAAACAGTTCATGAAAAAAAACCTTTCTATAAAGATAAAGGATAGTAGATATGAAATCATGTGTTCAATTATTTTACTCCTTTGCAGTTACTGAAGCATAGACATTGTTGAAAGATTGGAATTTAGACAAGAGAAGGTTAATGAATCCAGGAGTAAGGCTGGACAATGCCATAAGAGTTTTGCCTAGAAAAGCTGGCAAGTGCCTAGAAAAGCTGGCAAGTTTCAGGTTTCTTGTGACCTGAATAAGTAGGAAATATTTTGAAGAATACTTGTAGGCAAAGATGGTGCGTCTTTAAAGGAAACCAAAGTCACACTGGAACTTTGTTGCCCAGAGAAACACAGAGTTTGGATTCTATGAGCATCTCCACAAAAACCAAATTGGTGATGAAATTGCTATGAGATTTCAGTAGGACAATATTGAGCAGTTCTATAGGCAGCAAAACTGGGACTTGGGGAGACCATAGGCAGGCCATCCTGTAGCCCGTGTGTTTCTAATTCTAAAATATTATTAGATTTCCCAACCTGATGCCCTCCAGATATGATCAGTCAAATTCTTTAAACAACCAATTTGCACCATTGTAGATAATGTTGCAAATTTCTTTCTAGATTGTGTTATTACAAGCTGATTTGCAACTGGGAAGTTACCCAACTCTTTGCTCTTGAACAGCAATTTTTCTATATGCATTTTTTAAAAAAGTGGAGGGTTATATAGTTGCTCATCTATAATTTGAAGTTACATAGCCCAGACTTAGGTTTAGCATCTTATCTATAGCTTGTGAGAATTAAGCTTTCTAGTAGAAGAAAACATATTCTATTTTTAGCACAGTAAACAGAGAGATATAGCACAATATCTGAAAGGCAGATGGTTATGCAGAATTAAATTATAGGGCTAAAAGCACAAGTGTACACATAGACTTGAGCATCACCAGAATATAAATATTCTCTTTCATGTACTTTTTAATTAAATATATGCAGTCTCAATATTGTGGTGGTGTATGCCTTGTAGGTAGACACGTTAGATTATGCTAGATATTCTGATTAGTGCAAATTCAAAAAGACCAATGATCACATTAACCTTTTGGCAGCTATGTGACAAATTAATCTCCTCCAAAGTTGTACAATAAAGCAACAAAATTATCTTTCAGCATAACAGACTATTCAGTTTTCCTTTATGAAATGGTTTGCCCATCAAATGAACACGTAAACTAATAAAAAAAGATTTACTACCTGTATACAGTATGCATGCAGTAACAAATGAATGAACTAAAGCCTTTTTTGGCATTTAATCGAAAGAGTAGAGATGCACAATTAACTGAGATGATAATAAGACATTTTAAAAAGTGCTTGTAAATGTATTCTAAAACTAATTTTAATGTCAAAATCAGCATTTTTCTTCTCTCTAACAAAGTGTAAATGAATAGGTGCATCAAATTCAGTCTCCTGAAAAGTAGTCAATTAAGATACCATGTTTTCCATCAATCAGTACTAATAAACCTTCAGATATGATGCTGTCAACATAAAATCAGAGTAAATTATAATGGAAGTGAAGTGACCTTACTTTAAAAATACTCATTGTAAACTTTTTTTTTTGTTACCTTTCTCTCATTTATGATCAACATAATTGGCAATAGAACATTAATCTGAACATATTTGCTTTGTACTGAGGTAGAGTAAATGAGAAATTACATAGGCTTTTTCTTCACAATGTTAGAGATCCCTATAATAACTGAGATTGACACCCTAAAACCCTCTCTGTGACCTGTAAATTTTACCTGAGCTATAAAATTCAGAACCAGGCAGGAGAAGTGTTAACTTGAAACAGTATTCTGGAAAACAACATGGAATAAATTAAAAAAGAAAAATAGGTTACACTGTAGCTTTTCTCCTTACTATAGATCCAACAATAATTTTTTTAAAAAATTGGAAGTTTTTAATTTAATATTAAAAATTACACAGTAGCACATCTGTGTCACAATTCCTTGATCAACTGATATTTCACAAAGGTTTTTAATTAAATTAATTATCCAAACCAATAGAAGTTTGGTGATAGTTCAAAAACATTTGCAATACCCCAACTCAGATCGGAAATTTTGTCCATAACCTTTGTGTTTCTCTTGCTCTACATTATTCAGAATGCTTCTGGAATTATTGATCATGTGTACTGTTAAGAGCAAAAGGGCCCCCCGCAATTCATGGACAGTATTTTTATAGGGAGTTCAGTGCAGAAGTAATATTAGCCACCAGAGTCAATCTGGAGTCAAGTGGTACTGAAATAAAATCAAATGAATAAATAATATTCAGCATTCTATTATAAAAACAGAACACAAAATTATGATTTCATTCAATGTCACAGCACTCTTCACATCCATAGATCCAGAACTAGTAAAAGAATCCATGGCAGCTGTACCCCACAACACACTCGACCTAGCCAAATACACTAAGATCAAAATACCCAGAATCATGGATCTCCTCAGTCTCTGCCTCACTATCTACTTTCAGTTTGATGGACAATATACCAACAAATTAGAAGAACACCCTTGGGATCACCACTCTCAGGACTCATAGCAAAGACCGTAATGCAGCATCTTGAAACTATAGCACTTGCACACATACAACCAAAAGTATGGATTCGGTATGTAGACAACACCTT
Organism: Liasis olivaceus; assembly: GCA_030867105.1. NCBI lineage: Eukaryota > Metazoa > Chordata > Lepidosauria > Squamata > Pythonidae > Liasis > Liasis olivaceus. Next base: position 46,927,944 of record CM061354.1, on the reverse strand, counting down.
TATCATAATAAAAAAGGAACAACTAGAGAAGACACATGAAACAATCAACAATATTTTCAAAGAAATAACATTCACAAGGGAAGAAGAAAACAACAACACACTACCCTACATGGGTATCCTCCTCAGCAGAGGAAATGATGGCAAATTAGAAACGCAGGTCTATTGAAAAACAACCCATGCTAACCAAGTGCTCCATTACCAAACTAACAACCCAACCTCCCACAAGAGGTCTGTGTAAGAACGTTATTCAGATGAGTACAAACGCACTGCAGCAACTCAGAACACCAGAAAAAGGAAACCGCTACCTATACAACATCTTCCAACAAAATGGATACCCATGCAACTTTATCAAAAACTGCCTGACCACGCAACCCATTACAGCACAACCAACACAAGCTATGTAAAGGATAATGCTACCATACATCAAAAACATCTCAGAAACAACCAATATATTGTTTAGCTGGTCTGTGCACACAAATCAACTAAAGCCCTCCAAAACATCTTAAATAAACCAAAAGACCCAGTAGCCCAAGAAGAAAAAACAGGAGTCATCCACAACATACAGTGTAAGGACTGTAACAGCCACTATGTAGGACAGACAGGCAGAAGACTAGAAGAGCACATCCATGAATACCAACTAGGAATCAGAAAATACGATGAAAACTTCTTAATCTCACAACACATGGACAGATTCAATCATAGTTTCAATTGGAAAACTGTGATCATCCAAGACCAAGCCAATTCCAAAAATGCTAGGGAATTCCTAGAAGCTTGGCATTCAGACACATCAGCCATTCATAAACACATAGAGATAAACCACATTTACACACCATTTGAAAGAGTTAATAAAAAAGTTTACAAGGAAACAAAAAGACCAGAACACATCGTCTCCAGCAGCCAACACCCAGATAAGCAGGGATTAACACCAGGCAAACAATCAAGCAGAAAACAATGCCCTAATCAAGGAACTTCCAAGGAGAAAATTATACCCTCACCAACACTGGCAGGGCAAGCTACTCTATATAAACAGGGAACAAACCCCACACTCACTAGCACCGATGATGTTATATAGTTGGGTAATGAAATGTCTGCAAGCAAGCAGCCAAGTTCAGAAAGCACCAAGGATTCCATGACTCGGCATTCATATAAGACATTTTGATATTATCCTATGAACGCTACAGATAAAACTGAACGATTATATGATTAGTTATGTGTATAATTTTTCTAAAAGTCATCCAAGAAAACTCATGTTCTTTTTTTCATGAAAAGCAGAGATAAATTAATCACTCAAAGTCCTTGGGATCAAAGAACAAAGTTCAGCTTCTTTCACATCCGACTAACAACATCCAGTGTTGTTTAAAAGTTTGCTATTAATTATATTAATATATTACATTAATGGTAAAAAACTGATCCTAAAAATGTCATTATTTGCATAATAAATAGCAAATGTCATCTCAGAAGAAGTTAATAATCCAATCTCATTAGGAAGGAATTTAGAAGTCTCTTTTTGAGAATACCATGAGAAGAGGGGGAACTACATTTTTAAAGAGATGGTTCTAAAACCCTAAAAATCTGTGGTCTGCAGGAAGCTTTTGTGAACTCCTCCAAGACTGAAAGCTCTTGTGTATCTTCCAAGCTCTGCTCCTATTTGCAGTAGGTATCTCCACTTCTCCATCCCTTTTCTAGAATCACTATATAACTTGCCAAGATGTATAAATTTAAGAGAGCAGTAAAATAGAGACTTTTGTCCTGGTCCCCAATTTAGTTATTCAGCTTGTCCATTTTTATGGACAAATTCTGACATGTCATACAACACTGAAATGCCATTGATAAGCTACCCACATCTTCTACAGACACAATATGAATATATTGCACATTTTTAAAATATTATTGTCTTTGGAGTCTTTTATATCATTTTTGCACTTTACCTGACAATAGCAGATTACAGTAATGGGATCTTCCATTCTAATTAATATTGCTCAAATGTGAAAAATATGCAAATTTCAATTTTGCCTTTAGTTCATCATGTTTCCAATAACCTATTTTTTAGGGTGAATGAACAAAATGTCATGCAGATTTGTAACACACACATATTTTTATGCAACTGATCTTAATGTACAAAACCTTTGCAAACAGTAAGTTGTTATTTTCATATAGCCTTAATCAGAATAGGCTTGTTTTCTATGATTTGTTTCCATCTTAATTATAGTACACTCATTTAAAATAAGTGGGACTTAAGCTAGTTTTACCATTGTTTTCAAGAAGCCTATTTCATATCTGATTAAATCTAAATCTAATCCATTATCTACAAGTTCACCTGAAGTTGAGCCATTATAATAACATTCACTGGTGATTTACAATTAATTCATTCTGTACTATCAGTCATACAAATTCCCCTCCCCTTTTTCAGTTTTTGAACATAATTCATACGCTTAGATAGAAAATTGTGCCATAAATCATGCTGTTTTGGATTCAGAAACGAAAGATCATGTTTTGCATTGAAGATTTTACAGTCCATGCTTCAGAAGTACATCCTCATGGTGCTAGTTCTAATGCTTAAATAGTTGTACTTAGTGAATAATTAAAAGGGTGCTTGAAGGCCGGTATCCATTTGGAAGCCAGGTCTTGCTACAGAGCATGGCTGATAAAAGTTCAAAGACAACACAAGTGACCTTGGCGCAATACATGCCAACAATGTTTACACTGCAGACATATCAATTTGCTGAAGACTCTTTATTTTTACATCAGTGCAATCCTGTGATTACGTTTCTTTTGATTTCTTTAGTTGGCTGATCTTTGTAATATTTCTTCCTGCAATTTCAAAGCATGTTCTGCACTTTAGCTGCTTATTTATTCTACTAACTGAATATTCTGGGCACAGCCTAAAGCAGTGTTGTCCAAACTTGGCCACTTTAGGATGAGTGGACTTCAACTCCCAGAATTCCCCAGCCATTCTGGGAGTTGAAGTCCACTCATCTTAAAGTCGCCAAGTTTGGACAACACTGGCCTAAAGCAAAGGCTGGGGTGAGGGGCAGGGGATGGATGCACTGATCATGTTTAGGCTAAGAGGGTTCCAGGGATTGCCAAGAATAAGAAATGGCCCCATCCCAGCATAAGACTGAATGGGCATAAATGATTCCTGAAGAAAGCAGGATAAAAATACAAGAAAATCCTAGTTCATTCACAATGACAAGTGTGACTTGCCTGTCTGGACCACAGCTATGAAATATCTCTTTCTGTGTCTGCCGATTGCTTCCATGTTAGTTGAACTATCACATTTCTACCTCCATTTAACACTTGGAACATACTAATTGTTCTCTGCTCTTTTGAATTAATGAATATATCGTTTCAATCATTACTATTCACCTTCCTAAATTTCCTAAATGTGTTTTGCCAATTATTTTTTTCCCTTAAACGTTATTAAAGATAAAACTCAAATTAAGAATCTTTCATTTACATCACTAACACAAACCTGACCTTGCTAGAGACAGAGAGAAACATCTTGCTCAAAATGTAACTTTTGTTCCAGGACTATTGCTTCTGTTAATCTTGAGGTTTCTTTATCAGCAGTATTTGCATTTGCAATGGGGAAGAAAATAAAGAACAAACTTCTGGGTAAATCCCACTAGACCTCCTTTTCCTCTGAATGACAGATTATAGCTGTGTAAAGCTCTCTGTATTTCTATACAACATGCAAAATAAGTTTCTGTTGGTGAATCTTCATTATAAAATGGGTAACATTTAATGGAATACAAATGAGAATTTTCCCACCATTTTCATTTATCTTCCTTTTCTCTTTCCCTTTCCTTGTCCACCCACTGCTTCTCCATCCCCTTGTTCCCTCTTGATTTCTGGACAGAAAAAAAAAATCCTGAAATGTTATTACCTTGTTTAAATCATAGCATAATAGTTCCTTTTTCCTGATCTGGTAGAAAAAAATATGAAAGAGGAAATTAAGATGGTCAAGCAACTCACTAACAGTTTCTGCACTGATAGTGTGGCCTATAGAATTATGTGTAAGGGTTCTAGTGTATGCCTAAAGACACAATTAGGCACAATCTATGCTTCACTGCCTCATGCACAACACATTTTTGGCGCACAAAACAATCCAAGGCTCAGGAAGGAGCAGAGATATAATGACAGATGAACCCAGGACTGTATTCCTTGAAGCCAAGCTGCCCAGGAGAATCAAGATCAAATCTCCAGACATTTTCTTTTTTTTTTAATTTAGAGCAGCTGTGAGGCCAAAATATGACTTGAAAAGTAGCAGGAATTCCAAAGAGCTAACCCATTCCCTTGCCACATTTTGCTAATCTAATGCATTTCCTGACTGCAGAGCGAATAACAGCTTAAAAGATTTATTTGGTAGGGAAGGAGGAAAAAAGGCCTCTCCTCAGAACTGCTATTTTGATCAAATTCAGAGTTTCCATGTGAAATGGTATGGTTCTCTAACATTTAAGGTAGTCGATCTTAGTTTTTTGTGCAAGACTGTATAAGAAGATATAAAAATTACACTTCAATTTTATGCCAGAAACTTTTCTTACAACAGGTAATTCTATCCATCCATCTAATTCAGAAGTGTTATATAATACCTGTTGCCTGATGATGTCAAGGGATCATTTTGTTAGACATGGTCTCCAATGTTTATCACAACTTTATCCCCATTCTTACCTGATTCTACTTTTAATTCTCCTGGGTACCCTTGGATACTGGACTTTACAAGTAAACTGCTTCATGAAATGTTCTTTTATGGCTTTTCCCCACGTTGAATGATAAGTAGCAATTTTTCCAAAAAAGCAATTGCTTTATTGTATCACAGTCCTCAGTTGTGCCCACTTGGACTCCATGCTGGAATGTATATTGGATCACATTTATTGGTCTGATTTATTTTATTTTTTATTACTGCTTCCATTTCTCTACTGAATGTTTTAAAATGTATTATGTGAAAAAAATTCTTAAGATGGATTTGGTAAACGATACCACTTTAGGAAAGATTTCAGAAGACCTGATAAATGACAGTTTTATCCTCTCATTATAAAACAGATGTCTGTAATTGTGTTTTGTATTTGTGCTGGTATATGTGTATAAAATTCAGTATGCCACCAACTATTGAGATCTGTCAGCAATTGCAATAAAAACAAATTTAAAACTGAGACAATAAAAACAGTTAAAATAGTAATTAGAACAGGTAAAACAAGTTAATAATTAAGACTGAGAGTTAAAACCAGCAATTAAAGGTAGATACAAAAATATACAATTTATGGTCTTTTAAAAGCTAATAAAGATGTCAGGCCCCTCAACTCTGCAGAAAGTGCATTCCAAAGGTCTGGAGTAATGCCAGAGAAGGTTCAATCTTGAGTCGCTGCCAGACAACCTTGTGGCAACAATAGACAAACCTCCTCAGATAATTTCAGTAAACATGGAGGTATAGAAGGATATGTTCAGACACAAACCCTGAAGCTTCAATGGTAATGATAAGTAATTTGGAAATGAATTGGCAGTCAGTGTAGTGCTTTAAGAACAGATGTAATTTAGTCCCTTCATGATCTAATTTGGCTGCCAGGTTTTATACTAACTGCCATTTCCTGGTTAAATATAAAGACTGACCCTCATAGTGTGCATATAGTGACTACAGTCAAGCATGGAGATTACAGTTGGTGCACCACAGTTTTGCAGATTGCAGGCAGGCTAATGTTATCCAAAATGAACCACTGTTTCTTTCAAAACTGATGGCATAGTACCTTCACTCAAGAATGTGTTAACCACCATTTGCACATAGCTTCCCATCACCACCCTAATCACTTTCACTAATTAGGTAGGGCAGAGATCTAATATACATGTGGCTAAGCTAACTTCACAGACAGTTGTTTCCATTTCCTCAAGACCCAAGATCTCATACAGACCCCAGATACCCTCATAAGAAGATCTCTGTCATTCTGCTGAAGTTGCCTAGTCAGCATCCAACTAGAAGTGCATACAAGTGATTTTATCCTTTAGATGCTACACAATGCAATGGCCTAGCAGTCATTTCTCCAGCCTGGCACTGCCCAACAGGCACTGGGTCACTTCAGCAGTACTGCTGGGTGGTTATCTGTTCATGCAATAATAGTGGAGAACATCATTTCACCTCTTACCACCATGGTAACACCACCATTCTTCTTTGTTCAGTCATATTCATTCTTTGGTTCCCCCCCTCCCCCAGCATTGTTCCAGGTACCTTATCTACCACTTCATCTCCCAGAGATTTTCAGTAAACCAAAGACATCCCTTGGATCTGTGGACAGAGAGGTGCTGTTCAGGGACAATTTTGTGAGTGCCATGGCAGATCCCTTGGATCTGTGGACAGAGAGGTGCTGTTCAGGGACAATTTTGTGAGTGCCATATTCCAAGCAGTTGACAGGAAAATCAAGAGAACTGCTATCAGGGCTTTGGAAAGCACTCCAAGGACCAGGAGCGGACCAACTTAATAGATCCATTTTCCCTTCAGTGATTGTGGTGGTTAGCTCAAGGAAAAATATTAAAAATGGCTTTACAATCACACAGTTCTTTCAAATTATTCCAACAAGGTGTAATGTGAAGTTTGGATTAAGTCTGATATCCCTTAGAAATCAGTTATAACAAAATTAGCAAAAAACCTAAATATATCATTTTGTTATTCATAAGTAGTTATAAATTAGATGACAAGTTAATCAGCATTGCATAAAATTGCCTAATCTGAACTCTGATGTTGGAGATATTAATTCAATCTGGTTTGAATGTCTAAAACAAATCATACCACATATTCAAAAAGTATACTTGACGTGCATAAACAGGACATTAAAAAATTGAAGCTTGTACAATGTAATCATTATTCCTCCTAAGTATATAACCTGAGGATTCAGTTAATAAAGTAAAGTAAAATCTTTTATCCTTTGTTTGTTATTTTATATAACGCCAATACTTTAAAATACTAATCACAAAACCAAAGCCACTTTCTAAGAAGAAGAATTTCTATTCTTTTACAATTAAAATAACATGGTATTTATTAAAATTGTAGTTGATTTAATCCCCATTAATTCCCTTTGATAATGTGATTTTGATATATGAGTATTTTCAGAAAAACAAATCAGTAGAAGATTAAAGTTTTGATATATTGCAACGCAATGTATCTTATTACTGACTAATTTAACTTCATTTTTTTTTCCTTTAAACAGATAACACTGGCTCATTAATGAGAAAGAGAAGTTTGTTCAATCAAAGCTGTTTTTTAAAAAAAGATAACAAATGTGTTGCTTTTATCCTCAGATTTTGATATTATTTCATCTGCAATTTTGTACTATGCAGCACAATTTTATATAATATTATAAACACTTCACAAAATCTCATTCTGCAATTGTAATGTGCTGAAATAACAGTAACCTCAGCTGAATGGTACCTATATTCAGTTAATTGCATTGCCACTTTTTCATCTCTGTCTCTATGTATCCATCTCTTCTACCGCCATATTAGTGGCAGAAGGTCCCAGGAGAAAGAAAGGGAAAGAATTAGGTCTGGACACTTTATTTATTTATTTATTTATTTGATTTGTCCCCGCCCATCTCCCCTACAATGGGGGACTCTGGGCAGCTTACAACCACTAAAATCAAAATACATAATTAAATTATAAAAGGTTTAAAAGTTATAAAAACTAAAAATTTACAAAAATAAGATAGAGATAAAAAGCTAAAAACTCCAAGAGGCCAATAGGGCCACACCAGGCTGCTAAGGGGCCAGCCAGCCCCATTTCTGGTATCCTCCCTCCCCGCCCCAGGCCGGATGGCAGAGCCAGGTCTTCAAAACCCTCTGAAAGGCCTGGAGTGAGGGGGCCTGTCTCACCCCCGGGGGCAAGATGTTCCAAAGGGTGGGGGCCACAGCAGGGAAGGCCCGCCTTCTGGACCCCGCTAGTCGAAGTTCTTTTACCACAGGGATCCGGAGCATGCCCTCTCTGTGAGATCGGGTGGGACGGGTTGAAATCGTGGGGGCGAGGTGGTCCTTCAGGTAACCTGGCCCCATGCCATGTAGAGCTTTAAAGGTAATAACCAACACCTTGAATTGGACCCGGAAGCAAATCGGTACCCAATGCAGCTCACGGAGCAAAGGTGTTATATGGGTCCTTCTTCGGGCCCCAAAAATTGCTCACGCGGCCGCATTCTGGACCAGCTGAAGCTTCTGGATACTCTTCAAGGGTAGCCCCATGTACAGCACATTGCAGTAGTCTATCTGGGAGATAACAAGGGCATGAGTGACTGTACGCAGGGCATCCCGATCCAGGAAAGGGCGTAACTGGTGCACAACCCAAAGCTGTGCAAAAGCCCTCCTGGCCACAGCTGCCACCTGCTCTTTGAGCAGGAGCCGTGAGTCCAGGAGGACCCCCAAATTACACACTGGGTCTGTCTGGGGCAGTGCCACCCCATCCAGAACCAATGATGAAAACGTCCCGGATACAGAGGACCCATTAACCCACAGCCACTCTGTCTTGCCAGGGTTCAGCCGGAGCCTGTTGTTCCCCATCCAGGCCCTCACAGCCTCCAGGCACCGTGAAAGGGCGATCACGGCATCACTTACCTCACCAGGGATGGAGATATATAGTTGAGTATCATCAGCATACTGATGATACCTCATCCCATGATGGCGGATGATCTCGCCCAGCGCTTTCATATAGATGTTGAAAAGGAGCAAAGAGAGAACTGAACCCTGTGGCACCCCACAGAGGAGGGGCCAAGGATGGGACCTCTCGCTCCCTATCACCACCGATTGGGATTGGCCCCGGAGAAAGGAGGTGAGCCAGCACAAAACTGTGCCGCCCACCCCCATATCCCTAAGCCATCCCAATAGGATACCGTGGTCAACAGTATCGAATGCCGCCGAGAGATCAAGGAGAGCAAGGATGGTCGCACTTCCACCATCTCGCTCCTGCCAGAGATCATCCATAAGTGCGACCAATGCCGTTTCCGTTCCATAGCCGGGCCTGAAACCTGACTGATAAGGGTCCAGATAATCCGTTTCCTCCAGGACCCTTTGAAGCTGCGAAGCCACCACTTTCTCAACCACCTTCCCCAAAAAGGGGAGGTGGGAGACTGGACGAAAGTTGTCCAGTACAGTAGGATCCAGGGAGGGCTTCTTGAGGAGGGGGTGCACCAACGCCTCTTTAAAGGGCGCTGGAAACACTCCCTCCTGCAAGGATGCATTAACCATCACCTGGATCCAACCACATGTCACCTCCCGAGCTGCTTTCACCAGCCAGGAGGGGCATGGATCCAGATGACAAGTGGTGGCCCTCACAGTCCGGAGGATCCTGTCCACTTCCTCAGGAACCACAGGATCAAACCATTCCCAGATAACTAGGCAAGAATGATCCCCTGGTATCTCCCCAGACCCTGCACCACGCTCGGAGTCCAACTTGGAATGAATCCGAGCGATTTTATCCTGCAGGTGCTCTGCAAATTCCTCCGTGTGGCCCTGCAAATGAACCACCAGATCCCCCTTACCAAGGAGGGACCTGGTGATCCCAAACAGGGCCGCCGGGCGGCACTCTGCAGATGCAATAAGGGCGGAGAACTATTGCTGCTTCGCTGCCCTTATCACCACAATGTAGGCCTTAATAGCGGCTCTAACACGTGTTCGTTCGGATTCAGTCCGTGTCTTCCTCCAGCAGCGCTGTAGGCGTCTCTTAACACTCTTCAGCACCCTCAGCTCCTCCGTAAACCACGGGGAGTGTCGGGGCCGACGCGGCAAGAAAGGCCGCAAAGGCACGATCCTATCCAAGGCCCCGGCTGCTTCTCTATTCCAGGCAGCAGCCAGGGCCTCCGCTGGACCATGCAGCAGGTCCACGGGAATATCCCCCAGCTCCCTCTGAAACCCTGATGGGTCCATCAGGCGCCGGGGGCAGACCAATCGCATGGGTCCAGCCTCCCTGCAGAGGGAGGTGGCATAGGAGAAACTCAGGGTCACCAGGACGTGATCTGACCATGACACGGGGGAAAGCTATACATCTCCCCTCAGATCACTTTGCCATTGCTCAGACAAGAAAACTAAATCCGGCATGTGGCCACTATCTCGGGTTGGGTCCCGCACAATTTGAGACAGGCCCATGGCTGCCATGGTAGCCATGAACTCCCGAGCTGCCTCCGAGGACCGTCCCAGGGATGGCAGGTTGAAGTCCCCCAGAACCATAAGCCTGGGGAACTCCACCTCCAGCCCCAAGATGGCCTCCAGAAGCTCAGGCAGGGAGGCTGCCATGCAGCAGGGAGGCTGGTACAGTAGCGGCACTCCCAACTGTTCGCAGGCACCCAACCTAAGAAACAGTGTCTCACAGCCAGATACTTGTGGAGCAATGCCCCTGAAGGCCACTAGAGAGTCTCAGATGACGACAGCCACCCCTCCTCCCCTGCCCTGGTATCTCGGCTGGTGCCACAGCGTAAACCCAGCTGGGCACATTTCCAAGAGGGGCACCCCCCCCCCTCAGGCCCTAGCCAGGTCTCGGTAATACATGCCAGGTCTGCCCCCTCCTCAGTGATCAAGTCACCTATGATGGGGGCCTTGTTTTTAACTGACCTGGCATTAAGCAGCAGCAGCCGGAGGCCAGGGCCCCTATGAACCTGCTGGCCAGGACCTGGGAGTGAGCAAGGAGGGCCGGAACACGCCACCGGCAACACACACCGGGGGGTCTTCCCCGAAGATGGCCCGCCCCCCTGCTCCCACCATAATGTCCCCTACCCATCACCACCTCGATACTGTAGCCCCCCCCATCATCCCTGGGGGTACCAGGCCCAAGTACCTCCAATCCCAGGCCCTCGGAGTTCCCAATCTGGGGCAGAGATCCCTCCATCCAATCACACATCTCCATTCAGAACCAGTCACTCCCAAGGTGAGGGGAGATCTCACCCATGCACCAGCTCACACTCTCGGCACAGGCTGAGACCCACCCCCCACCAACCTCACATCACAATCACACTCTGCCCCCTTGCACGACCTCTCTCACTAGTCAGCAGGGTGGGCATCCCATACACACACTCACACCTCCTGGCTCTCACCCAGCAGGTAGAGCCTCACATCCCCATACACTCCTAGAGTCCCCCCCAGACTCTCACTACCAGGAGGGAGTCCCAAATACCCACTGGAGGGACCCCACGGCTCTGCACCAGCACTGGGCAGGGTTGAGTAGGGGTGGCTAGATCCTGGAGCCCCAATTTGCCCCTCTTAAAACAAGGACAATTGGGATGCCATCTGGCACCCCCCCTGCTGCCCCACTGTTCCTCCAACTGAGGGATCTTCCTCCACAGTTGGGCAGCCACCTTGCAATGGGGCTTGGTGGAATTCGCTGCACCGTCCAAGGCTCGTTGGGGGCTACTGATCTTACTCAGCCTGGAGTCCGCTGGGTCGTTGGGCCCACTAGGCCTGGGATTGGGAATGCCGTATTGGGACCCGCCAGAGTTTGTCGTATTCTGCCATTGGTTACTGGAGCTTGCCACGCTGCACTGCAGTTCATCTAGGCTCCCTGCCGCTCACTGCACCCCACAGGGGGCAGATAGTCTAAAGGCTTGCCGCTGGTCGCCGCCTGGCCAAACTCTCCGCGTTGCTCCAGAACTCGATGGGCCTGCCATGCCCCACCAGCGTGTCCCAGGGCCCGCCACATCGACCCCACTCTGCTCTAGGGATCGATGGGGCCAGTCACCCCGCACTGACACCACACCAGAGATAGCCAGATCTGTCGCCCGTCGCTTGCCCAGTGTTGCCACTCTCCGCCGCGCTTGCTCTCCGCTGCGCTCCGCTGCTCCGCTACCCATCCCAGGGCTTGCGCCTGGGGGACCCATCCGAGGGGGAAAGCCCCTCCCAGGTCTCCCCCCGCACCCAATTCAGCCCTAGGAGATGGAAAGAATCCCAGGGGGGGAGTAATCTCACAATCTTCCCCCTAATGCAGCGTCCGCGCCTGGCGTTTGCTGGAGGTCGCCATCTTGGATCTTTTCTGGCCTACTGCTATTATCTTTTCTGGCCTACTGCTATTCAGGAAACTTCTTTTTCTGGTTGATTGTCTTGTCATTTTAAACGTTACCTGTAACTGATGATGAATAATTCACAGTCTCTTGGCTGCATACAATCTTTGATGGCCAAATGTGCAGCCATGCCATAGATTGTACCTCTTTGCCTGCCTGCTAGCTGATCATGAGCTGGGCTCAGGATCACTAGAAGGGACAGTAAACTAGGCTTCTCTGATTCCCATGTCAGTGGGAAACAATTATTTAAATACCAAATATTACTACTTCTACTATCTGGAAAAGTCCTGCTCCAGATCACTTCTCCCTAGACGGAGAGAGGCCACATAGCTTCCAGCTTCCTCTTAGTGAGTCTGCTCAGTGTTGCTGAGTTCCAGTTCAAATGACAATGAGAAATCAGACCTGGAGCAGCACTGTAGGGAAGGAAGGGAAGTCTTAAGGTTTTTCCCTCCAGTGTTGTTTTTTTCAGGTTTTTAGGTAACAGATAGGAAAGGAAATCCATAGAATAAATATCATGGTAAAGAGAAGCTTTGAATTTCTGTTTTTGGTCTCCTGTTAATCTGTGGTTAACTATTAATCTGTAGCACTATATACTTTTGATATTAATGTAATGGTGTACATGATTATAAAACTAGAATGAATTGGCTGTTCCTTTAATTGGATCTTTTTTCTCCTCTTATTAGTCAACCTGTTTATTGGTCTTCAATCCCAGTGACATCAGCTGCCACCTCAGCTGCCAAGTTCTTACTTGATATCTATCATACCATAGGTTCAATATATCTCTACAACCTGAATGGTTTTCACTGCCCAGTTACACGAGTTTTAAGAAATACTGCTATCTTCTCTTCTAGATATTCTTTGTATTAATATAGAAAATCTCACACTTGTATTGTCCTTGGCTTTCTCTTCAGGCTCATATATTACTATTCCTTAGTAAATGCCTGTCTAAAATATCACTTCTCTCTGGAGCTCTAGCTAAAAAAAAAACTCAGCTAAAATACTAGTCATTCTAGCTACATAGCTTGCCATAAGTTGTGCCTTGATAACCCACTTGAATTGTACACATTTTGCATATTTTATGATCAAATTACAGAATTTTAATTTGTTAAATGCAGGTGTTTCATGTTATGAAATCTCTTATCTTGCCTTTTCTCCTTTATCAGGAGAAACTGGTATCTGTGACTGACAAATATATATGAAGTCATTTGATACACATATTGCTTGAAACAAAAAGCACTGTTGTCCTGGGATTTTATTTTGGGGAGAGGGATAAGCTAGTCTTGTAACTGTAAATTGTTGTGATCTGTGGGAGGTCTACCGAATGATGCTATAAAGATGGAAAAAGTGCAAGGCAAGTATCTTCTGCCACTTCATATATTGGAGCACTCTAGTGACATTTTTCATCAGTTCCTCCTGTTGTACTTTCTTATTTCATTATCTATCTCCTTTGTGATATATGGGTGACCAAGGGATCTCTGGGAGAGGTACAGTAAGAAGGGATAGGACAGAACCTATCATGGATTTGTAAAAGAAAGAGAGAGAGAGAGATTGGCACTGAATTTGGGGGCTCTCTGAGCTGCAGAGCCATGGATCTGAGTCCAGAAATCTAGCCATAAGAGTACCAAATGATGTGCATATTTGCAGTATTACAACACAGCTGTCATTTAAAATGCAGCACTTACCTCTAATTCACATTTTTGAAACAATTACGTTTGGCACAATGCTTTAAAGGTTAATTGACTAAGTTTGTTCAGCACTTCCCCCTTGTCAGAAAGAGAAAGCAAAGTGATTTCTTTTCTTTTTTCCTTTGGATATATTGAAGGTTCTACTTAGTTTAATTCTACTGACAAATTACTATGGAAGTGAATTAGATGTACTGCATTAAATATTTCCCTTGTATTAAATCAACAAGCATGTTAATTTAAACAACAGATCTTTTGCAAATGTAAAAATAAATGCTCAAAGGATTGGAAAAAAAATAAGCAGGTCAGTGAAATGAGTCTTGCTCTATCCCTTATCATTTTAAAGTAAGATCAGATACTTCTTTTAATCCCTACAAGAACATCTTTATCCTCCTAGGGAATAGTGGGAAGAGGATCCTTCTGTTTTCCTAATAAGCATTTACCCACAGGACAGTTCAGTGGAATTCTCCTTTCATTTTTTCTGTAAAACAACAAAAACTCACTAGCCAAATTTTCATGATTTGTTTCCTTTTCTTAGTTTATAAAAAAAGGGAGACAGAAATTTAAAGCAACAGGACATGATGTTTCATATATGAAGTTATACTGTGCCCTGAATTTCTCAAAAATGTCATTTTCCTGCAGAAAAAGCTTCTCTTTTTCTATCTTATCTTAGGGCCCTTGAAAATCTTTCGGATTTCTCCGGATGATATTTTGTTAGAGGTAGTGGAGGATGTTATTACCACATTTTATCTCTTAAGCCTCCCAGGCTACACATGTTTTTCAATATGAAAAAGCCCAGTAAAAGAAATTCCTGCAGATGTTTCCCCTCAATGTTTAAATGAAGTATGGAAAGCCCAGTGCAAGGTTGCAGACTGCTGGAGAGGCAATTCTATGATGAAAGGCAGGATGTATGTTCACGTATGGCCTTTGGTCCCTTGTAAGAATATTGCAAGTCACCCATGAGGATGTTACCCAAACTCTCTTCTCTCTAGAAAGAATTTTTAAAAATATTTTTTAATATATATTTTATCAAACTGGATGAGAACTGGCAGAAAAGAATATAGACCAGTTTTTCTGCATACCACTTACATTGATCTTTTGCAAGGTGGACTGAAAAGGTGGAAACAGTCCTCCTTTGCCTAACTAAAGGTGCAGACTTACACATATTAATGTAAAGTTGCCTGATTTCTGACAAGTCGGATATATACACTGTCTATAGAGTTATCACTTTGAAAAATGCAAAGAAAACCTCTCAAAAAATAAGACTGTAATAGCATGATTCTGAGAACATGCAAACTCTCTATGGTAGCATCGAGAACCCCGTATAACTTTATAGGGAGAGAAAGTGATGCTTGTTGTAAAACAGCAGTTATGATCCATTTGCATCCTGACGGGCATGCCATACAAGATACTTATTAATCATATTCTTAATTCAGCCCCAGAGGAAACTTTAAAATATTATGTCTTCAGACAAGTAACTGTGGCTCCTGAAATACCAGTGTTGTGTACATGGAGAAGCATGTGTGTATTTATGTATATGTACTAGCATGTAAGAAAGAGGAAAGGGATGTTGTTCACTACCCATTACCAGCATTGTTCCAATGTTTCCTTTTTCCAATTATCACTATATGTTATAGGTTCCTTAGATTCTCAGCTTATTATTTTTAGGTAGCAGGCTTTCTAGCCTCCTTCTCCTCTTCCTTCTCCATTTGAAGTTACATAAATAAGCAATGTATGCATACTGAACTATTAAGCTGAAAAACTTTTTTTTTTTCCTTTTCTGCTATATAGTGGTTGCCCAGATTTTTTTTGGCCAGATATGGTAGTTTTGCAATATGTTCACAAATAATTTTTAATTTTTTTTTTCAAAAATTATGCAAAAGCTCCCCCAAATAGTCTGAACCCCCCAAGGTGCAAACTTGATTGAAATGAACTTTTCTCAATCTTCTGGCTAGAGAATATAGGGGCCGAAATCCAACACATCTGGAAAGTTGGAGAAGACTGACTTCTGATCTGAGATTTATTAAGAGAAAGAGATACCTGGAGCATGGAACTTTTTACATTTTCAGATGTAACAAAATATATTGTTAACAAGAACGAAAATCATTTATTGCACTCACTTATTTTAACACCAGCATAAGGATCTGAAACATGTTTTATTGTTAAGCACCTAGGGAATATATGTTAATGCAAGATGACATTCCAAAATTGTTAATAAATTAATGTCATTTTAATAGCTTTGCATATTTTAGCAAGTGAGCTTTCCACTTAATGGTCTAGACAACATGTCTAGCCCTTTTTAAATAGATGCTTTTATGCTGCACTGATGAGAGAGAAAGCTTCCCTGTGATAGTTTTTCCTTAGGTCTCAAACTAAGGTTAACCTTATACAAATAAGTCTTGTGAAATGTAAGACAAGCAGTATTGCCTAAGAGACAGTTTTAAATGGCAATACACATAAATATATATATATATATATGTTCCTTCATTTCAAAGTGCAGCAGAAAAGGTGGAAACATAGCCAGGCAAAACATCACTTGTTTTTTATTTATTTTTTTATTGCTTTTACAATAACAGAATAGGAAAAAAGGGAAGAAAACACAAAAATACATACATTATCAAATAAAAATGCATAACAAGCACTTAAAAAAGAAATAAATGAAAAGAATACAACAGAAAAAAATATATAAAGTATAATTTGCCATTACAACAATAAACAGTTCTATATATTCTATATTTAATTCTATATTTAATTTTCTAATACAAATATTATGCTAGCATATAGATAGATAGATAGATATAGATATAGATATAGATATAGATATAGATATAGATATAGATATAGATAATTCATTTACATAACTATCATGCTTTTTTTTTAACCTACTGTATTTTGTATAAATGAGTCCCATATTTCATTTTACTTGTCCATACAAAATCTATGTCTATATATACTTATGAGTCTATCCGCTCATAAGTGGCAAGTGAGATCAGGCCTTCAATCCATTGGGTAAATGGGACCATACAGTTATCTTTCCAGTGAGGCAATATATGTCTTTTAGCCATAGTAAGGGCACAGAGAATGCATTTACATTGCAAATTCCATGTAATAGGTACGTAATTCAAGAAAATATTAGCCTCTGAAAATTTTAGCTTTTGTCACCCAGTCACATTTATATGGTCCGCTACTTTCTCCCAAAACATAGTAAGTATAGGACATTGTAAAAACATGTGTCATGTGGCAAAACATCACCTGTAATTGAGAAGTATGTTGTATACATGAGTAATACCACCTTTTTCTCAAAAGATTGAGTGAACTTTTGCAGTCTTTAAGAAGACTAAATTCTCAGGGAACAACAATTATTAGTGAACAAATAAATCTCGGCAATCACATGAGAAACGACAGAAGAGTGAATGGGGCTATCATGTTCAAGGATATGATATATGGCATCTACATGTATTATGTACAATGATTTGTCAGATATCAACTGATACCCATCATGAATATCTTGAATATTTTTGAGTAGAGGCCACCCGAAGTTTTTTTTAAAAAATGGTTTTTATATTAAACACAGATCTGCTCCTCCTTTTTTTTGTTTATCATGCAAGTAGGCTGTGTTCATATGACATAGCTGACAGATCCTGCTGCTACTCATACATAAATTACTTACTAATGTAGCAGCAGCAGATGATCAGCACAATGTGAAGTTGCCCTTCTTACATCAAACAGCTATCTTTGCCAGCATCCTAGTCTTCTTTGTGGAGGCTGACCAACTATCATTTTTGCAAACCGTTTAAGAACAAAGTGTAAATCCGCAGTGGCCCCATCATGGCTGGATCATTTGTGCTGAGGCTCTTCCTTCACATTCTGTTCACCCACACCCAGGGGAGTGATTTTTTTTCTTTTTTAGAAAAAAAAATTAGAATACCTAGGGGCGCCCTAATGTGCAGTACCATTTTAGTCTGTTCAAACAACCTTAAGTGAGAGTTAACTTGACCTGCAGAGGTATTCTAATCCCAAACAAATCTGGTTGTATAGGGTTAGAATCCCAAAGCTGAAATCAATGTTTGTATTTGCAAAACATACCAATCTCACTCTTGACCCAGTTAAGTGTGCGGTACAAATCCAATCATAAAAGGCATACCATACCTAGGCTGCAGATATCTGAATGCCCACTAGATGGCAGCAAAGAGACCTTGCAGCTTGGTTATGATAGCTCTACAACATGTCTCCTGGTCTCCGTTCTGCATTTCATAGGTCTATAATGTTTTCAACATTATAAACAAAGGATTGGGAGAGAAATGTCATGGTATGAACATAGGTCTCCTGTTCATTCTACCACAGCTGCTTATACTGCTCACGGATGGAAGATTAAGAGAGAGCTATGGCAAAAAGAGGTGCATTTAAATCAATTTGATTCAAAAGTTTACCATACCAGCTACAACTGTTCTCCTCATTCAGATCTCTCTTCAGTCATAAACTCCTTCAGCAGCTGTGTATAAGGGACCAGAGGATCCAGCGCTCTTGTCTAAATGACAAAAGGGGCAGAGCTTGTATCACATAAGCACCACACTGCCTTGATCATTTGCTCCCCTTCCATCCCCATCAATAGCTCTACAAGCCACTATGGCTTCTTTTCTTTTCTGTCTGCAGTATTCAGTAAATGTTAGCTGCATAAGATAATACAGAAGAGAATTAATTCTAAAAGCATCTCAAGGATTATGTCCAGAACAATTAACTTCTTACCAATTTGCAGACCCTTCCGCTCCCTTTTTAATTTTCATATGTATAATTACAAATACCAACATATCTGTGGTGTGGAGGTCCATATTGATATATGTCATATTAAATATAAAGTACAGAAAACCATCCATAAAGCATTGGGCTTATTTCCAAGCTTATCCAGGGGTGTACATGTAGCCCTTTATGCCAGTTTTGTCTTTTTGTAAGATCATTGTCATTTGAACTGGAATTCACCAATACTGAACTAAGAGGGAGCTGGAAGCTACGTGGCCTCTCTCCATCTGAGGAGAAGTGATCTGCAGCTGTGGAGGGCACTCATACAATCCTACCCATAAGATGCAACTGCTTTAAGGACCCAGAAACAGGTGCTACCTGTACACTCCTGGGTGCTCTGAAGCACTTCTTGCTCTTGAATCTGAAGTACAGCACGGAGCTAAGAGTAAAATATCATAAAATGAATATTTCATATAACTATCTAAAACAATGTTTCAAAGCTGGATTTAAAGATGTTGCTTACAAAATCACATTCAGTTTTGTTTTGCTTAAAACAGGTTTATGTCAGTATTTTTTCAGACATTTGTTCATTTGTTCATAATCGCGAGATTGTGGTCTTCGCCTTCATAATACTGTAATACTCTAAATGGGCAATTCTGTATATCACTCCTCAGAAACAAATCTCAAGTCTTACTCTAACATAAAGGGGATAGGTTTACAGTAGGGCTGGTGGTCTGGGGTACAAAAATCTGACCACTACATGGCACAGATCCAATAACTCTAATTACAGCCAAAAATTGGGAGGTAATTATTATTTACATGTATTGATAATAGGTAATTATCTATACATGTATTATTTCAGTTTAATTATTCAAGATACCAAGAAATTTCATCATGGCAGTCCTGTTCAAATCAATGTGTTTGCAACATTCATTATTAAAATATTTTGAGTGGAAGCTTTTCATTTGATTTGGGAATTGAGAGGAATTCTTTAATCAGTTATTATTGATTTTAATTTCCTTTCATTGGCATCAAAGAAAGAACTTGCTTTTAAATTCATTTTTACAGATGCATTCAAAATAATTATTTATAGATTTACTTGAAACACTAGCAATATTTTTCCTTGCAATTGCAATTCCTTAAATTTATGGTGCAACAAGATTGTAATCCTGATTTCACTCTGGCTGTAGTTGTTTCTCTGTTTCCTGAAGAATAACCTTGTCTCACAATATGCCCTTAGCAGCACAGCCTCCCAAAGAGCTTTTGTGGCTGGAGTCAGATGTGAAGTTGTGGGTCCTGTTGCTGTGTAAGTATCTATGTACATGTAGAATATTGCTACTGAATTGCTACTGAAGCCTTGGCCCACTATTCTGCAACCCTGCTTGGTAACTATTTGTTAGTAGTAACCCATTTTGTTGAATCTATAAGGCATATCAATTAAAACACCTTATATTTAAAATACCATTAAATCCACAATAAAGGCAAAATAGTCTTAAAATTATATTATTGTTGGTTGCATAGTCAGCCAGATGTTTAGAGTAGATTTTGTATTTTTAACAACCTATCAAGTCCTCCCCAAGGACCTGAGATAGGCAGATGATGTGGTTTGAAGTGTTAAAGATATTGTTGCAGGTATAAGCTGTTCCAAGTAAAGCTGCTTTTTGCAACTGATTGATGGTAATTTTGTCAATGCTGATGGTGTTCAAGTGGTGCTCCAGATGTTTTGGGATTGCACTGAAGGTGCCTATTACTACTGGTATTATCTTTGTTTTCTTTTGCCATGGTCATTCTATTTCTATTTGCAGGTCTTTGTGTTTTGTGATTTTCTCCAGCTCCTCTTCTATTCTGCTGTAGGTGCTTGTCTGTTTGAATTCTAAAGTCGCAGAGCACTTTAGCTTCTTCATTTTTTATTATTTTGCCTGTTTTGCGGTCCCACCAGTTCTTGCTTGCAGGCAAGTGGTATTTCTTGTAGATATTCCAATGCACTATTTTTGCTGCTTTGTCATGCCATTGTTTCTAATCAGTCTGTGCAATCTTGCAGCAGCAGCTGTCTAGGTGGTCCACTGTTTCTTCAGCTTCTTTGCAGAGGCGGCATTTGCTGCCTGTTGCTGTCTTCTCAATTCTGGCTTTGTATGCATTTGTCCTTAAGGCTTGGTCTTGTGCGGTGTGATGGAATGGACTTATGAAGGCCAAGCTCAGGGAGATAAGCGAGTTCTTAGCCCCCAACAGGAGCATGGGAAGTTCAAGAAGGTGAGGCTGGCACCTCCCTAAGGAATTCACGGTGTTGTGGCTGGCTGGCTTGGGAACTAGGGTTCAGTCTGGTGAGATTTCTGTCCTGAGGTTGAAGCTAATAAATGCAACAGAACTGTATTTGCATTGTCTCTTGGAGTTCTTTGGGCTGAACCTGACATCAATCTCACCAGACTGAACCCTAGTTCCCAAGCCATCTAAATTGAATGAATAAATAAGTAAAACAGCATTTTAAAAGTGTTAGTAATAGCTCTGAAAGAAAGCATTCCTCAATTTTGGGTATAATGGAGAAGAAGCCCAAGAAATTTCTGTAAGTGGAGATGCCCCTCCCATGCCACTCCTGCTGCATTTTTAGCATTTTCCTTAGGGGATGATGATGATGATGATGATGATGATGATGATGATGATGAAATCAAATTGGTTCATCACCATGAGGTTGCAAGTTGATAAATGCCTATTAGTACTAGGTCAAATAAAAGTCACAAGACCATAAGATGAATTGTTCTACTTAGAAAGACAGTTTGTAGTACTTCTGAGGTCTACAAAAGTGAAAGTAATATGGTCTATTATAAAATTTGTAAAAAAAAATGAGTATTTTTTAAAGATCTATTTCTCTGTGACTGTTGATGCTGTATAAACTATGAGGTGATAAGCTGATGAGCATGTATATAATAAGAGTTATGCAATGTTTCAGATCTGCTTCCTTATAAACTTCCCAAACATAGAACCTGTCTACAACTTTTTAAAGCAACCATACGTCAGGTCCCAGTTGGATAGAAGAGGACCAGGTAGGAGGAATGTGGCCCTTCAGACACTGATAAACCAGTCCCAATACCAGCACTAGAAGGTAAAATGCAGGCTTTCCTTTCCCCAATACCAAAACAGAGACTCTGGTGTGAAACTGGAAGCAAGACTCCCCAGTCCACAAGAATGCAGATGGCAAAGATTAGAGAGTCCTAAGCTAATAAAGAGACACAATCTGGCATAGTAGTTAAGGCACCAGGCTAGAAACTGGGAGACTGTGAGTTCTAGCCCTGCTTTAGACATGTGACCTTGGGCCAGTCACATTCTGTCAGCCCTAGGAAGGAGATAATGACAAACCACTTTCAAAAAAACTTGCCAAGAAAACTGCAGGGACTAGTCCAGGCAGTCACCAGGAGTCAAAAACTGACTTGAAGGCACATACACACACAAAGCTAACAACAGTGAAAGAATGGTTCCTTTATAGGGAAGGCTCCTGATAGAGTGGAAGCTTTGCAGAGCCTGATTCTAGCTGTGTTGCTGAGAAACAATGGAGACTTACATGCTTAAGATTCATCAGAGTGGAGATTCTCTTTTGGAACAATTTATCTGACACTGTTACTTTGACATTGTGTATGTGTATGCTATACCTGATGTGTGGAATCCTTGATCCCTAAGACTGGGTCTGGCAACCAGGATTGCTAAGCATGAAACTTGACTATTGTCCATAGATTGCTTGCAAGAATTGGCTCTCAAACTTACATGTTTGCTACTGCTGTGTGACTCCTTGTAACCCAGACAAGGGCTGCAGACTGATTTATGGCTCTGTGTGCAGGTATGATCATAACTTGACTTGATTTATGACTAATCTGTTTATTTTCACTGGACCCTCATTAAGCTGTGTAACCATGTCTCTTCCCAAGATTGCATGGCAATTGACCCCAAAGCACTATACAGTCCTAATATCTAATCTATCACTCTTACAATATCTAGTATGTATAGCAGGAGCAAAACCATAACATTCTATGATTTTTATCATTATTAATTCACATATTGTGTTAATCTATAAAAAGTGACTTGCTTTTTAAAAAAAATTATAAATTTAATACGATACATTGATCGACCCATTATGGGTTAGTATTCCATGTAAACCAGGCCATTATGGAATTCTGGCTTAATGTTATGTTACTGTCATTCTGTCATACTGCAAT
The DNA here is from genome assembly GCA_030867105.1 of Liasis olivaceus. Lineage (NCBI taxonomy): Eukaryota > Metazoa > Chordata > Lepidosauria > Squamata > Pythonidae > Liasis > Liasis olivaceus. Next base: position 46,905,312 of record CM061354.1, on the reverse strand, counting down.
TACTGTCTTCCAAACATACTTCATTTGAAATCTTTCATGAGAAATTCTCCCTCCAGTGATCTGCAGACTCCCATACTTCAGTTAAATAAGGTCATTTTGAGGTCCAGCCATGGACTTTTCTCAGATTTAGAAATGTGGGCAGCCAGGAGACTTCAGAGTGATAGAAAGAATGACACTAAAAGGCATGAGTTTTCATGAGCCGCAACTCACTTCAAAATGTGTTAGTTGGAAAGGGTGCTACCAGACTCTAGATGTTTTGCCACCATAGACAATGTTTTTAATGTAGTTAATTGTAGATTATTTTTAAGCAGTCTTTTTTTTTTCTTTTTTAAACATATGAGGTTGATACCTAACATTTTTGGATGCTGGAGTAACTAATTGCAACCAGTTCTTATGGTTTAGAGTCTGCTTGGACATAAACTAATTCAACAATAAGTAGCCCTGAGAATATAAGAACTTAACAATTTCAAGCATAAAGAGAATCAGGATAAGAGTATAAAATAGTGTTTTGTTTTGTTTTGTTTTGTTTTTTAATATCAGAAGACAATAGGCTTTGTTGTTGGATTTGACAACCCAGTATGGCTCCTTTGAGGGGTGCAGAGGGCTTTCTCTTGCTCTTCCACATTGATTCAAGGCCATATTGTCAGTTAATTGATTGTTGATGAGGATTACTTGGGACATCCCCTTCATGGATCACTGCCTTGTCGTGGCGAAGGGGCTTGCGTAACTCAGTGAAGCCATGAGCTATACCGTGCAGGGCCACCCAAGACGGACAGGTCATGACAGAGAGTTCTGACAAAATGTGGTCCACTGGAGAAGGAAATGGCAACCCACTCCAGTATCCTTGCCAAGAAAACCCCATGGACAATGTTAAAAGGCTAAAAGATATGACGCCGGAAGATGAGCCCCTCAGGTCGGAAGGTGTCCAATATGCTACTTGGGAAGAGCGGAGGGCAATTCCAAGTAGCTCCAGAAAGAGTGAAGCGGCTGGGCCAAAGCCGAAAGGACGTTCAGCTGTGGATGTATCTGGAAGCGAAAAGAAGGTCTGATGCTGTAAAGAACAATATTGTATAGGTATGTGGAATGTAAGATCTATGAACCAAGGCAAGCTGGATGTGGTCAAACATGAGATGACAAGATTGAACGTCAACATCTTGGGAATCAGCGAATTGAAATGGACGGGAATGGGTGAATTTAATTCAGGTGACCATTATATCTACTACTGTGGGCAAGAAACCCTTAGAAGAAATGGAGTTGCACTCATAGTCAATAAGAGAGTGGGAAAGGCAGTAATGGGGTACAACCTCAAAAATGACAGAATGATCTCAGTGCGTATCCAAGGAAAACCATTCAACATCACGGTAATCCAAGTCTATGCCCCAACCACTGATGCCGAAGAAGCTGAAGTTGACCGGTTCTATGAAGACCTACAAGACCTTCTAGAACTAGCACCAAAAAAAGATGTCCTTTTCATCATAGGGGATTGGAATGCTAAAGTAGGAAGTCAAGGAGTAATTGGAATAACAGGCAAGTTTGGCCTTGGAGTACAAAATGAAGCAGGGCAAAGGCTAATAGAGTTCTGTCAAGAGAACAAGCTAGTCATAGCAAACACTCTTTTCCAACAACACAAGAGACGACTCTACACATGGACATCACCAGATGGTCAATACCGAAACCAGATTGATTACATACTTTGCAGCCAAAGATGGAGAAGCTCTATACAGACGGCAAAAACAAGACCAGGAGCTGACTGTGGCTCAGATCATGAGCTTCTTACTGCAAAATTTAGGCTTAAATTGAAGAATGTAGGGAAAACCACTAGACCACTCAGGTATGACTTAGATCATATTCCATGTGAGTACACAGTGAAGGTGATGAATAGATTTAGAGGATTAGATTTGGTAGACAGAGTGCCTGAAGAACTATGGACGGAGGTCTGTAACATTGTACAAGAGGCAGCAACTAAAACCATCCCAAAGAAAAAGAAATGCAAGAAAGCAAAATGGCTGTCTGATGAGGCTTTACAAATAGCTGTGGAAAGAAGGAATGCGAAAAGCAAGGGTGAAAGGGAAAGATATAAGCAACTGAATGCAGATTTCCAGAGAATAGCAAGGAGAGATAAGAAGGACTTCTTAAATGAACAATGCAAAGAAATTGAAGAAAACAATAGAATGGGGAAGACTAGAGATCTCTTCAAGAAAATTGGAGATATCAAAGGAACGTTTAGTGCAAAGATGGGCATGATAAAGGACAAAAAAGGCAGGGACCTAACAGAAGCAGAAGAGATTAAGAAGAGGTGGCAAGAATACACAGAAGAACTATACAAGAAAGATCTTAATGTCCCTGATGTCCATGCTGGTGTGGTCACTGACCCTGAGCCAGACATCCTAGAGAGTGAAGTCAAGTGGGCCTTAGGAAGCATTGCTAACAACAAAGCTAGTGGAGATGACAGTATTCCAGCTGAGTTATTTAAAATACTAAAAGACGATGCTGTTAAAGTGCTGCACTCAATATGCCAGCAAGTTTGGAAAATGCAACAGTGGCCACGGGATTGGAAAAGGTCAGTTTACGTTCCAATTCCAAAGAAGGGCAATGCCAAAGAATGCTCAAACTATCGCACAATTGCACTCATTTCACATGCTAGCAAGGTTATGCTCAAAATCCTACAAGCTAGGCTTCGGCAGTACGTGAACCGAGAACTACCGGATGTACAAGCTGGGTTTCGAAGAGGCAGAGGAACTAGAGATCAAATTGCCAACATTCGCTGGATCATGGAGAAAGCATGAGAGTTCCAGAAAAACATCTACTTCTGCTTCATTGACTATGCAAAAGCCTTTGATTGTGTGGATCACAACATAATGTGGCAAATTCTTGGAGAGATGGGGATACCAGACCACCTTACCTGTCTCCTGAGAAATCTGTATGTGGGCCAAGAAGCAACAGTTAGAACCGGTCATGGAACAACCGATTGGTTCAAAATAGGGAAAGGAGTACGACAAGGCTGTATACTGTCACCCTGCTTATTTAACCTATATGCAGAGTACATCATGAGAAATGCCAGGCTGGAAGAATCACAAGCCGGAATTAAGATTGCAGGGAGAAACATCAATAACCTCAGTTATGCAGACGATACCACCCTAATGGCAGAAAGTGAAGAAGAACTAAAGAGCCTCTTGATGAGGGTGAAAGAGGAGAGTGCAAAAGCTGGCTTGAAACTCAACATTAAAAAAACTAAGATCATGGCATCTGGACCCATCAATCCCTGGCAAATAGAAGGGGTAGAAATGGAAGCAGTAACAGACTTCATTTATTTGGGCTCCAAGATCACCGCAGACGGAGACTGCAGCCATGAAATTAAAAGACGCTTGCTCCTTGGGAGGAAAGCTATGGCAAACCTAGATAGCATATTAAAAAGCAGAGACGTCACCTTGCCGACAAAGATCCGCATAGTCAAAGCTATGGTTTTTCCAGTAGTAATGTATGGCTGTGAGAGCTGGACCATAAAGAAGGCTGAACGCCGAAGAATTGATGCCTTTGAAGTGTGGTGCTGGAGAAGACTCTTAAGAGTCCCCTGGACTGCTAGGAGGTCAAACCAGTCAATCTTAAAGGAAATCAACTCTGATTGCTCATTGGAAGGATTGATAATGAAGCTCAAGCTCAGATACTTTGGTCACCTAATGCGAAGAGAGGACTCTTTGGAAAAGACCCTGATGCTGGGAAAGATGGAAGGCAAAAGGAGAAGAGGACGGCAGAGGATGAGATGGCTAGATAGCATCACTGAAGCAATGAGCATGAAATTGAGCAAACTCAGGGAGGCAGTGAAAGATAGGAAGGCCTGGCGCAATATGGTTCATGGGGTCACGAAGAGTCGGACACGACTTAATGACTGAACAACAACAACAACTTGGGACATGGATTGGGATTCCCACCTGTCTTAAATAGCAAATCATTAATTATTTTCAGGAAGGGTTGGAACTAACCAACCTTAGATTCTGTACAATTATCTAGTTATATTTTTATATGTGCTTAAATCCTTTTTAAACAACTATATATCATGCCCTCAAACTCTTACTAGAAAGTACTATAAGAACCTGGATATTTAGTTGGCCTCACCAATTTTTTCTTTTCATGCAGCTCATGAGATAACCAAAGAAGAATGAAAGCTTTTTCCACATCCCATTCTGGATTGGACCTTGAGTGATACTCAGGAGATACCTGAACCTCAAAGAAATCTGAAATCAGATTTTGCTAACAGACAGCATTTTTTTTTTCCATTGGCAGCACTCAATCTGGGCATCATGAATCTCTGGAGGAAAAGGTAACACATTAATGTTTATATTCTCCCTCCACTATACCAGAGCCAGCTGGTCCAGTTGAGGCCATGGCTACTACACATAGTGTATAATATATACACTATAGTATATGTTATATACTATAACATGCTCTCTGTTTCAAGAAGTGCATTTGGTAACCTCTAAAAGTTTGAATGAGTCCCATTTAGCAACCCATACAGTAACCCAGCCTTTGAAGCTATCAAGGTTTTTAAAATCTTTGCTCCTGAGGAAAAAGGTGTTACTAAATACCTGTTTTCCCAATCACAAGAAACATTCATGTTGACAGTGTCAAGAAACAATGTGGTTTATTCCTACTCGGCAAGGTCAAAATCTGAGGAATCATTGTTTAGTTGTTGTTTAGTCGTTAAGTCGTGTCCGACTCTTCGTGACCCCATGAACCATATTGCGCCAGGCCTTCCTATCTTTCACTGCCTCCCTGAGTTTGCTCAATTTCATGCTCATTGCTTCAGTGATGCTATCTAGCCATCTCATCCTCTGCCGTCCTCTTCTCCTTTTGCCTTCCATCTTTCCCAGCATCAGGGTCTTTTCCAAAGAGTCCTCTCTTCGCATTAGGTGACCAAAGTATCTGAGCTTGAGCTTCATTATCAATCCTTCCAATGAGCAATCAGAGTTGATTTCCTTTAAGATTGACTGGTTTGACCTCCTAGCAGTCCAGGGGACTCTTAAGAGTCTTCTCCAGCACCACACTTCAAAGGCATCAATTCTTCGGCGTTCAGCCTTCTTTATGGTCCAGCTCTCACAGCCATACATTACTACTGGAAAAACCATAGCTTTGACTATGCGGATCTTAGGAGAACTATGGAATAGATTAAAAAAAAAAAGACATATTATGAAAAGAATAGAGTTAATGGAAATACATAGATATGGCAATAGGATCATAGACAGTTAAGAATGTAGATGGAGCTTTCCCTTGCATGGAAATCTTTTTTTCTTCAGTTAAGACAATGTCTTCTACCAAATGGAAGCAAAGCTGGTTTCTTGAATTGGATGAATTAGGCAAACAATTGCCCCCTCCCCTTACAAGTATCTGAAGGAAGAACACTAAAGATAATTTGGCAGTTTTTAATAATGTAATTGAGGACCTGAATAGGATTAGCAAAATAGGTGAACCATCTTTAGGTCTCCCTCATCGCAACCTCTTAACTCTTGGACTAAGGACCTAGCCCAAAGGATTTTGAATATATTCTTTTAATGTTATCCATCTTAAATCTCTTTCTTAGAATGTTGCTGAATCCAAGACAAGAAACTTTGGGTTCTGGAGTAAAACATGTGATATCATCATTCTTCAGAATTGCCAAATTTGCCAGAATTGCCACATTTCTTTTAGATGGTTATACTGTGAATACCCTGAATATTATCTCAGTCAAAGCCCAAGAGAGCCAAAGGGTAGCCTGGGGTTCTTAGTTTCTGTTATGCTTATGCTACTATTAAGTGTCTTCGTCAATGTAATCAAATCATCCTGGCAAGATTAATTGTGTTTGGCACAAGTCGTTTTTTTATTGATCAATGTTTGTATTACTTCTCCTGTTTCTAAAGGTTTAGTTAGGAAAGATAACCTAGAACCATAAATTGTTAATCTGGAAACCTGGTTCCCTATGGCTCTTCTAAACATACTGGGGAATTTCAGCACTAACACAATGCTGATTACAATACTTTGTTTCACTCAGTTTATGGTGTACAAAAGAATTTGAAGTTGCATCAGTCACAAAAAGTGATCTACAAACTCCAAAATTAATGTTGCTGGAATTTGTCTAACTCAGATGATGAGCCACCTTGTACTTACTATATTGAAAGGCGGTTCATATTTTGAACTATTGGTTATCTATTCATTTCTGGTCATGGATCCAGAATGCTTTGATTTCTATAGATATCCTTTGTTCTTTTGACTGCTTGTCTGCGAACTACTGAGTTGAAAGTGACCATTAATCTCTTATATTCAGTTGGCTTGTTTCTTTGAATTTCTGACAGATTTAATTCCTCAGTATTCTTCCATTTCAGTTTATAGGCACAAGAGATAGTGGTGATTTCAGGACATATATTCCAAGTCTGATTTGTTCTTCAGATCCTTTCAAACTTTCGAGGTTAAAAGTGCAGTGATCGATGCTTGTGAGATTTCAACAGCCTTGAGTAGCTTTTATAATTTGGTTTATATCTTACATGATAGTTTGAGTGCAGATAAATCTGGTACAAACAAGAGTACTAAGAAGCCAAAAAGCAACTTAAGGCTAGCATACACCTAGAATAGGAATGCAAAATGCTCCTCACTGCCTGCAGTGTATTACCATCCCCAAACACATAAATCATATACAACCATACCTAAGAAGATGTGGTTTGATCTGCAAAAACAACAGAAAATGTGGGTTACTTATAATAATAACACAAAGATATTCGGAAAATCACTCATGCCCTGGTCATCTCTTGGTTAGGCTATTACAATGCGCTCTACATGGGCCTACCCTCGAAGAGTATCTGGAACCTGGTTCAAAATGCAGCTGCACGGATAATATTGGGTGCTCCAAGGATGGCAGATATAACACCTTTACTGCAGGTGATGCATTGGGTGCCAGTTTGCTTCTGGGTCCAATTTAAGGTGTTGGGTATGACCCTACATGGCATGGGTCCAGGTTACCTGAGGGACCGTCTCATCCCCACGATATCAATCCATCCCACCCAGTCAGGCAGAGAGGGCATGTTGTGGACCCTGTCAGTGAGAGAATGTCAGCTGGCAGGGCCCAGGAGGACATCCTCCTCTGCTGTTGCCCACACCCTTTGGAATATTCTCTCCGCAGAGGTGTGGCAGGCCCCTACCCTCCCGACTTTCCGAAAAGGATTAAAGACCTGGCTCTGCCAGCTTGCATGGGGTGATAAGAGTTCTAATCATCCCTGGGAGTAGTTAGCACCCTGATGACTCTCCCTGAGTTATTCGCCAATTCTCCATTATTCTTAGAATTTATTTATTATTAAGGTTGTTTTTATATTGTATTTTAATTGATTTTACTTCTTCTGTAAACTGCCCAGAGTCGCTTTCAATGAGATGGGCACTGACAAATTTGATATATAAATAAATAAATATATATATAAATAGTATCAAGAATGTTGAGCTATTTTCTGATTCAGTAGGTTGTACTGTAACTCCTAGTACCTGGGGATACTCACTTTGTTTTGTTTTTTAATTTTAGTGATCCTAGGTAGTGGTTTCTATATGGGTTGAAGTTTGTGGGCAAGGGTCCAATTCCCAGACCAGAGATAACCATTTCCTCTGTATTATAAAATGAACAGTTGACAGAGAACCTCAAGAATAAGCAGAGGGATGGGGGGGGACAGATGCCTCAAAGTAGAAGGATGAGGACCAGGAAGAGGTTCCTGGTGTGCAGCTAAATGCAGAATTTCTTCATACATAAGACTTCATAATTGGGAAGCTAAATGCTAGTTATCTTCGCTGGATAGAAGGTGTTGGGATGTTGTGTCCTGAGTAGGTCACTTTAGGAAGGGAAAATCATCTCCAGTCCATTTGCTTAGCCAAGAAATATAAAACAATTTCAGATAGATGTTTCTATAACTCTCGGATTTGAAAGATGCCTTTGATTCAATTTCCAGGGACAGATTTTGAGAGAAGTTATACTGTTCTTCAACTGATAAAAGATGTATTTATCTACCTATCCACTTTAATAATTTAATAATTAGACTTATAGCCTGCCTTTCCTTCAAGGGCTCAAGGCAACATATTCAGTGGTGCCTCCTCCCATTTTTCCCCACTGCAATAACCTTGTGAGGATGGTAGGGCTGACAAAGAGTGGCTAACTCAAAATCACTTCATCAAAATCATGGATGAAGTTGAGATTGAAGCTGGGTCTCCCCAGCTCTAGTCCAATATCTTAACCACTACACTAAACTGGTTCTCTATATTAATTGTCCATATCAGAATATTATTAATCAAGTCAGGTGTAGTTCTGGCAACAATCTGACTAATTTTATTTCTGCTTCAAGAAGAATTCAACCCTTGTTCCTGCTCTTTTTTATCTATTTTCATGACCTATCTTGGGGTTATGGATCTTCTAGCTTTCACCCAAAAATAATTCCTCTGTACTATAGGCCAACAATGTTTTTTTTTCCTTTATGAACTAGGATTGAGCTAAAGCACCTTATAAAATCATTCTTGGGATGCTGTTAACCAGGCTGTTAACTAATTAATTGTTACCTATATGAAGTCTAAGTTTAGGCAATTTTCAAAGTGTATGTCATTAAGCAAATGGCTGAGTGATAGCTGTAACTGAGCAAATTTGGCATTTTTCATTCTTCTCTTTCCTGGATACTGCACAGGATCTTTATGGTACAACTAGCTTTCAATAATGCAAAGGCACTCATTCACTTTTTCACCAAAGGGAATCATTTTATATGTGCAATCCTCCAAGTAATCAAAGCTGAAGTTTTGTTCCAGTTCTTGTTTGGATTTTCGCTTTATAATGGAAAAGTGTCACATTTACACACCAATCAAGAGACGCAATAAAAAGGAAACAAAAGGGCTAGAATGCATCCCCTCCAGCAGCCAACACTCAGATAAGTAGGGATGAACAGCAGGCAGAAAACAATACCCTAATCAAGGAACCACCACGAAGGAAACCACACCCCCACCAACTACTCTATATAAACAGGGAGCCAACCCCACACTCACTAGCACTGATGATGTTACCTAGCTGGGTAATGAAAAATCTGCAAGCAAATAACCAAGCTCAGAGAGCACCAAGAAGCCCACCATCCCTTTTTTGTTATGTTTCAGATCCTATTTCCATAATGTTTCCTTAAGCATCCACCTTTCCCACCTCTCCTTTGGATGTTACAGACTCTTAAGAGCTCACATTACATATTTCAATTAACATTTTCAACCTTATGATTATTGTTACACTTAAGTTATATATCAACTAAACCCAGGTAATCAGGGGAGAAATGTTGTAGTCATCTGTGCCCATAGACTCTATTTAAATGTTATCTTCATAATGCCCTATGTACTTTTAATTTAGGTTTTTAAATTTAGCATTGACAGATTTGGAAGCCATGCAGGATAAGTGGATAGGCTGGTAAACATACAACACATTCTAGTGAAAACAATTTATGTAAAGAAATTACTTTACTCTTCAGTTGAGAAAAAGAATCTGATTTATTTCCCCCTCAACTCTTGTATTGTTTTTGCTGTATGTTTGATGGCTACATGCACTATTTTCCTTCCATAATGCCTAAAAACAATGCTAAATTGAAGTTGCAGTGGAAGATGCTGTGAGAAGCCTGACAGATACAAAGTTTTCTATCAGTCATAGAGAATATCTCATAGTAATTTTATTACAGATTACAATTTACAACAATACAAACTAATACAAACTAAAAAGAAGAATAAAAAGAAAAAATAGGAGGCACAGAAAAGGAGAGAAAAAATTAGAAAGAAAAATAGAAAAGAAAGAAGAGATGGAATATTGTTCCCATATCCCATCTCTTATCTACAAACAAATCCTTAAAGCCTTGTCATTTCAGTCCTGATGTCAGCAAAAGTCCATTGAGGATTACCAGAGATAATAACATATGTATTTTAACCTTGATCAAATAAACCAACTTTAGATTCCTTCCTTTTTCTTCTAACAATCTTGATCTTTATCCCTTCAAATAATGTCCTAGAACTTGATTTCTTTTCATTTTTTATTTGTCTCTTCTCACAAAATTCTTCAAAGCTTTAACAAGCCTCTTTTGTAAATCCAATATAGGAAAATTATCCAGATCACTTTCTTGGTTTGTTATTTGTATATCCCTTTTAATTATTAAGACATCAGCCAGTTTCCTTTGTATGTCCAGTGTAACATCTTTTTCCAAGTCATTCTTGTAACTTATCATTTTTAAATCCACTTTCAGGTAAAACTTGTTCCTCTTCCATAACATCTATAGAGGCAAACACTCTTAAAATTAATTTCTGGGCCCATTGTTCAAAAACATCCTTCAGTATATCCAATGTTAAAATATTTGGCTTCATTTTGTATTAGTAAGTTGAGTTTGAGTGTTCTTCTCCTTTAATTTTAATCTTTAATTCCTTCTAGTTCCCTCTAGTGTCCAATTTTTAAGTCTTACCTTATTATGGTTTTTTTTTAAGAATTCACAACAAAAGCATTTTCCCCTGGAAGGATTCTTTATAATTAATTCCAAAATCTTATTTCAAACCTACCTGGACTCTTAGTCCATTTGTTGTTGTTAGAAAAGGAAGTATGTGAACTGTGTCCTTTGGTTCTGACTGTGGTTTGAGCATGATGACTATTCCCTTGTTTTTCAGAGCTCTAAACCCACTGGAGACCACTCTCTTGCAGTCTCCTTGCGAGAAGCAACTGTCTGGAGTACTTGTAGGCAATCTCAAGTCCTCTTCATGTCTGGAGAGGAATTATGAAGAGCTGGTCTACTCGCTGGCTCTTCATTCCACCACAGTTGTTGGCTCCGCTTTTCATGGAGCCATCTTCAGTTTGTCATTTCTTCCCTGGAAGTCTAGTCATGGACAATATCCATGTTAACAACCAACCACTCTCCCAAGTGTATATGTAATTACCTACAATCTGGTGACTGCACATAGCAAGCAATCAAAAATCCCAGCTATTCTGCTACTGCAAGGAACACATTTTTCCCGCTTTCATATATCTGAATCAGGAGGAATACGAGTGTTAGGAAGCAACCTTTTATTCTGGAATGTGTGGGACTAACATGCCACCATTCCTTTCCTTCTCAGCCAGCTCTTCAAAACTTGAGAAAGCAGTTTACACACGAGAGTTTGTAAGACTGATACTGGGGACATTTACCCTATGTTGGGAATGGTTTGTAACAGTTTGCACATTTTATTTATTTATTTGTTTGTTTATTTATTTATTTAGTGGACTTATCCCCGCCCATCTCCCCACAATGGGGGACTCTGGGTGTTTTACATCAAATTAAAACCATAAATACATAATTAAAAGATATAAAAAGAGAACCACACTTACACAGATAGAATGCAGTGGTTATGGTGTAGCAGGGCTTAAAATAGTAGCTAGTCTGTTACAATGGTAAACATTCTTAAAAATATTATGCATGTTCTTCATTCATTATATTTATAAGCTGCCCAATTTCATCACAACTGTTAAACAATTTCTCTTCCTACAATTCAGCAATTCTGTAAAACATTCCCACCAGTTTCTCTTATGAATAGGGTAAAGTATGTTAGCAGTTCATTTACACACAGTTCTATCTATAGTATTTATGGATCTAACTAGATAAATCTTATGGATATCTATCTATTTATCTATCTATCGATCGATCGATCTATCTATCTATCTATCTATCTAAAATGCCCAAAAAATGTAATCCAAGGAAGGACTGATGAGATGTCAGGTATTAATTGATTTTCAATGCCATACTTAGCTGGGCACCCAAAGCAAAAGATAACCATTCACACAGCATAATAGATCAAGTGTTCCTTTGTGTATAATTAAAGCAAATTAAAGTATTTGGTTGTAACATCAACTTTTTGAAGTAGACTAAAATTAAGTACTAATACTTTTAAAACACGCATAATATACACCACTCCGTAAATTATTCCATGTTTAATCTAAGCACCTATTTGAAATCAAATCCAAATCACTGCTCAAAGGAAAATTTGAGAGTGAAAAGTGTAGCCAGGTGGTATTCCACAGCCAGACATACATATTGCTGAGCAATATTTTCAGGGCACCACTCTTATTTTTATTACGGTTCGATTTATTTATTTATTTATTTATTTGTTAAATTAGTATAGAAAAAGGTGGTTTATGTTGATAGGCAGCAGATCTCTGAAATCTTACTACCAATCCTTTAAAAACATATTTCTTAATGAAATTATTATAAAAGAAAATTATGCATATGTATGCATGTATGTATTTAATTTCTATAGCCACACACTCATACAAAACTCTAGATGGCTTATGACTAGAGTTAAAACCAGTGATATAACAGTTTAAATCAACAATAAGCATAGCTATACTAAGGAATAGGACCACACCAATTCATAACAGACAATTCAGACTCAGTACTGAGCTCTCATAATATTGGGCCCAGAGCCTAGGCAAATAACCTGGTCTTTGGGCTTTTTTGAAGGACAGTAAAGCCAGAGCTGTACAGATCTCAGGGGAAATGTTCTGGAGGGCAGGCATAGTGACAGAGAAAGCATACTGTACCTCCTGGGTCCCACAAGATAACACTGTTAATAGGTGGGACCCAACGCATGCTAAACCTGTTGGATCTTACCAGTTGGGCAGACCCTATTGAAGACAGGAAGTCCTGCAAATAACCAAGCGCTAGGCCATGTAAGGCTTTACAAATGAAGCCACCACCTTGAATTATATCCAGAAGCTGACTGATAAACACTGCAATTAATGCAGCAGTGATATATAAGTGTACAAAGGTTTACCCATCACTGCTTGCACTATATCAACTGTAGCTTCTGAGTGGTCTTCAAGGGCAGCCTCGTATTCAAGTGACTAAGGCATGAGTGAGTCTGAGTAGGATCTCCTGATCCTACAACTGGCACTTCAGCAAAGGCTTTTCTGGCTGCATCTGCCACCTGCTCATTGAACAGGAGCTATAAATAAAGCCAAGAAAGGAAGTTATTAAATTTGTAATAAAAAAGATACTCGCCTTATTATTTTAAAAACCTCAATCTTAATGTTATCTTAATTTTTGCTAATATAACCACATTAGTTTATTAAAATATTTATTCAAAAATATATTAAGTCAACATTTAAACCCTAAAAGATAAGTGACTGTGGATATAACATTAAAAATCAACTCCTCAGATCCAAGGAATGAGTTAATTTACTGAGAATTCCATATTAAAAAAAAATGCTATCTGCCTTTTATTTTGTACAATACAGGTGAAACTCGAAAAATTAGAATATCGTGCAAATGTTCATTTATGTCAGTATGGCAACTCAAAAGGTGAAACCAATATATGAGTAGACGCATTACATGCAAAGCGAGATATGTCAAGCCTTACTTTGGTATAATTGTGATGATTATGGCATACAGCTTATGAAAACCCCAAATTCACAATCTCAGAAAATTAGAATATTACATGACATCAATAACACAAGGATTGGAAATAGAACAATATCGGACCTCTGCAAAGTATAAGCATGCATATGTACTCAGTACTTGGTTTGGGCCCCTTTTGCAGCAATGACTGCCGCAATGCGGCGTGGCATGGATGCTATCAGCCTGTGGCACTGCTGAGGTGTTATGGAAGACCAGGATGCTTCAATAGCGGCCTTCAGCTCCGCTGCATTGTTCGGTCTCATGTCCCTCATCTTTCTCTTGGCAATGCCCCATAGATTCTCTATGGGGTTCAGGTCAGGCGAGTTTGCTGGCCAATCAAGCACAGTAATCCCATGGTCATTGAACCAGGTTTTGGTACTTTTGGCAGTGGGGGCAGGTGTCAAGTCCTGCTGGAAAATGAAGTCAGCATCCCCATAAAGCTCGTCTGCGGAAGGAAGCATGAAGTGCTCCAAAATCTCCTGGTAGACGGCTGCGTTGACCCTGGACTTAATGAAGCACAGTGGACCAACACCAGCAGATGACATGGCTCCCCAGATCAACACAGACTGTGGAAACTTCACACTGGACTTCAAGTATCATGCATTGTGTGCCTCTCCATTCTTCCTCCAGACTCTGGGTCCTTGGTTCCCAAATGAGATGCAAAAGTTGCTCTCATCAGAAAAGAGGACTTTGGACCACTGGGCAACAGACCAGTTCTTTTTTTCTGTAGCCCAGGTAAGACGCTTCTGACGTTGTTTGTTGTTCAGGAGTGGCTTGACAAGAGGAATACGACATTTGAAGCCCATGTCCAGGATCCGTCTGTGTGTGGTGGCTCTTGATGCACTAACTCCAGCCTCAGTCCACTCCTTGTGAAAGTCCCCAACACTTTTGAATGGCCTTTTCCTGACAATCCTCTCCAGGCTGCGGTCATCCCTGCTGCTTGTGCACCTTTTTCTACCACACTTTTCCCTTCCACATAACCTTCTATTGATGTGCTTTGATACAGCACTTTGGGAACATCCCACTTCTTTTGCAATTACCTTTTGGGGCTTTCCCTCCTTATGGAGGGTGTCAATGATGGTTTTCTGCACAGCTGTCAGGTCAGCAGTCTTTCCCATGCTTGTGATTCCTACTGAACCAGCCTGAGAGACCATTGAAAGGCTCAGGAACCCTTTGCAGCTGTTATGGATTCATTAGCTGATTAGAGTGGGACACTTTGAGCCTAGAATATTGAACCTTTTCACACTATTCTAATTTTCTGAGATTGTGAATTTGGGGTTTTCATAAGCTGTACGCCATCATCATCACAATTATACCAAAGTAAGGCTTGACATACCTCGCTTTGCATGTAATGCGTCTATCTCATATATTGGTTTCACCTTTTGAGTTGCCATACTGACATAAATGAACATTTGCACGATATTCTAATTTTTCAAGTTTCACCTGTACATTTAATGCCTCCCAACATTTTCAACATTTAATGCCTCTCAATATTAACACACACACACACACACACACCCGCAAAAAAAGCATTTATTCACATTACCTGCTGGTGATTTTTAACTGGAATCATTAGTCTGACCTTATAACCTTATGAATGGTGGCCGCATGCAGCCTAAGTTATGATTCTATTTTATGAAATCATTTCCAACTACTTGTAACCATTGGGATTTGGTACAAGCCATAATGATGTCATGACACAGATGATATCACTTGTTCCCCATGGACATTCAGGTATATAACCAGTGGCATTTTCTTTTTCCTTAACACTAACCTCACCAGCATCCCTGCTTCTGTGTAATTCTATTTCCCCATTTACTTCCCTTAGAAGTGTTACTTTTACCAGTAGCAGACAAAGGAAAGGAGATTCAGCAAAAATAAACTATAATAATTAAAATTTCTAGTTTGTGATATTTCATCAACATACAATATTTTATTTATTTATTTATTAAACAAATTTATATAATTTGTGTTATAAAGCTGGGCAACATAAAAGTAATAACATAACTTTTCTCTTTAACAAAGAGATTCATCAACTGTTTTATACAGAGGTCTTTTTAACATACTCCACACCTCCCAGGATGTAAAGCTTCACAGCCTTTTTTCTTTCTTTCTCACTCTCTCAACCAACACAGCACACTTACACACACATGCATACATTCCAAATTCGGTTCCACCTTACCAGTATTTTTATATTGTTTTTATTGTATTTTAACTAATATTTATTTGTTGTTTTATTGTAAACTGCCCAGAGTCATTTCCTCATGAGATGGGTGATGTCTTAATTCAAAATATAAATAAATAAATAAATAAAATGTTAGCTTTTCCATGGCCACCATGGTTCCACAGAACACTTTCTAACAAAAATGCTACCATGTTTAAATTTAAAGCCAACAAGATAGAATGTATGATCCATATTGATTTTTTTACTTTGAGCAGTCGTTCCAATGATTTAGTATCTTCCTTACTTTTACAAGGAGCATTAATTCCATGAAGAGCATCGTGTTCATTGGTACTGGTACTATATAGTAACACCAACTCAGTTTTGTCAGTGTAGTATATATACAGTATACCGTCAGTATAGATCAGATTGTTTGTACTATGAAAATAAATGTATGTAAAAACAAAATCCTGTATTTTCCTAAAGTAGGAGTTTATATGTGTTAAGTGGTAGATTTGTTAATATAGACTTTAAAGAGATTTGTTGGATTATATCCCAATTGTAAATTATGGTACATTTTGGCTAGACTACTCCTGGATTGCAAATCTAATAATCAGGCTAGCAACTCATATAATAAACCAACTGCTAATACTTGGAATCTTTTAGCAATTCATGATCAAACAATTCTAAGTTGGCATATACCTTAAGTACATATGCCAGGATTCCCATCTGGCAAGTTGGAAATCTGACACAGTTTGAATGGTGAAAAGAATGTTACATATAATCAAGATTCAAACTGATGGAAATTTATTCCATCCCTAATTGCAAGAAAGAAAAAAAGTTAGCATCACTTAATTATTTTTTTTTAGGTGGTTCATGATTGTAACAGCAAGACAGGGCAGCCTTTGGCTATAATGTTGGGAAGTCTTGGGAACTGAAACTCACACATCTGGGTGACACATCTCAAATGAAGGTAAGGGAGTCAGTTGTTGTTGGGTACCTTATCCTGTCTACATGGTATTCAGGCTACCATTAGTCAAAAAGTACTGGGACAGATTTTCCATTCCTAATAATACTTCACTAGGAGATGAAAATATTTTTCTCTTAACATTGTAAAAGAGGCAGCTTTCTTTGGGGAAGAATGGAAAGAAAGAAAAGTTTTTACTGGAGTACATTTTAGAGAGGTGCTAGGAAGTAATGATATGGGACATTTCAGACATGTAGAAGGAATGATTTGAAGTATGTCCTGGGGAAAAAAATTCTTCCTTATACTTTTAAAGTTGCCAGTGGCATTCATGGGATGGTGGAGGTCAAAATGCCAAGATGGTGGCTGAAACTTCAAAGACCTGCCTCTTTTTGGTGTGCTTTCACTACACAGTTATAGCTCCCATCTTGACTTTTTGACCCCTCTCATCCCCCAGACATGCCTCACAATGACCACATCAGTGCTCTACTACCAATATCCACCTATCCGACCTCCATCTATTAAGACTGTTTTAAGATGGATTCTGGAAAGAAATACCAGCTGTAACTGTTGCTTGGCCATCACTACCACCATAAATGGTAAAACTGTTTTGTTTTAATGGCAAAGGAAAGAAGGGAAAACTGCCATTGATGTTACAGTAAGTTTCTCTAAGCACTCACTTACTATGCCTCTGAAATAATCCTGTTCCAATAGGCATCCTGAGTCACAAACTGACCAGCTGCATTCTACTGTAGCACAATGTGTGAATCAGCCCTTGGGGTTAATTTATGGTTTAGCTGCTCCTTGGAAAGGAACAAATGTGCCAATAGTAAAATTGATTGATTATCACAATGACATTCCAATCTTTAACAATCTTAAAACAAAAAGACAAGTACCAGCTCCATAGGTAACATGCAAACAACAGGAAGAACAAGCTGTTTTGCAATAATTTTCACTTCCTTCCATTTGAATTAAATGAAAGTATTTTGTTATATGGACACATACAAGACTGTGTGCAAGTTATTATAGCTTTGACTGGTTGGGTTGAATGGGCTAATCCTGGGGCTAGCTATTTGCAGGTGTTCAGTTAGCTAGGGAAGACTAACAGTTCCCAGGTGCAAATGTTCAGTGCAAAAATAGCATTAGAGTTGAAGAGTGAGAAATGACACACATACAGGAGCTGTAAATTGCCTCAAAAACTTCTCTGAATTGCAGCATTCCTGACACTTGGGTTAAATTAAAATTCTGCTGCTAGGTGCTTCTCTCCTGATACACATTGTTACCCTAAAACAAAGTACCACAACATGACTAGAGCTCAGAAAATGGCACACTAATAATTCTCTCTGCTCAAATTACTAAATAAAAAACTATGAAAAGAGCAGTTCAACCTGCTTCTTGTTGTTTTATGTCATTGTTAAAGGTTGAATAATTTGGCATAGGAAGGCCTTACTTGCTAATTAAAAGGCTAATATCATTTCATAAAGACTCCAATGTTGCCAGGACAACAAAAGACATTTCTTTTCCTCACTATTAACAAAGAATATCAGGGAAGGCCACAGGGAAAAACACAGATGATACTAATTGAATGCCTAAAAATAAAAATGCTGTATTATAGCTCATCGTACTTTGTTATTATCCCACATATTGTAGGAATTAGTATTTTACTGCATATTACTACAACAGAGGGAATTATTTAAATAACCCTATGGCTTCCACTGCAAAAAAAGCTGCCTTCTAACTCAATGCAAATAAATTAGGAGAATTTATTATGAATCAATGCAACAACAATCTCTCTAGTTCATTCTGCATGTAATTACACTTTCTTTAAAAGTGCCAGAGAAAGGATTTAAATTTATCACTGCTCATTAAGCTTGGAAAGGACTGTGTTAATTGGATGTCAACCTTCTTAATTCACTCACATGTTTGCTGACAAATGAAGTCTGTATGATTTAAACAGGACTTTGCCTAAACTTTATGTATTTACTGACTCCCTAAACTTTGAAAGTTGTAGGTAAATTATAGGAATTCAGAATTATCATTTGAAAGATGACAGAATGCAGCAAAATTTAAGGATCCTGCAAGTTATTCCTCACTGAAATATAAACTGAATATTTTAAGATATGAAATCAAACTCAAAGTGAAGATGGGGGAATTCCCAGAAGACCTATGGCCACCTCATAAATATAAGAGATTGCTAGTACTAGAAAAAGTGTAATAGAAGATGGCCAGTACTAGAAAACACATTTTAAAAGGTATCCCACATTCAACCCAATATATCACATTGAGTCATAGTGCTTGTCTATGGGGGAGGGGGGGGTCAGCAAATTCTTGCACAGCAGGCAAGTCTGCTGGCAAAGGAGTGCAGCACCCATTGGACAGTGCTGGCCAAGGAGGCTGCTGATATGCCATTTCCACTCAGGTCACCATGCCTTCAGCCCTCAGCCTCACCCGTCATCCCAGAAGCTCAGTTGAGGCTCAGGCCTGGTGATCTGCCACCCACCCATTCATTCTTAGCATGGACCATATAAAATCAGACATCAGGCTGGATTTGGCCCATGGGCCACAGTTTTCTGACCCCTGTCTTATTTCCATATTGCTGTTTTGTACCATTTGAGGATTGGCTCCAAAATCAATATTTTTCATGTTATTATGTTATGGGGAACTGAGTTGATTTACTTCTGACCCTCCTTCTCTCTCGGAAATGACAGAAAAACCAGCATGGAAATCATGTTTGCTGTGATAGTGCAGTTCTAATGGATGGGCCATTTTCCCATCGGCAGAAATTATTGTCTCACCTGCCTTCAGGTTTCCAGATTCAAGCCAGCTTTGTTCATACTCTTAAGCATGGCTTTAATTCATACTCAAGCTTTGACAGATTTGAGATTCATATGTACTTTGGTAAACGTGCTAGCTTCTGTTATCTCTCAAATAACAACTTATTCTTCCACAGAGAAAGCCAGAGCCAAAATGGGGAAAAGTCCTTGTTATAGCTAAATTTGATCAGTCATTTATATTACAGAAGGGGATTATTCCTTGAAGGCAAATAAATTGCTTACAGTCATATACAGAGACAGATGTTACAGATGAGTGTGGTAATGCTGTGTATGTGAACTAATCTACCTTGCTGCTGGGGATGGGGGAACTCTGATTTTAATAATTTCATTTTTCTTTTTTCTTTTTTAAAAAAAGTGTGTCCCTTGTCTGTATTTGAAGTGCATGTTCACAGAACTTTTAGTCTATTTGGTTATGCTTCAAAATTTATTGACCAGAACTGACAGATAGTCATGCTTCCTACATAGAGATTATTTCTCATACAAATGAAGTAGATATATCATACTTGACATCTCTTCACTTTGAATAATATTGTGTTCCCTTGGAACTCATACAAATAAGGAAAGAAAATAATGCTTCACTCAGCCATAGAGCAAAGTCTTATGCTCAGCAGGCAAAAAATAGCGCAATGGATTAATACTTATCTTTATGAATAGTGTTCTAACTATCAAGTATGATAAAGGGATGCATGTTAACATGTAAGAATCAATTACTGCAAAAGATCAGGTGAGCCAACAGAAAACTCATGGAAAAATAAAATCTGATCTTGCAGATGCCCCCCAAAAATATATGACTGTGTATGTTTAGTGCAAAACAGTAGCATGTTTTGTAGAAAACATAACGTAGTTTTTTATTTGTTTTAAAGTGTTTGGCAAACAGCTGAATCAAAACTAGTTATGAAATTACCCAGGTCACAGACAAAGCAATGCATCAGTGAGAAAGCTGTACCGAATATTAAGCAGAGAACTAAAGCAATATTTGCAGCTGCAATGCAAGCCTCTGTTTTCACTGAGGCTTATTCACAGGTAAATGTGCTTCCGAATGCAGTCTCTGACAACACTATTTGATTAAGAAGCATATTGAAAAATTCATTCTTCCGTAAGTCCAGGACCATTGGTTATGTTCCCAATCTGCAGTTGTATATACAATATGGACAGAAATGATACTTTATGAATAAAGTCGCTAGTTGCTATTAGTTTTCTGCACATATTAAACACAAAATCCTAGCACTGACCCACAGCTTGTCTCTGCCTTCTTTCTGTATATTGCAGTCTATAAGACTTTAATGTAAATCTTGTTCCATCTAGTTGTGGCATGGCTGTCGCAAGATCAAAATCAAAGTGCAAGAAAGTGGCAAGGAGTGACAAGGCTGGAAGCTGAAATAATTATTAACAACAGAAAAAAAAAGACTCAAAATGTAATTCTTAAGTTGGAACACAATTAATCAGACTGGCAACTTGTGATTGCTCATGTACTTTGCAAATTAGGTTGGAAAATGCATGCTAAATTTTAAAATTCTTTCCCTAAATGAGGTAAGCAAGATTAACTCCAACTTTATCTATGCTATACTGCCTAGAAAATAAGTTTCTATCACTTTTGGTATAGCAAAAATGTTTGTTCTCCCTCTAACCCTGCACAAGATATTTGAAAGGCATGGAAGGGGTGGGGGGAGGAGAAGTGCACCAAGTGATTTATGCAGACTTTTAGATCATCTATGGGCATTTCCTTGCTGCCATGTTAATGTGTTTTCCTCCAGTCAATGAGGCAATACAAATGTATGTCACCATACTCTGCACTGCCTTCATTTTTTAGCTTTATTCTTGCTAACCAACAAGGCCAGTGAATGATTTAATGCAGGACAACCTAAAGCAACAGGTAGCTTCTCTTGCTATCACCTGCCAATGGGAAAAACAACCACCAATTGCTTTCCTTAAAGGAGGAGGTGAGATATCACAGATGGCCAGATCTATGGGATTAACCACCTGTCAAAACTTGGTCATGAAATTGCTGATCAATGTGTTGGGAGGGTGCAGGTCTGCGTTGCCTGCTTTACTGGGCAGCATCCAGTCCCACCACTACCACAAATCAGCCACAGCTTCAGATTTTTGGGGGAGGTAGTAAAGTAAAGCAGGATATAGATCAGTGTTGTCCAAACTTGTCCACTTTAAGATGAGTGGACTTCAACTCCCAGAATTCCCCAGCCAGCATGGGAGTTGAAGTCCACTCATCTTAAAGTGGACAAGTTTGGACAACACTGATATAGATTTTGTGCTTCAGCTCATCTAAGTGATGGTAGGTGCTTTCCAGTAAAGTGGGTAAGAAGAGGGTCTCCTGCTTTACCAATAAACACCCATCCATTCCATGGATCAGCCTGGAAGAGCACAAGATTCACTAAAGAGTGGAAAACAGAAATTTAAAAATAGGTCTCCCCATTTCTCTGACAGCCCCCCCCCATAGGTAACAGGTACCTCCTCCTTCACCATGCTACTGGTGAAGACATTGTTATTTTAAACCACCCAACCACCATAGTTCTCTAAGCAGTTTAAGATGTGTAATATAATATGGTGAAAAACAAATGAATATAAAAAATAATTCACAACAATAACAGTAAATGCAGTCTAAGTCTAAAATGTTTCTATAATGCCTGGTAAAATAAATTTCCACATAGCATCAGAAAGATTGTAATGTAAGCCTCCTGGGAGCCTCTCTAGGGGAACATTCCATATATGGCTTGATTACTGAAAAGACCTTTTTTGGGGGCCACCTACTGGGCCTTATAGAGTAGGGGTACTTAGAGGATTGAGAATTCTGGGAGTTGGAATCCACACCTCTGAAAGCTGCCAAGGTTGAGAGACACTGGTCTAAACTGATGCATTTAGATAATGTTCTGGATTCCGATAATGTTTAATGTTCTTTGCAGTATCTGTAAAGCAGCAAAGTGACTTGTGGCTTCCTCACCCATATACTCATCACATTATTTGGAGCTCTCTTACTTCAACTACAAATGACTTGCAGGGATGGATGGTAACAGAAGTTATGCTATACCATTCATAGGCTGCTTTATCAAAGCCTGCCCAGGATCTTTTGAACTTATATTCTACAACCTGGCTTTTTGTTGTGTAAATGATATTAATTGTCTCCTCTTGAAAATACTGTCATTTATTACCTTGAGGCTATATAAAGATTTCTTTTTTTTTTTCCAGTAATGAGTCCCCTCCTGATTTCCTCCCACATTTAAAAGCATGAAGAACTACTGGCACCATTGTCTCTCTTTTCCTTTGATGCCTTTGATGTCTTCCACAGTCAACATTCAGACTGCAAATTCATTGAGGATAAGAAACTCAAACTCTTGCATCTGAAGTCTGTAATGTGCTATGTACATCAATAGCACTTTAGAAATTGATAACCCTAGTGACATAAAGTGGCTACTTAGCTATTGTAAAACAGAAAACAATCTAAAAGAAAACCCTTGGATCAGAGCAGGCAGAGTGACAGTGCACAAAGAAAATTTTTGGAAGCATTCCACGTGTAAATGCAAATGAAAGCAGATATGATACACATTTATCATTTCATCTTGAACCAGCAATCTAAGAGGAAGCAACCATCAAACACATGGTTTATCTTTCTCTCCTGAAGCTCTACTTCCTGTGTATGTTTTCTTGCTTGGTGCAGCTAAAGAAATACTTCAGGGAAATACTGTATATGCTTTACAATGATAGAAGTGCTTCAACCTGCTTCTGCTAAATATTTTTCTATTGTGCTCATATTCCTGTCCATGAATCTCGTCTCAACCAGTTGAACATCCACTTGGGAGGCATGTGATTCTGATAGGAAAAAAAAACCAGTGGAAAAATGTGCTTCACCCTGTTTTCCTAGTTAACACAAGCCACAGCTCAAACTTTTAAAATAGTTATGAAGACCTAGTGCTACAAAGATAGCCAAGGTAAGAATAGAAGCAGATACAAGAGAACAATGTATGCCAGAACCTTGTTTTGTTTTGCAGCCTATCACACTGTTGGAGAGAGAAATCATTCCGTTTCAATGGCAGCTTGTCACTCTGGCAGTGGGAGCTACGATGATAAAAGAACATGTCAAACTTTATTTGCATATATTTATGACTTTTCTTTGACACTGTTATATAAATTCTCTATATGCAGAGTATATACATGTCACACATGAAGGTCTTTCCATTCATTTCCATGCTAGAGAGAGCGCCTTCCGTCTGGAAATGCCTCTTCATAGTTATATATTCAGAGGTGGAGTCACTACTTAGAATAGAATCCTGGCCATAAATTGGAGTTTGGGTACAGATCCTCTGAGTATAGGATTGAAGCCATTTCTTACTTTTCATCTGAAATTACTTTTTAAATAAGTGCTTTAAGAAATATAGCATTGTCTACACAAGTTGGCAGAGACATAAATCTGGGCCACATCTGCAACAGCTGGCAATTTTATTCATTTTTCTTTGCCTTTTTTTAAAGAAAAATTAATGTCATTTTCCCCTATAGTTTTTCACAGTAAAAGATTTCATTGAAGGGAAAAAATGATTTAAGCTTGTTCTGCAGAATTGTTTCAAGAATAGCCTTTTACAAACTGCTTCCTACTTTTTCCCCAATGAATCTGGAAAGGTGAACTTTTGCAGATTTAGAGGTAAAAGCTGAAATGGAGATTTGAATGCGCACATTTGTTAGTCCTGTTTATTAAAATATTTATACCCCACATTTTGCTTTAAAGATTCTTTAAGTTGGCTTTGTTTAAAAAGCACTTGAAATGCTAAAACATTTCATTGTTGACCTGACAACAATGTAAACTGAGTTTCATTTCAGGTTTGATTTGCAGTTACAGCACATATAGCAAATGGGCAACGTCACTCATGTTTGTACTGCTATCCATGCTATTCATCTCTCCAATATTTTCTTCTCTTTGGTAAAAAAAATGTCACCATCCTCCTCCACTAATTGTTCTCCCTGACAACAGCTATTATAGAATATATGAGTGTAGAAGGGGAGAACAGTTAGAAGGATCTGCCACTGACTGTTCCTGAGTCACCATTCAGCTCCTACCACTTTGGGAAACAGGTAAGTTTCCCTTATTTATTTATGTATGTATGTATGTTTCAAATTTAGATACCACCCATCTCACAAAAAGTGACTCTCGGCGGTTCACAATAAAACAGCAATAAAAACAATATAAAATACAATAAAAAAGAATTAAAAAAACCAAACACATGCACAAATAATATCTTCCAAGACGTTGATGGTCAGTAAGATGTTAACATATGGGAGCATCTTCAAGGTGCTAGCCACCCCCAGGGTTGGTTGCCCCTTTTTTTGCCCCCTGCCAGTTGGGAGAGCCAGGTCTTAACAGCTTTTCAGAAGGACAAGAGAGTTGGGGCCTGCCTCACCTCTGGGGGAACAGTATTCCATAGGGCAGGGGCCACAGCAGAGAAGGCTTTCTTTCTGGACCCCATCAACTGACATTCTTTCATCGATGGGGTCCGCAGTATACCTTCCCTGCCTGGCCGGGTGGGATGGGTGGATATAATCGGGGTGAGACGGTCCCTCAGGTAACCCAATCCCATGCCATGTAGGGCTTTAAAGGTGATAACCAACACCTCGAATTGGACCCGGAAGCAAACTGGGACCCAATGCAGCTCACGTAGCAAAGGTATAACATGTGCCTAAAATTGCCCGCACAGCTGTGTTTTGAACCAGCTGAACCTTCTGGATACTTTTCAAGGGAGCCCCATGTAGAGCGCATTGCAATAGTCTATACGGGAGATGACTAGGGCCTCAGTGACTGACTGGAGAGACTCCCGATCCGGAAAAGGGCGTAACTGGTGCACAACACATAGTTGAGCAAAGGCCCTCCTGGCCATGACTGCCACCTGCTCTTTGAGAATACCCTCCATTGCCTGAAAAAGTTTAAGTACCATTGGTCAAATTACATGTTTCAGTGAATTCCTGTATGAGCAGAAGATAGCACAATCTTTAGATGGTACCAGGTTAAATACAACATCTTTCTGCAAATTTGAATGCATGCTTACTATTGAAGAGCAGTTTACAGATTCAAAATAAGGAAACAGTAAATGTAGCAGGTGTAAAGATTTGGACACTAAGTCACTTCATAACACCTCTTATGGCATAAACCATAGCTCCCAAATGTTTCTATAGTCAACTAAAAGTCTTTCTATTTTGCTTTTGGAATTTTTTCCCCACTCTTCCTTGCAGAAGTCTTCTAGATCAACAATAATTTTAAGTCTTTACATAAGCTGCACAGATTTTCAGCAATATTCAAGTCACCGTGAAGGTGATTCCAAACCATCTATCTATCTATCTATCTATCTATCTATCTATCTATCTATCTATCATCTATCAATTTACATGGCCACCCATCTCACAAGAAGTGACTCTGGGTGGCATACAACAATCAGATAGAACAACAAATATATAAAAACAAGCATTATAAAAATATAAAGCATTATTAAAAATTAAAATACTATAAAAAATTTAAAATATACCACAAATCACAGAGTGAATGTATCAACCACAGTGGAGTCATCTAAGAATGTCTCCAGTTTCCTAGGACCTGCAGGTCTGATAACATAACCAGGTCTTGAGGGACTTCTGAACATTAACAGAGATGGAGCTAACCTGACACTGGGGGGGAGAATGTTCCATAATGCAGGCACCATAGCAGAGAAGGCCCACATCAAATGTAAGTCCCTAGCAGATGGTACCCACAGCATGGCTTCTCTGATAGATCTAATGGGATGGGCTGATAATAATCGGGGAGAGGCGACCCCTCAGATATCCCAGTTCTATGCCATAAAGGACTTAAAGGTTAAAACCAGCACCTTGAATTGGACTGGAAGCAAACTGGTAGCCAATGCACTTGCAGAGCAGAGGTATGACATGTGCTGTTCTGGTAGCACACGTAACTGCCCACTGCATTCTGCACCACTTGAAGTTTCCAGATACTCTTCAAGGGCAGCCCCTTGTTGCTTATGTTGCTTTCCTGTAGTACTTCATGGTTGATTTGGAGATATAGTTTGGATTGTTGCCTTGTTTAAATATCCAATCACTTTTCAGCTTTAATTTCAAATTAAATTCACCCATGCCTTCAGCAAGGGAGAGTGAGGTCTCTCACTTCGTCATACTTGCCATCTTTTATCTTTATTTTTAAACTGATTTTATTGTAATTTCTTTGTTTCATTGTTGTGAGCTGCCCAGAGTCACTGAGAGCCAAGCTTAATACTAATACTTAATACAAGTTTAATACTAAATTAATTTAAATTAAATTAATAAATTTTTATTATGGTTGGTTGGACAGTCAGCCAGATGTTTAGACTGGATTTGGCATTTTTATCCACCTATTGAGTCCTTCCCAAGGACCTGGGATAGACAGATGTTGCTTGTTGGTGTTAAAGGTATCATCGCAGGATGGAAGCTATTCCGAGTAAAGCTGCCTTTTGCAATTGACTGATGGTAACTTTGTCAACGCCGATGATGTTCAAGTGGTGTTCCAGATGTTTTGGGATTGCACCCAAGGTGCCTATTACTATTGGTATTATCTTTCCTTTCTTTTGCCACAGTTATTCTACTTCTATTTGCAGGTCTTTATATTTTGTGATTTTCCCCAGTTTGTTCTTTTCTATTCTGCTGTCTCCAGATATTGCAATGTCCACTATCCAGACTTTTTTATCTTTCTTATCAACAGTTGTTAAGTCTGGGGTGTTGTGTGGCAGGCACTTGTCTGTTTGAATTCTGAAGTCCCACAACACTTTAGCTTCTTCATTTTCTATTACTTTGTTTTGTGGACCCACCAGTTCTTGCCTGCAGGCAAATGGTATTGCTTCCAGATATTCCAATGCACCGTTGCTGCTACTTTCTCATGTCATTGTTTGTAGTCAGTCTGGGCGATCTTCTTGTAGCAGCTAACTAGGTGGTCCACTGTTTCTTCAGCTTTTTTGCAGAAGCAGCATTATTATTGTATCAGTCAATGCTGTCATTATATAGATATGGAACCAGATCAGTTTCATCACCATAGGATAACCGATCAACTAGGCCTTCTGAATTCAGGGCTAAACATATTCAAATATATAAACTTTTAATTGAAATCCTTCCTTTTCCCCAAACAAAGATGAAAAACTTCTACTCTCTTATCAAGTTGCATATTTCAAGATGTCCACAGTACAAATACTTTTATTTTAAAAAAAGAAAGAAGGAAGGAAATGGAAACAATGAGAACACCTTAATATAGTTCTCTTTTTAAAACATTATAAATTGCTAATGAAAAACAGGATACCATTTATAAAATTAAGCACCATCAAAACTCAAGGTGGGAAAGTGTATTAAAAGGGGTAATATCATTATGTTTTATTAAGTTTATATTTAGTGGAATGCTATTTGTGAAAGTCATTTGGCACCTGTTTGTAGAGCTAGATATGCAAAATCAAATTTGCCTTCCAGCTACGAATTATGTGATGAATGCTGTGAAATTATATCCATAATGTTCAAGATTTTCTCTACAGCTTTTACTCTAAGCTTCAAACCTCTCTGCAGTATTTAGTCTCATCTGATTAAAAACTAATATCACTAAGAAATTAGCTTTTGTTCTGCAAGTAAACTAGAGCAATCATTTTTAAGAACTGATTCAGTATTATAAATTAGGAATTGTCAATGCTCTGTAAATATGCCATGGTATTGTTACTGGATGTCACTCAGTGAGATGATAATGAGAAGCATGAAAGTTTTAAAAAACATGAAAAAGAAAGTGTTAGGTATCAACCTAAAATTATTGTGATTAAAAAATCAGGAACATTTTCAGATGAAGTCTATTATTCAGAAGACTGCCAGGGCAAAAGAAGCCCATTTATAACTTAAATAAAATAGCAGATTCTTTAAAATTATTTCATATATAAAGAAAATGAGTTTGAGTGTGTAGGTAGGAAATGTAGGCAAAGGTGAACTTATTTTCAAGTTGAAACCACGGATAGTGTCTTTCAGGAAAAACATGCCTAAAATTAGTCTCAAAGGCAATACTAATAGTAACATTTATTCTGAGGTTATAGATCCAGATGGCAAGACTCTATGGAGAGAGCTATTTTAATTGCGTTATCTACTCCAAAGTGCCCCCCTTTTTTCATTAATGCTCAGAGGGTCTCAGATAAAGGTTGGCTTCTCCTTTTCCTCCTATCTAAGCAGATGGTAGTCCTGTTCATCTTTCTTTCCCAAAACAATTCAGAATTCAGCAGGAAATAATGGCTTTTCTTTTGATTCTAAATTACTTTGTTCAGCCTTACCATGCTTTGTATTGCCTCACCCTGTTTGATTGGAAACTCCAAAAGGAGAAGTAAAACAATAACAGGGGGGAAAGGGCAGCTATAAATTACTCTAGACTGCTCCAGCCCCAAATCATAATTTCATATTTCAAATGTTGGACCACCTTTCAAGCTAGACACTCAACTTGTAGGGCACTGGGGCACAGATTCAGAGAGGGTGAAACATGAGAGAGTAAGCTAGCTGAAAGATTAGGAACAGACAAATCAGTCACAGTTGGGTTCCTTAGCAACATAATAGTTCAGTCTGTAGTTTGAAGAGAAACAAATACAGTACCACAAGTCCAAGAAGATCAAGTGAAGAATGTAATCAGTGAACATAGCTGATTAAAGCATTAGATATAAATTATGGGTTGGATTGTCACCAAGCTCTTCTGTATGACAGCACTAATGTGTTGTTATCCACTTTAGGAGCTAGCTTAAATTATGCTGGCTTAAAGAAAGCACTTCCAACCTTTCTTTTGTCTCAACAGTAAAACAGAAAAGAGGTTCTGTATGCTCAAGAAGCAAGGGTAGAGAAGAAGATAGGTCAGCAGTGCCTCCTTTGATGTCAATTATTGGCAGCAGAAGACTCATGATTCTTCTGGTGTCAGTTCTTCATGCCATGAAGTGATACTCTCTGAGACTGTAGAACAAATAAGCAATTCTCCTTCTTTCCTCCTCATTTTTCCTGCAAGAGACGTGAGGAAGATAATAGACCCATTCCTCCCTACTCTCCCCACTTTTCCTGCCATCTATGGCAAGTTTTTCCAACTTTGTTTTCCTTTCCACTCAGTGTCAGCTGTTGACAGGAAAGATCATGACCAATTACTCTCCTCCAAATGTGGTGGGGCAGGCTTGGGCAACTGTGGATTGGTACCTTGGGATGGAAGCAGCTATCAGTGACTTGAGGGAAGGAGGTATGTTCACAGCCATATACATTAGCCAAGTGAATTGGAGGTGTTGCCTACAAGAAATGGAGCACCACAGACAGACCACATAGCACCAGCCAGAGTCAGAAAATACCACTTTTAATGTGGAACAAAAAAAAAAAAAAAAGATAGGCAGGGACTGCCCTCATGGTGGCTAAAGATGGGTTGAGAATTCATGTTTGTAACAAATAATGAGGTAACTTTGCATCAGGGCAAACAGGACATATGGATTCCAGTAATCTGATTAGCTTCCGGTGTGGGTCTTTCCAAGAAAGTGATTTCATTAATACTTTAATAGAACTCCATCTCTTTTGGAAGCTATTACTTCTGGGAAACCTGGTCTCATAATCCATGATCCATAACACAATGTCTCTGATCTACAATACAATGGCAGTGTTATCTCAGGATTAGATATCAGAGTAGTGAGGCCTATGGAGATAGAAGGGATTAGATCTTCTATAAATGCCATACTTAGTCAAGGTAGTAGCATGGGCTCAGTGTCCTAATCTTCTGATTCCATTAATTCTACCTCCACTTCTACTAGTTATCTAGGGATATTCTGAGTTTATACTGAAACCTTCATAAGATCAGGTTATATATTTCTGATAAAAAGTGACCTTATGAAATAAGCATGTTCATTTAGCTATTTAGTCTTGAGGGTTATCAAATTAGAACATTTTTAATGGACTAATAAAATTCACTTTTCTTTACACAGGAAATGTTTTGGAATGTATTCTCTGTGTATGTCAGATGGGATGCAGGTAACAGAATGTTATCTTGCAAGGTAATCTCTAAAGAGATGCAGACTTGTCTAGAACAGTGTGAGCACGATTGGGGTAAAACTGAGCTTTGATTGCAATTTTGGTATGATGTACCCAAACTGACTAGTATTATGCTTATCATTAGCAAGGACTACTGCAAATGGCACAGGTGTCATTAACCTAGTCACAGTTGACCAAAGCCATAATGGGTAGTGGAGGTCAATATCAAAGACATGAGAATTAATAAGAATTGTGACTATTTAATAAACATATGCTTGAGTAAGTCTGTTTATTTCTAATTCATGGTAAAACCATAAGTATATTTAATGTTTACACACGCAGAAGGAATTGATAAAATATTGATAAAAATTGATAAAAAATAATTTATTTACAAAGAAAGGCTGGATTTTTTATTTTATGCATTTAACGAGGAACACATACTGAAGCAGTAAAACCAGCCAGGTTGGTCTAGTGGTTAAAGTACCAGGCTAGAAACCAGGAGACTGAGTTCTAGTCCCATTTTAGGCATGAAAGCTGGCTAGGTGTCTTTGGGCCAGTCATTCTTATCAGCCCAACTCACCCCATAGGGTTGTTGTTGTGGGGAAAATAGGAGGAGGAAGGAATATTTAAGTGTGTTTGCCACCTTGAGTTATTTATAAAAATAGTAAAGGTGGAATAAAAAAAAATTGAAAACAAAAATTGAAAAAATCGAAAACAAAAACAGAGCAATGCCATAAAATAACGCAGCTATTAACAGCATATTTACACGGCATTTAAAAAGTACTGATTGCCATCAATAAGATTTCGTTCTTTGCTACCTAAATAAATAATCCCATAGATCACCATGGGTTTTAGTGGGCTGGATATTTTCAACTTTACTTTTAACATAGACCAAAAAGTAGACTATATTAAAGAAAAATAAAGTCTCTATAGTTAATAGTTCTGCTCAACCTCCCTTCATTGGTTCAATGTTCATCTAAGGCTAAATTCCATGCACTCTTATATAATTGCATGATTGAATATCCTGATGCATTCTTTGATGAATACACTAGAACTTGACAGGCAGCTCCCAGAAACAAAATCAATAGCTCTTTTCTGGTGGTTCTATATGCTGGCCATTAATATTGATAATACAGCAAGCAAGGAGTTATTTGTTTTAATAGTCCTACTACATATGTGAAAACTTTTAGTCCAAAGCTTTTTAATGAATAAGCACTGCCACCACATATGAAAGTATTACCAATCTGTCTTCAGTTTTCTTTCCAACATAATTTGCTATTCCTTTTATAGATGTGTTGCATCTCAATATTATCTATGCCTTAATTTGAAATTTACTTCCTTAGTTTTGATGGATATAGATTTAAAGGGCTTGATTGACCATATCCTGTTCTGAATATTTTCATATCTACATCTCCCAATATCATTCTCTCAGACCTCCTTCAAGATCCCTAAAGTCCCAGTTTCTGAGAAAATCTTTTGTATTCTTTTCATATTGTAAAATTAGTTCTTCTATTTACTTCCGATTTAACACTTGAGTTAGAAATGAAGTGTATCATTTTATGGACTGGCAACAAATTATAATCAATTCCCACCAGATCTTTAATTAACTATTTCTCTACTCTGGGTTGTCCTTTACTTTATAGATTCCTTAATCTTAGAGACCTGCTCTTTACCATTCTTTGAACTGAGTATTGATGTCCTTGTCCAAAAAAAAAAAAAAAGGTAAGAAAAAGGAATGAAGGAGAAATGACTTTGTCATAATTGACCCTTTTACTCAAAGAACTATATTCTCCTCTTTATTCTACTGGTCTACCTTAAAAAGGGTGGTGCTATTATAAATTCTATATATTGCCTTTGTATCCTTGCAAACCATCATTGCTTTTACCATGTCCATATTTTGCATTGTTCAATGCTTTTTGTTTTTTGTTTTTGTTTTTAAAAGAGTTTCACCTCTCTTTTTATGAAGATATCATCAACTCTATCTAACCCTGACTTCCCTCTACACCCACTCATTTTCCTTCATACATTTATTTTTTATTTGTTCGTCAGTTTGGTTACATTGCCCTCTGCTTTTTTGCTGAATGCCCCTTATACCAGCACATCTGTCCCTGTAGGCATAGCTCAGTAGAGTCCATGAGCTGTAAGCTCTTTTTCTGCTGTCCCTATAGGGAAGACTGTAGGTTTATCTAACCTATACTGAAGAAATTCCATGCTTTCCATTTATTGGTTCTTTTGCCTGACCATTTTTAAATCAGTATTTTAACTTTCCAAGAACCATTTTTACCAATATTCAGATCAAAGAAATAAAGCAGTTCAGCTTTCAGTCACCTCCAGTTGTACACCAAGACTTATTCTAAGCTGTTAATTTTTAAAAAATGGTGTCCTCTCTTCCTCTCTCTCTCCAAGCCAATATACATTTGACTTGATCTTAAAAGTAAGTGCATTTTACTTGGTGATTTTTATATAAATGTTCCTTCCAGTTTTATGCCAGATTTTATCCCTCATAATGTGAAGAATAGTTGAGAAAATTAAATAGCTATCAATAAAGGCTAAAAAGCCATACTGCCTCAAAATTAGAAAGTATAGCTGTTGCCAATCAATATTTCTGCACTGGTACAAATCCTTCACCACCATCACTACTACCACTTTTTCAAAGCAAAATTTGAAGGTTTCCTTAGCTATTCCAAAAGATTTATTAGTTTGTCTTTCAGAGGCTTGTGTGAGTTTGATTAGTTTTGCTGTGGATGAGGGTTAAATAACAAATAGTCTTGTTCAAATACTTTTATGGGTCCAATCATATCTCTTGAAATATGGACCAGATATGCATTATTTATGCGAGAATGGTCAGGGTCACACTGCCAAGCTGTTTCTAAGAGCTGCAGTAAAAAAAAAAAAAAAAAGCAGGCATTAAATAATTCAGATGTCATTGAGGAAAAATTGGAGGACTTGTTGGGCAAATATCAAAGCAATCTAAATCTACTGTGTATAGAAGACACATCAGGCAATGGCAAAGGCATGGTTATTATTCTGCAAACATTGTGCTGGCACTGCAAAGTCTGAGAGAGCACGGACTGCAAAATGAGACATCTTCCACTTGAAAATGGTCTGTCTCCCACTTTTCACAGATAGATAGATAGATAGATAGATAGATAGATAGATAGATAGATAGATGATAGATAGATAGGTAGATAGATAGATATGCATCAGAAAATAATAGCTTTTAAATTAACCATGAGGTTGAATCATGGCAACTGGATTTCTTTTCTTTTGGTTTGAAATGTTTCGCTGCTTTTCCAAGCAGCTTCCTCAGTCTAAAAAGTTGGTTGGGGGGACCCCATAAATGTCTTCCAGGGTGGCTGCGTTTCTCACTAACACGATGGGCTCATTGAAGGGACAAAAGGAGATGTGATTAGTAGAGTCTTTGGGATGTGGATGTCTTACCCCTAATCCCTCACTCATCCCCAAGTAGGTTGTTAAGTGCTGTCTCCCTAGTGAACTTGTGAAGTGGTCTTAATCTTCCTGGGGACTGATGAAAGAGCAGCATGAAAAATGGGAGACAAAACCAAAAGAAAAGAAGTCCAGTTGTCATGACTCAACCTCCAGATAATTCCACCTGGCTGACTGAGAATCTTCATCAACTTTTAAATCAACCATGAATTTAAAGTGTATGAGGGTCATCATCTCTATAGATGGAGAAATTATCAAAAGCAGAGTAGCAGAAAGCAGCCTAGTACTGTACCCGAATAGCTATTGGGTAACCCTGATTGACAGCACTAATGTAAATGAAGTATATTTCTCACAGTTATGCAATAAGAAACACAGTCTAGACCTCTTTAATACATCTGTGGTGGAACAGTCGATTCAGCTACATCCATCAGAAAGCTAAACTGCTTGCCTATCATTTTCTTCAGTGAAATGTCAGAACCATGCTCAACAGGAAAGAAGAAACAGTTCATCCTAAGTTCATTCCAATAACTTTAATTCTGGGAGGCAGGAAAAAAATCTACATCTTGCTCATTTTTCAAGATGCCATACTGTCTTGTTTCCTAGAATAAGGCATGTAGTTGAGCTAAATAAATTATTCTGAAAGAAAAACAGACCTGTTATCTCAGTCATGATGGGAATGCAACCCTAAAACCAGTATGGCTGCTTTACTTCATGTGTACTTTGGTCCTGAAACTGAACTGTATATTCTATGGCATTTTTTACAAAAACAAAGACTAAAAAGGTGGGGCATATATTATACACTGAGTAATTTCCGATTTGTGTGATGTGTGAAGTCTATGAGTTTCAAATATCTGTTGCATTCCTGATCTCACTGTGGAGAAGGTACCTGGATTTCCCCATGTGCACTTGTGCCATAGAACAAAATAATGAAAATACAACTCATTCTCACACTGATATTTTGTCACTTCTTGTAATTCACACTTAACACTGGATTTATGGGGCAGTATCAAAACATATTGTGTAACATTTCCTACATTAAATGTGAATTTAATTCAGGTGACCATTATATCTACTACTGTGGGCAAGAAACTCTTAGAAGAAATGGAGTAGCACTCATAGTCAATAAGAGAGTAGGAAAGACAGTAATGGGGTACAACCTCAAAAATGACAGAATGATCTCAGTGCGAATCCAAGGCAAACCATTCAACATCACAGTAATCCAAGTCTATGCCCCAACCACTGATGCCGAAGAAGCTGAAGTTGACTGCTTCTATGAAGACCTACAACACCTTCTAGAACTAGCACCAAAAAAAGATGTCCTTTTCATCATAGGGGATTGGAATGCTAAAGTAGGAAGTCAAGGAGCAATTGGAATAACAGGCAAGTTTGGCCTTGGAGTACAAAATGAAGCAGGGCAAAGGCTAATAGAGTTCTGTCAAGAGAACAAGCTAGTCATAGTAAACACTCTTTTCCAACAACACAAGAGACGACTCTACACATGGACATCACCAGGTGGTCAATACCGAAACCAGATTGATTACATACTTTGCAGCCAAAGATTGAGAAAGTCTATACAGACAGCAAACATTTCCTAATTAATGTGGCACATTTCAAGCCATGTTTCCTAATTAATGTGGCATATTTCAACAAGGACATGTGCAGGTAGTTTTTGTTCACTTCCTCTTTTTCACATTTGATGGTCCTCTCTGTTCCATAATTCTCAGCAATATTAAAATGCCAGTCATCAGTATAAAAATCATAACATTTATTTAATACCATACTTTCTTGTCAATATGCTTCAAAAAATCATACTGAGAAATCTAGTAAATCTAGTAAAAAAAAAAAAAGCCTACTTTAATGTAAGTAATAGGAAATGCTGCTTTGTTCACTGAAGAGAATCTCATGAGCTTTGCAGTGGATGTCCTGTTAAAGCTATGGCAATACATTCCAGTTACCCAGACATGTCTCCTATATATTGCACAAGAGAA
Source organism: Liasis olivaceus (assembly GCA_030867105.1). Classification (NCBI taxonomy): domain Eukaryota; kingdom Metazoa; phylum Chordata; class Lepidosauria; order Squamata; family Pythonidae; genus Liasis; species Liasis olivaceus. The sequence goes on along the minus strand of CM061354.1, from coordinate 46,869,487 downwards.
GAAAAGCCCATTCAAAATACCGAGTGAATGAGCTGACCTTATTATCATTATTCCAATGTAGAATGAAAATAGCAGACATTGATATGGGGTCAGAAGCAGAGATAGGAGAAAATGGCTCAAATAGACTTTGCATCCTCAAAGGGCTCTTTTTGTCCCTGAACAAGGATCAAACCAAACCAAGAGAATAAGAAATTAAAAGCAGAGGAAGAATTGGGACAGGAGCAGGAGCAGAAATTTGGTAAATTTGCTTGTTTTAATTCTTATTATTTAATTTGCTTCACTGCTGCCAGATGTTTAAATAAGTCCCAGATCAGGATGCTTCCAAAAGTAGCTTGAAATTGAAATGCCCACATGATTTTCTGTGATAAACTGAGAAAACAGCTTAAAAGATAAATGGTCTTTTTTCTTCTTTCAGTTCAAGCCTCAAATGGTCCTTATCCATAAAACTGTAAGATTAGTAGGGCCCTTTCACAAAATAATATCTATCCAGAATAAAGATATTTGGAAATTCTTTTTTGTGTTGATCTCTGTAAAGTCAAAACGTAAGGAAGCATGAAGTCTCTTTCACACATTAAAATTATAAATTACATTTAGCATATCCTGAAACAGAGACTAAGCACTGTGTCTGAAAAAAATGAAACAGACTTCTTACTCAAAGCACCAGTCTGATTTTTAAATTAGACCTGCCATGTGTGAATATCTTGGAGCAATTCCAGAAAACCAATCTTCCTTAACTCTAACCTTTTGTTTCCATCTAGTGGTCATCCAGATGTTTGCAGTCAAATATGATAGGCCTACTTTTAATGTCCTTTATTTATTTATATTTATTTATGTATTTATAGTCACATTTATATGGCCATCCATCTCACACAAAGTGACTCTGGGCAGTGTACAACAATTAAATAAAACAGCAGATAGATAAAAAGCAGTCATTATAAAAGGATAAAAAGTAATTATTCAAATAAAAAATATTATTAAAACATTTAAAGTATACAAACCCCACGAAGAGCTTCTGAATCATGTGTAAAATGCATTTAACACTGATCTAGCCTGCTCTGACTATTTTCAGAGCTATTCAGGATGAATAAAGGCACTCAGTTCATGCTTGCATGATTTGCCTAAACCATGTTTTGCATTAATCATGTTTAAAAGACTCATCCAGCAAACTCTAGATGATACAGTACAGCTGAATGCACTTTGACACCCCACTTCACTTTCCAGCAATCTTTGCAGTGTCTGGTTAACCAGCAGTTTCTGTTCTGGTTTGGATTTGGGCTTCAATTGCTAATAATGAAAAAAGCCCATCTCGATGTAAGCTTTGAGAGACAAAGACTCTGCCACCTATCAGTGAAGAGTGATCTTCCTGTGGCTTTCCTTTCTAAAAGCATTCCTTCATCCTGCCTTATTTTCCTGCAGGAATAAATGGCTGTTAACTACACAGGTGAAACTCGAAAAATTAGAATATCGTGCAAATGTTCGTTTATGTCAGTATGGCAACTCAAAAGGTGAAACCAATATATGAGATAGTCGCATTACATGCAAAGCGAGATATGTCAAGCCTTACTTTGGTATAATTGTGATGATTATGGCGTACAGCTTATGAAAACCCCAAATTCACAATCTCAGAAAATTAGAATAGTGTGAAAAGGTTCAATATTCTAGGCTCAAAGTGTCCCCCTCTAATCAGCTAATGAATCCATAACAGCTGCAAAGGGTTCCTGAGCCTTTCAATGGTCTCTCAGGCTGGTTCAGTAGGAATCACAAGCATGGGAAAGACTGCTGACCTGACAGCTGTGCAGAAAACCATCATTGACACCCTCAATAAGGAGGGAAAGCCCCAAAAGGTAATTGCAAAAGAAGTGGGATGTTCCCAAAGTGCTGTATCAAAGCACATCAATAGAAGGTTATGTGGAAGGGAAAAGTGTGGTAGAAAAAGGTGCACAAGCAGCAGGGATGACCGCAGCCTGGAGAGGATTGTCAGGAAAAGGCCATTCAAAAGTGTTGGGGACTTTCGCAAGGAGTGGACTGAGGCTGGAGTTAGTGCATCAAGAGCCACCACACACAGACGGATCCAGTGCCACACAGGCTGATAGCATCCATGCCACGCCGCATTGCGGCAGTCATTGCTGCAAAAGGGGCCCAAACCAAGTACTGAGTACATATGCATGCTTATACTTTGCAGAGGTCCGATATTGTTCTATTTCCAATCCTTGTGTTATTGATGTCATGTAATATTCTAATTTTCTGAGATTGTGAATTGGGGGTTTTCATAAGCTGTACGCCATAATCATCACAATTATACCAAAGTAAGGCTTGACATATCTCGCTTTGCATGTAATGTGTCTATCTCATATATTGGTTTCACTTTTTGAGTTCCCATACTGACATAAATGAACATTTGCACGATATTCTAATTTTTCGAGTTTCCTGTAAACTGTAAGCTGTCATTCAGATTCAAACAACACACTGTATTGTACTTATGGTGAATTAATTAAAAACAAAAACACGAATACAAATTGTGGTTCAGGTACTATCTTTAACCATACTTTATGTTATGGTTTGGATTGAAATGATACCTTTAGCCACCTGTAACAAGGCTTAGTCTGTCATGCACATCACATTTTAAACCCAATTTTCAAAAATTAAAATACATCAATAATATTTAATAGTATATTAAAGCTGTTTTCTCAAACATGTTTCATTAAAAATGTCCTAGTCTACAGGTGAAAAGACAATATAGATGTGACTAGACTCGCCTTCCCTGGAAAGGACTTCTGGAACCTGGGAGAAAATTGTTCTCACCTCATTATGTTCATGACCCGTGTGCATTTGGCAATTGCATAACTGAAAGAAGGGGAGACTTGGGGGTGGGGGGATGATGTTTTTCAAATAGCCTGCTCCAGAATCATGTAGACTTTATAGATCATGACCAAATGATTGCAATGGGTCTGGGAAGAGATGAATAGCCCGTGAATTTTTTATAACAAGGGGAACTAATTATAGAAACTAATCTCCCTTGCTATCTTAAATGTTATAGTTAATTGTCTGGCTATAACCCTGAACCAGCTGATGTTTCTGAACTCTTCTCAAAGGCAGCCACAAATAGCATATTACAATCAACTAAACATGATGTAGCTCAAGCACATGTATGAAATCTCCAGAGATAGGCACAACCAATCCAAGAGTTGGTAGTTATGTCTTGTTTTAACATGATTCAAGCTAAACCATATATTACCATTGCTTCCCAGAGCTTACCCTGGCTATTTTAATTGCTGGCTTTGCTACAGGTCTTCATAATGGAAAACGTGATACGGATTTGGACTGTAATGTGATGAACAGAAGGGTCTTTAATTTTCACTCCTTCCCACTTTGCAATGATTCTAGTTGAGATCAGAAAGAAAGAGTCTCATGTTTTGCTTTGTAAAAAACAAGCAAAACAAAACAAAACAAATGGTTAAGATGTGGGTGAAAGACAGAGGCATAGAGAGGATAATGCACAATGGAAATAGAAAAGAATTACTCCTGGGTTCAGAGATGCAGGTTCACCAAACTTAAGAAGTGATAGATGAAATTATATCTAACAAGAGTATAAGTCTCTATCTGTAAGGGGATAGTTAAGTTCAGATACCTTCTAACTTCTTCTCTGATGTAAACAGTTGCAGAAGGAAACATAGAGATGGGAACCCTAGGTTTGTTATAGATATCAAGAAGCATAGTTTCCTGTATGTACCTGAGGTTTTTTCTATGAATTATGAATGGGTATCCTTATACTTCTTCATAGTCAGAGATTTCTGTGGTACCGTTATTATAAATATTCTACATGTTTCTAGTTCAATCAAAATGGTATAAACATTTTGGTCATACCTTCTGTCAATCTCAAGAAAATTTAGATATTCAAATGTAATAATATTTTGGGTGGAACTACTGAAAACCAAAGAGGTGAGCTTGTCATGACTTATTAAGTCACACCAATTTTAACAGGTCTACTTCTAAGTTTGGTTATGCTGAAATTGGGGTCATTGTCTAAATACATATTTTAAGAATGTTTTCTGTTATTTCTTAAGGTGACCTAGATGATGACCACTCAAATTAAGTAATTGCTAGGTTTTTCTTTAATTAATTAACATTTTTCCTGTCAAACACTTTATTGCAAACCCACATTTGTGTATACTGGTTATCAACAATTCAGTGCTAAAGAGAATATGTATCTGCTGAAACATCAGCATTTTTAAGTATTTTTATAATCTTATCATACAATTAATTGCTTTACATAGAGCAGTGGGACCTAAAGCATAGCTACCGGAGAGCAAATATGAGTAAGTGTGTCATTAAATGTTTTACTACTATTCCAGCTAAGAGACTTGTGTTCACTCTAAAGGCGCTTTCACTGCAGCCTCGTCTTTGCTTTCCAAGCTTTCAGGAACAGTTTGAAGGCAATACATTTCTTCACATCTCCTGGCTTGAAATGCTGAAAACAAGGAACAAAAATGAATTTCTTGTCCTGAGCTACTGCAGCAACAATATGAACAAAAAACCCTTCACACTTTCTTCACAGTAGGGAGAGAAGGAAAAGAGAAAATGATAGTGATTTTAATTGTATTGATCTTACTGTTATGTTTTTAGATTTTGTATTATTTTAATTATTGTAAGGTACCTCATGTGTTTATACATGCAAAAAGGCAGGGTGTGTATATTTAATAATAAATAAAATAAATAAGAAGCAGACCCAAGCAGCTGGGAGCTTTGCACACAGCTAGTTATTTGCTAAATAGAAGTAAACAGGAGAGAAAACTCTTGTCAATGTCATCCTTGCTTATTTCCTCCAGGCAGGTGAGTGGAAACTGCAATAGTTGTCAAGTTAATGTTTTCTTTACAAGACCTGAAATTCAGGATCCAGTAGGAGAAGTGAGGCATTCCTCACAGTATGTCAGACAAAAAGCCCCAAAGATTTGCAATGATTTCAACTACATGGCAGCTGGGCAAAAATAAATCATCTCAGCTGTCCAGTGCTGCTAACATGGTGCCAACTAGAGGTTCAAAATCCTCAAGTGGAAGTGCCCTCAACAGATAACATACTGCAAGCTGGAAGTCCAGAGAATAAAGTGCAGTAAATTTTGTGTGCTCAAATTTTGAAATTGTAGTGGAATTCAGGAACACTGAAATGAAAGATAGACAGAGACTTGAATCAAATCGGACTTGAATCAGGTTTATTTAATTATAGTCAATGACTGGCAAATGTTTTTTGTTTGTTTGTTTTAAACCTGTGAAGCAGTGACTAAATATAAGACTGTGTTACAGTCATATGAAATCTAAAAAACTAAGACTTAAAACCAGCCAGAAGGAAGATTTGAATAAAATGCAGCAAAACAGTATAAAACATAAGATAGAATAGAAGAGTAAAATAGAAATACAATAGAATAAAAGGGAAAAACTATAATGTCATTACTCCAAGATATCCTACACTTTCTTAGGGCAGTCACTGCAGACAGAAATTTACCTCTAGTGGTGATGTGATGATAGGGTTCCAACTGGGGAGCAGGAAACATATTGCCTCTCTCATAAAAGAGATTGTTAGAAGGCAGTAAAGGTATGTCTGCATGTATTTTGCAGTAGAAATGGCAGCAGAAAAATATGTGCAGTAGGGCCTCAGGTTTATTGTGAGACTCTACTGGACAGCATTTCTCACTGAATGGGATCCTCCCATCCAGCACCATTGGAGGTAAGGCACTGAAACAAGCAAAGGAAAAGGCTGTATAGGGTGCTGGGAAAAAACGGGTTGAATAAATAGTTTGCAAATATTGAAGATTCCAATTTGGAACTTACCACTGAATATGCTCCTTGTTGTTCCCCTTACAAGGACTCTTGAATGACTTTTATCTACCCCTTCCTGAAGAAATATCCAGGCAGAGAGCACATTTTCTCTTTGTTGCTCCTTCTGTCTGATAAGAACTGAAGTATATCCTCCCAGGTTGCCCAGTTCTGTGCTTCTATTTATCCTATTCACCTTACTTAGTTTGAACTACAACTTTTGACTTTCATCTATTTATTGTATTTTTTGTTATTTTACTTTACCATTATTGTACTCTTGTATTGTATTCTTATATTTATATTTACTTCTTGTAAGTATGTATGTATGTATGTATGTATGTACACTCTCTTTGTAGGTTTTAAATTGATGTTTTCTGGTCTTATGGCTGTAATAAATGATTTGATTTGATTTGACTTGATTTTGGGCTACAGGACCCAAATCCATCTGCTGTGTGACATCAAAAACTCTTTGATGGATTTTGCCTTGAGCTCTTTCTAAATCTAGGGGCAGCAGAGAGTAGATAGAAAGGCTGCAATAACACAGGTCAGCTTTTTTCTTTCCACCTTGATGAAAAGCCATCAAGGAGAATTAATAGAGCCAGTGAGCCATTGAAAAACAGGAACTTAACCCAGTATAAGAGTCAGCAAATGTGGGATTTACTCTCACCACTTTCCATGTGGATTAAAGCATTTGAAATACAGCATGGGAGGTGGAACAGTAGTCATAAAAACCTAGATTTAACAATGTCTAAGGACTTTGAATCATTGTGGTACGTATCTTTGCACCATGCAGCATTTGGGATGTTGTTTAATTTTTAAAAAAAATGATGGCAGAAGATATGTATCTGCACATTTTGGAGTGAAAAAAGGCCAAATTTGCCTTTGGGCTATTGTTGGCTATAGCAGAAATGGCTCTGATTTGTTCCTGCCAAACTCCAGAGCCATGAAAAATTACACCAAAGTATTTAAAAGCTGCAATGTGTTCACTTTTATTATTTCCCATTTACCACTGATGTTTGTGGCAACTAGAACTTCCCAAGACAACCATAATTTTGGTCTTGACTGTAAGCCCTTTCTCCTTACAGAATTCTAAGGCCTGCAATTTGTGTAGGCAAAATAATTGCATCATTGTTGTCATACGGTAATATTAGCAAATGCTGTCACTAAGTTTAGGAGGGTGAAATTCCTTTCTATCATTGAATCCACCTAGTTTTTAAATGACGGGAAGCTACAATGCTACCTTGTTTCAGTCCTCGATGGATTGAAATGTCTGCAGTAAAGTAGCCAGCTTAATTACATCAAACTTGGCTGACTGTATTTTCATGCAGCATCCTAATTAGGAAGAGGAGCCATTGATCCATAAGTGTAAGGAACAACTTCCACAGAGCCTGCTCCTTAGAATTGAATTAAAGGCCAAAGTCAGTTAAGGCAACATATAAGAGATGGTGTGCCCAGGTGTGTATTTCTGTAACAGAAATTGTAACATGGCACAGTGATCAATTGTAGATCTTCCCTCCCTATATCCTGCTTTAATAAAGTAGTCACATTTAAAGTTGGGCTTTAGCCAGATACCAACACCACCCTTTACTACTTTTTTTCTGGACTCTAAATCCTGCTCACTTCATATAGTCAATGCCAAGGGTAATGAGGGCACTTTTGGACCTAGAATTAGCCACAGGGTTAAATGGACTGCAAGGTAGGCAGAGACAGTACAACTATTACTAACCTCAGAAGATTCCTCCCAGCTTTGGAATTGCCTACTATGGACCTCAAATCCAGTAAAGGCCCTAATCATGTGTTGTAGACACTAAGGAAGATGACCTTCATAGAGTTATGCCAGCTTCATTATCAAAGTGATGAGGGGTGAATTATATCTTTATATGTTTATCTTTTATGTGTTATTGATTTTATTGTAATTTCTTGAGTTGTTGAGAATTAGGTGGCATACATTTAATAAATTGTTGTTGTTATCTTAAGCTTAAGTCCACAACAGCCAGAAATATGCAGAAGAGGCTCAGACAGACACCTCCCTAATTCACAGAAGTATAAGAAGGGGGAAAGAGGTACAGCACAATCAGATTTGCAAGATTCTGTTATTATACCATTCTCAACAAAAATAGTTTTAGCCTTCCTGTGGAGTTGATTTCCTGGCCTGATCTACCTGGTGGGGCTGACATGTATAAGGATGTCATCATTGTCATTCAGCTATTATTAATATTCTCCCAACATACTAGAAAATCTACTTATTTCCCGAAAACCCTGGTTTGATCAGGATTATAGGGCAGGATTAATGACAGCATTTAAAGTTTTCAGATCAAGCAATTGTCAACGTGCCAGAAATCAATTAATTGCCCAGAAAAAGCTTTATAAAAATGTAATTAAAAAGAAAAAGCAAGCTTTTGCTTAAGCAAATTGGGAGTGACTTTTTTAGGCTGTGGAAAATAAGAGTACTTCCCTATTTTGCAATTGCTAATTGCTTGCTTGTTGCATGAGGGAAAACAGTGCTTGGAGGCTAGAATTCCATCTGCCAGATGGGAATTGTTCTACAGCACACTACATAGCTTCCTCCTTTCTATTTGTCAGTTTTCATGTGATACACCACGTAGCATCCCTCCCTGTCCACCCAGTCTCTCATTCAGAGATTCTCAAATTAGTTAACGAAGTGAAAAGTGGAAAGCCCCCAGATATAATCTAATACCACTAGAGTTATTGAAGGGAAACTCTGACTGGTAGACCTGTCTTGGTCTGCCTTGTCACTCATATCAACAATGCACTCCAAATGCCAAATGACTGGTCCAATCTGTGACTGTGACTGTGACTGTTCCTAAAAGCAGCAACAGCACTAACCCTTTTACACTATAATCCCATTAGGAAATAAATGGGACTTTCAACATAAAGATGCAGTGTGGATTGCCTCTGTTCAGGGTTTCAGCCATGCTATCTTCCAAATTATTTCATGGATTTTATTTTCTTTCCTTCAAAAGTCTACCAGCATGCTTGGCTTTCATCTTTGACTTTTTCTTAAAGGTCATCTGTAGTAAAGGAAGCCTTGGGGTTGTATCAGTATGAAGATGCTCAGTGAAGGGTTTGTTTGTTTGTTTGTGTTTTTCCCATGACCAAGGGATTTTTCACACTGCATCCTTCAGCTGTTTGTCTTCTGAATATAAACCAGCTGGAAATGAAGCCAGCTTAAGAAATTCCTTTTCTAATTTAAATTCCACTTTGGTCACAGAGATAGCCAGGTATTCTGTTCAGACCATGATTAATATGGGGGGGGGGGGGGGAGAGAGAGAGATGATAGATAGATAGATAGATAGATAGATAGATAGATAGATAGATGATAGATGATGATAGATGATGATAGATAGATAGACAGACAGACAGACAGACAGACAGACAGAGATTCCCCTGCTTCTTTTTCCCCCTTCCACCCATACCAGGCAAACAAGCACCTTTCAATTTCCTGTCAGTGATTCTATCTTTTGAGAACTGGTGGGAAAAAATCTATAACAGTTTTAGAATTCTTCCTGTTACTTCAGCTAGAAGGAGAACCTTGGCCAACTCTTGTCAGTTTCACCAGGAAGAAGGGAGAGAGAGGGAGGGAGATTTCACTGTCCCATTACTGAACCTGTTAAATCAGAGAGCAGGGATCGATGAAGGGGGTGCCAACAAAGCACACCCCAGCCAAATGGGATGATAGGGCAGAATGAAGCTCAGCAAGCAGACTGCACGACACCACTTGTGCCATTGAGGAAAAAACACTACCTTTGAGGCACAGCTAGAAAACTCAGATGGACGTTGCCTTCCCAGCAGGCCAGCTGCAGGCTGAGGGTGACACCATTCATTCCTGCACTCCTGAAACACTAGGTGGCTTGGCCTTACTGGGCTTACTGGGCTAAACAGGAAGAACAGAACAGCCCTAAGTAGGAATTCACATTTGGAGAATGAGTGCAATAAACCAAATATAATGTTGGGGGTTCTTTCCCGTGAAATGTCATGTTCTGTCCCTGGAAACTATAGCTTTCTTAAGCTGCTTGAGGAAAAGTCAGATAATGTGGTGTAAGATAAAGATTAGAATATACATTCATCAGTTACAGAGTTTTTAAATTTCAAATGCTGATATTCAGAAGTACTAACTTTCCTCTTCCATGATTATAAGTATCATTTTATTATGTCAGCATTTCTTGGATTTTATTTTGTTTTATTTTTAATGAAGATCATGACAGTTTCTGTATTGCATGAATACATCAATAATTGAAAACGCTCAAGAAAAATGGTTCAAAGCCCAAAACCCTACTCACACAAATTAGTGCTGTGCTAATGAGGAAGACATTTTATGAGAGCAAAAGACTGCTCTAATGAATAAGGTCTGGAGGTCACAGTCTTCTGCTGGAAGATCTGATGGATTACCATGGGAAAAATCTGAATATTTGAGTGTCCTTGGCTGCCAAAATCTAGGAGAGTCACAGAAGACTTGTGGTTTATAGACTCAAGGCATGAAATACAAGCAGATTGCCCTGATATATGTTCAACATACCCTAGTGACAGATAAGAGAGTCACCCATCAAGGAAGTGTAGCAGTACATTTGTTAATGAAGGCAGAAAAGAAAAGAGTGACTCTTACGCAGGAAACAAATGGAAAAAGGAGAACATTCCTAGATCCCAGTTAGCAGGATGATTGCCATTTTATTGCATGCTTTTTGACAAGTGTGAATAGAATGAGAAAAAGCTGAGCAGGCTCATCTCTTTGTTCTCCTCTTTTCTTTGCAGATATTAGTAAATGACAGCTTTCATGCCTAAATTCTGGCTTGTGGTTACTCGTCCAAATCAATCATAATTTTATTTTTTGAAGATGATATTGGAGAAAGTGGGGGAAATTTTGCAGATTCTCTCAAATAAAATACAAGTATGAGACTGGAAGCAGACAATTCATGTGTTGAATTCTTAACAAAGCAGGAAGGGTATGAGGCAAGCACTGTGCTTATGACCTGAGCACTCAGGCAAGAGTCATTCTTCACTGTGAGATAGCGACTGGGGACTGAAGCCCTTTCCTTTTTTAACACAGGTTTCAAGCATTGCACAAACATAAAGAGGGGCTGGATTTCCATCACCCAGTCATGCCACCATCTTGAAGCCAGTGATTGTTGCTGCAGATCCCTTTGGAGGCAGCTATATACACACGATGCAGGTATACTTTGCATGCTGTATCAAAGTAGCAAACTCAAATATTTATAATGTATTACATTAGCAGTATTTCTTTATCATGGTAACTTACCAGAATTGGTGAATGCACTTTGTAATGTCTGAAGTTGCACATCTTTTCTGCAGTGAAACATACATACTGAGAGATGAATGCCAGGTTCACATATCTAACCAGGAAATATGCAGGTCTATGCAATGATGTTACAGAAGAAGCAATTAATCAGTCCTTTCATTGCTTAATAGAGATGCATTATATAAAGATAACAATTATAAGATTTTTTTCATTCATATTAGCTGGCTGTACCATGCATGGTGACCTTTACATGCTCTTAACTCAGACGTTAGGAATTACTGGCCCCAAAAGATGTGGAATTTACAATTTCCAATGGGAAACACAAAGAATCCATTTGCAAATCCATTCTATTAACAGTTGCTTATATCTACATAATGTTTCTTTCATTCATACATACTCATGCTATTTCCTTTCAGAGTTAGCAATGTTATGCAGAGCCCAGAAAAGGAGTAAGTAATACTAGGCCAAAGGCATGAGATAAGAAAGAAAAAATGAAGCATACATGAAAACCATTTACTGTACTATGTTTATCCATACTTTTATGTCCATACAAGCCAGGAGAGTCCACCATATCCATCCACCATTTCACTGCGCCATTTTATGTTTTATGTTTATTTTTTAAATTCCTTACCTCTCTCTTTTAGAGGATCTCTTCAACTCCAGCCAATCACAGCTTTCTTTCCATACTCAACCTATTCATTCTTGCTTCATTTATTTGTTTTGGAATTTGGTCCTCATTTATTCTCTCTATATAACCAAACCACTTCAATGTACTTTTTTATACTGGTCAATCACTTTAGTATGTATTAAACCCATATTCATTCAGCACCCATTTACTGTTGGATCTATTTCTTTTTGTTTTATCACACCTACTTCCTAGGCACCCGATTCCCCTTATATTCAACTTACTTTTATGTTTATCCTTACTTCTCAAAGTCTTACTTCCAGATAATGAAATGAGCAGAAGCATTTTGCTTCTGTAAGTTTCTGCATTCAGTCTTGTGACATTTCCTTTTATACACAGGAAAAATAAATGCATTCTTCCAACTGTTAGGTGCAGATGCATGTTAAATATACATGTTAAATCAATCATACAGCCACAAGCTAAACTCATCCATACCTAATGATCATACAGTAGGCCCATATAGCCCTGATATGAATGAAGATATTCCTAATTGTACTATTTAATATCTGACAACACAGTGCACACAATACATATAGATGCCAGATATTACATTCTTGAGCATGATAACCCCCATTCGCTGTTCTGTCATTTCTCTTGTGATTACAGAGATTTATTTGTTCATTAAGAATTTTTTGTTAACTGAGAATTTTAGTCTTCCTAAAGACTGCAAACGTTCACTCAATCTTTTGAGAAAAATGTGATATATACAACATACAACTCAATTACAAGTGGCGTTTTGACTAGTTAGGTTTTCACCTTTTCTGCTGCACTTTGAAATGAAGGAACATATTTTTCTGTGTGTGTTCTGTTGCCATATAAACATTTCTCTTAGGTAATACAGCTTGTCTTCTGTTCCATAAGACTCATTTGTGTAAGGTTAACCTCAGTTTGAGACCTCAGGAAAAACTATCCCAAAAGGTTTTGCTGTTTCTGTTATCAATGCAGTGTAGGATCTATTTAAAAAGGGCTAGACATGTTGTTTAGACTATTAAGTGGAATACACACTTGCTAAAATATGAAAAGCTATTAAAAGGACATTCATTTTTTTACAATATTGAAACTGATCTTATGCTAACTTGCATTCTCTGGATGGTTGACAATAACACCATATTTCAGACCTTTTGCTGATGCTCAACTGAGTTATTGACATGTATGGTTTTCTCTCTTTTTAAGAATATGTTATTTGTTCGATATATTTTAATAGACACAAAATTCCAGAAAACTGCACATGCTGTGGTATTATTTTCTTTTAATAAATCTCAAATCAAAACCCAACCTTCCCCAATCTTCCAGATGTATTGTATTTCAACTACCATGTTTCCCAGAAAGTAGACTGAGAAAAGTTTATCTTAGGCAGGATTGTACTTTGTGTACTTTGGGTCAGTAAGCTACTTTAGGTAGATTTTTGATTATTTTAAAAACGTTTGTGAACACATTTTGCTCTGCTTACTGGTAACCATGGTTCAGCATACATATTTTACCAAACACATATCCCTGGAGACTTGAGGTCTCCAATTTAAAAGATCAGTAAGTTTACTGGTAAGGTATGGTAAAACTATACAGCAGCCTTCCCCATTTGGGCAATTTCCAGATAGATGGACCAAATCCTAGCATTCTCAACAATATCCATGCTATCTGCCAGATTCTGACTGCTGCAGCATCGAGATTCAGGAAGACTATGCTAAACAGGTATTGTCAGAATAAAGAATAATAGACTAACTGTGCAAATATTCTGACACAGTATAATACAGATTCCTGTATATCAGATTTATTGAATAAAAACTTTCATTCGTCTGAAGGAACATTGCTTGGTTGCCATGACTTGCAGATTTTTTTCTCAAGCTTTTCTTTGCATTGCCTACTTATTCTATATATTTTATGTAGGTATCATTTCTCCATGCAGATCTGAAAGCTTTTCATCAACAGTGGTACAGCTTGTTTGGACATGGGCTGAAGAATTTGATTTTATCAGTGAATCTCTGCCATGGCTGATGATGGTGGCCAGCATGTTAATCATACATCCATGGCCCCATCAGCAAGTTTGTGACAAGTTTCCAAAAATCATACTTCTTTGCTTAGAAATATGAGTCTAGGGATGTGGGACTCAAGAAGCTCACATGAGATGTTACTCTTGAACACTTCTTCAGTTCATTTTTTAATCAGATAAGAATTATATATGACAAGCCAAACATCTGCTTATTTGTCCACTTTTTTTCCCCCAAACGGCTTTTTTCCTATTTCATCAAATGGGAGGAAGATTTTTCTAATCTCCGTGAGGCAAATGAATGAGCAAAATGTTATATACTCAATATCTACTACAGTGTCAAAAAAGACTAAGATCATAGATTCTCTTATTTCAATCCAAGCCTAGGGAAATTCACCCAGTGCTAAAGAATATTCATGAGTCAACATTATGATCTGGGAGACAATTCTCAGGAAATGGGTTACTTCCTTTGATAAATGCTTTCTGAAAAAGCTTATAAATACAGAGGCTGATGAAAGTTCACCCATCACTATTTGGAAATGTGCATATCCAATCCATGACCAGTTAAGAAGTGCTTATATGAACAAATACTAGTTCACACTGTACTTGTACAATCACTAAAGGATAGAAGTGAATATTCCTGCTTCTGGCTTTAAAAGCAGCCTCACAAAGGGAAATCAGGATCATTATGCACACCACACTTAATGCTAGTATTATATGTCTCCTCCCAAACTCCACAGTTGGAAGTGCAGGTTTCAAGGACAAAAGAAGCATTATATATTGTGGCAAGCAGCAATATATAAATCCCACACACATACCGGCCTTGATATGAATAGAAAGTGGCAGACTCATTAATACACGGATACAGTGATTAACATGTATAGGATATATCCATATTTCAAAACCCATGATTATTGCTCCCATGATCTCAGTGTATTAAGCCCTGTCAATGAATTTAATTTTTTTCTGCAGTATTTTAGAGATATTTCCACAAACTAAGATTTAAAAAATGAATGAAATTACTTTGCCTTGAATTAGAAGCAGAGTTCTCATTAGGATCTTGCTGTTTTCTATTTTCTAATTACAAGAATGAGCTGATCAATTGCTTCAAATTAGATCCTGTCAGAAATTTGAATTTTTCCACTAAAGTGCAATAACCTCAATTGAAACTAGAGGAGGAGAAAATCATATTGGTTTACCCTCCCAAAGTAACAATTTCCCTTACAAGGTAACATCAGTTTTCAGGGGGAAAAAAATACCTGTGTTTCAGAAATACATTTATAACTGAATTCTAACCATTTTCATACAGAAGAAAGCTCTTTTCTTAAGTAGGACTTGGGAGTTAGTCCAACAGCTTTTCCTGGGATCAGGCTTCATTAAATTAATGGAACATACTTCTGATCAGACAATAACTGATTACTTGATTTTGCGATATCAAATTACTATCAACTCTTAGTGACCACAAAGATAGACCTTTTTAAGGATAATCTATTTCCAACCTGGCCTTCAAGCCCTTCAAGATGCACCCATCACCACTTTAATTGAGTTAATCCATCTTCCTGCTGGTCATCCCCTTCTTTTCTTTCCTTCCACCTTTCCCAACATTATAGACTTCTCAAGAGAACTAGGTCTTTGTATAATGTATCCAAAATATGATAACTTGAGCCTGGTCATTTGTGTCACAAATAAGAACTCTGATTTGTTCTATAATCCAGTTGTCCATTTTCTTGGCTATCCATTGTATTATCAGGCGTATTCTCCAACACCAAAGTCCACAGGAAAAACCATTGCCTACACAATTCTAATATTTGTAGGTATAGACATGTCCAATCATCTAAATATGTTTCCCAGGGCCTTCATTGCTGCCCTACAAAGTACTAGTCTATGGTGTATTTTTTTGACAGCTGTTTGTTTTACTGTTGATAGTTGATCCTAAAAGGCAGCAGCTATCCACCACTTCAGTATCTTCATTGTCACTTCTAAGGCTGCTTGCTGTATCTGTTTGGTTATTAGCTTGGTTGTATTCAATCATCATTCCATTTTTTCAATGTGCTCCTTGAATACATTATTAGAGCTTCCAGCTTGCATTTTCAGCTATCAAAGTAGTGTCATCAGCATAGTGCAAGCTATTGATGTTCCTTCTTTCAAGTTTAAAACCATGTTTATCTTCTTCCAATCCAGCCTCTCTCAATATATATTAAGCATAAAGGTCGAATAAATAAGGATAAAATATACAACTTTGTTTCACTCTTTTGCTGACTTGGAGCCAGTCCGGTTCTCCATGTTCTATATATATTGTGACTTCCTGTCCCAAGTATAGATTTCTCATGAGATACATGAGATATTCAGAGATTCCCATTTTCCTAAGGAATTACACAGCTTGACATGGTTGGGACGCGGTGGCACAGGGCTTAATGATGCTGGAGTTTGCCGGTCAGAAATGGTCGGCACTCCAGTGGTTCGGGCCCAGCTCCGCGGGACGGGGTGAGCTCCCATCACTCGTCCCAGCTCCTGCTCACCCAGCAGTTCGAAAGCTATTCCATCTGTGAGTAGATAAATGGGGACTCCTGTTTAGATGGGAGGAACTGGCAGTGCTGCACGGGGGAGCAAAATATCAGTGCTGACCGAACTCCGAATGCAACCGGCACGAGTGATGATCAATGCGAGCGGCGAGAAAGATCTACGGAGGAGGAAAAGCCCGGATGACCCCCTAGCGACCACTGCTGGTCACATAGTGTAATATATAGCACTGTAGATTTGTAATTGTAAGTATTGTTAGTCACTGTTAGGATTATATACTTTGTGAGCCGCCCAGAGTTCCCCACTGGGGGGAGATGGGCAGAGAATAAATCGAATGTATAAATATAAATATAAATTTTGCTAGTGTGTGAAATTAAGGCTATTATACAATCATTTGTACACTCTGTTAAGCCTTCTTTCTTTGTTATTAGTATATAGCCTGACTTCTTTCAATTTGTTGACTTCTATTTCATTCTTCAGATTTGTTGGGATAGTTTGTTTAGAACTTTTACTGATTCTTCTTCTGTTGCTTCCCAAATCTGTAGCCTTCTGATTTGGTCATGATAGGAATGCTGAGTCAACTTGATGATCAAGTTATACAGGTTTTTATAAATAGAGAATATCTTCTAAGATATCCCGGATGTTGAAATCTGTACTATACAGAATTTCAATATGCTAATTCCATCTTTGTTTGGCTTGTTGGAATCAGTTACTATCTGTCCACTGATGTCTGTTTAGCATACCAACTTGAAATGGAACCTCCTTCTAAGTTTGGAGATCTTTTGGAAGATTTCCCCTGTTTTTCTGTGTCTGTTACCATCTTTGATATCTTTACAGACGTCATTTTAATACTATCTCTTGTCTTTTCTAACCTTTCTGAAATTCTTTGATAAGTTCCTTCCTGAGATTGTTGTCTTTCTTGGTTTTAGTTTCTTTTCTGTTCTTGGAAATTTTTACCATTTGTTCTGACATCCAGTTTGCTTTCTTCTATTTCTTGGTATTTGGCAGTCTCTTTTTACACTGATCCTTAACAACTTCTTTGATTTCATTCTACAAATTCTCTGATTCCCTGTCAATGAGGTTTAGCACCTCAAAGCAATTCCTGATGATATCCTTGAAAGTAGTGGGTATACAGTATGCTAAAAATTATATCATGGAGATTGGTTGGCTTTGTCTTTCTGCTTTAGCTTAACTTGGAACTTGCACATGAACAGTTCAGCATCATTACCACAGTCAGATCCTGGCCACATCTTTGCTGTTATAACTGAGCTCTTCCACCTCTCTGCACCAATAATATAACCAATGTGATTTTTGTGTACTCCATCTGGTGATCACCATGTATATAGGCATTGTTTTGAATTTTTACAGTCAGCTTCAGAAACAGATGGGAGAAGCATGGGAGACAAGCACCTTAGGCTGTAATGTGGTAGTGAGCAAAAGGAGAGAAACTTTTAAAAAAGCATTAATACAGTTAATAAGATTCAATTAGTATACAGTATCTGCCTACCTCTTTTTCAAATTACCTCTAACTGCCTAGGTTAACTTAAGTTAGGGTAGTATTGTAAAGTTTGCTTGATATTGTAATAATCTGTATATCTGGCATTTGCTCTCTAGTTTATGATCCAATGTGGAAAATGGGTAACCACATTAAGCATCTTGTATGGTCACAATTAAGGGTTGTGGACCTGTTGCTTTGGACAGAGTATTGCCCCATCCAGAGTCAGTAGAGGCCACCTAATAACTATGTGGTTATGGGACAAGTAGCCGCTATATTTGGTCTTGATTCATTCTCCACTTTTCATATCGATTTTTATTTTCGTTATACTTACCGATGCATCACATTTTAAAGCAAGTCTTTTATACTTCATCCTCTCCCCTTCTGTAGTTCTTCTCAGTTTGTCAAGAAAATATGCAGTATAGGCAAAATATTTGAATTTTCATCCAGTCAGACAAACCACTGTTTCTTACTATAGAGATGCTGAGGAAAGGGGAAGAAAATAGCCACACGCACTCATCCAGGATCCTCTCAGCACTGTTGCTTATCTCTACAGCCAGAGCTCTAACTGTTTTGGAAAGTATTTTGGATTCAAAAGATTAGTGAAATTAAAATGGACTTTGTGGATTAATATACATTTTGATTTCTCTCCCCTTGTATCTCCCACCTCCATTTTCCTGTGAGCTAGCCACTAAAAATGTAACATGCCTCAGATTTACATATCATTATAAGCCAAAAGTAAGAATGTAGGAGAAGCTGAAAGAGGAAGGTTCTTGAAATGAGTTTCCTTGCAAGGAGAAATGTAAAGCTATGGTTTCTGTGAGTATTATTTAGGTTTGCATGGCTAATAATTCTAACTGCCAGTGCAACTGCTGTTGGGGGAAAAAAACCTAAGAAATAGTTTCTTGTTCCTGTATAAGACAAAATGTGAGATGGCAGTATAATTATAACATAATTTAGAACTAGCTATACTAGTAGCAAGCATTAAATCAGTGTAGCCAGAGCTATCCCACTGCAAACCATGTTTTACTAAATGCAGGGTGGAGCAACCGGGCCTGATAGCACCATAAAGCGCTGTCTGGTCAAAAATATCCCACCGTTCCATGTTCGTATCTAAGGGCCTAAGGCTTACTTACTTCACTAAAAGTTTCTTAGGTCTCCTTAAGCAAATCAAATAAAGCAAAGTTGCTGAAATTCAACAGCAAATCACTGATTTTTTTATAGTTCTGTTTTCATGTTTCCTGGGACGTTTTTCTTGAATTAACCTTCTGCTATTATGTTTATAAATATGCCTCAACACTCTCCTTCTATGTAAAGTACCATATATTTGATTGTATTACTGTGTCACTATCTTCTATGACTTTTGGAGGCTGTTTTAACAAAACGTACGTCCACAATATGCTTTCCTGCTTCAGTACAGTTTCCATGAATTTAAAAGAGATACAAGTTACCTGCTCTATGGCAATTCCATCATAAAGAGAAATATGTACTTCAGTGAAGAGAAGCATTTCACTACACTGGAACAATTGATAAAGTAGAGTCCCTACTTCTAGCTGCAACTATTCCTACTTCCCACTGAGTTGGCATGTGAAGCGGGAGCTCATTAGAGGGATAAACCTGATGTGGGGGATGAAGTGGTCTCTAAAAGAAATGTAATGGGAATTTCAAATGGACTTTGATGCTGTCAGACAAAAGAAATTGTTTGAAGTCTAACTTATACATGGTGAAGGAAGCATAGTCCATTTTACTGAGATAAGAGTCTCTTCATTTCAAATGCCCCAGATACCTCAAAACTATTCTCAAACCTTCTTGTAAATGTAGTTCTTTAACTATAGATTTTAATTGTGTAATCACATTTAAAATGCCTTGAATTTTATTTAGGTTTTATCTACCTTTGCTAATGTTATTAAGTAATGGTATAAGATTCTATAATTAAGTTTATTGTAATTACATTTGGAGACAATAGCACTCTCAATTGCAGTAGAAATTGAATTGCAAAATACCAAAAGTAAATTGCTGAAAGTAATCCAAAAGATTGCCTCTATCTGATTTGGTTCATCTTCAAAGGCAAAATGATCCACCTTCATTAAGAAATCTCAGAATGAAAGAGCTGGCAATTGTTCTTTTGTTAAGTATGGCAGCTACATTATTAATAATAATAAAAAAACTACTAGATAAAGATATGGATGTAGGTAGGTAGATAGGTAAGGGTGTGTATATGTGTTTGTGTGCGTGTATGTATACATAATTATCTTACCACATTTTATTCTCCAAAACTGCTAAGATTGTTCCTGGCATATTTAAATCTGGGCCTAGAATAAGTCCTATATAAAAAAGGGGGGTGATTAATCAATAATTTACATCAAATGAGTGCATTAATGGCAGTTTTCCAACTGCCATCAGATGCCACCATTTTATATTTTCCACAAATTTATCTTTGCTTTAGGATATGGCAAGAAATTTTCAGTAGCAACTAAAAGTTATCTGTTTTTCAGCCTATGGGATTTAAAAAACTCTTAGTCCATACAGGCCACGCAAGAATGCCAGGAGTATTAATTACTATTTAAAGGCTTTCAATGATTTAATGATTAATGAATGATTAAATTAATACTTTAATTAATTAACAATAATCAATGGCTACTGCTCACATATTATGAAAAATACAAAATGATGTTAAATGTATTTCAACAATTTTAGCAGATCATAGCCAATGAGAGGACTTCCATGATAACATCAGCTTTGCTAATATAGAGCTTTCATTTTACTTGACTTTCCATCTACCAAGGAGTAATGTGTTTCACCTAAGCATGGTATGGCAGCCAGGTTGCAGGGAACAAACACGTTTACTAGTGAACCAAGGTGGGTATCAAAATAATGTCCCTAACAACTTTTCCCACTACACCAATACCTTATTTTTGGCTAAATGGGGAACTGACAAAGCAACCCCTCACCACCACCACCACCACCAAATAAAAGCCTTTCCACTTGTGCTGCCCTGTGACACAAATGAAAACAGACTGGATTCTGTAAGTGCTCTTGCCATTTTTGACATGTTCGTCTTCTTGCCAGAAAACCTCTTGAACTATATTTGCAGGAATTGCAAGCTCATAATAATCCTTGAAGAAAAAGTCAAAAGCTTGGAACAGCAAATGAATATACTTCAGATGATTTGAAAAGACAAGGATTTATTAATTCAAAAAAAAAAGAAGTTCTACAACAGAAATGGACAGTGGAAGCAACTCTTTCTAGGGAAGATAGTCAAATGTAGAAATAAGCCCAGTGAACAAAAGTAACAACCAGAATCAAGAGACATAAAAGATATTCTTCATTATTGGAACTCAGAAACAGGCAGTTGCAGATGAAACAAGGTCAGAGCATTCAGAAGAAGACAATGGAAAACAGGATACAGGACTTTGATCCCTAAAGGGAAGCAAACAAGCAATTGTGTTCTATAAGAAGACAAAGAGTCATGATAATTTGGATACATTTTAATGTGGAAATGAAATAAACACATGAAGGGTGCGTCTGCCAGGAGAAACAATCAGGGATATGACAGAACAGCTTCCAAGACTAATCAAGCCCATTCATAGTCATTCTTTCCTGATAACATATGTGGCCTAAATGATGCTGCAAAGAACAGCTACAACTTGTTACCAGAGAGTACACCTTATAAGGACTGGTAAATACATATTTGGTCAAGGTATGGCAAGCTTGAGTAGGAAAGCTTTAAAGTTAATCTTGTGGGGGACAGAAAATAAAATTGTGAACTAAGAGCCTCAGATAAACATTTGTGCACTGCAGAAACTAGGAGTGTTGCTGAAAAGAAGTCTCCTAGATCATTCAAAAATCATAAAGAACATTAGCTCCTAAAATGCATAGTCTTCATATGCTCAGAATATGGGAAATAAACAAAATGAGCTTTTGCTTTTAGTATAGAAAGATTTTTAGTACAGAAAGACAAATAAAATGTAATAGTTATAGCAGAGACATGTGGGATGACTCCCATCACTGGAATATAGAAATAAAAAGATATGTTTTGTTCAAAAGGAACAGAGCAGTATAAAGGGAGGAGGAGTTGGTCTATATGTTAAAAATATCCATTCCACATAAAAAGAACTGGATAATACTGCAGTTCATGCAATAAGTGAAGGGACAGATGAAAACAATATTGTTGTTAAAGTCTACCATCAACCACACAATCAATGAGATGTAGATAATGCTTTTAAAGAACAAATTGCAAAGTTTAGTTATCTCATGTAAAGTTAATTACCCCAATATGCTAGGAGACAAATTCTGCCCAGAATGGTTTTCTGACTTTTCTTAGTGGTAAATGTGTCTTTCAGAGGGTAGAGAAGGCACAAGAATATCAGCCACCATTGAGTTGATGCTAATCCACAGGGAAGATTTATTTGAGAAAGTGGAGGTAGTATGAATATTGGGGAAAGTGACCATACCTTGCACTTCAAAAAGGCAAATTTTAATAAGCTCAGAACAACAAAAAATTATAAGGATCCCATGTTAGGAGAAACGAATGTGAAAAGGAACTTAATCTGGGTGAGAGTTCTTAAAGAAGGAGATATTAAAAGCACAATTGCAAACAATTCCAGTGAGGAAAACGATCAGTCATTATAGCTACATAAAAAGCCTAGTGAAAAGGGAAGGGAAGGGAAGGGAAGGGAAAGGGAGGGAGGGAGGGAGGGAGGGAGGAAGGGAGGAAGGAAGGAAGGAAGGGACATATACAGGAAATGGAATGAGGATCAAGTTACAAAGATAGAGTTACTGGATATATGATAAGTTTTGTTATTCTGACTAGATTTGGTATCTTGTTTAATTTTTTTAACTGTATATTTGTCATTGTGTTTTTATGCTGTGAATCACCCAGAGTCAATTTCAAATTGGATAATGCCTAAGTCAAAATGATAATGATAATGATAATAACAACAACAACTACCACCACCACCACCACCACAATACAGGCAGGCATCCCAGAACTGTAGAGGGGATGTGAAGAAAGCAAACATTCAGAATGAGCTGCTGGCTAAGGATAACATCAGGGGCTTGTTTAAATATGTTCCAAAAATGCTCCAATGATAACAACATAAACTAATAGCAAAAATAACAGACGCTCCGTGAAGATGGCAAAATGCTAGCAGATAGCAAAGAAAATGTGGAATTATTTTGGATCAGTCTTTTACAACAAAAACTATGTATTCTTCAGGAAATTGTGAAGAAAGAGGAGGAATTGAAAGGACTAAGGCTTGAGATTAATGGAAACATGGCCAGAGAATATTTCCTTGAATGAGTTTAAATCTCCAGGACTTGATAAATTGCATTCTAGGGTAATGAAAGACATGGCTGAACCCTTAAGTATTACCTTGAGAAATCCTGCAGAACAGATGAAGGGCCAGATGACAGTAGGAAAGCAAATGTTGTCCCTAGCTCCAAAGGATGGGGGAGTGGGGAGAGAATCCAAAGAACTAAGTGCCAGTAAGTCTGAGATTAATATCTGTGAAGCTTCTACAGCACATCATAAAGAGAAGGATCTGTACGCACCTTGAAAGCAATGCAGCAATTAGTTGAACTCAGCACACATTTATGAAGGCCAAATCTTTCCAAATTAAACATGTATCAATTTTTTTATTGAACAACTTCCTTAAAAGATTTTGGAAATGTTGTAAATACAGTATACTATGACTTTAGCAAAACATTTGATAAAGTATCCCAAGATGTGCTGATTAACAAATTAGTTGTGAGCTCAATGCTTCTTCATCAGTTTTACAGTCATATTAAATAGGGTGCCATAAGAATCAGTCATGGGTCCTCTACTCATCAATATTTTATTTTATTTTATTTTATTTTGTTTTATTTTATTTTATTTTGGTTTATATGGCTGTCCATCTCAAATTCATGATTCTGGGGGGCTAGCAATAATTAAAAACAACATTAAAAATATAAAGCAATAAAAACAACATACACATTTTTTTTAAATGCCATGAAGGTAAAAACCTCAACACAAGTGAGCACAACATTGCATGAGCTCAGACACACACCCAGATCCCAAGGCCCAGCAACAGAACCATATCTTTAAGGCCTTGCGGAAGATCAACAAGGTCAGGGCCAATCTAATCTCAATATTTTTATTAATGACTAGTAATGGACAAAAATATTTTTCTTTAAAACAGAATGAGAACTATGTAAATCAATCAACTGGTAATGCTGCTCCAATGGCAGGAAAGACATGCCTGTCCCAGCACTGCAGGGTAGTCAATATGCAAGGAAGTGCAGCTTCACTTCTGGGTTCCAGATCATGAGCCTTTTGCTCTCAGGTAAGAATCTATGGCAAACCTAGATAGCATATTAAAAAGCAGAGATGTCACCTTGCCGACAAAGATCCGCAGTAGTAATGTATGGCTGTGAGAGCTGGACCATAAAGAAGGCTGAGTGCTGAAGAATTGATGCCTTTGAACTGTGGTGCTGGAGAAGACTCTTAAGAGTCCCCTGGACTGCTAGGAGGTCAAACCAGTCAATCTTAAAGGAATCAACCCTGATTGCTCATTGGAAGAATTGATAATGAAGCTCAAGCTCAGATACTTTGGTCACCTAATGCGAAGAGAGGACTCTTTGGAAAAGACCCTGATGCTGGGCAAGATTGAAGGCAAAAGGAGAAGAGGACCGCAGAGGATGAGATGTTTAGATAGCATCATTGAAGCAATGAGCATGAAACTGAGCACACTTAGGGAGGAAGTGAAGGACAGGAAGGCCTGGTGCGATATAGTTCATGGGGTCATGAAGAGTCGGACACGACTTAACGACTGAACAACAACAACAACAACAAAGAACTTCAAGCATACTCTCTGGATATTCCCAGTTCAAGGTGCTACACTGTGTTTCTCAATGAAACAAAGCACACATGCATAATTGGCGGCAGGGGGATGGCTGCCACACAAATCCCCAGAACCTTTGAAGGTTTATTTTTGCTTACCAGGAGAATATCGATCTTGAATATCCACATTCGGTCTTTCATGAAAGTGACATCCCCAAGTCCAACCCCACACCATCCAGTCATGAAGAAAAAACAGGCTGCTCAAGCAAGGTATCTGGCCTTTCTCACAACCACATCCAAACTGGCCATGGAGGCACAGAACTCCATGGCCATAGGGGAGGGGCAGGTGGTGGACCAAGCAAAGCTAAGCAGATCATCAACCCTAATCACATCATCCCAAGGCTCCTCCTCCACATACTTTAGATGGTCCAGTTGGGAAGTTTTATGTTGGGATAAGAAGGCAAACACCGCTTTCACACTGGATTGTGGAGTCCTTGGGATTCTCTGAGCTTGGTTCTTTTCTTGCAAACGTTTCATCACCCTGGATTCACACTGGATTCACACTGGATACCTAAAACCAGGCTGCCTCAAAAACAGGCTAGTACTGGCTGCTGGCACTGTAAAGACATGTCCTCTACAAATAATTAACAGCATGTCTTTATGCTGCAGCAAACAGATTATGAGGAAGAACCATATGATTCTGTACAGTTCTAATCAAAACTGGATTTTATATTTTGAACCCACACTCTCATGTAGAGTCCTAGTTGCAGGCTAAAACCATCCCACCAAGTACAGGAACCTCACCAGAATGGAATTTCTTCTGATGTATCATCTTAAGATTGTGCCTAATTGTAGATGCCAAAGTTTGAATAATAGCATTTCTCCTAATTCTCCTGCCTTAATGTTTTGGTTTGATTAATATGTTGCCTGTAAAGATTTCTAGAAAACTTCAAGGCTTGCACTTTACTGTGGCTTTTGAGCTCATCTGTTGTCATGGCTTTAGGGTTTTTCATATTGGCTAAATTGTCTATGTCATAATGGTAGGTGTTTCCAACACATTTGCTGCATATTACACACGTATTTAGGGTGAATTATAAACATTTCAAGAATATAATATGTGAATAACGCTAGTGTTATTATTCATTATAACAACAGAAGAGTTTATTTTTGCCTTAGAAGTCACAAATAAGATTGTTTTATTATACATTAGATTGCACATAATGCAACATAATCCATAAGCAATACAATATATTGAAGGTTAACACAGGGATCATTTAAAGCTGATTTAGGGGTCAAGGGAAGTTGCAAAGTTATAGACAGGTAGGAAATATTCAGTTGCATGAGCAGAGTCCTGCATCCACAAAGTTTTTCATTCCAGATTCTCACTCTGTGCTCTACATTTTTAGTTTTTTATAAACTGAAGCTTTAAAGGGATTTGAGGAAAGGATTAAAGTCTATTTTTCTAGAGAACTCTGAATGTTATTTATTACCTTAACTTATATGAAGCACAGGTCTCTACAAACCTCTTGATAAATTCATGAGGATTAGAAGTGGCTTTATACCAACAAACTCTCTGTCTCCCCTCCTCCAATAATCATGAATGTCATGATCATATATTACACAATCCAAGGGTATATTGAAAACTCTTTTTCTTTCTTTCTTTCTTTCTTTCTTTCTTTCTTTCTTTCTTTCTTTCTTTCTTTCCTTCTTTCTTTCCTTCTTTCCTTCTTTCCTTCTTTCCTTCTTTCCTTCTTTCCTTCTCTTAAGTAGAGAATACAATAGCTTCTAAGATTGTTTCCTAGTTAGATTCATATCCCACCTTTCTTCTAGGAGTTCAAATGATATACATAGCAATTCCTCCTCCAGTTTTCCCCACAACAACAATCTTGTGAGGTAGGCTGGGTTGAGAGGAAGTGACTGGCTCAGAATCAGTGAACATTTATGGCTGTGGATGGCTTTGAAGCTGGGTCTCCATAGCTGTAGTCCAACACCTTAACCAGTACACTACAGCAGCTCTCATTATATACTGTATAAGTCTTGAACTCAGAGTATGTGTACTTATACAATATTACACAAATACACAAGTATACTTTTTTCCCCAAATTGCACTATGTGCCTTTTCTTTAATGTTAGTATAGTAGCATTTCAACATAAAAAAAAAAAAATAGAATACTAGAGGCAAAGAAAATAAAACAAAGATTCACTCAACTTTCCTTAAACATAAGGAATTCTGTCCAAACTTTAATATCAAAGTTTTCAAGTGGAACCAAAAAACTTCTGCACATTTAAGCCAAGTCATGTGACTTCGTGTTTCTCATGAGATGACTTCAAAAATGATTATTTTAATATCAGATCTAATGCCTCAGTTCATGCCCTAAACCAAATGGCTGGTTGTGAACACTGAAGCATAACAGTTCCAGATATTCTTATTGCTGCAGTCCTGCTAATGAACATAAATGTACTATAATACAGGAATCATCTATCAGATATGGCACTTCAAGTTTTACAGGCTGGAAAATGAGAAGAAACTAGAAAGTTTATCTCTAGATGTAGATCCTTTTTTGTAGAATCATGAAATATGCTTAAAAAATCTATTCCCAAACTAAATTGTGCTGAGCTAACTCTCCTCAGAAAACATGAAACTCTTCATTAAAGCAGATCTCATGTGAAAAATTAAATCATTCTCCCATTTCAGCACTATTCCCCTAATCTATTCTAAATTAAGATTTCTTTCAGAAAGATTCTTGCAGTCTAGGAATATCAGGCAATGTCAGTGGTACCCTTTTTATTATTACTATCCTTTAATTCTTTTTTTTTTTTCAAAAAGTTTCATTTTGCTTCACACTTCAGTCTTGTATTGGTCCTTGTCTTTGCACAGGTTTGTTAAAGAGGAATGAAAACTAAATTCTTACATGTCTGTTTTCTGACTTTAAGTAGTACATGCTAAGGTTTTCAAGTATACAAAGGTTAGGAGCCCATTAAATATTTTATGGCTTTGTTTATCATGGATAGAATCAAGATTGAAGGTTTCTGCTACCCCAAAGGAGTCTTTGCTTCCTATATATAGGAAACTTTGCCTTTGAAAACTACTAAGAAATTGCAGCTGTTAAGACTGCAGCTGTCCATTCAGCAATGTAATTTGCAGATACTACATTGATTCCTAGTAGAGTTCAAATCAAAGGGCTTATATTAATAATATAAGCCCTTATATATAATCCTATAAGGCCTATATGGCTTGGCTCTAGGTTCAAATTAAGTCTGCAGGTCCCTAATCTTACTTCTCCAAGAACATCCAGCTGCTTTCCATTTTTAGGAAAATCAGTCTCTTTTACCTCTGTTACCATAGTGATGACTTTTTCACCATGAGTTAGTTCAAGGGCTGTTTGTTGTTATTAAATTCATTATATGCATTGTTCACATTACTAAAATTACTAGTTAACTTTTGAGGAAACTGTGTTTTATAACTTTTAATGTGATTATGATCACTATTATAAATATTTACTTACTTACCTATTTACAGTACCTGACAATAAAACATATAGTACAGTATAATCTGAAACCTAAAATAATCCAGTTACAAATTCTAGAGACTGTATGGCCCTCACAGGGAGGAGAGATTGCTTAAGCAAGCTATCTCTTCCTGAGCTATTTTTCTCCACAGTGCAGTGGTTTCCTAAAAAGTGCTTACTGCAAGTTAAGAAACTCAGGCTCTATGTCCTTAATTAGTTGATCAGAACCCTCTGGCCAGCTCCCAGCTGCTGCCTGAAACTGACCATACCTTAATCAGTTTCACACTGAAGGCTTTTGTAGTCATAAATGCACACTTTGGTTGGAAAATGATTTTTTAATTACCGTTTATTATTGTTGTATTTGCAAATGGTCACTATCCAAGGCAGTTGCTAAATGACAACTACCTGTACTGAATTCCCATGACAGTTAGTTTATAAAGATTTGTTTAAGTACTTGCACCAGACTGAATAAAAGGGGAGTGGAGGAGGAGGTAGCTAACTGGTTTCAACTTTCTGCAGCAGACAGGTGCAGAGGGGCTCTTGTAGATGGATACTATTAAATCTCCCTTTAAATGTTGAAAGCAGCTCATGAAATCTAGCCATAGTGAAAGCATTCCTGTCTGTTGGGCACAGTAAATGGCTGCTGAAAAGAATTTTCCATTTCCACATTTCATTCTGGGCTGTGCAATTAGATTTTTCTGTACGGTTAGATCAAAGATCCACTGTTTCAGCTCTGACAAGGCTCTCTTAAACCCAACTGAGTTGGATATTGAATGGAAAAGCCGCAGGATTTTAAATCTGAATTTATCCTTGTTATCCATGAGAATAAGAAAATTATCCCAAAGGGTCATGAAGGCCAGAGGGGCTCTTGAAATAGATTAGTTTATGTCAGCAGAACCACATGCAGGCTTGTATTAAAATCAGGCAGATAACAGCCTTAATAAGAAACTGGATACACAGCAGGGCACATGTAGTAGAACCCTCAAGATTTTTGATTGAACAGGTTTAAGAGGTCAACATTTTTAAATATAATTTTAACTTGTATTAGTTCAGTAAAAAAAAACAGCGACAGGAAAAAACAAAACAAAGGGAAAGGGAAAGAAATAGCAAGAAATAATTACATACATAGCAGTATAAGTCCTAACTTATCTATGTTATTTATCTTTTTTTTAAAAAATGATTTAATTTGCAGTATCTTCAGGACAAAAGTCCAGTGTAAGTCTGGATCTCATATTGTGAACAAAACATGAAAATGTTTTATTGATCATTACTGATGTTCTTCAACAGCTAAGTATACCCACTACCTGTTCATATTGCATTAATGAGACGACTTCACAAAACTGTGAAAAGTGCTTTAAAGGACATTGTCAGCAATTTTCAAAGTTGTAATCTCAGCTGTGCATTTTGTCCTTTAGGGAATCATCTTTAAAATGAGGGAGGAGGTATTGAAATGTTTTTGAAATATTTTACTGCATATACCTCACTTTTCATAGGATGCTAATATATGCCAAATCCTGAGGCCTAAAGCAAAAGTCATCTCTTTTAAGGAATTACAGATACATTTTCAATACTCAGAGAGATAAATAAAGATAATGAGCCAGATGCATTGTTAACTGACCATGTTTCTTCTCATGTAATGGTTCTTCACAACACTATTTCCCCTCTCCTTTGTCTTGTTTTCCCTTGAATCAGGGAAATACAGTAGGTCTTCCAATCCTCTGGAACAGTTTTGGGAGACTGTGTGATGGGATATTAAAAATCTCTTCTACTAGCAGACCATCATCTGCCAGCTGTATGATATTATAGGATCCCATCTCTTTTCTCAAAATAACTGCCCTGAAAATGTAAGAATCACCACTGTCTCTAAACATACTCACATATCATTCTCCTGAGTTTTCCTTCCATATAAAATGTATTCCGAAGGGAACGCATACTGTAAATGAGATAGGTCCAACATACAATTCAGCATCTACTCTTTGGACTGCTACATCAGCATTTTGCAAAATTTGCTGACCAGAAGATGGGCTCTTGACCATTGCTGAATTGGAGCTGTGCATTATTATTTGATTTTAGCCTTCAATTTGCTGGTTTCAAATTGGGCATTTCATAGATGCTTTCAAGGCAACTTTGGGCAGAGAACTGTACATTAGCACCCACAAGACTACTTAATATCAAGTAGCAGAGAGGTCCTGTGTCTGGAAACTATGCTGTTCAGAACCGGATGATGGGTTTCTGAGCTCTCTGCAGAAATTTATATATATTTGTTACAGAGAGTTATATATGTTATGGAAAGGTTTCCTTGCATTCCTTGCATTCAGAAAAGGTTTCCTTGCATTTTTATTTTATTTTATTGTATATTATGTTTCTTATTTTTTGATTCCTAAAAGCGATAACACTATATCCATTCAGAGAAAGAGAAAGAGACAGAGACAGAGAAAAATAAAAGTTAGCGTTATTTTTTAAAATAAACTAGTTAACAAAGATTTATTAGAGTTTCATTGGAAAAGGTTATAAAATATTAGTTAAAATATTGTTATTGTTGTTGGTCACACAGTCAGCAAGTTGTTTAGACTGGATTTGGCATCTTTATTCATCAATTGAGTCCTTCCCAAGGACCCGGGATAGACAGATGTTGTTGTTTGATGGTGTTAAAGGTATTGTTGCAGGGTGTAAGCTGTTCCCACTAAAGGTGCCTTTTGCAATTAACTGATGGTGATTTTGTCAATGCCGATGGTCTTCAAGTGGTGGTCCAGATGTTTTGGAATTGCACCAAAGGTGGCTATTACTATTGGTATTATCTTTGCTTTCTTTTGCCACAGTCATTCTATTTCTATTTACAGGACTTTCTATTTTCTGATTTTCTCCAGTTCTTTCTCTTCTATTCTGCTGTCTCCAGATATTGCAATGTCCACCATCCAGACTTTTTTGTCTTTCTGATGAACAATTGTTAAGTCTGGGGTGTTGTGGGGCAGGTGAATTCTAAAGTCCAAGAGCATTTTAGATTCTTCATTTTCTATTACTTTGTCTGTTTTGTGGTCCCACCAATTCTTCTTTGCAGGTGAATGGTATTTCTTGCGGATATTCCAATACATCATTGATGCTACTTTGTCATGCTGTTGTTTGTAATCAGTCTGTGCAATTTTCTTGCAGCAGCTAACTAGGTAGTCTGCTGTTTCTTCAGTTTCTTTGCAGAGGTGGCATTTGCTGTCTGTGGTTGTCTTCTCAATTCTGGCTTTGTATGCATTTATTCTTAAGGCTTGGTCTTGTGCAGCCACAATTAGCCCCCCTGTCTCTTTCTTCAACTTTCCTGCTCTTAGCCATTGCCAGGTCTTGTTGTTATCTGCTTTACCTGCTAGGTTTTTTGTGTACTGGCCATGTAATTAGTTGCCTTGCATGTCTCTTTTCTATTTTTCATTTGGTCTTTCTTATAGGCCAGTTTGGTCTGTTCAATATTCAGTAAGCCTTCATGGTGTTTTAGCTTCAGTGCATCTTCTTCACTGTCCTTCAGATATTCTAATGCCCTTTTTTTCTTCGTCAACTGTCTAGTGTACTTGCAACATTCCACACCAATCTATGCTCCTTGGTAAGTAGAGTCTGTAACATTGCTGCATGGATGAAGGACGTGATTCGTTGTCATTATTTTTCTGGTCTTCCTATCTAGGGCTTCTAGTTCTGCTTGAGACCAGACCACTGTTCCAGCTGTGTATCTAATGACTGGAATTGCCCAGGTGTTAATTGTCTTGAGGGAATTTCCTCCACTGAGTTTGGACTTTAAGATCTTCACTCTCATGATGTATTCATTACTATCCTTATTCTTGACTTCAGTATGCTTGATGTTGTCAGCTTGAAGGATGCCCAGGTATTTGCAGTGATCTTCTTCATCCAGACTCCTGATGTTATTTCCATAGGGCATCTTGATTCCTTCAGTTTTCACTATTTTTCCCCTGTTGACAGTAAGGGTGGCACATTTATCCAGTCCAAACTCCATTGCAATATCTTGGCTGTATATTCAGGCAGTGTTGAGCAGCAATTCTATTTCAGACAGTGTTTTTCCATTATTATTATTATTATTATTATTATTATTATTATTATTATTATTTCAGTGAGTATTTAAAAACTGGGCACATTTTGAAATCTTGAGTAAGACTCACCACAAGCTCTAGAAAGTGGGAAAAATCATAGTTTCAAAATAATTTTTATATATCATATTTAGCATTCAAGAACAGAATGCAAGAACAGAAGTTAGACAGTGTTTTAATTATATTGACATTTTGCCAGCATTTCAGGAAGGGAAAAACTCTACAGTTAGCTTTAACCTTTCAAGAGTTCAGTTTCTTGCACAAACATGATCAAATCTTGAAAAATGTAGTCAAGATGGGGGCAGGGTGAAGGGGGGGGGGGAATGATCACATACAAACCCAAAAGGAATTTAAAGTCAAGAATATTGGTTGTAAAAATGCAGGCCACTGTTAGATGGCAGCAGATATTGTTCTATGTTTGCTGCCATCTAGTGGTCATCTGGATTTTTACAGCCCAAATCTGGTAGCCCTATCTTTTTTCCCTGTAAATGTGTTCCTCAGATGCCCTTATTCCCTGGCAGAAACTAAAATGTACTGAGCTATAACTTGGTTCTGCTAACATTAATGCCATCTGGAGATGCTGGTAGAGACAGACTGAGCAAATTTCCTGAAGTTGTATTCTCTTTCAATGTCACGTGTTCCTTCTAGGGCACAAAGGTTGCCACTTCTCAGTGATTAATGTCTCCTCATCAGTAGCATAAGGTACTACCCTTCAGCAATACAGTCATTGAACAACTAGTGTATTTTCTTTTAGAGGGAGGTGCATATATATTTCTTAGCAGCTAAAACAACTGAATTTTGACTTGCAGTTAATTAATATTATAAATGAGCTATGTCAT
The DNA here is from genome assembly GCA_030867105.1 of Liasis olivaceus. Lineage (NCBI taxonomy): Eukaryota > Metazoa > Chordata > Lepidosauria > Squamata > Pythonidae > Liasis > Liasis olivaceus. Next base: position 46,836,470 of record CM061354.1, on the reverse strand, counting down.
CTGCAGGCTGAGGAATTAAAAAAGGCAAGATGGCAGATGTAGTAACTTAATGCAAGCCCTTCCTCTCTGTACACATGTGCAAAAAGAATGGGGCTTGCACTGGACTGCCCATCCACCATCTGGCCTTTTTTGATCCCCCTTCCCAATGGATGCCACTGTGGAAGGGAGGAAGGAAATGACTCGATAGCCATTTCCCCACTAGTTAAAGTGTTATCCACTTATTCTTACACCAGTACAAAGTAATGACAACATCAAATTGGCTGTACACATCTTCAATCTCCATTCAGCCTCCATTTCTGCCTGTTGTGACCCTGTGTCAAACCTTTTGTCCAATTTGAAAGATGTGCCAGTCCTTATGGATAAGCTAATCAGACTTTTTTTTTTTTTTTTGGCTTTGCTGCCACTCCCCTTCAGTATCCATTACGTAAGATGCTGCTGCATGAATTGGGGAGATCTGGCATCTACACAATTCTGCAATTTTGAGAACGCCCTTTGGCTTCTTTATAGTGATTTGTCTTTTTCTCTCACATCCCATTTGAGTATCTCACAAGTGTATATGTGGAATGAATAAACATATAGGAAGATGGCCCCCAACTTCTTTATGCACAATTTTGAAAAACCCAGACACTACCAACAATACAAGAATGGTTGTTAAAACTGATGGATATGGCAGAAAACAACTACTACCTTAAAGAATGGAAATCATTGATGGACTATTTGCAAAATGCAGGTGGGGTGAAGCTTTCATGGGGATTTGAAGATTAAATTATAAATGTAATGGGATATATTTAGACAAAGAATTATTCCTATTTAATGTATTAAAAACTAGCATTTATGATAGCCTTCTTATTTCTAAGACCAGAGATAGATTGGAAGTTTTCTATTTTTCATATCTTTTCTTCTTTTACTTTACCTCACTTTTTCTTTTCCTTTTCTTTATATTTTGTACTTCAAATTTCCCTTTTCATTTCTAACTTTTAAATATGTGTCTTTAAAATCTCAATAAAATATTATAAAAAAAAAAAAAGGAAGATGGCCCCCAAGCACAATAATACTCCATAAAAAATTGAACTGGGCAGCAACATATTCAAATTCAGACAGTTTAGCCATACAGCAAGATAAAGGAAAAAGTCAGAACCTGCCCTGTAATTTGCTAAGACCTGTAGAACAGGATAACTGGAAAGCCACTGTGGAGTAGTGTTTAAGGTGTTAAACTGGCACTAAGGAAATCGAAGTTCATGTCCACCTTTAGCCATGGATGTTCACTGGGTACCTTTGGTGAGTCACTCTCTCTCAGCCCAATCAAACTCTCAGGGTTGTTGTAGGGAAAAATCTGGGAGGGGAGAATTATGTACTCTGCCTTGAGCTCCTGAATGAAAGGTGGGATTGAAAGCAAAAAGACAGAGAGAGACCGAAAAAAAAACAACAGATTTTTCTCAAGGTTTAATATAAACTCAGTGCAACACACCATTTCAGAATGTTTCACCTTTATTAAAGTAAGCTTTTGTTCAGCATTTAGTTTCAATTTCCCAGCCAAGCTTGACAATTATGATTTACAACCAAAACATTGCATTTCATTACTCTGCTGCCCATTTCAAGATAAGAGCAGGTACTTGAGATTCTTGACTACAGAGAAACTGAACTTTTTTCCTTTCTACTTAATATTATGTAGCGTAAATGTTTCCTACTGGACATGTATGCACTCTATAATGTTGGCTTAATGTGTGTGTGTGTGTGTGCACTGCTTTATTTCTAGACCCTAACGACTTCCTAATTTAATGTTGAAGTAGGGCTTACAGATATCAACAGCAATTTTGACTCTGAGGGGTCACCAGGGGCCATCTTGTTGAGTAGTCAAAGTCTCACAATGCAAATTGGCAGTCTTCCCCAGCTTGCCTATCTCTGTTTTACAGACTTAGGGACATTTCCCAAATCTTCACACATATTAGGATTCTGTTTCAATGGAAAAAGAGGTCCAGCAAACACATCTTTGCAACATGTGCAGAATTTGTTCTTCAGCTGAACAAATTGGACACAATTCTTCTACATTAATGTTTCTGGGGGTTTTTTTTAATTGTTTACTTTTTTTAAGTATGCTGTTCTTCAAAGTAGACTTTTATCTGAGCAGATTTCAACATACCAAATTTTTGTTAAATTATGTGAATGCATATTTAAGAAGTATGGCCATTACACATAATCTGGAGCATGGCTGTGCTACATTTTTTAGCTGATCCTAGAGGAACTAAAGTTTAATTTTTAGCATTTCTAGCCTAGAAACTAGAGAAGATGTAAACTAAGTTACCAGCCTTAGTCATACTCATGCACTATGCAGCATTCCCTGCTAAAGCTAAGGATAGTAAAGGGCAGTTCTGGCACATTTTGGCCAAGGTGACACAAGCATAACCATAATCTAGTTTGACCCCAAGCATGCTTACAATATTCTCTGCAAGCTAGGACTTACCTTTCAAGTTATCTTCTCCACAGCTAAGATATATATTCAGTATAGTGATACACTCAGGATGCAAGTCATGGTGTTTTATACAGAAATGGCAAAAACCTGGAACAAATAGATGAATTTGTCTTATCTTATCTTAGTTGAAAGTTCATTACAGGTGAAAAAAGGATAGAGAAATGTCAAGTCATGAAAATCCTGGTAGAAAGATAGTAGTTAGTATGTGCTCTATTAAAAGGAATGAATGTTTGATATATGAAGTGAGAGTTGGGTACCTCAGAAGAAAGATAAAAGTAAGTTGAATATTGTGACAATGAGTTCCATCAGAAATGTATGAGGTAAAACAAGAGACAGAGTAAAGAATGAATTGATAATGAATGGATGTGGATTGGATACAAGAGTGAGTGACCAGTATGAAAGAAATATATTGAGGTGTTTTAGTTATATAGAAAGAATGAATGAGGATTGAGTAGCAAAACTCAAGGATGAGTGAATGGGACAAAGAAAAGAAAAGTTTAGAAGGGCTTGGCTAAATGGAGTTGATGAGATCCTCCAAAAGGTAATGTATGAAGCTGTGCATGGATATGATAGAAGTAAGGGTAGTTTGCAAAGACAGAAAATTATGAAAAGATATAATGAATAGTGCTGATGTAACCTATAATTTAGAAGTTTCCTTTTTTCCTTTTCTCTTATCTCATAACTTTAATTCCTTTGGCTTACAATTACCCAGCCATCCTCTTTGCTGAATGTTCTTATTCCAAAAGTGAATAGCACAATTTATATGTATGTATGCATTTATGTTTAGTTTAAGGATTTCAGGTAGCATGAAAAAAATAATGAGCCAGATAGATTAATGATGAAATGTATCGAGGTTCAATATGATAACTGCAGAAATTATGAAAGATGATTTAAGAAAGAGATTGTTAACACAATCCTTTATATATCCACCATATATTTTTGGATTATAACTTTGAGCAATAGCTATACTAACTGAGGAATTTTGGATCTGGGGTCCAAACACATTTGGAAGATACTATACTGTACTCAGGAAAACAGCAAAGTAAAAATTACTAATTTTGAGGAAAAAGAAACTTTTTAAAGTCCTCAAAATATCAATCTATCTTCCATCTTGTCTATTTATTCTGTATTGTGTTTTTATATGTGTTGTTATTGTGTTTGTTATATTGTGAGCTGTCCAGAGTTAGTATGGAATTGGGCAGTGCCTAAATCAAACAAATAAAAAAAATAATTTAAGCAATTTAAAAAAATAGGTAGGCACACATACCACTAAACTGTAATGTGAATTAATTGAGCTTATTGTGATGTGTATACCCACCCATCATAGTTAAGTATGTGTAAACTAGGTCATTGTGGCTTGTGAAACAAACCATGATTTTAAAATCCTGGCCTATATAATCTGTGAACACAATTTCAGAGTATTAAGACAATCAAAATATTTGACTGAATTATGGACAGATGCTTGCAGGGTTTTTGTAAAAGAGATTTTGAAGGCTAGTGTGGGCAAGGTCAAAAGCAAAGGGCCTGAGACCATAGTGATCTGTACAATAACAGTGCACAAATGTCAGTGGTTCTCCCACTGAGTAACAAAAGGCTCTCAGTCCATTACAAGTGCAAATGGGAGGAGGTTTTGAACCTTGGGTATGCTATGTATACAGTTAGAGTATTATCATTTATAGTAGTTGATTTTCTGCATTACTAAGGGCTTTTCTAACAAGTACAATAAAAACATCAGAGCCATTTCCTTGAATCAATGGCTAAAAGCCTTCTATCTGAGTATCAAATTGAGGTAAAACCTGAAAAGATTAACAAAAAATATGTGTGTGTTTGTGTGTGGATTCCTTGCTCATTGCATTTTCTTAGAGAGTTTGTACATAAAGACCCTTAAAAATATTAAATTCATGGCAGTTTAGAAAGTTGTTCTACCCACAAATAACAGTCTGTCTACATCCATTCCAATAATACTGACTACAGTTGTCAGATTTTTCGACTGTATTATATTCATTTTCTGCTGGTTGAGAATTGCCATTCTTTTTCATGTGTTGGCAGCTGCAGAAAAAATTGAGTCATGGTCACTTCAAATCTCCTTGATGTTCAATTACATAAAAGTGATACATTGCCCACTTTTAATTAGCAATAGCAGTGGTTTTAATTAGTTGCTGTTTCATCAGCTTTTAAAATTGGCAAAATAAAAGAAATCTTCTTTGTAAGGAATAAGATGACGTTCCTTCTGTTACTCCCTTGATTTAAATATTTAAATTTCATTACAATCTCTACTATTGAATATTCCACTTTAACAGATAGAAAATTGTGTTAAAACCATCAGGTCTCCAATTTTGCCCATATTTTGAAGGGAAAGACATATAACTACTTTATAAAGCCCCCCCTCCCCGATTTCAAACATGACAAGTAGCAAGATTATTTAACCTACTTGGCCTCAGGTTACATATTTTATCCAAACTCTCCTATACCTAAAGTATACTAATGCTAGGCAGTAGATACAATTCATGGCAGGCTGGGCTTTAGGTTGGGTTTCCGGACAAAGTACCTTTCATTAAGCCTACACTTACTTTTTCAGTAAGACTTAGCATGCTTATTTGTAACAGGTCCTTAAATAGTACAAATAGATTTGTACCAGTAATTCGACAAAGGGTCTTGTTCATGAGCAAAGTTCCTTCCTGTCCTTGAAGCCATGAAGCAGCCACAGCATCTTAAATGCACCATGTGTTTGCTTCAGGGTGCTCCTGAGGTCTTCTGGGAATGTAGCACATGCCCAAAAGACACTTCCATCAGAAATGGTGCACTTAAAGAATCACAGAATTAGAAAGGAGCATTTAGGACACTGAGTCCAACACCGTGCTCAGTACAGTAGTCCAAATTCAAGCATTCCCAACAAATGGCTGTCTAGGCTATGCTTGAACAAATGTACTGAATGGGAGCCTACTGCCTCTCTGGGTAATTTGTTCCAACTATTAAACAGTTCTTACTATTAGGAGATGTTAGGAACATCCTCCTCTAGTTTGTTAAGGAACTCGGGAATATATTTTAATGGCTGTAACTAAAATGATACTTCATCAGGCAAAACAATAATAAAAAACAAAACACAAGAGATGGTTATAATCACTTTGAGATCAAATTTGGGACAGGGAATGCTCACTCATATGGTCTGGGGTTGTTTTGGTCTAAAATTAACAGGGTTGTTACACATATTTTTCTGGGCTCTATCACTAGTATAAACTATCCAAGGTTTATCTATATTTCCTTCAAGGAATACTATACATTAATTATTTTACACTGTTGGAAAGTTCTAGAACTGATTTAAAGCAGTGGCCCTGGATTCTTCATATATGTTCCTTATCTATATTTTTATGTATTCTTTTTGACCCAGAGGAAAAGAAGGAGATTTTGAAAAATTGGGTCAAATGTGCTTGCGGTAGTTTTAAGCAGCTTTTTCCCCTCTTTCTACCTGTTCAATTTCTACATATTATCATATTGTGTAGTTATAATTTTATTAAATATATTGTGCTGTTTTAATGTTTGAAAAAATTAAGCCTGATATTTGTCTTTTTTAAAATTTTCTCTTATAATAAATAAAAATAAATAAAAAGCTATTTAGTTACAAATCAACCACTAATGGGTGCTTTTAGGTTTTCACATGTAGTTTCAATAAATAATATGGTAAATAAGTATCTCTACATTTACCAGAAATTACAGATTGTCTAGCAATATTTTTTAGAATAAGAATCTAATATAACATTAGCAATTCCTTTGCCATTATATATTTGTGCAAATCATTTTCTATTGATCAAGCAAATCAATACATAGTACTTAAACTGAATATTTATGATGCATTTGATTTACTTGGAACCATCCTCTAAAGAGTAAAACCCAAGATCTTGAAACTTATTGATATTGGTTAAATTTTGTGGTTTTGTGTCCATCCAACATCCATTAAAGACAGAAATTTTCAGTGGCTTCGTTATGCCCATTTTTTCCTGGAAATTGAAGCATTTTTATTCAGGAAACTAAATGTGCTACTTATTTATTTATTTTTATTTTATTTATTTAGTGGATTTCTCCCCCGCCCATCTCCCCCACAATAGGGGACTCTATTATATGTTGTTGCAGGGGATGCGGTGGCGCAGCGGCTTAATGACGCTGAAAGTGCCGGCCAGAAATGGCTGAAAGCTTCAGCGGTTCGAGTCCAGCCTCGCGTTAACAAGGTGAGCTCTTGTTTCTATACCCGCAGCTTCTGCCAACTCAGCAGATCGAAAACGTACGTGAGTAGATAAATGAGGACTCTCACTCCGGCGGGAGGAAAAATGCTGGCAGCGGCTCAACAGAGAAACGGGACAAGTTGCCGGTAAAAGCGCGAAAAACCGTGCTCGTCCGAAAAAGGGGCGCGAAGCAACGGAAATCCCGCCTCCTGTGCTGCCAGCTGGGCTGACGCTCTAGGAATTAGGCTCTGGCAAAGTCTAATTCCGAAACTAGAAAGATGCAATTGCCTTGAAAACCGCTAGGGGGCGGTCACTGCAGGGTCAGTAATGACTGTTAAGCAGATTAAAAAAAAAAATAAAAAAATTATATGTTGTTACAGACCAAAACTTCCCATTCTGGTCTTATAAAAACATATAACTGAATGTAGACGTAGGCTTAATAAAGTTTTATTTGACAGGAAGGTAATTTATAAAATTTTCTTGTCAGGGTTCCTACCTCCTCCCATCAAACAGATGTAAGCAAATTTAGGTCTGTAATGTATAGCTTGAAAGCTGGACTGTTAGAAAAACTAAATGAATGAAAATTGATGGCTTTGAAGTATGGACCTGAATATAATTGTTAAGAGTACCTTGGACAGCAAGAACAAATAATTAAATACTAGGTGAAATAAAACCAGATTGCTCACTGATGGCATTAATAATGAAGTTAAAGCTTAAATATTTTGGACACATAATACAAAAGCAGGCATCATTGGAGAATACCCTGACGCTTGGAAAAATCAAATGTACTAGAAAAGAAGGCCAGGAAAAGACAAGATGGTAGATATTATCACTGCTATCACAAGTATGAGTTTGTATGAATTGAAAGAAGCCGTGACTGACCATGTAGCAAAGTGATGTCCACTGGGGAGTGAAAAGTCAGAAGCAACTAACAACTCAGCAGCATCACCAATCTCTCTTATGATCCACTGTACTGTAAGATCGACAGATATGTCCACAGCCACAATTTGAGAAAAACTGTTGTGTAGTGAACATTCCCCTCTCCCCTATGGATATTCCCTTCCTATTCTCAGAACCCTCTTAATAATATTCTTATTCATGGTCTAGCATTCTTATCAGTAGCATGTACTGTCAGTTATTCTAAAGCTCAATACCAATCACACTGTTTGCAAAACAGTCAATTTAGTGAAAAAGCAAAACCATACATGGAGTCAGGAAGTCATACATTAATCAGCTCACATATCACAAAATATTAGGACTGTACAGGACTTTGGATTTGATTCCAAAAAGCTGTTTTGGAGTGGATATGGGTGCAACTGTAGCACACATCGGCAAATAAAACAGGTTCCCTGTATCCCACATTTTTTTCCCCAGAAGGCAGCCATGCAATCCCAGAACAGTGCTAGATTTGTACTCCTACATACACCAAATCACGTTTTCAAATTATTTCCAAATTAATGCAGATTCCTAATATATAGTCGACGTGTGCAAAGACACACTGAACTGGTTTGGAGAAATTATCTAGAACTTCAGTTTCATGGCTGAGCCATTACTGATCAGTCACTGTGAAGATAGCTCGATTCAACTCATTGCCCAGATCCATATCTGAAAAGCTGAAGTTCCATTCCCCAAAGACCAGCATAGGGGAAATTACTGTAACTTTTTTTAAAAAAATCAAATACTGCGACATTTTCCCACATGCAATACCAGGAAAATATGCAGTTGCAAACCAGAGCTATTCTCCAAAACATTTCTTTGGAATCAGTCCTGAAATGCTACACTGCCTACAAAATACAGTGCATCTTTATTAGTTTTGTTTGTTTTATTGTGACATTCTTGGGCCATTTTTCAGGTGCAAACTGTCTCAGGACAATGTATTATCCTATTCTGTACAATTCTACGGTTTCCTAAGGAGCATCCTTTGCACATTTATTGTATAACTAATAAAGAAAAGTCAATTTAAAGCGTAATTAGTAGTATAAGTTATTTGAAGTTACACTGCTTCCCAAGGAAGGTTACATTAAAAAGTAAACGTGGTATAAAGAACTTCTATGGAGTCCAGCTAGCCCAGCAAATCCTCAGCCTGTGGCATTAGAGATCACAGTTCTATAAAAACTTACTTAGCAGCATGTACTACATGGGGTTACTTCACTGAAAATACAATAAGATTGCATTTTATTTATTTAGTTATTTAATTTATATAGCTGCCCATCTCACATTCTTGACTCTGGGCATCTTACAATTAAAACATAGACAGTATCAAAATATTTTTTAAAAAATAATGCAGCCAATCTAACAAACAATTAAATGCTATACAGAATAATTATTGGGAGAGCAAAGTCATTCAAGAACACTATAGCCATTTTATGGGCACCACACCACTCTCTGAGTGGTTATTGGAGTTTATTCTGTTGTTCCTTACAAAATATGTCTCTGCAACCTTTTAAACATTTCAGAATGTGAATTTCCCTTATGTGTATTAAATTTTATAACCTATAAGTCTAGTTGTGGGATGTACAGATGAAAAGTCAAGTTACTTCCTTTACCAGATACCACTTATTTATCAGAACTGCTTCAAAACAGGATTCTTATCAGACAAAAATCAGCTATTCCATATTCTCTTCCTTAATGGATTTTTTATTATTAAAAAAAAAAAGGTGTACAGAGATAGGAGATCACTCCCATGTCAGATGACCACTAGAACACCACAAAAAGATTTCAAAAACCCTCTTTTTCCTGCCATCAAGTGGCTGTCTAGATGTTTGCATCCTGTATAAAATGCCCTAATCTCCATTGCTATGTAGGGTCAAATGGCAGCTCCAGTCAGTTGAAAAATGTACCTGATCTGAATCTATTAAATGTAATAAGCATGATTGATTTTTTTCTAGAATATTCTTTTGAAATATATCAAAGGCAATGTCTAAAATGAAATTTAAAACCATTTTTAAGTGATGTAGATTTTACATACATGAATGCCATTATTGTTTCCTTATACAGAGTAAATGCAAAAAATTACAGGTGGATTGCTTGTTAAATGAGCCTAGGAAGATGTTTTTCAGATTTCTGACTGAAAGGATATGACAAATAACAACATTTGGGGGGTAACATGCAGCTTTATGTCAGGTATGGGAAGTACAAATGTTTGCTGTTTGAAAATGTATGAATGTAAGTGTACTTTCAATGTACATTCATTGAATTAGATAAAACATATTGTAAAATGAATAGGCTTGAGTTATGCAATATTTTTCATGAATATGGAGCTGAAGGCTGGTTGGTGGAAAGGATGGCTTGCAGGAATAACAGAGAGGTATAGTGAATGAAGTTAGTGTAAAGAAAAAAGTACATATGTTTCTTTTATTTTTTTTATCTCTTGACTTTAATTTTTTTTCACTTACTAGCCTTCTTGCCCACATGCAGACCCCAATATATTTTACATATGTATCTCAAGCTAACAAATATTGGGAGAAGTCATGTTTTAGTTATGCTGAAGCAGAATCATAAGCCTTCATGTAGTGAATGTGTCTCTCTGCCAGGATACAAAACTTGGCTCTTGCAATATTACTTCTAAGTGATGAAGGAAGAAACTCAGAACATACTCAATCTTCTAATTTTGTATAACTCATACAGTACCTGTCCCAATTATAGCATCTTAGACTTCATAAGAACATGCTAGAGGCTACTTACTTGCAGCTGAAGAGAGATTATTTTTGCAATATCTGTTGTTTAATTGTTTTTAAAGGACGTATTAAAGGTTTACCATGCTTGCATGGGTGAGCAACTGAACTTGAGAAGTATTGATTTCTTCATTCAATAATAAATGGCAGATTATTTTACTATAGCAGAATTTTTCTGACCTGTACTATAGATGTATGTACAGCAGTATTTTTATAAAGACTCTTCTGGGTACTGAAAAATGAAGCCACTTAATTTTCACCAAAAAGTTCAGGAAACATTTTCCATTATCTTATTAGCAGAAACACAAGTACTCTGAGAGTCACCTACCTTTTATTCAAGCAACCCACTTTATTAAAATGACACTGCATGGAGTTTAGTTTAAAAAATTGACATTTATCATTATGGTCCCCAGATACAGCTGAGCAAAAGCCAGGCCCTTTGGCCCAAATGCAACACTTCTCATTAAAGCAAATTATTGTCCTTCCTAATTTCACTTTGGATAATTTCTCAGTCAAAGAATAAAATATGTTCTAATAACTAATATTAGTTGCAAGCAGAAATCTCATATATCTGAAGCTCAGGAGCAAAGCAATAGGTTTGTTTTCCTTTGTAAGTATATTTAGAGACTTGTCTGCAATATGTACTATATTTGTATGCATAGGCAACACTCCGCAAGATCAGGAATGCTATTTTTTGCAGGGTTTCCAACTACATGGAGCATAGATATATACAAAGGCACATTCACATATCCCATATTCCACTTATGAGACTCATCAAATCCTTTTTTCCTTTGAAAACAAATTCTCTTCCTTCTAACTGAAAGACAATTGGCAGGGGGAAAATGCAGGATATATATTATTTTCATTACACATTCATATTTAGGATCCTGGTAATTACTTTGATTTAGGTCAAAGCTAATATTCATATTTTATTAAATCTATTTGACATGGTATTCTCCTTCACTTGTGGCATTTTTTAAAAAAAAATTCTGGCTGGGGGTCCAGGAACCAATTCTCCTGAAAGTCATATAGCCCACCCTTCAGGATATCTACAGAAAGTCCAAAAGGACACATTTCTAAGCAACTAATGTTAGAAGTGCAGCTTTAGCACTTCAGGATTTCAAAGGAGCACCTGACATCTCCAAACTCAATTGTTTCCATTAAACCAAAAACTATTCACAAGCCTCAATATATATATACTGTATATCAACTTTCCAACTCCATTATCTTTCTCTTATCTCATCAAAATTCTTCCTGTGCCAGCAATAAACCTATCACTTTTATACAGCTCAAAAATTCCACATCACACCATTGAGTATGCAGAATCTTTGAATGCTTTCTCAGGGACAATATGGAACAATAGAATATAGCATAATTGCTGTAATTTTAGAGTGGTTCCCGTAAATACAGATAACAGCACTACCAGAGGTGTGATTCTCTAAGTTTATGGCATACAGTATATATGATGAATACTTAGGATTTGAAAGGCGGGATCTGTAGCATATTTAGTTTGTCACTTTTAAAAGGAAATTTATGAGGAGTTTTAAGAAGTTACACATATTTTTAGTAATGTACTTAAACATGTGTTGGGATTTTTTAAAAGTTTGCTTTCTTGCAAAACTGGCTTTTATTTCTCTAGTTTATTTATAGGTTACTTGAAATTTTTCAACTTTCTCTTTGGCTTGAGCTTACTTTATTTAGCTTGCAGATCACTGGAGAGGTGATCGTACAGTAAAAGACAGGACATTCATGTTTACTGCTTGGCTACTAAATAACCAAGAGAACATTACATTTTACCTGTGAGAATTTCACAAAATCTACTCCATCTATAAAGTAAATATCTAAAATACATTCAGACGTAATAAGAAACATAAGAAATACATTCAGGATAAGTTTCTAAGTAATGTAGTTATACGCTGACCAAATTACCACTAAGGTGTTTGTCTTGTTAATGGCTCATTGATTTAAGCACGTTGAGAAAACAGGGCTATTGGACTTCTGGGGAAGAAATAGCAGACTGAAGATGGCTCCATGAAAAGTGGACCCGACGATTGTGTCGGAATGAAGAGCTGGTGAATAGACTGTCTCTTTGTAATTCCCCTCTGGACAAGAGGAGGACTTGAGATCATCCACAAGTGCTCCAGATAGGTGCTCCTCATGAAGAGACCATAAGACAGTGGTCTTTGGTGGGTTTGGAACTCTGGGAGACGAGGGAATAGCCATCTTGCTCAGCTTAAAGGCTAGTGCCTTTAATAACACTGGGTTCGCATACTTCCTTTTCTAATCACTTTCATAAATTGCTTGTTAATGGCTTTTCAGCTGTTAGGAAGCTTTGGAACAATATGTTTTACAGCACTGGGTAAGTTTCATTCAATCCTTAGTGAAAGAAGTTTTAAATACAAATTTAAGGACTTAATTTTTTTTTTTTTTTTTTTTTTAGAATAAAAAGCAAAGGGGTGATTAAAACTTTGATTTTACAAAGTTAAAAATGGACTAAGGGTCCAGATAAATTTGAAATAAGATTTTGGAATTAATTATAAGAATCCCTCCCATGGGAAAATGCTTTTTGTTTTGAATTCTTAAAAAAAACATAACAAGATAAAGCTTTAAAAATTGGACACTAGAGGGAATTAGAAGGAACTAAAGATTACAATAAAAGGAGAAGAACACTTAAATTCGACTTACAAATGTAGAATGAAGCAAAACATTTTAACACTGGACATATTGAAGGATGTTTTTGAACAATGGACAGAAGTTAATTTTAAGAGTGGTTGCCTTTATAGATAGACTGTGTTTCAAAGATGTTACAGAACAGGAACAAGTTTTACCTGAAAGTAGATTTAAAAATGACAAGCTACAAGAATGACATGGAAAAAGATGTTACACTGGACATACAAAAGAAACCGGCTGAAGTCTTAATAATTAAAAGGGATATACAAATAAACCAAGAGAGTGACCTGCATAAATTTCCTATACTGGATTTACAAAAGAGGCTTGTAAAAGCTTTGAAGAATTTTGTGAGAAGGGACAAAGAAAAAATGAAAAGAAGTCAAGTTCTAGGACATTATTTGAAGGGACTAAAGATCAAGATTGTTAGAAGTAAAAGAAACAAATCTAAAGTTGGTTTATTTGATCAAGATTAAAATAGATATGTTGTCTCCAGTAATCCTTAATGGACTTTTGCTGACATCAGGACTGAAATGACAAGACTTTAAGGATTTGTTTATAGATAAGATATAGGATATATGAAGAAATCATTTGTTGTATTTTAAGAGAAGGTGATAAGTTACTAAAATTGTTTATCTTTGTTGTGATGAAGGGCGAAGTCATTTCTTTATATATTTCTTTTCTTTTTTTCACTATATTCTTATTTTTTCTTTCTTTTCTATTTTTATCTTTTTCTTCTCTGTGCATTCTATTTTTTCTTTTTAGTCTTTTATTTTTTTTAGTTTGTATTAGTTTTTATTGTTGCAATTGCAATTTTTAATAAAATTATTATTTAAAAAAAAAGAGAAAACAGGGTTATTGACTGGGTTTGGGTCACTCATTCTCTTTAAATAACCTTGTTGTGAAACTTAAGGGGAAACTTTGCACATTCCCTTGTACTCCACTGAGGAAATGTGGTATGGTAATCATAATTACTAAATGTCTCCAGTGAGCCCCTCAAAGTTGCTGGTGGGATTCTGTATTCTTATTTCCATGTTATTTCTGAAAGTGTCCAGGTGGCTACTGCTAGAATGTAGTGACCACATATCTTCTTGTATAAAATTCAATTCACAAGGAGCAGTGATCAATCCCTTCACTCTCTTAAGTCACGCTATGACACCAGTGAACAACCAGTTATCCAAGAGAAGAATATAGCTGTATGTACATTTGCTTGGTTTGGCTCTAAATGGGCCTATACCTATTTAAAGCATAGACCAAATTCCTTCTAAGTTTCTATAGAATTTCAAAAGCAATTCTCCTTCAAGAAAAATTATTAATTAACCTTTTCTGTTTCCTGGTCATTCACATTGACAGAGGAAAAATAAGATTCATGCAGGCACATGGCACAGCAGAGCCATTTCTTTACAGGGACTGTGTGACTGCCTCCTCTTTCTAATGACCAGAGATTTCTTTGTGCAATTCCTGAGGACCCTGACTCAGGGCACTATGTGAGATTTGCCTTTCACCAAGCCATATTGCTCCCCATTGGCTTCTCAAATCTTGTCTATCATATTGGTTCTTACTTTAGGGCTTCTTCTCAAAAGTTCTCCCACAGTAGATTCCCAAGTACTTCCTGGTCTCCCCCTGAAGCTATTACTGTTTCTGTATCTTCTGTTTTCCCTCCAAAACAGTTTTCTTTGAATTCAGCTGTTACTGGCTTTCCATACCAGCATTTCACCTTTTATGTCTACCAAAAAATCCAATGCCCATCTAGCCTTTGCTTTCTGGAGCATTTTTTATTTTGTGAAAAAATGGTTTTAGGTTTTCAGTCTCCCAAATTTGTGTTTAGCAGTTTGTTCAAAACAATCCAGTGATTCTTCCTGCTAATAACATCATTTCCCACTGTATTATCAGGTGAAGCTTACCTTCAACAGAAAAATCATATGATATACAAACATTAATCATACAAATAGCAATGAGAACTGAAACTTCAAAGGATATCCTTCCAAGATGGAACATTTTCTATCCAGAAATTTGTGGACTATACTATTTCCTGAACCATATTACAACTGAACTCTCACACTGGAAATGAGATTTAGACAATTTCACAGGGTCTAAAAAGAGAGGAAGAATACGAACCCACACACACACACCCCAAAACACCCTTAACTCAACTAAAACAAGTTTGCTTGTTGATCAGAATCTTATTTTTCTCTCAACAATAAAGTCAAGACCAATTGCAATAGAATCAGCACTGAATCAGCACTTTCACCATTGAATGAGACATTTCATAATAAAAGGAAATGGGTTGACAAATTGAAACTATAAAATAGGACACCGCAAATTCCAAGTTCAAGGCTCCCTCTTCATTTACAATTCTAAAAGATATAATAAAGCCCAGCAAGGACTGTGAAGCTAAACAATACTAAGAGGCTGCACATGACAGAACAGCACTTTGCCATCATTAAAAAGGCCAGCTCATATTTGTTTTAAGGAAGTCCATTTGTGGATTTCTGTGCTTTTTTGTTCATCCGTACAGCTAAGGTATTTTCAAGGTATTAAAAAATTAGTGCTGACCAACATCCATCTTTACACCGTCTACCCTTAACATTTAGATGGCAAAAATTGATTTCACCTTGTCAAGTTTTGAGCAGCAGCAATTATTTTTGAAGTACTGAGGAAAAAGCGGAAACAGTCATTTCACACCTAATGCCCTTCTCCTGCCAGTTGTTGCTTGCAGGGCTATCTTCATGTTTTTCTGTATTTCAGCCTGGTCCCCACGTGAGTATTTGGCCCTTAGAAGGTGCAAAGTGGCTTACAGTGTAGAATTCAATCTGTCCTTACAACAGCACGTGGAAGGAAAGCCTTACAGTAGCCAGCATGAGCTCTTCCTTCCCTTTGTTTTCTCCCCTGGGACTTCAAGGCAGCCTGAAGAGCCTCGCACCACACCCACTTACCAGTTATAAAAGGAAAAGGCTGAAAGCCCCAGCATGTGGGTTTGGAGGTGGATTTGTGTCATGTGGGAGAGCAGAAAGGAAGAATTTGTAGTTGTCGGCTCAGCAGCCAACTGATGGTGAAGGAGGCGTGGGCCTGGACTTAGCCAACTAACAGCAGACAAGCTGTTGAGCAACAGAGCCTAGCAGCTTCACCACTCCAGCAGACTCACTGAGAGCCTACAGCTAACCACCAACTCATAAAGCTCTTTCCTTTTCCCACCCAAGCACAGACTGAGAAACTACACAGCCAACACTTCAGCAACAGTTCAGAACAGCAGCAGACACTAACAGAAGCTGACTAATTTGAATATGGCTAAATGGTAGCTAAAAACTGTGTTACAAGCTCAGGCAGCAAAGGAGAACAGAATGGTTTATAGGACTGTTTAGGAATAAGATAAACACATAGGCACAGACGGTAGTATAATATAGCATAGTTTCAGTAGTAAGTGTTAAGGGAGAAATTAGGAAAGTAAGTTAGCTTGTTAAACTTTTATGTAACTGTTAGAAAGAAAGCTTATGAGGTTTTTCTCCAAGCTGGGAATAAACATGTAGGCGGTTGCTTGAAGGAGAGTGACTTTATTTCTGAGAGACAGATACACAAGATGATCAGCTTTTGGGGTGGCCACACTTGGGGTTTCCCCAGGAGTTCCTTTTATAGGGAAGTTACTATTATTCCTTGAAAGGTGCAAAGAATGCCTGCCCTCTAGGAATTCTTAGGGTAATTAATTAGGATTCCAAGGGAAAGTGCTCTCTGGTGAAATTGACTAGGGAGCATTCTAAGGTCAGACACCCTACTAAACTGGGGTTTCCTGTGTTTGCCTTGTCTGGTATTGACTAATTGGAATGTAGATTCCTCCCTGGAAGAAATCTTTTTATGATTCGGTTTCAGTTTTTAAGGAATGTTGACCCTTCTTGCTAGGTCTTTAGTTATTTAATTTTAGGCTAGGGTGGGGGACTCTTGATTCTTCCTGTTGTGTCTTAATATTTTTAGGTAAGCCCATTCTTACTATAATTTAATCATATGCGTTGATTGCGGTTTAAGATAAGCAATGGTAGAATGAGACAAATGGGAAGCTTTGGCTTCCTGCTAACATGGGGAGAAGAGTTTGATTTCCTTCTCACATAACAAATGCCTCCCTGGAAACACAGGGAAGATAACAGTAATCTCTTTGGTGTGATCTGTACCATTTCTTAAAATAACCCTCTTGTGTAGCACATGAAGAATACTTAATAATAGGGAACTTGCCTTCCTTTTTGTTTCATAGAAGGGACATTATGGTAGTTCCACATCAGCTGCCTGTTTGGGGCTAAGTCTGGAGTCATGATGTTTTGTTGATTGTTGGTAAAGAAAAAGAACTAAAATGGAAGCTGTCCTAGAAGGCAAATCCAAGTCCAGACCTACCAATTGTAGGTAGATTATAAAATCCTACATCTCTGGGAGCATAGGTTTTCAAAGAACCATAGGACTTCAGCCAATTAAGAATTGTTCTAGCAATACTGATCATTAGCTTAAGACCACTTCACACAATTATATGGTATATGGTTATTTCTCAATAAACAGGTATGATTTAACCCACAAACTTACAGAAGAGTAGATCAGGGCTACCATTACCATTTTGGCCTATTGGCAGAAGTTGTCTTCTCCATGTCTTAAGTGGTTGCACAAGAAGAGTATGATATTAAAATAGCTACCTTATATCTATATAGTTATATGAATCAATCCATAATGCCTTCTGTATTTATGAAGAATAGGATATAAGGGAAAGATCTCTCTTAACTGTACCATTTACAGACAATATCTACATAATTCATTCTGGATTGCTGCCCTGTCATTGCAAATTTTCCTTAATCATGTCTTTCAGAACCCATCTAGAATATCTCAGAAGCTGCCAGGACTCAAAACATATGGTGAGGCATTATAGCTTCTGAGCTATAATGTAAGTATAGTAATTAAAAATATGAAGGCTCTAGATTTATTCTCTCCATGCAGTATTATCTGAATTCTGGATTGTTCCTGTGTTTGGTATTCTTTGGTCCTGACTTCTGTCTCTGCTCTTCAGTCCCATCCTGTGGCTGGCTTGTCAATTCTGCCTCTTAATTTATCCTTTGAAACTGACTTGATGTTCAGTCCACGCTACTGGCTTCATTTCATCCCAGCTGCTCAGTCAACTCCAACTCAAGAATTTACCCACAAGCCAAACCTAACATTTCTACAAAATCTTACGAAGATGATCAAAACCTTATTCCTTTGCCCCACTGATGAGAGAGTTATTAAGGGATGACATTCCATGAAAATATCTGCCTGTAGGACATGAGCATTATGTTGCTGAGAAACAGAAGCCCTGCCCCCAGTAGCCCTGCACACATGGGTACTGTTAGAGTTTTATTTGATATTGGAAAGGTATTTATAAGCACGTTCAACTCTCAGGCACAGTAGATTTTAAACATGCATTCACTGGATACACCAGGATATTTAGATTTAGCTCTATCTTATTTTGTCAGTCTCCTAGAAATTTCAGGTGAAGAAATAGGAAGAGTTACTGTCAGATAATGCACTGACAGTTTGAATTCTCAGCCAATACTGGGTTGGCCTGTTTATTTTGTTTATTTGGACCTTGGTGATAAAATAAACCATATGATTTATAAGATCAAATTTTAGCTGTCTTTGTGAGGTGATTTTAACTTGGTTAGCTTTCAGAAATTTGTAGCCTGTTCTGAATCTTCAAAATATGATAAGGAAACAAGCAGAATAATTTTAAGAAATCAGTGTATACCAACTAATTATTACTGATGGATTATTTAAAATAGATTAATTTTATGCAGAACTATCCTACTCATGTATACTCAGAAGTAGTCTACTGTCATTGTTGTTTCCTTCCTGATGTGAATGAACGCAATTATAATTTTTCAAGCAACACTGGCCAGGTCTGGTGTTCATGTCATCACTCAGCTTAGCTGGATGCCATAGATCCTAAGTGCCTAGCATGGCACTGCCACCTTTGTCTTTCATTAGTTTAAATTGCAGGGGTAGTCCAAGGTTCAATCAATGTGGAAAAAGAGCTTTGTACCTAACTGGATGCCAGCCTGTCCTTGAAACACCATTAGCAGTCCATCAGCAGGTGACAGAAAAATACTTGTTCTGGCATTGTGATAAGGACTATGTAGCACAGCAGTCAAAACTTGGGAAAGGCAGATGAAGGCAGTCTTCATTGTGCCAATTCAAGTTGCCACCTGAGACAAGGGACATGCTGTGGCTCACAGCTGGGCTGGCATTTCAGATAGTTAGACTATCAAACTCAATGGTATTTACTTTTAGAAGTGTGTATGAGATTCCAATGACAATCCTCATTTTTCTCTTTCATAACAAGAAAAGGATGTCTAGCTCTGTTGTTGCCACTGAAATATCCTACATTTTGCTTACTACCTCTCTTCATAAATCAGATTCTTTTGATGTTCCTGTTTTCCCATGCCACAGAAAACTCTTCAGAAGCTATGCAATTTTTGCTCTAAAGTCTCCTGTAAACCACTAGCTTAAATAGCCACACTTCAAGTTGCGCAATAAACAAGTCCTGCTATCACTGACCCTTAACCTGTAGGTTACTGGCCAGATAGTTTAGTGCAGATACTAACAATAACTGCAATGTAGAAATGGGACAGAGGAATGCTGGATCCAATAATAAACTAATAATTGAACAACTATTGGGTGGCCTTATAAATAAATAAAAGTCTGAAAGCCTGAACATTATAGCGCTTTCGTGCAGATTTTTTTTATGAATGGAACAAGGGTATATATCAAATTTCTATGATTCTGCATAATTTTTTCTTCAGCTTCTTTTGGGAAAGCATTATTGTATCAATGAAAAGTAATGCAGTTTGTCATATATGTAGTGTCAGTGATGTTTACTGTTTATAATTGAGAGGGGACCAGTTAATCCCAACTGTGGAAGTCTGAGTATATGGAATATAAGAGAAGCTATAGCTGACATTTATGAGGGCAAGGCAAATACACAAACAGAAATGTAACCTAATTATCCACTTCCTCCAGTAGACAAGATAATATGTTCTTAAAATCCCAGGAAATTAATTGAATAATATATATTTTCATAAATATAATAATTTATAATAAATATATTATAAATATAAATATTTTCATTCCTGAAGAAATCTCAAATACTTCAAAACAACATATGAAACATAACATGACCTAAACAGAGGTGCTCTGGATAACAAAATGAAGCATACAAGTTTGGCGACTTATGTAGGGTCTACCACAAGCTTCTCTAATCTTCCAGACAGACCAATATCGCATAGCTCTCTTTTCTCAACACATATATACACACGCACATATATTTTTGATTCTTGGAAAACCTAGCAAAGACTTTAGAGCAATTTTCAAACACATAGCCATGGATATTGGGAAGGGGAGGCAAGGATCTCCTCCTCAACTATGTATATTTGTTAGGCTATCCTGTAGATGACTCCATATGTGGCTATATCTTTCATGTGATCAGGAGCTCAAATATTGTGGTTGTACATCAGCTCTTTTTACAACTATTCTAAAAATGAATGCTAAGGCTGCCTGCTTTCACATACTTTATGTGATTTAATAATCTTGTTGGATTCCTTGAGGCTATATTAAAAGTAATTCTGCAACCACTTAACTTATGAGATGATAAATGTTCTAGAACCTGATTATCTGGGTGACCATTTTTCCTGCTATGAATCTGCCTGATTATAACAGCAAAAAAGGGCATTTTGAAAATTCCCTGTGTTGCTTGAAGCTCATCTATCTGGCACATGGAAAAAGGCTTTCTCTTGTGCAGCTCTCATGCTGTGGAATATACCCCACTTGATTCATCTCTTCCACCAAATGTTAACTGAATTGATCTTAATGATACTGATTTTAATAACTTCCCTTGATTGAAATACTCACATCCTTCATTGCATATAATGTTATGCATCACTTATAACATCATTGTCTCACCATCAGTCTAATCATCACAGAAAATAGTAGAGGGAAGGTGGAATTACTAATATTATTACTATTCCTGTTCCTGAGGGAAGATAATGCCTTGTCTTTGCATCCTTCCCCCTAACACTGACTTTTGAGACTCATGG
The DNA here is from genome assembly GCA_030867105.1 of Liasis olivaceus. Lineage (NCBI taxonomy): Eukaryota > Metazoa > Chordata > Lepidosauria > Squamata > Pythonidae > Liasis > Liasis olivaceus. Next base: position 46,815,349 of record CM061354.1, on the reverse strand, counting down.
GGATTTCAAGCCCTAAACATTTACCAGAATACTAATAATGATGGTAAAAATAATGATTGCAATGAAAAAAAGGAAAATTAAACTCTGTACTGTCAGCACTTTGTCCTGAAGCTTTGAAGTGTATGTCCTGGAAAAACAACCCCTAATCCTTTTTCCCAGGACTTGCAAGCAGAAAACAGAAAGTACAATTTAAAAATAAGTTTGATAAAAAAATAAGGAAAGGGAAAACTTTTTTCAAACTTTAGGTAGTTAATGCCTCAAACTATTACAAGAGGTTGAAATAAGTACTGGAGCACTGATAAAATTAAAAACAGCAGTTTGAGTATCAGTCTCTCATAAAATGCTATGGGAAGACAGAGTACAGGTCCACTGTGCGTAGAATCTGAGGCCCAAAGTTTAAGATGGAACAAAAAATACATGAAAAGAGTTTGTTTTGCACAAGGACAATAAACTTCAGACACAAAAATCACTAGAGACAACTACCAAAAATAATCAAGGTATAAATGGCTATAAAGCAGATCAGTCTCCAAAAATCATAAAATTCTGATGGTGCATTCTAGCTTACTGATCCCAGTTACTCTCTGATTCATTCAATGGTTATCTGGATAAAACGTGATTCTTGCAAATGTCAAATTTTCAGTTAGTGCCTTAGAAGCAATGTAAACTCGTGAGTTAATAATTTGTGAAAAATGTAAGAAATTGGGGAAAGGATGATGGAACAACTGGAGAAGGTATATATCTTGTAACTCAAAAACAAGGACATGTTGATTCAAAAAAGGGAATAAATACTTAGATGAATAAAAACTGATTAGGAAATAAACATAATTGTAAATGTATAACGATATCATAATAATCAAAATTCTACAGGCTTATTTTAATGAACTAATCATATTGTTCTGAATTACTGGAGCACATGTGGAAATAAATCAATAGAGTGAGATGAATAACAGAACAAAAAACACTCATGTTTGGACCATAGCATATGGGTTATAATACAATTTAACATCTGCCTTGAAAAGAAAGATGTTAATGTGCAGTAATAGTTCATTTTTCCTCTTTCCTTTCCTTTTATTCCCACTTTTCTTAAAGAAACAACTTTTGCATACATATTAGTTCCATCCTATTATATGGACCAACTCTGGTAAAACGGATTGCCTCCTATTCCCTATCCTCCTTTTTTTACACAAATTTGCATGTAATGCCATTAAAGGTTTATAAATAATACATGATCATTCTTCTCCACTCCCCAGTATAAACAAATATCAGCTTTTTACTGAGGTAAGAGATGGCTAGACTTTTATACTAAGGCAGTGAGGGAGAAATACAAAGAGAGAGATGATAAAATCTATTCCAAAGCAAAACATTACTTCTAAAATAGCCTCTAAAGTTTATTTCCTCTAAAACATATATGGAGATTATGATTTGCAATTCTCCCATATATCCTGGAAGATATCAGTGGGCTTACATGCTTCTAAGACATAATTGGCCCCTTAGGGATATCACTATAGAAAAACAATCATTGGATGGTATACATTATTCTGGAGGATGCTTAATCCGGTGTCTCACTCGGTATGGCCCATACAGTATACTAAAATACAAATGAAACTTTATTTTATCATGAATTATCATCTCAATGTCAGTGGTCTCAATGGTCAGTGGAACAGAATGGAATAGAATGGAATGGAATGCTTGGAATGGTCAGCGGTAAAAGGAAACAAGGCCGCCAAAAAATAGTGGCTAGACACCATCAAAGCCGACACCAATCAGAGCATAAAACAACTGAAAGAAGCTATACAAGATCAGAAAATGTAGAGAGAGCTGGTCCATAGAATTGCCAGGAATCAGACATGATTGAACAGATAGCATCATCATCATCATCATCTCAATGTCATTCCACATCTAAAGAATCTATTTACATTATTGGATGCACAGCCTCTACCAGCTCAGGAGTTTTGTTCCAGATGCTTAGTATCACACTCCAAAAGTGGATGGGGCTACTTTGTTGTTTTCAATTTATTCTTTTTTTTTAAATATTTCATTTTTTTCTTTCATTATTTTTGAAGGATTTTGGTAATAGCAAGTTCTCCCCAATGACCTGAAGTCTTTCCTTTCATCAGAATCATCATCAGAAGACAGACTCTTTTTGCAAACAGTACTTGCCTTGATAGATTTCAAATACTGGGAATATAGCCAAGCAGAAACATATGTTTTGACAAGCATTATTGATGATGACAATTCTACCATGTCAGACCAAATATAGCAATAGTAGGACAAGCACAAACCATGTGGGTTAATGTTTCAATTCCTGTTATGTGGGCCAAGGAGCAAGCTAACCATAACCAACTGTTACTGAGTATTCTCTCAGGTGTCCAAAACAAAATGTTTTATGTTTTAACAAATCAAAATATATTAGTTTTTAAAACAACCTGCCACTGTTTTTACAAAACTAGAACATTCCAGCTTCATTATTTCAAAGTTCATGTAAAGAATTTATATCAATTTCACATGCTTCTACAAAAGATAAGACTTAGGAATGATCATTCTTCAAAGTTTCACTTAGAATATTGCATCTAGTTCTGTTGCATAATAGGAAGATCATTGACAAACTGAAAGTTGTCCAGAGGACAGCAACGAGATGGTAACAGACCTGGAAGGAAATACGTAACCATAATCATCACAATTATACCAAAGTAAGGCTTGACATATCTCGCTTTGCATGTAATGCGTCTATCTCATATATTGGTTTCACCTTTTGAGTTGCCATACTGACATAAATGAACATTTGCATGATATTCTAATTTTTCGAGTTTCACCTGTAGTTGGAGGCACTGTATATGTGTACCCTGGAAAATAGAAGGAAGATGTCTGCAAGACTATCATGTAGAAGACAGAGCATTATGAACACTTTCCATTAATCATTGGTGGGGGGGGGAGTGTAAAACCTCTGTAATCCTTTCTCTCACACAATGCTGTAGCTTGTGGGCAAAACAATAAAGTTTGACTGATTAGCATCAGGACAAAAATTCAAATGGCAAATGCTTTAGTTGAATAAACAGAAGCAATATGTGGTAAACTTAATTTAAGTTCTACAACAGTTCTAAAAACTGTTTCAAGGAAGGAAAACTGATCTAAAACAATTTCCCATCCCACAGTTATTAAAACAACTCCTGAACAAACAAGTATCCTAATAGAAGAGAACATGTGTAGCTCAGGGCTGAACTGTGGAGTCCCTGGGGTTCTCTGAGCTTGATAGCTTTCTTGCAAATGTTTCGTTACCCTGCTAGGTAACATCTTCAGCGCTAGAATGGAATGGCTTGCCCTGCCCATGTTGGTGGGTTTGTTGTTTGTTGTTTGTTTTTACTGATAGTTCCTTGATTAGGGTATTATTTACTGATTGATTGTATGTCTGGTGGTAATCTTGGTGTTAATCTCTGCTTATCTGGGTGATTTTGCTGGTGAGGAGATGTTCTGTTCTTTTGTTTCCTTTTTATTATCTCTTTTGAATAGTTTGTAGATGTTGTTTATGTGGCTGTTGATGGCTACCTTGTCTGAATACCAAGCTTCCAGGAATTCCCTCACATTTTTGGATTTAGCTTGGTTGAGATTAACACCAAGGACTACCAGAGGGAAAAAATAAAACAAACCCCCCACCCCCACCAACACTGGCAGGGTATGCCACAGTATATAAACAGAGAGCAAACCCCATTCCATTCTAGCACTGAAGATGTTACCTAGGCAGGTAATGAAACATTTGCAAGAAAACCCCAAGGACTTCACAAGTATCCTATTATCTGGCAAATTTCAGCAGGGTCAACTAATAATTCTGAAACTGAGCTCAAACAAGAGGTGAATTCTGTAATTTGTTTTTTCAGCTATATCTGAAACTTAAGGGAAAAAATGTTCAGTAATAAACCTGGAAGTGTAACACTGCAAGACTGAAGAACTTTAATTTATATAGTGAAAATCTCATAGGAGGAACCTGGGTAAGAAAAGTATTTATACCTTTACAAAGCACTTAAGCCATAATTAGACTTGGCGTGTATCATCAAGTTTTGTTTAAGCAAGGCAGAGATTTCACAATCTCCAAAGGTTACCCTTCAGGGTTTCAGATCTTTCAACAGCCTTGATGGCTTTGAAGGAGGGATGCTGTTGGTCTTCAAAGACACCCTGTGTCTTTGTCAGACTAGGAACTCTACCTCAGAGATAGCGGGGTGTGAATAACAACTATTTATTAAGTTGTGCCATAGGGGCCAGCTGGAAATTCTGTTGTCTGCCAGATTCCTCCCCAAACTGCTTGATCTAGTCTTAGGGCTGAAGTTTAATTCCCTTCATTTTGGGTGAATTCAATTTCCATACTTTCATGGCCAGTTTGAGCTGTGTTTGGGTGTTTGTGGCCTCCATGGGCTTGTTCAAGTAATCACAGACCAACATATGTAGGCAGCCACACTCTGCACCTTGGTATTGTTTGTTTGTTTGTTTGTTTACCCCTTGGAGCAGATAATTTGCAATCTGAATAGATCACTTCACTCCAGATTGGACTAAAAGCCACCCAATACCTCCATGGGGCAAATAAAGAAATCAGGATGACACACACAGGCATCTTATGCATCCAGATGGGTTCTAGTGGGCACTTGTGTATTTTCCTAATAATCTTGCAGGCAGTTCCATTGGCAACAGGAGGAGACTTACTGTAGACACTTGATGTGACTGTTTCTGGGTGGCCTCTCCCCATTACCTACTCCTAGATGACTCCTGAAACCTGAAAAGATGTCTGGAGTGGTAGTGGAGGAAGTAAAAAAAAATTAATCTGATTGATTCACAGGAACAAGCTCAGGTTTGAGCCTATACCATGGTAATAGTATCATGGGGTGAAGCATTATTACTTCTCTTCTTGTGTCAGTGAGTTGTCATCTGGCAGCCCTATTTAGAGAGGCTAGTTCCCTACTTAATGCAGCATTTTGCTGATAAAGTCCCTCAGATTTGCCAAATTATTGATTCTTCATGGACAGAATCTGTTGTGGTAATTGGGTCAATGGCCAATGGCTTGCCATGTTATCTTGGACTCCTTCTGGCATGAGGACGCTGATGAAGTCCTCACTTCATCAGTGATGTGGTAATCACTTTTCTGGCCCTAGTGTGACAGATTAGATCTAGAAGATGATCACTGCCTCACTTCAGGATGGGGTAGTGTCCAGCAGCCTTGAAAAAGTCTCTCCCTGGATCATTCTGTATTTGAGAACTATTTACCCATCTCTAATCTCAGAGGGTCAGTGAACAGCTATAAATTACCCTAAGTAAAATGGATTATCTGGTTTCTTTTCAGTCACGATTCAGATAAGAGCATGGAAAGAGACGGCATTGGTTCCTTTTTTGGATCCCTTTTGTTGTGATATGGATAGGAGTAGCACATTTGTCCTGATATGTTTATATTTCTCTAGTCTTTAAGATCATCAGCCAAACAAAACCCACACCCCCACCAACACTGGCAGGGCATGTCACAGTATATAAACAGAGAGTAAACCCCATCCCATTCTAGCACTGAAGATGTTACCAAGCCGGGTAACGAAATGTTTGCAAGAAAACAACAAAGCTCAGAGAACCCCAAGGACTCCACATACACAGAGGGAGGGAGGGAGGGAGGGAGGGAGGGAGGGATGTACCCAGTTGTACAGAGCTACCCTGGCCCATACAGGAGATGCATTTCAATGTCTTAAAATTTAGAATAAGTGGAGAAAATTTAGTGATCAGGCTAGGACAATCCCCTCCTCTCCATAGACTTGTATTAAAGGGTTTTTTGAAGCTTTGAGTCTTTCATGAATTCTTTTTGAGGAAAGAGATAGAAGGACAAATAAAACTAAATTTAAGGTGTATTATGAAAAACTGGAGCTCATTTCCCTGCTCCTTGTTTTTTCTTCTTGAAGAGAATCTGAGAATTAGAGAGCAGGAACAACACATCCCTCCCTCCTTCTGTTATTACAGGAAACTAAAAGTGTGTGCATAGACAGCTCTCCATAAATTTGCAGCTATTACAAATTTCAAGTGGCTCACATATGGTTACTGTGGCTGTTCCCACCCTTTTATTAAATTAACATTTTCTTAAGATAAATCCTATTTTTTTAGATGAAATCCTGTTTCTCATAAACAAAGCATGAGCACTAACCCATTTCATCATGTAGCTCCTCCGATATAAACATATCTCCCACTTGATAACTAAATCTTTACTAACCCACACAGTACATAAAGTTGAGTGAGAGGAGATGTCTCGATCAAATTTATTGTTCAGCCTCCCTGTAGGCTTCTCTTGGCCAATACTAAAACTAGAAGCTTCACTGCCTTCAAGGACATAGTTTCTGATAAATATGTTTATCACACAGGTGTCTGGGGATGGTATGTAATGAATGATGACATGCTGCAAATATGTTCACTCACAGACTGGGTGAAATGCTGGAATGCAAGTATATAAGGGTGGGTTTAAGACATGACATCACCCGTATGTGTCTTCACTTGGACATAAATTTAGTTTGCTGCATATGCCAGCAGTTTACTACCATAACTAAGAAAGCCATTAAAGGAGAAATCCAGCAATTGCTTGGTATTAAGCTACAAGCTCTCTTTATAGCAGAAGCAAGGTTCAATTTTTGTTTCTCTTTTTCCACCTCTGCTGTGTAACAGGCTGAGATACTCATAATTTTGGGTGGGAGGAACAATTAACATCTTTGCATTGTTATAATAACAAAATAATTTGATGTTAATTTGTTTGCTTCTGCCTTGCTATATCACACCCTCTTATCTCCTCTTTTAAAAAGACCCTTATTCTTCAGTGTTATTTCTTACTTATGGAACAGGCAATCAAGTATTTCAATATGCCTATCAAATTCACGCTGAAATGGAGGTAATATAGCATTTTGATATGCCAAGAACATGGCAGAATATCAGAAAAAATAATGATATGCAGTGATGCTCTTGAAGGTACCCTGGCAACTACTGTAAAGGGAGAAAACTCAGTATTTCTCCTTGGAAAGAATGACATGTCAAGTTTTGATTAGAGTGAGTGACAGCACCCAGCAGTGCAGGAAGTCAAACAGGGACAGCCCTTGATACAAAAAAGAAAGAAAAATTGAAAGAAGCTGCTGGTGTTTCACTTGCAGGAGTAGCTGTCATGTCATGGAGGAGAAGGGGAGACATGATGGAGGGACAGAAAGCAATTACATCTTGTTTTTTCCACTTTGGAGCATTGGCAGAACACCATCAGACTAGCAATTGGTCCTGTGCAAAAGGAAGGATGCGTTCATACGCCTTTTTTCTTCTCTGGTTGAAATAAGTTCAAATGAAAGAGTGACAGTAAAGCTTGGAAATATTCGAAGTTCCCTTAACTTGCGGAGGACTTTCAAGATGTAGCCTGCTGTGCAGCACAATAAGCTGAAGTTACCAACAGTGGGACACAGCACTAGTAGCTTTCAAACAAAACAAAAACAGAAATGGTCAATGTCAGTATAAAGAATTTTCCTCATAAAACACACAAAGTTACCAACTGTTTGCTATTGTAAGTAACTAATCTAATAGGCAGCAAGATTACCTAACTTCGATATTGGGTGTCTTTTATTATGGAACAAGGTACAAAGTTTTTCAGGCTTGGAATAGAGATGCTGAAGGCTCCAAAGGGCTGAACAATTAAGATCTGCATATGTTCTGCATATGTTTTCTCATTCCCCATTAAAGTTCTGAATAAATACGCATACAATTAGCTGCAGATGGCCAGAGCCTATATGACTATAAAATTCATTATGCCTAAGAAAACATAGTAGCATGGAAAGATATTCCAGAATTAATCTCTTGCAGCCAAAACAACAAAACAATTGGTCATTCTGGCAGGAATGATGAGGTTTGGTCCAACTCTTACGAGGCAGCCTTGTAAATGACCTCAAAATACTTCTGAGTAGCTATATTTCTGACTAGATGTTAAAGAATAATTTCTTGTGAACTATTTCTTGAAATACATATATTTTGGAGTATGCCACTGCATTGGTACAATAGACTTGGTATCTCCATTGTATCGATTACTGAAAAACAAAGCTTAAATTTGGAAAGTTCTGATTTCTGGATATCAGTTGAGATACTTGGGAATGATTTGTAATATTTATTTCATGGTACCTCAAAAATGACCTTTTACAACTGGAATAAGAACCTTGTACTGAGGAATACGGTAAATATACATAAAAGCAATTACCAAAAAAAAAAAACATTGGAAACATTAAAATGTCAAAAGAAAAACTGGAGTCTCACAGCTTAGGATAATAGTTTACTATATGTCACCTTTCAACCACAAAAATGGACCAAAGAAGAGGTAAGCAGAATTGGCATTAATGCCTGTCATATTCCCAATTGTATAGACACTTATTTTATTTATCTCTTCTAGAATCTACCCACTTCCTGCTTTGTTTGGTGGCTTTATCTGGTGACAGAGACTGCATCTAGAATACTACCCATCCCATACCACTACTTCCCAGACCACTCAATTTGTATACCTTGAGGGCATTGTAGGAAATTTAAATGGATGGTAATTTCTCAGTTGAAGTCATCAGACAAACCTGGGACCTACCACAAGCCACTTTGCTGGGACTGGGCTGCCATGCTTGAGCTTGGATTTCAACAGAAGGAAGGTTAAAAGGTCAAGTCTTGAACCATTTATGGGAAAATCATAACCTTCTACATGTTGTTCAACTACAGCTCTCAGCTTCTATCACCATTTGCCATCCTGGCTAGGACTGGTGGAATATGTAGTTTAACAGCATTCTGAGGCCACATGTTTCTGCTCCAAACATAATAAAAATAAACTATCCATAATCAAGGAGAAAATCATTCCCAAGACAGAAGCTGAATAAGTCTGTTGCTCATAGTTACCCTGTTATGTTAGGACAGAAAAGCCTTTTTTAAACTGTCCCAACAAATCTAATTTTGGCATGTTGAATAGTTGGAGAACAGAGTGACACAATTTGCCCTCCATGCAAGATCTGTCAGTTACTTGCAGAAACTCTTTTTCTTCAATATACCATTGACATGAAGGAAATTCTTTAGGATTAGTCAATCATCATTTCATCAGGGTTGCAGAACATTATGAATCAAGATTTGTCCCTATCTGAATTTTACAGCATTTTATAGTGATGCTTCAAATCTGTCATGTCTGACTGTGTAATGAAATTTGGCTAAGAGAAAATAGAGCTAAGTAACATGGTTTAATTTATGTCACACAATATTTGTGATACAAATCAATCTGATCCTCTGAAGTAAACTAAAGTTCATTGGTGGTATATAATAGAAGCTCAGACAAATATTTATCAAGCACTACGTTGGTTCCCCAAATTACCTTTTAGTATAATTTACACTAGCAATGTAGATCACTAGTGTAAATTATGCATTAGAAAAGTCTAATCCTTTTCAAAGAATTCTGCTAATCATTTCAGAAAATGTGAATATGCTATCAGATTGATTCTGTGTTTATGTACATGTGTATGAATCATTTATAAGTTGTTTCTGGTTGCAACTTCTCCTATAGCTCCAAAAATAATAGGTTGAACACTTTTTATTTAGGATATGCTCTTAAATACACATGCATCACTTCTAATGGAGAGACAAAATGTCTATATACAATTGCCTCTATTCAGATTTCTCATTTGGAAGGTAAAGTACTCACTGGAATTCTTGTATTGTTATTCTAATTTTTTTTCCTTAAAAGAAATCTTACTAATCTGAGCTCAGATAAACCTGTTCCTTTGACTGATAATTTTGAGTCCCGGTAATTGCCAGAGAAATCTGAGAGCCAGCATCCAACTAATCCATCTTCATTCTCAGCCTTATGTGATACACAAAAGATTAACCAAAGAGCCCAGGTCTTTATTTTCTCAGGTGGTAACAGTGCATTGATCTGTCTGGGCATCCACTTCTTATTCAATACTTTGTAAAAAAAAATTCTTCATATCCTGCAAAACGTTTGGGGATGGGGTGTCTTAAATCAGGGCATTCAGGAACCAGTTCCCTGTCTACTTTATTCTGTGCCACTAGTCCTCTGGATCTTCAAGAGATCGAGCAAAGCAAACAAGGGTGGGCATCTCATGAGTTATATATAGCCCTTGAGCACCTATTTGTATCCCTTCAACTCACACCACTGAAATACTTCCCAGTGACTCGTTCCAAAAAAAGTTTCCCTGCCCTGCACTTTGAGAAAAGATCCCCTCCGGAATCTAGTTTCAGTTCTATCCTGACTATGTAAATCTCACCTTTTATAGTATCAGCTGATTCTCCAAGCTAATGTACCAAAATTGGCCTTAGAAGATTATTGGCTTCTAAGACTAGCTGACTATTGTGAAAGGGAAAAACTGAAGATAATAAAACAAAGGTAGTGTCTTTGGCAAAAGTAACACTGAACAGAGATGGACAATTAATGCCCAATAAATAGAGTGTTGCCCCTCTTTTAAATGCCTAGGCATCACCTTTCACAAGCCCCTTACATCGAAAAATGTGTAACTACTGTTTTAACAACTGTCCAATGTATAGGGGGCACTATTCTGAAGTTCTTCTAATCTAAAGGAGAGCATCTGGTAGCCCTGGCACTTAAAATGTTCCAGGGAAAGGTGATAGCCCAGATGCTATATGGGGCTGAGATTTGAGGGTGAGAGGGTTATGGCCCATTTGGAAGAAGTCCAAAACAACTTCATACAAAAGATTTTGGGCCTTCCCCGTGGCACCTCTGCTGTTGGGATGGAGGTAGGGCTACCTTCCATTATTAGAATACATCTTGCATTTGGGGGGCATTATAAGAAACTAGAAAACTTTCAAGAATCTCACCTTGTCAAACTCTGTTTTCTCCATTACAGTTGGGAATCAATGGACCAAACTGTTGTCATCCATCTTACAAAAGTATTCCCTATCACTTTTGGGGGGACTTATCTATTAGAACAGAGAAAATATTAGAGATAAGCTTTTTGAAAGGGATTCCAATAAAGATGCCACTGCAGTACAATCATCCAAATTTTCATGATGGCATGGTGATACCATCACTCTAAAAAACACTGAAGCCTCTCCCAGTGCTTGGTTAATATTACCAGTGCCTCACTGAGAAGGGCTTTTAATCCCCTTGCCTGAAGACCATGCCCCCAGCATATCTCGAAGGGAATAAGCAGATGTTGCTTTCAAAGAATAAGTTTGCATACATATACAATTCTTTTTCCAGTTACAAGAAAAAGCAATTCCTTGCAACTACATTCCACATAAAAAATGATGGTAGGTCCTCATCTGCCAAGATAAAGGCTTTCCACAACAAATGTGAGTCAAAACTTTCATAGGTATGTTCTAAAACTGATATGATCATTTTAGAATTGCAAAATACTTAAATAATGATACAGTGTCTAAACCTGATCCATAACATAATCATATTGAAGAATTCTTCCCACTGATTTACGATTAATCCTGTACAGCTACCATGGAACTCCTTTTAAGATTTTGAAGACCAAACTTTAATTTTATGTGTTTCTGTGTGTGTATATATATATACACAGTGTGCATATGTGTGAAATGTGAGGTATTTAGAACAATAGGGAGTGATAACATTCTACTTGATGCTATTTTATTTCCTATAACTTAAAAAAAAAAGCAAAAGAGTCACAACCTCCAATATAGAGTATTTTTGACTAAATATTTATATTCCACGAATTCTTATATTCCATGAATTTTTCTAATGTTTTCTATACAAAAGCTACTCTTTACTTTCAGGTTATTAACCAATAATGAACTGTTAGCATGACTGCTAAGTTCGCATCTGGTTTTTTATATCAAAAGACTTCATACATGAATGTCAAAACCTCCCAAACTTCTTTTAAACAAACTCATACAAAAAATACAATAATGCACATACATAATATATAATCATTAAAGAATCATATTTTTATACTAAATGCTTATTGAATCTATCCATATGGCATATAGACCAATTTCTAGAAGGTAGAAGATATTCAGAGTAGAAGATATTCAAGATATTCAGTTTTAAAATGTAGTAACAGTAGAATTAATAAAAGTAAATATCCCTATTTGCCACTGCTGTTATATGCTATTACCTGTCTGAGAGAGTCTTGGTAGAACTTAGAACTGATGCTCGCAAGGCAAGAATAAAGGCAATTCTTGCAAGACAAGAATAAAACTAATAGAAGATTCCATTACAAAATCTTAAAAAGTGGGGAGAACAAATAGTAATTCAAAAACTGCCATTTTTGGTAACTGTGTCTCTTTGTATTTTCATATATTACTACTGACAATTATCTGTTGGTACTTAATAAACAGGGGGACGCGGTGGCGCAGCGGCTTAATGACGCTGAAAGTTGCCGGCCAGAAATGGCTGATGCTTCGGCGGTTCGAGTCCAGCCTTCGCATTAACAGGGTGAGCTCCTGTTCCCCCCCCCCAGCTCCTGTCAACCCAACAGGTTGAAAACTCACGTGAGTAGATAAATGGGTACTCTCACTCTGGTGGGAGGAAAAATGTGGCAGCGCCTTGCACAGAGAGACGGGACCAGTTGCCGGTAAGCGCGAAACTGCGCTCGCCCAAAAAGGGCGCGAAGCAACGGAAACCCCGCCTCCTGCGCTCGCCAGCTGGGCTCTGCTCTAGGAAGGAGGCTCTGGCAAACCACTTCCGAAAAACAATTGCCTTGAAAACTGCAAGGATTCGTCCAGGCAGTCATTGCAGGGTCAGTAATGACTGAGCGCAGACAAAAAAAAAAAACTTAATAAACAGTAAGCACTTACAAGTTAAGTTCTTATATTATTTTGTATTGTTTCTTGATTTTTTTTTTTAACTTTGGGCATTTTATTATATGTTTCTTAGCTGCTGAGATCTGTAAAGCATCAGTGGCATACAATTATAATAAAGAAATAATCCAGAGAAGTTATTTTGACTATGCTCTTACAAAGTGGACAGAGTTCTATGGATACATGAATGTTAAATGAATTCCATTTTTCCCCACTGAAATCTCAGTGAGCTCAGAAGAGAAAAAGATGGGTGAATATGAAATACTTTGGAAGATGTATCACACTCAGTCTAAAGCTATGCACACTTCAGAGCAGAATGGAAGCTGTAGCTCATGGTAAGCAATTATTCAAATGAAAATTATTTTTACCCCCCAAAAAGCCAATAAAATTGCATGAGAAAGAGATAAAATAGCATGACAGCAGTAGCATTGTATGAGCAATAATAATGATTAAAAACTTTACAATATACAACAAGGTTCATTAAATCTTTAGAACATTCAATTAAAAATACAAACATTCGGAGAAAACTCTTTATGTGCTGCCAGTTCACCTTCTCTATTTCAGACATATGAAAGTTAAAAGGAAGTTCAGGTCACCTCATGATATCAGATTGCTGGAGTATATTACTATTGCTCTTGAATAGTACTGTCTCATTCTACTGCTGCTAAGTGCAAACAGTTCCTCAATAATTTTAAAGATTCAGATTTTATACAACAATATATTGATTTTAGGAAGGACTAAAAAGTTACTGGTATCATCTGATATAGGACAAAATATGTATGAAAGAGTAAACTTAATTTAATGAAATTATAAATACATCTCACACTTTCTAGTTGTTCTTCCTATCTCATAACACAATATATAATACAGATTTGAAGTACAGAATTATAGGATCTGTCATTTTGCCACTGTGATTTTGAGATAAAAGTAGGAGCTCAGAAGAGAGATTTGACTTCAGAGGTCTCCCCAACAGTTCTTCAACCTCATAAAGTTATTAATGGTGGAATCCTTGGGGTTCTTTGAGCTTGGTTGTTTTCTTGCAAACGTTTCATTACCCAGCTAGGTAACATCCCGGCTAGGTTATTAATGGGGCCACATTGTGGTAGAAGACTCCTAGGATTCTTATATATATTCATCCCCACTAATACATTCTCAGTCTGAGGCAAACATTTTGACCAGGCACTTGACTGGTCAACTTTTGTCCTATGGCTCATAATGGAAGGAAAACAATTTTTTACACAAAGTTCATAGAAAAGAACATTTCTTTGTCCTCATTTACTCAGCAACAGAGCTATTGGTGATTCAAAACACTCTGACCTAATCATTCTTTTTGCCACAGAAATATAGTTGCCATAGATTTAAATCTATGGACTGCTAATGCAGAACTCTTGATACCTTCAGCTAACTGTAGTTCTCATGATTCTTGGGCAAAAGCCATGACACTTAAACAGGTAGAACTTTGCACTCTCAATATATCTTCAGCAGCCTCTGATATTAGGTACCCATAGAAGGTAGCTATGTTCAGCACCCAGCAGTTGTCACAGTTGATCTATTCTTCATGTGCCCTATTAAATGCAGTGCAATGCAATATAAATTTATAAGGTCACCGAATAAATGAGTTTCAGTATTTTTATACTAAATAAAAAGGTGATATGAAAGATCTCATACAATGAGAGTAAGAAAATAGCAAAAGAGAAAAAGACAATTAATGTGGGCTATCTGGAAACTTTACACATCCTAATTCAGCAGCTTCAACATTTTTTATAAAACAACCTATATGAAACAGAAGCAAAGCAGATTTCCCATTTCATATATGTAATAGTGACTATGCACACTTATATTAGGAAGCTAATATATTCAGTGTTGCTCATACTATAAAATATTCAGTAGAATTAAAGTAATAAAACAAAGGATTCAGATCTGTCAATTCAAATCTAAATAGTATATAGACTAAACGACTGTTAAGGCCAAATAGGATTTCCTGTTTGTTACCTTTTATCTGTTGTTTTAATGAGCTATTGTCATGTCTGGGTTGTTACCACATTTAAACCCCAGCTTAGAACTATCAAATGTGACCAAATCTGTCAATGAGGCAGGAAAACAGAAGGAATTAGAATGCTTCAAGACACATGATTGGTTTGGGAAGTTAATTATAAACATTACAATCTGTATATGCAAATATCAGACGTGTTTGCCACTGGGAATTTCAGCTGTATTCAGCTTTTTTTTTCTTCATGATGGAGGAATCCCAGAAGTTTGTTTTATCAGAAAATTGTTATTAAGACAAATTATTAAACGAAACCTGGAATGCATTCTGAAAAATAACTATGCCATTGTTCTAATGAGTTGCTTGCCATATTGTGTCTGGAAAAGAAGAAATGTAGCAACAATCAGCATTCAATAAATAAACATGCCAGATACTGTAAACATCATAGAAAGTGTTCATGTCTTGTAAAGGATAGCTAGAAATGGCCAGAACCTCATTAGCACTGCAAAGGAAGGTACATGTTCATTTATTAATAATTAATTCAATGTTTTTGAAGGTTGCAGAGAGGGAAAAATAAAAGGGCAAAGAAGCAAATGCAGGGGGTAGAATTCTTCCTGTAAGCCCTACAACTAAAAGTAATAGTTTAAATCTTATAAGTAGTTGTTGGTTTTCTTCAATGCAGTAATTCTCAGTGAGGCAAGGGTAAAGCTTTGCCGCATTTAGATATTGCGCAAAGCCCAATTTGCATACAGCAGAACTTATCTCCAGGAACTTTCTCCGTAAGCTGAGTTTATGCACACAATTCATTGACCTCATAGTGTCCACATTTTGTGTCTATATAGAAGAGGCAGACAACCCCTAAAATAGCACATGGGTCAATCGCTTGTTCTCTCAGTCACTCACAGGCCTGCCTCTCTCCCTCCTGTGCAGAATGTGCCCTTAAAGCTGTGCTGATTGCACCACCTTCAGCTCATTCCTTGTGTTTGCTTGCTCACTTGTCTAACTGTAAGGCTCCAGAGCCACAAGGCCTTTCTGTTTTCTTCCTCTATTGAGTGTGGCAAGAGACCTGCTCTGCTCCCCTCTTAGCCCATCCTTTCAGCAGCTGCTATAATTTGTTAAAGTGTTTATTCACAGATGTCCCAGGTGTAACTTATTATAAGGAAATGTGGTAGAGGCCTTTGAGTAAGGAAGTATATGGGCTTCCTAAATTCTTCCTTTTTTTCCAAGTTTTCAACATAGCTTGACCTTTCCTTATAACATTGTTTGGGAACTCTCTTGAAGAAAATAATAAACAAATACATAATACAATACTGTTTGTAGAAATCAGTATTTGCATGTCTTTTTTGAAAAGTCTACAGCTTGCAAGAATGACTAATAAAACCACATGGATGTTCTCAAATTTAACTGGTAATATTTTATTGAAGCAACGCTATATTGTTGCTGCAAAAATTCCACAATCATGCTTAATTATATTTAAGTATTCCAAGCAGCTGGAAAGGTAAGGATTAAGCATCTGAGTTCATTGAATACATACTTTCTACTGTTAAATGTTAAATGCTCCAGTGAAGTATGCAAGTCTACATTTCATATGCTGGTAACTGATGACACCAGCTACTTTTGTGTCAAATATATATTTTTGTGTCAAATATATATTTTCATTATACAGTGGTACCTCAAGATACGAATTTAATCTGTTCCGTGACTCTGTTCGCAAGTCAAATTGGTCACATCCTGAAGCACGTTTTCCCATAGGGTTCAATGTAAATACGGTTAATCCGTTCCACCCTCTGAATTTGGTCGCATCCTGAAGCAAATTTCCCCATAAGGTTCAATGTAAATACGGCTAATCCACCCTCCGAATTTGGTCGCATCCTGAAGCACATGTCCCCATAAGGTTCAATGTGTCAGCCGGCGTTGCACGGCTAGGAAATTCCCCAGGCGCGCTTTAGTCAGCCCTAGCACAGAAAAAGGAAGTGCTAATGAAATCTGAGAAAGGCTCCTGCGCGCACAGCCGGGAGCGGGAGCTTCCCCCCCACCCCCCGCGCTGTTTCCTCTTAATTCCGCGCTCTTTCCTTTGTGAATAGCCCTTGGCGTGTGCGCGACAAAAGCACAGTGAAAGCAATGGGGGGGAAGGCTTATGTAGCGCTCACAGCGGAGCGGGAGCTTCCCCCCCCCCCACTGATTCCTCTGCGCTATTTCCTTTCTCCATAGCGACAAAAGCACAGTGAAAGCAATATCAGCGCGCTGGGGGGAAAGGCTTATGTTGCGCGCACGCACAGCCGGGAGCGGGACCTTCCCCCCCCCCCCGCGCACTCAGATTTCATTAGCACTTCCTCTTTCTGCATTGCTTTCCTTGGGCTTTTGTCCTCGCGCTCAGATTTCATTAGCACTTCCTCTTGGAAGCCGCGACCACGTGGCAGCAGGGCAAATGGCCACGGATCCGGTTCGTAGCTTGAGGCGGAGTTTGCATGTTGAGGTAAATTTTTGCGGCCGGAGCTGGTCGCATCTCGAAATTTTCGTAAGGTGGGGCGTTCGTATCTTGAGGTACCACTGTATATATAGTTTTATATATATAATGAAAGAATTCAGACAATTTCAATCATGAAACAATGTGTGCTGTAATTTTAATATTAATAGCATATGATAGCACTTTGGTGGTCACAGCCATAAATAGTTCTATATCAAACATTTGAATAATTTAGATATGAATCAGATGGAAATGTTTACATCGTATGCTGCATCAGTCATATTGGGTGGGCATAATAGTGTAGCTAGGAATAGATAACACCTGGAAACAAGAAAGAGTTAGAAACATTAATATGGACTCTATGTACATTTTTCATAGTTTCTGAGTTAGAAAAGCAAAATTTCAGAACTAAGGCTGCTAATTATGACACAGTGCCATTTAGATCACCTGAGGTCATATGAGGTCAAGGCATTCTGCTCTAAGTACATACAGACAGTTTGTGATACAGTTTACTAATACTGCTTGGAAAAATTAAACAGACCAGAATATTATGTAGCCCTAACAATACTGAATGATGTCTTAGGAGAGATTGCTGAACTCTGAAACATTCTACAAAGAAATTCACTAACAACTGTAGAAACAACCAACTTTGACTGCAGTATCTTAAGAGAGTATACATGTTACAAATACAAAATTAATTCTTTCCAAGAATAAAAATAATTGGAGATATGCTAACATTCATATAACAGTTTAAGGAACTATATTTATTACTGGATATTTGAGCAACTTTCTAGACATCATGTGCAGGTTATGAAAGTGTGTTCATCTTGATGAACTCTACCAAGACAAAGCGTTGAACATTGAACTTTATAAAAGCTCTAAAAAGAACTGTAAATATTGACAATGTTTATAATTTCTAGAAAAGAACAAAAAAATAGACACGTAAATTTCTTAATGTAAATAAGAAGCATATACTATTTTTAAAATGTAAACTTTGATACTTTTATTGTTCACAAATATTTTGCTGAACTACAATGGTAACAAAACGTTTTCTTGTATATGTAAACTATGTATGCTTCTGTAACACCATGATGCTCACAAAAAATGAATGAGATAATGAGTTGTTCATTAATCACAGATTTTGCTCATAGCTCTTCAATCCATACAAGGAATACTGAGACCCCCATGCTATTCCTATGCATTATGTTAATTATATAGGGAGGTCATCCCAGAGTAGACGTACAACTGCAGTTCTATGTGTTATTTGGTCACCTGATTTCTCATGATCAAGTTTGGAATGAGCCAACAGGATTACTCCTGCCCAATATTTCCAATATAAACATGTCCCTTTAGTACTAGGCTCTTTCTGCAAGGATTTGCAAAACCGGAGAAAAATCAATAATGCTATACATTCGTATTCTTTTCTGAAGAAGACACTGAGGAAAAAACAGAGCATGTAAAATAACTGTGGAAAGAGATGAAAGGGAAATAGAAAATTGGTAACATATTTTTGTGCTGTTCAGCTTCTCTTAAAGTCCCAGTTGATAATACAAAACAGACATTATGAACTGAGTATAGTATCTTTATATGAAGTTTGAGAAAAAAAAATAATCATATGGGTTAACTATTATTTGAACCTCTGAGAGTTATCTGCTTGTTTTATACTTTATTCTGCATAGCCTTCACTGTTCCAGACAAAGAAGAATTAGACTGCATTAATGGCTGGATACATTTTACTGATGGAAAAAAAACCTCCACATCAATGAAAGTGAGGGTATGGCCTAGAAAATGCCCATTGCCTGATACACTTCTAATGACACGCTGCACCTGCTTCAGGAGAAGGTCTTGCATTGCTGTGCAGACACCTTGTCATAATTCACAGGGGCAGCTGATCACCTTTGTGACACATTAGACAACAACCACTGTCAGGAGAGACGTATTTATGACTTCATATGTATTCACAGCAGGAATAGGAACCTTCATGCAGCCTTTCATTTTCAGCAATTAATCTTGATAGCTTGTAACTGACACCAGGTAATATGCTATTCTTTAACCATCTGCTTTATTGATACATCCACCTTACTGTTTTAATGTCCTAGATACACAGACTTAATCAATTATAGTCTTGTTGGTATTTCAGACCTAGAAAACCAACAGCTCAGTTTTTTTTCCTTCAGTGTAAACTCTGATCGATGCCCACATTATATTTACTAATGAGATCACATTGGAGGCCTTTTTTAAATTTACAGGCTTCAGTAATAATCATATCTAAGCATAATAGAAATTTATATATTTCTACATATAATCATACCCCAAATTAACCTCCTGGGATTTTAATGCTGTTATTGAAAAGCAAAAACTATTCCTTACGCTTTGAAAGCTGGCACAGAAAAACTATTCTAGCATATACTTTTTTCATGTTTATTTCTACATGAAATCAGTTTTATCTTTAACTCAAGCATCTTAGAAATGTTTCATTCTCTACATTTTAGCTGAAAATCTGTCATTTTTACAGGAACATAGCGTGAAGTTTGATTGAAAATATGCTACAGTTCGTTGCTTTTATGGTTCATGGGGTCACGAAGAGTCGGACACGACTTAACGACTGAACAACAACAACAAAAATAAATTAAAATTTTAAAAAATTAGTCAAGAAAGCCATAAGATTCTAGTATATGTATAACACTGAGTATCATTAGTATGATTATATGTAGAAATATACCATTTTCTATTACGCTTAGATATGATTATTACTGAAGCCTGTAAATTTAGAAAAGGCCTGCAATATGATTTCATTGTAAAAGCCCTAAATAGATTTGTTTCATTAAAAACCAGATCTTGCCATACCATAATCTCTTCTAGGACACTTTTCATCATCCATGGCTGGGTGGGTGGGTGGGTGGGTGGGGGGAGGGAGGGAGGGAGGGAGGGAGGGATAGATAGATAGATAGATAGATAGATAGATAGATAGATAGATAGATAGATAGATAGATGGTAAAGTCCTTAGATTCAGAAAGACCTTGTCTGAAACTCTGGAGATCCACTACTTGTCCACTGCTTATTCTGCCTATATAGATAATACTACAGAGACAGATTCAATGAGACAGATTCTTACATTGTTAATATTCACTGGCAATTCTGAGGAAGCATCTGCCTGTCTCCAAGACAGAAATAGCATTATACTGATAACGGATTACATTGAATTATCAGGAGTGAAGTAGAGGATTGATGAAACAGATGGCTTTTCTATCCATTCTAATTTAATGATCCTTTGCATATTTGTAGCATATTGTTTCTTCCTCGGGGATTTTTGCCATTTCTTTTATCTTTGTTCTACATACTTTTAAAGCACGTAGGCTTTTAAAGTAATAACAATTTAAACTTGACTAAGTAGGAAACTATGATATCTTGTTATTGGAATGAGTCTCAGTAGGCTTAAGCTTCATCCACATCCATATCCCATCTGCTTTTTTCTGCTGGAAAAAAATCCAAACTTCTACAGTAAATACTGAAAACTGCTTACATTAAAAAAAAAAAAAACCTGTAACAAGTACAACTTGAGGCAAACCGCAGCTACTTACTGATGAAAATCAGAGTCTCTTACTAAGACTGAATAAAATATAGTGAATTAATGTTGATTTTAAATTCTAATTGAAATTGCTAATACTATTTATACCACTTTTCCTATGTTGATGTTCCTTTGATGAACAAAGGGAAAGAAACAGCTTACTTCCCTTTCTTTTTCAAACCTAATGACTCTCACCTGTAGCAGACATTACAATTTCATGCCAAATTCAAGAATCAAATATGTACAATAACATATTTTTATTTTTAAAAAGAAAATAATACCCTTGTAAGTTTTTTTACCTCAGTTTGTGATAAAATAAAATCAATCATGTATGCAAGGAATAGAAGTAATCGAAGCAGTCAGTTTATCAATTTATAATTAAATCTATGAATTTAATTATACTTCCTCGATGATCTATCTTGGATATTTATCCTATTCAGTAAGTATTTCATTCATAATGGAAAACTCTGACTCTATTCCATTTGTATAGAAAATTTGCTAGGCAAGATGATATTTGGAATTAGATATTGAAGCTTAACTTAATTTGTCTGATGCCTGAAAGAATGAGAAACAGAAAGGATATGAAATTTTGCTACACGTAATATTGCATATGAGCTTTTTATGCATGCAGACTGTAAGAGCTGATTAGAATCAGAATACAAAATAGCCTTTTCTTTGGATTAATACAAATGTTTGACAATGGTCTTTGTTATTTTACAAATCACTTATCTTGAAATGCCTAAAGAAAAGTGAGTTCCTTAATTTCTCATGGCATCTACCATTATGTGCTATAGCTTTCTATTTCATGTAGCCCAGAGCCTCAAAGAAAAGACACTATATAGCTGATAAAGTCAGATTAAAAATAGATTGCAGTAGATTATATTTGCTGCATAATACAAAATGAGATTATACATGAAGGAGAGTAGAGAAATTATTTTTTAATTATTGCAAAGAGAGGAAGGCAATTCACTAATATTTCCATTTCAAAACCATAGCATTTTTCATAAATTAAGAAAGGTCCACAAAATGTGTAATGTGGAGATTACCGTATTTTTCCAACTATAAAACGATACTTTTTTCTAAAATCCTTACCCTAAAAATTGAAGGGCGTCTTATTTAAGGAAGTCAGTGAGGAGAGAACTGCGCAGTGGCAAAACTGCCTATACTTTGTCTCTGGGGCTTCCTCCAATCACGAGCCTCCAATCACGAGTGAAATAGCTTGTCTCCCAAACTGACTTCCTCCAATCACGAGCTTATGTAACTGGCGTCAGCTGATGCTGAACAAACCAATTAGAGAAGGCTGTTTGCAGAGAGAAGCTAGTTTCACTCGTGCTTGAATGGAATCAGTTATGCAAAAGAGCATGGAATAGAGCTGCAGAGAGACGGTTTGGACCTCCTCCCACCGAGTGTATCAGGTCAATGTTAACTAATTACCAAATAAAAATGTGTTCTGCACGATCTTTAAAATATTGATTTCTTAATTTTGGGTTGGAAAAATGGGGGTCGTCTTGTACATGGGGGCGTCTTATTGTCGGAAAAATACGATATCTTCTTTGAGAAGCTATATTAAAAGATCCAAGCTTCCAAATATATTATATTTGTAGAACCATACATTCTCTTGTAATTTTGATAAAATAGACTTATGACCTGACCCAAAGTATGTTTATCCAGAACTAAGTCTAAGTGAGTTCAGTGTCATTTTCTTTCTGGTAACTGTTTAAAACTGTTAAATAAAAAATGTTATTTTAAAAAAATTAAGTTGAACCATAATTGTTTAATAGTTCTTTAATATCTTCTCTTCGTAATAACAGTGTTAAAATATGTCATTTGATCAGTAGGCTTCTACTGCTGTCAGTTACGTTCTAGAAATATTAACATTGAAAATTCAAGCTAAGTGCATCATATTTGCTAAATAAAATAAAATAAAATAAAACCATAATTTTTGTGAAGTTGTTCAACATCAGAAAATGATCTCATTCACTATGCTGTGGTGCCTGCCTTGTGGAACATCCTCCCTCCTGAAATTAGGATGGCCCCGACCCTTTTGGCTTTTCAGAAGGCCTTGAAGACCTGGCTTTATGCCTGGGCCTGGGACCTCAAGTGTGCGAAGGGCCCCATTTCATTGTTGTGCTGACACCAATGGTTTTTTTAAGATCTCTTGGCTGTATTTATATATTTTTTAATTGTTGCACTTGTTTGATTGTTTTTATCATTGTTAGCCACCCAGAGTCACTGGTCTGAGATAGGCAGCTATATAAATTGAATGAGTGAATGAAATCACTTTCAAAATGGTAAATCAATACCATGGTTCCATCTGATATGGGTCTACATTACCCTTAAATATATCAGGGACTTTTTATATTTAAAATGTATTATGTGATTAATGTTGTAAGTTCAAATGGTCCTCTGTGGATTTGTCATTATGATAGTATTGACCAGGATGGAAACATTGGGATGCTGTAGCCATACTTCAAGAATTGGGTGATGAGACTACACTATGTGGGGCAATAGTAGAAAATTCATAGAGCCCATGCATTATATTGAAGGGGGGGGTCTATATTTTTGTGGGTCCTGTTTCTCCAAAATTGTAAACCTATGTAAACATATAGTCATAGGACCCTCTGTTAAGAGCAACAATCAGTTCTGGGACCAAAAGTAGCTTACTTTGATTTAAATTCCAGGAAAGGGGAAATAAACCAGCATCACTGAATTTTGTTGGAATTTTTTTTTGTGAATAGGCATGGCTAAAATGTGGCATAAATCATTTTTTTCACACTAATTAGCAAGTGAAGTAAATTATACAAAAATATCCTTTCATTAGCAGGAGTTATTAGCTGTTGCAAAAACTTTTCCACACATACCTATATTCCCAAGAATGTTAACTATAATTTAATAATTTTCAGAAATGGTATGAATGAAGGCCCTGTGATTCATAAAATCACAGAGTTTAAGGGGCCATTCAGACCACTATGTCCAACCTCCTGCTCTATGCAGGAATCTAAATTAAATTATCTCCAACAGATGGCTGATTATCCTCTGTTTGAACACATGCAGTGAACAGAGCTCACCTCCCTTGATGATTGATTCCTTTGTTGAACTGCTCATACTGCTAAGAAGCTTTTCCTACCATGTAACCATTTTCTCCTATTAACCATTTAACCAAAATCTGCTTTCCTATAAATTAAAACCACAATTCTTCACCTTTTACTATGAAACAGAAAACCGGTCTTGATTTCTGTATGATAGCTGTTCAGGCATTTAAAAAATGCTATCATACACCTCTTCATATATGATAGTCCTCTGGGTTCAAAGAAGACGCACTGTTCTGCAGTTCATCTGTAGACATCAAGGTGGCTCTGCACAAAGCGCAGAGTCCAGCATAATGGGGGCACTGGAAGTAATAATTGTGCGTGTTGTTCTGTGACATTGCTCATAATTTTCTATCAGTTTTTAGCGGCGCCTGTCTTCACAGCCAATGGAGGCTTTATAGCACAGGGCTCACCAAAGGGTTTTGTCAGCAGGCGCAGCTTCTAGTTCCCTTGGCTGGATGTCATGGTGGCGTAGGGTTTCTTTCATAGCATCTTTGTAGTGTTTGTGTGGTTGATCTCAAGGTCTCTTCCTAGACTCCAGTATACTATATAGTAACTGGTGAGGCATATGGTGGTCATCCCTTCTGATGATGTGTCCCATCCACCACATCTGGGCTCTGATAATCAGGGACTCAATGCTGATGGACTCCACATGATTCAAGACCTCCAGATTGGAGACATGGTCTTCCCAATGAATGCTGAGGATGGAGTGGAGAGCACGCATATGAAATTTATCCAGTTATTTGATGTGCCTTTGGTACAGAGTCCAGGACTCACATCCATACAGGAGAGAAGGAATAACCACAGCTCTGTAGACTTTCAGCTTTGTGGAGATATGGATGTTGTGTTGATTGAGCACCGTAGTACACAGCTGCCCCAGTGCCTGGCTGGCCTTGCTGATCCTTTATTTAAAACTAAACATGCCCATTTTAATGTCCAGTTCACTGCTTACCTACATTGCCATTCTCTGCACTTGTTCCAGTTTCTCATAAGCTTTTTCATAATATGGTACCCAGAACTTATACAGTACTCATAATGTGTTGTGGCTAATATAGAATATAGTAGAACTATACAAACAACCTGTATAATATTTAGAACTAATTCAAGAATTGTTAATATTGCCAAGTTGAACATCAAGAGTCAAAAGATACAGAAGCCATGGACTGCAGGGAAAATTTGAATAGGAGTAAACCTGTGCTTGCAAATTGCTGTTGTTCCTGAGTTGCTCTGCCAGCAAAGGAGTGTCACCAACTGGAGAAGAAATGTGTGATCTTTAGTATAAAGCTATTCACAGGAGTGAATAGCTCAGTACAGGACACTATATCTGTACTCTTGATACTCAACTGCCTTGGAATCTCTACTGGAATCCTGATTTTCCTTGTATTCTGCATCAGGGTTTTTCCAACTATGTTCCAGGGGTCCCAGGGTTGTTGTTGTTATCATTATTATTATTTACTAACAGGTTCCGCAGTGAGCTTGAAAACCCATCTTTCATAACTATACCATCCTTAGTTTGCTTATGAGGTAGTTTCTCAACTATTCAACTGCTAGATCCACTGACTATTAATAGGAAGTCCAAGATAATCCTACATTACAAATCTAAGATTTTGCTTAGGCTTTGCTGAATTTCCTGCTGTACAGTGTACCTCCAGTATTGAAATACACATATTGTAATAGGAACCCTGCCATAACTATATAGGCTTGCTATACAGTGTAAACTGTGATCATATATGCCTCCAATGTGTATAGCAGGCTCACAGTTGTAGACATTTTTCTGTGACAAATGGAGGCCATTATGGATTTCAGAAAGATGTAACGGGCACTGAGTGATATGACAGGGGAGACACAGCTGAAGTACCTATACCGTCTTTCTCTTTTGTCCTACAATGGAAATAGTGCCTAAAGAAGGACTTAAAGATTTGTACTTGTTTATCTGACAAATGATCTCACAAGTATGTGTAAACATATATAAATCTGCATCCCGTAAAACTCTTTCTAAAAACCTATTAAATGTTAACCAATGATATTTGTGTTCAAAAACATGTACAAGAGAAATGGTCTTTTGACTTTTATTCCATTATGCAGTATTAGCTTCTGACTAATTACATTTCATTCTTTTTTAAAAGTTCCTAATTTATTAAATTGCAAAGTCCTTGAGCCATAGGGCTTTCCTCTCCTTTTCTCAGAACCTGAGCTCATACATTATATTTAAGTTGCTTCAAATGTATCTCTCCTGTAGCCCATATTAGCAGCAGGGCACCTTCACATGTTACAATTTAATGAGGCTCAAGCACAAGTCACAGGTCCCTAAAGAAAAGCACTACCAGATCTGCTTCATTTATTTCTTCCAATAATCATACCATTACCTACAGCTTCTGTTTTTAATTAGTGATATCTAATGCTTAACACTGGCCAATTTGCATCCAATTATATCCCTTGAAAAATTAGGCTTGGATGTAAAGGCTGAATGTAATTAATCACTCACTCAAAAAGTAACTTTCCTAAGTATCAGAGATGATCATGCTATATCTTCTTAAATAAAAAATGAAAGGAAAATACTCAGTTCAGGAGCAAAAGGATAGTGGAAATCTGTGTTTAATGAAGTGTGCAGAGTTCATGAACAAAACGTAGGGCAGTGACTGCTTGGAAATATACATTTGACAGCTATTTAAATCTGAACCATAATACTCATTTGAAAGGAGCCCAAAAGGATGCAAACACAGGTTCCATTAATTTATGTTTATTTTCTTTTTCTTTTGCTTATGCTATTCCATACAACAGGGTTAAAGCTTCCATTTAATTAAACTAACAAAATTACTGATTCAGCATATAGCCATTTGTTTTTTCCTTAGAACATAAATTCCTTCCCATTTATCATGAAACATTTCCTGTAACTACATACCATTAAAACAGTATTTGCACATGTGATTTCATAGAGGAAAGCAAACACAAATCACTTCAAAAGTGTTTCCTTTATCTACCTGCATGAGAACATAAAAATAAAACAAGCTATGTTGGTCCATGAAAAAAGAATGTCCAAAATATACAACTGGACATTACACTTCTATTTAGGACCAATCAAGATGTTACAAAATGTTCACATTTTTCAGATTTGTTCATCAGTCTATTGTTTAGGGGAGAGGGTTAACTGTTTATTTGCAGACTGAAAACAAATTGTGAAATTGAAGTGTGATTTAACTAATCAGTGATACCGAACTACTGAACTTCCAAAGGTTGTGTATATAAAAGTTACCTTGGGGAAAAAGAGAGGAAAGTGCTAACCAATACAGATTTATGGGTAACTTTTTAAAAATTGTTTTAGACATGGAAAATGTAAATATTCAAATTTTTGGTACTGGGTAGTTTCAGATGTAATTACAAAACTTCAATTGTTGATCATTGGTTAAATCACAGGACTAACTATAAAAATCCACCAGTTGGAAAATTTCCAATCCTTTTAATCCCTTCCAAATGTAAATTTTTTAACCTCTCCTTAAGAGAAAGTGATTTTCTGACATCAAATAAAAATATGTTGGTTACAAATCTATATTATTGCAGTTCCATATTTCCATATTTCCTCAAGCGATCTTCAGATAGATTTATTGCTAGGACCTTCACACCAAACCAAATAAAAATCTTGAAAGATGACTGAAAAACAACTAACTCCAGGCAGGTCAATACGTAAACTTTTAATGTTTCTAGTCACCTTGTTGTTTTAATGAAGTGCTCCAGTCTGTTCATCCTCTCTCATGGATTTTTGTAGTCTTTGTAAAACAAAGAAAACAATGGTAGAATTTGTAATTTGCTATGCTAAATTAGTAACATTTAAAGGTCACAAATAAAGTACTAGGAAAAAAGAATTAACCCTTCAAAGAGTGTTGTGCTAAACTAAATATTGGTTAATATTTCATTTTCAATACGTTACATAATTTATTATTTAGAGGGGTTCTTTGCCAATTTTTTAAATGCATTTTTCTATTACTGTAAGATGGTTATTTGACTATCAAATTATATTCAAAAGTTATTCATTAATTTATTTGCGTATTTATACAGGCTTACGAAAGTAATCGTGGATCTAGTCTGAAATATTTTTATTGGTAATCCTGATAGTGTAATGATTAGAACAACATGAATATATACTATGAATTCTCTGTAGTTTATGCTGGACAATGATATTTTTCCCACATAAGCTTTTGATACTAGAGTATACTTGCATATAGACAGTTTTCCATCTTAAAACAGTTACTTAGAAGCAACTACACATTGTATTAAAAAAAATCAAGATACAAGAATCAGATTTTGTGACTGATCCAGATGCCAACTCTTCTTCCATATCAGCTCTGATAACACTACTACAGAGCATAATGATATAATTTATGATAATTTTTAAAAATTATGTTATAATCCACAGCATCAGATCTGAATGCTTGCCAGTTTGTTTGGAATCATTATCTGAGATGATTCCGAGTTTGTAGCATCTGTTGCAAGCTACAGTGACATCATAAAGATGAGCCATGTGTTATGATGTAATCAGGCAAATAATATGATTGTGTAATATGTGTCAGTTGTGCCATGAAGTCTGATACAACTATGTAGGCCACATCATTTATATGATTTCATCATGATGCATCTGCCATCATTTACCCCTTCTTGCCTCTCTGAGAACACTCAGGATACTGGCAACATCCCATTGCATTTCTCAAAAGAAAAAAATATTATATATGACAAACAAATCCTGAAGCTGAGATTCTTAGAAAAATAAATGTTGTGTCCTACTAATTTTCCATGCATGCATGGAATTTGCAAATGTGATCAACTCTATATAGAAAGAGTTCTATTTGATCTTACTCTTTTAGTTTTAGTTTTGTTTTCTTTTAGTTCTATCTTCTCTCTTTTCTATATCTTCTGATTTGTATTTTAATTGTACCTTTTATATATCTTAATAAAAGTTTTGACCAGCAAATGTGATCAACTCCGAATCTAAAGATATGACATAGTATTTTCAGATCTTTCCTGATGCATACTGTATTGTTCACAATGTCAACATTTGTAATCATCTGATTTGTGATATAGATTTATCAGCTCATAATGCGTAATTTCCAAACATTTTCCTTTGAATTGCTATGATATTATGTGAATGTCAAAGTCAGTGGATTTACAAGTGGACAGGATGAAACCCTTCAGTATTATACTTTTTTTATTGTTAATAACTGTACTAGAATTAATAACAGCTGAAACCCCTTTAGCTGATTGAACATATTTTCTCTTTTATGGTTTTTATTTTTTTTTTTTTTTGAATCATGAATCTGGATATTCCCAACACTCCCACTTTCCATTTAGACCTCAAAATATCTCTTTAACTTATATGTTGTATCTTTTAGAAGTAAATAGAAGTTCTACTTAGATTGAACTTCTAAATGATACATCGCTGCTGGCTATCAGATGGCAGAAATGTCATGGGAAACGCACATTTTTATCCAAAAGCTGAGAAAGTGCATATACTACATACAAAATCAATTCACAATTGTGCCAAAGCAAGTTCTGCCTATTTCTAAATATATGTGGTATCATTTAACTTTGTGACAAGAAAGACTGGTACATTATTTGAATGTATCTTTCCCCCCCCCCCCATGTGTTATACATTTGCCCGTGTAGTTTTCTATTTGCTTTTTATGTTGTATTTATTCTGCTGTATGCCGCCCAGAGTCACGTTCAGTGAGGTGGGTGGCCATATGAATTTATTAAATAAATGGATGGATGGATGGATGGATGGATGGATGGATGGATGGATGGATGAAGTGTTTGAGTTTGACAGCCCATAAATATACACAAATAAATAAATAATCTCAAAAGTTCTTCTTGTAAGCAATCCTGGGCAGCACTGAAATAGATCACCCTAGATCCTTTTCTAATATAATACACATTGGTTCTTTTCCTTGCTTCCAGATTATCAAAGAAGCTGACTCAGAGGTAGACCTTTGAGAGTTGCTAACAGGTGGCCAGACACACTGTGGCTTTCACTAATTAGCAAATGAGGGAAATGTAGATGAACAAAGTCTGAAATGATTGTCTTTATTATCAGGCAAAAGAGAACATAAGATTACCATTCAGCAGCTCTCCAGTAGCACTGAGATGAATATCAACTTCTCCCTAGGGAATCACTTGGCACTGACAAAACAGATGCATGTTGGCACGGCTTCTCTAATCTAATATTTCCTAATTTAATAAAACAGCCAGTTAGTTAAACTTTTTATCCTCATGGGGATCAGAGAAAGTATGCCTGCTGACCTAAATACTGTTCTCTTTGTTCTTTCTGCATCCTAAGAATTATTGTCAAGTGCCACATGATAAGTTAAGTGGCAATTTGCAGAACAGTTAACGCAGACCCATTGGAACTCAAGACAACTTAATTTATGAAAAATTAAAAGATTCAAATCAATTCCAAATCCTAAAATCATGTTTTCACTTCTTTAAAACTTGAATTTATAGCTCTTCTTAAGCATATCATGCAGGACAGAAACTATATATATTGTGTCCTAGCTTAGCTGAAATATCCATATAGAGATTGCTGTAGATTTTGATGCTATTTTCTAAAAGATGATCTTGTAAGGGCAACTTGACTGAAAGTGTATTTTTATTATTTGAGTTAATTATGCACCTAGTCATTTCATGACTCTACTTCAGCTACTGAATATTAGCCTAATCATTGCTGTTAAGTTTTGAAGCTTTGTAATTTTATAATAATGGGTCCAAGCCTCAGGCTCCTTTCCTTTAATAATAAATAGACAAACAAACCACCATGTGATCAAACAGCCATGCTATGTACCTAACTTGGTTTGGTTGAAACTTTGAACAATTTTCCTCAAAATGTCACTACATCTATGGAGTTGCAAGGTTACAGTATGTTGTTGCCTGAAGTGCAGAAAAAAATATTTTTATCTTTAAAAAATGCATGATTTAAGTATCTGGTATTAATGGTATCTATAACAAGACACAATGATGTCAAAACAATGAAACATGCATTGTGATGTCATCAGGCAAATCACATTGTGTAATCTGACAGAATAATATAAGTGGTGTCATTTTTGCAATGATATTATGAATTATGTGTTATAAATCCGTAGCACTGCCCCCATGAACATCAATTTGTAATGTGTTACAAAATAATAGATGTACATTTTCTGCCAGCATTTAATATTCCTGTCTCCATAGACGAGGAAGGAACTGATATTTTATTCACACATCACAAAGCATTCAAAGCAACATATTTATACCAGTACTGTTTGCTAGGGATAAGGCAGTTTCACCCTTTTCCAAGTTCTCATTTTAATTTGTCAAGCTTAGTTTGTCATACATGAGAATTCTTCTTTTAAAAGATCACATTAAAATTCATTTGTATTTTGGTATACATTTTCCAAACATGTATTTCATTTTCAATTTTACCTAATATTAACATTTTCTCTATAATAATGCATTTTGTACATTACTTTCATGAGTATAGACCTACTTTAATACTTTTATTTTTATTGGAAAACCGCATAGCAAAATTTGGAAAACTGGAAATTTTGAATGATGACTAAATGTCAGCTTGTGTTTTGGTTTGCAAATGTAAAATTAGTTAAGTTCACTTCATATGCAAACTAAATGAATTTCTTCCCCATACCTACCATTCACAGATAGTCTGAATCTGCAGAAATATGACTAGATTTATGTTATGCATACAGTATTATTTGCATTTATATCTGACTTTTTCTTCAAAAATGAAGACGTACTTTCCCCTAATTCTATCTATAACAATAACCCTGTGAGAGAGTGTGACTGGCCCAGTGAGCTAAGTGACTAAGTGGAAACTTGATCCTGGGTTTCCCCAGGTAATTGGAAACTACTGAAAGTGATGTGAAAAATTCTTTGGCTCCATCAAATTGACATGTAATACCATTGAGACTGTAACATTTCTTGTTGCATATATTTTCATTGTTAGTCCTTAAGATGCTGCAAGATGGATTATTAGAGGAAGGAAGGAAGGAAGGAAGGAAGGAAGGGCTACAGCCCTGGAAATCTTGGTTCAGTGTTAGCAAATTTTCTTATTAAAGTTCAACCATATTAGAAATTCCAACTCAGCAGGAGCTTTGTGTGGAGATCGTGGCTATGGATCATTGCCAGTTTTCTCTCTTTCATTTCACTTTCATTTGGAAAGTTAGAGATGTCATACTTGTCTGGCAGAGAAGTGGGCATGTGGTGTCAAAGGGCTTGCCACAATTCTAAGAGGAGCTGGTGGGTCCCCTGTTGGACTAGTGGTTCACAAACTAGGTTAGATGGTTCATCTGGGTTGACGCTTCATTCTGATACTGGAGGAAGACAATAGCTATTCAATCAATGGTCAGAAGATCTCCAGGGGATTGGTTACCATTGTTCTCAACGGTGAGCAGCAGATTAGAGACATAAGTAAGAACAGGCCAAACAACCTGTCAGACTCCATGGCAAACCTTAACAGAAATGCTAATACACTCAACCTGGCATGGCTGGTTTGCATGTTAGGCTTAAGCCTGGCTAGAGAATCTGAAGCTGCCAAGAGCCTTTTAATTGCAATGCAGTAAAATATGTACATTCATACATATATATCACAGCATGGCTAAGTAATCTTTACTGCAAACTAGTATAAGCCACCTAATGCAGTTGATTGCCCTCTATTAGTGTGAAAGTATAAATTTTCTCTTACATCCCTGGCAATTCAAACCCATTGCCGCTTTCTGCTATGCTTCAAGAGACTCTTTGTTGTGATATCGTAGGCTTAAAGCTGAGTATTTGTTGATTGTTTATATAGCTGATGTTTCTCCCCTGGCAACTGTTGGTTCTTTGCTTGACTCTCAAGCATAACAAATTTCAGAAAACTGTACATTTGGTACAGACATATATTCTGGTTTATGAACAAATTCAGGAAATGTGAAGCATCGAAATTCACAGCAAAATGCAAACTGAATACTTTATGTTGTATTCTTATTCTTACCTTAGTTATGAATGAAGTCCCCACTCATAGAAGAAAGTAGACAAAATTCAAGTTCAGTTCCAGATCAGGTTCACAAATACTTAGAGAACTTCTAGAATTTACTCTATATTAATTACCTATCCAGCTATACTAAATTGATTTTCAACTGGCTCTGTTATTTTTCATATAGATTAATATTGGATACTTTGCCACCTTATAATGTGTTATGTAAGATTTTATTCACTCTCCATTATTGATAACTTCTACAGATTCAAAAATGTGTATGTCTCATATTCTCTGAGAACAATAGAATTGCAATTATCCTTTAATTATATTCTTTTGAGTTGTACACTATATTTAAATTGAAATCTTTAACAGCCAATAAACAAAGCCTCAGCTCTAATAAGATGGAGATGCTATTGTTAAATAAAAGTTTGAGAGTTACCTGGTTTTGATACACTCTGTGATATGAGAATGCCATCCTACAATTTAGCAGAACATTAAACTGAGGCCTTCCCACTGAGGCTTAGACAGAGATCCCTGACCCTGCCTAAATCTATTTCTCTCTGCACATAGGGAAAAAAAATCAATTTCTGACAACATCTAAAACTTGTGTTATCTGAGCTGCATAGTCACATTCAGGAGACAGATGGTTCTTTAGGATTTGAAGTTTATCAGTCCCACTCTCTCTTTTTCCCTGATATATTTTCTACCTGTGATGACTGTTCTTTTGCTTCATTCTGAAGCAAGGAAAGGAAGGAAGAGAATATTTTCCATGGTTTCAAGATCTACTGATAGTCCTGATCAAATGTATATGTTGAAAAAGGAAACAATCCATGTATAACAAGGGTTTGCAATCTGTTAAATGCAGCCACATTTGAAAACACTATGGTGAGGTTTTCCTTGTTTCCAAACGGTTGTCACGTAGGCATGGATAGGGCCAGTTACAAAACACCTGTTCACTAGAAACAAGCTGGCAAGTGCTACCTGTCCCTTCCTTTAGCCTCCCAAGGTATTCTTTATTAGCCCAGTTTATCTCTGTCTTTTTTTCTGGGGAGGTGTGCATGTTTCTGAACAAAGCCCTAGGTTGCAGCCATATAGCATTTATCTTTTTATTAAAAACCTTTTTTAAAAAAGCCACATTAAAAAAGGATCCTGCAAGAAACCAAGCATCATATTGCCTAATCTTGACTGATAATGCATCCAATACACTGTTTCATTCTGAGATATAAGCAGGACTTTTCTTAAAGGGCTGAAACTGAGACAACCAACATAAACTTCTCACATCAAACTTTTTGGGTTTATATAATACCGTATAAAATATTTATAGCAAAACTCTTAAGCAAGGCAAGCTACAATTAACATGCTTTCAGTAAAATAAGGCACTTAAACATTTTGCTTTCCATCTGGATCAGAACAGCCAAAAAATTCTTCCAAACTTTATTTACATGCTTTTTGTTTAGCACACATTGTGCACTTCGATGATGACTTGGTTTGCATTTAAGCCATAATGTGGCTAGGTTATATTTGGCTTAGTGTATCTTGTCAACCTTCTGCTGTAGTATGACTTACTACATAGTGTAAATCAAGCTATTACAGCTTTAAGTCATAATTTATGGCTTAATAGGTTATATATACCATGATTAAACAAACAATATGTGACCCCACTCAGTAATTTTACTTCTTTCACACTTCACTTATTCTAATCACTCTCTTCCATATTTCTGCAGAAATAATAGTGCTCCTAAAAGTACTTTAATTTTAAAAATTTATTTCTTGGTTATTATCTTTGGTGAGATAGAATATGGAATAATTTAAACAAAGTAAAATTTATCAGAATATATGTATACTTGGCAATCTGCTCAGGAAGGAAGGACTTCATGGCTACTGTATAATTTTCTACATGCTTTTTATTGTACTGCTTTTAGACATATTTAGATATTTTATTCCTGTTAATTTCTACACATGAACTAGAAGCATTGTAGCTCCACCCTTGACCTCATGTGTCTGAAATAACATCTGCTATAAGTGTAGATTGCACTGAGGCTTCTCTGTGAACAGCTATAAATGCAAAGGACCACCCTTGAAAAGTCCACAGTATATGTGGGGGGGTTTCAGAGGTGTAATGTCATGGATATGCTAAGCAATCCAGGTACATTGGCCAAATGTCTTGAACTATCCAATAGAAATTCATATGTTTATCAATGATGCCTCGCCTAAATCTCTGGCCAAGGAGACAAGAAGTTTCCTTCAGTAAGCACCCCAAAAAGATTTTGTTGTAACCCTAAATGAAATATTTCAATTATTTCCAAAGCTGTTCGTGTACTACTAAGGGTTCATGTAGCAAAACAATTAGAAAGATTAACACAATATCCAGATAGATTTTCTCCATGATCTGTTATTCAAGACAATGATAATTCTGTTCTTGGTTTCAGAAAATACATGGATGTGTTTAAGTTAAAGAAACTTTGTATACTTGCCTATTCTGTGTTCCAGGTTAATTCTATGTTCTTATAAAATAATATTCATTATTGTACTTAGAGATAATCATAGTGTTCAAGTGCTGCTTCCACTTGCTAGCCCCTGAATATCTGAACAACTCAGGTACTTGAGACAATAGTTATATATCTGATACTTTCACCACCATGTTTCTTATTATTCTTATTAAAGGGCACTCTATCCCTATAGTTAAATTTTCCACATGTCTATTTAAAGTATAACAGGAGGCTATATTTCACAGTAAATTTGCCTTCTCCCTCCTCCCCTTGTGCATGCATCCAAACACATGTCTATACTGCGCCTGTTTGTGTGTCCTTGAATGTTCTGTGCATATAGACTGTACTCCTATATTTATGAATTCTGAAGAAGTAAGGCTTCAACTTCCAGATCATGTGAAGTGCTTCTAGCACAAGTAACCTTGTATCCTACTTTGCAGATATGTGTTTGTATATCCATATGCACTTTGTATACACAGAGACAGTCTAAAGAGCTAAGCAGGTCCAAGCTTGTTTGATGAAGAATGCCATTCAGCTACTGTTTCTAAGAATTCGTTATGTTAGGGGGCTTCCAAGTGAGGACAATGGTGGAATAAGATGTCTCCAAAGGAGTGGAGACAATATTGCAGTGGAGACCGACAGTCAGGTGACAAGCCTGGGCCAGTGGAGCCTCTCCAGATAAGGAGAGGCCAAGAGATCACCTACTTGTGCTCTGGAAGGCTGCTCCTCATGAGGAAACTGTGGGATTTGAGTTTGAGTATCTGCGAGCTGCGGAAAAGTCATCGAGCTCATAGCCACAGCCCAGCCTTTAAGGACACTGGGTTTGCTTAAAACCTCACTTTCTGTTCTGTTTCAAGGTAGCAGATAGATAACAGCTGCCAAGGAGCAGAAGCAGATAACAGCAGAGAAGCTGTACATCAAAGACTTAGCAAAGCAAAATACCATTTGCAGTCCAAGTAGTGAAAGAGTAGACTAGTTATGTTGCCAAAAGTCACGAAGCCAAATTAGGTAGTCAGCCAGTCCAGAAGTCAGAAATTCAAGAACAGGATACACACAAGACACAAGCTAGGTTTTCAAACAGTTATTTTCCAATAGAGAATGAAGGCAAAGCAAGCTACATAAATCTCTCTGCTGGCAGCTGGCTGCAATTATTCAAGCTCCACCCTTTGCCTTGTGAGGAGTCCCATTGATTGATGTTGCTCTGTTCACATCTGGATCTGGGGCTTGGGGTTTGTGTCTTGTCATCTGACTGCACCAGCTGATCAGGAGATGCCTATGGCTGATCAGCTCAGATGCATCCTGGCTTAATGATTCCTAAGGCTGACATTCCACAGGCTCAGCTGGAGCAACACTGTCAGAACCAGATTCAGAGTCAGACTCTAAATCGTGGCTCATGACACTTTTTAAATCACATTGGATTATAATTTTAAAGCTAAAAGAAGTCTTTGGAACAGCAGAACAATAAACCTCACAGTGAGAGAGCCTTCATTCCAGATTAAAGAAAGGAGTAAAATAACAATTTTAAGAATTTAAAATCAACAGCAGAAAGCTTGACAAGAGTCTGATTTAAGAAAGTTTTAAATGGATTAAGGGGACAATCAATCTTAAATGTTTTTATTTTTGCTAAAGTGCTTTTGAAATAATTAAATAAATAATACATACCTTCATGGGTATGCAAATTGTTTAGAGTTTTAGTGAAGAACAATTGGTGGAATGATGAACATGTGATTGCTACAATGTATAAGCTTTTATTAAAATTGAAATGAAAGAAGAACGAGTTAAAGAGCATATGATAAAGTGGACCAAGAATTTTGGTTATAATATACAGATGGACCAATGGGAAAAGTTGTGGTTCAAAAGACTGAAATTTACATTATGTTAAAACTTTAAAAAGAACTTTTACAGAATGATGTAGCATTGGTATATGACACCAGAAAAATTATCTAGGATGTATAAAGCTACCTCAGATTTATGTTGGAAATGTGGAAAACATGAAGGATCATTTTATCATGCATGGTGGACTTGTAAAAAAGCTAGAAAATTCTGGATCCAAATACATGCAGTTATATAAAGAATTTTAAAAATTAACATTCAGCTAAAATCAATTTTTTTTTTTGGTTGGGACTTATGGACAGTCAATTAGAAAAAACTCATGGAAGATTGTTTTTATATATAGTAACTGCAGCAAAATTGTTATATGCACAAAGATGGAAAGATTCAGAAATACCTACAAGGGACGAATGTTTGGTGAAGATGACAGAATTTGCAGAAATGGCAAAATTGACTTGTTTTATTAGAGAAAAGACAAGTACATTCATTAGTGACTGGAAATCCTTTATGGACTTTTTTGCTGAAAATGGAAAAAAAATGAATTGATGGATTTGATTTAAATGATTTAAAATGATTTATAGATTTGATAATTAGAAAGAGTAAAATATGGGAAGAAGGGAATCAAGATGTAATCTTAAAGAGGGAAGTCAGACTATAAATTTGTAACTATAACTGCTGTAAAGAAAATTGGAAGCTGCTTCCTTATACTTTTTTTCTTTCTCTCTCTTTTTCTTTTGTTTATCTGTTCATAACCTTTCTTTTCTCTTTTCTCTTTTTCTTAAATTTGTATCATTTTTACTGTTGTATAAAATTCTTCGATAAAATTAATTTTAAAAATTTGTTCTGTTAGCTTTTTTAGTCTCTTTGGGTTTTATTGTTTTTGCTGGTGTAATATTTCTAAGGTTATTATCAATCAGTCAGGGAGCTTTGTAAATAGAAATAAAGAAATGAATGTAAGAAAGGCTTGATTTCTGTGATACTACCTTCTGAAGATTTATTAAATCACTTATCATGGTTATATGCAATTGTAATGTGCAATTGTGCAATGTTGTTCTACAACTTCGGTACATAAGAGACCCTCTACAGCTGGGACCATTTATTGCACTACTTTAAATTACAATCAATACAATACCCAAAGTAATATTGGCAAACAGATAATGTAAACATAAATATTCACTTTGCAAATAGTAGATTGTTATTAACTTACATTCAATCAGTTTCTACGGGTTTGCTTTAATTACAACTATTTCTTGAATCAATTCATTTCATAAAATAATGTTATGTGCTCTTATTTCAAATCCTGATTTGTAATGGGCATTTTGGCTCACTGATTTCAAATACTACAGATACACAGATGCACAGGATTATGAAATATGAAGCCAGTATTTGCACATACTTCAGAATGGGGGTCCCGTTTACCAATATTTGGTCTAGCATTCTCAAAATTAAATCTAGGGT
Organism: Liasis olivaceus; assembly: GCA_030867105.1. Classification (NCBI taxonomy): domain Eukaryota; kingdom Metazoa; phylum Chordata; class Lepidosauria; order Squamata; family Pythonidae; genus Liasis; species Liasis olivaceus. The sequence continues at coordinate 46,776,677 of CM061354.1, read as the reverse complement.
TATTTTCCAGATTTATGACTGAAACATGTCTGCATCTAGAATATGCAAAAATGCAAGCACGTGAATTTCTTTAGTAAAATAGACATATATATATATATATATATATATATATATATATATATATATCAGTCATCTTATTCATATAAAGTTTATTTCAGGATAATTTTGCATCAGTTATCATTTCTATTCACAAGGAAATAATAAACTAGTGCACTAATAATATTGCTGAGTTTCATATTACATCTTTCTGCTATTAAGCTAATCTTTCTCCAGTTTTTTTTAATTATTGTTATTATTCAGAAGTGTCTCTCCTAGCCAGTCCAATGTCTTGACCATTTTTTCATTTACTGGTTTTCCATTTCTCCTGGGCCAGTCATTTTGTATTTTTCTATAGCCTGAAGGACTGCAGCCAAAATGCCACTTTTAATCTCATTTTCTTCTTTCCAATCTACATTTTTGCTAATCGCCATTTGCAATTAATGTATCCCATTAGTGTTCCAGGCTATCAATGTTTCATTTGCTCAGTGGATTAATGTTGAAAAATGTATTAATGCTAATACATAGTAAATGAGAGAAGGATTCCATTTATGTCTTTGACATCAGCATTTTCAGGAGGAACAAGGACAGCCAGATTATCAGAACTTTTAACTACAATGTACTGGTAAGTGAAACTTTAGTTGACTTTTTGACTACATGGGAGAAACTGATTAAAATAAATTCTTCAATTAAACATAATTTAATTTTCAATAAAAACAGGTCAGCATTTGAAAATCCAATTGCAAATACATATCAAAAAATATTATTTTGCTTTTGGTAAATTCTGGTTTAAAGAATTTTGAGAAGGAAAAATAATAGTACTGAGAAGTTATTTGAAAACCATACATTGTTCCCTGTCTTATGTTTTATTACCTAAAGGGTGTTTTTTATTCTGGACTGTATACTAGTCACCATTCAGATTCAGATTAATAAATGAGTTCAGTGAAAGAGGCTGTAAGATGTGCTTCTTCTGAAGCAGCAACTACGGTTCAATTGACAAGCCAGAAGAAATAAAAGCTACTATGTTTTCACAAGAAGGTTATTAAAAAGGATACATGCAAGTGAATTAGGAATAGAAGCAATAAGGGAAGAATAATCAAAGTCTCCTGAGTCCCTATCCTAGCAATAACAGACAATGATTCTAAATGAAAGAAAAAACAATGAAGGTAAATTAAGAACTATTCTACACAGGAAAAGCATTGCTCAAAAAATCAGAATGAAACCAAAAATGGATATATCCACCAAATTCCATAAAAATGAACATCAGTCTACAAAAATAAAATCAGGATGCTGCACAGAGGATTGAGAGAGGTCAAACTGCATGTAATGTTAATTACATAGTGTTCTGTTTTTTCTTCAGGTCATGTTTTCTCTAAAACAAGCATAAAAATAATTGTTTCAGACCAGGCCCATAACTCAGGGCCAATTTAATACTTCCCTAATATTTGCTCCTCTCATACACATATGTGCTAGTTAAAAAAAAAAAATCCAAGATGGAAAACAATAAAAAGGATAAAAAATATCAAGATTAATCCAGCAAAATGAAATTTGACAGAAATAGAAATAACTGAAGAAAGAAGAAATGCTGTTGATAGCTGTTAGTTGCCTAGTTTCCTAGAGTTCTATTTTATCTGTAATTAATATGACTTAATCTGGGAGTAGAACAGTACCAATGGCTCATTCTACTGGCCTTTCCCCTTACAGTTTATGATGATAGTTTCGTGAGATGGGAGGCCATATAAATATGATACATAAATAAATAATAAATAGAAATGCCCAATTGCTATACAAAGTATAAAAGAAAGCACTGAATGGGCCCTAGATAGTAATTTTCCCATAGCTTTCTTGCACGTGATTGGATGGCTTGGGTTTACTTTGGCTTTCCCTATTGAATGTTTCAGAAATGCCACCAATGCTTTTGTAATGGTAGTGTAATTGCTCTTATAGCCATAATATAATGGGATTGTCTTAAAATACTGGCATGGAGGTATGGTAGGGGAAACATATGAGAAAATGCTGAATAGGAGCTCTCTTCCTGCACATGCCCAGAAACAGCACTGAATCCTTATATCAGAATCTTGTTTGATTAACTTGAAAAAATGACCTGTGCAAATCAGTAGTACTGAATTTACCCTTGGCTGGGTCCAAATTAATTGTATTTTGTGAGATAAGCCCACAAAAGATGAAATGCCAACCTATTTAAAGATGAGTTCTTTGCATCTCCTAGGCTGGTAGATCAAGCAGCATCTATTGCCCACCAAAGCCTACGTAAAGTGAAATCCACTTTAGACTGAGTTTTTTTATCTCAGTTTGTGAACTGTTGATTGTACAATTCTTTCAAAACTGCTAGTGTTGAAGTTTTAATCTCAAAGCAGGAAGTGTGGCAGCAGCTGGCACACCATAGCAATATTCCATTTTTGCTTAACACATGTTTTTCAGGATTATCTTCTGTTTCACATCCCCAGTTGGATTGTTTACCAAAATTAATACTTACAACACTCATGTACTCTGTTTGTTTGTCCTGTTTGTTCACTGATATTCTACTTGTGCGATAGGTGAAGGATTTGACGTGACATTTCAAGCCTAATTAAATATTTGCTTAGTGAATAATATCATTGAGCAGCTGCTCCAATATGTTGCAGAAGTTAAAGATATAATAACTGCTATCTCAGCTCTTTTATGCTACCAAATGCAATTTGGGAGCTTTAATTACAATATTTTTATGGACTAGAAAGGTAGAGAAGGGTGTGTCTTACATTATTCCAGCATGGAAAAAGATAGATATTTGGACTAGAAGGGACTCTAAATTTTATCCAGTAGAGTCAAACTGACCACTGAGTATCTATTTCAAAAATTAGCAATCTTTTCAAGTGCTATGCTTTACAGAGCTTAAGATACACCGGTGCCAAAATATACATTACTAAAAATCTTGTGAAATTTTGGCAGTCTCACCCTTAGCATCACATACAAGTATACCAATAAGATTTAATCTCTCCTAGGAATGCATGTTTTAACATTAAAATCTTGCAATCTCATTAGATTTTGAATATTTTAACAACTTAAAAATTACATTCTCTTAATAGTCATCATCTTCTGGCATTGTATTTTTGACCCCCATTATGTGAACAAATCACCATGTCATTGCCTTCTACGTGCCACTGTATGCTTATTCTACATTTCAGATGAATAAAATATATATTTGATTTTGATAAAATTATTATTATTATAATAATTATTATATACTTGATATTTGACTAAGTAGTTGTAATATAACACAATGCAGTTCTTAACATAGAACTCAGGTGAAAACATGATAGTGGAATATATGGAGAACGCATGAACCTCAGTCAACAGCTAAAATAAATTACTAAGGCAGACAGAATAATATTTGCTAGGGGAAAACATATGTATTTATCACGAACACTACACCAACAAGTTCTAAATTGATTTCAACTATATTTCTGTTATCACTGTTTTAAAATTAACAAGACTGGATAGATAGATAGATAGATAGATAGATAGATAGATAGATAGATAGATAGACAGACAGACAGACAGACAGACAGACAGACAGACAGATAGATAGATAGACAGACAGATAGATAGATAGATCCCAATTTAAATCCTGAGTGTGCTTTCTTTATTGCAGCATACATTAATAAACATCAAAGTAAAGTACTACTAGATAGCTGAAAAGAAGATTGTATAGCTATGTAATAATGTAAAAAGTATATCTGCCATTTATACTACAGCAACTGAAATTACTGGAATTCCAGGTATTTAGAATAACATATTTGGAAATATCTCTTTTGAAAAGTACAAATTTGAACTTTTCCCATGAAAACCACAGCCAAATGAATTTGTATAATTATGTCAAGAATAATCCCTTGATTCACAGAGGCAAATGTATAAACAACACAGTTGTATTGACTGTATATATGGCTATTTGATGTTTGCATGGGGATTTTCTGAAAAATTTCCTTCTTTTTGATACCTGACTTGATTCATATGTCTATACCTCCTCCAGTTGATTTATCTGTAATATTTTCTCCTTTGCTGCTTGTATACATCAGTCACTAAATGTAATGTCCAAGATCAAATCTGACTGCTGTTACGATCAGAGTAAGCCAGAGATGTTAGAAAACAAATTTTTGTCTCTAAAAAATTACAAAAGTTGTAAGCAATTTGAATACAGTATTGATCTCACAAAGCACATCAATAAGTTCACAACAATTCTCCTCAAATATTTTTATAGCTCATTCCAAATTAAATTCTGTTGAAATGCATCTGCTCCCAACTAATTAATGCCTTCATTCTATGATTTGCTATCCATAATCGGGGACATTTCTCAAAGACCTTAAAGAAAGTACCAAAGATAAAATGTATGCCAACAGCTGCTCAAATACCTTAATTAGCACTTCTTTACATAAGTACTGGAATATTTAATTGATGTGGAAATGTGTAACTGAATTGTTTAAAATAATCTTGCTGTATATTCACAATTTTGAATATTTTGATATTTATACCTAGATCTGACCATTTGAGAAATGTCATACAGAAAAATTTCTTACAGCTTGTTCCTATGGTTATTAATCCTGTTGATAGTTGATTAGGATCCTCACCTTCACTCATCCTTCATACTGTATAAGCATTTTGTTTTTTCTAATTTTATATGGCATATTTATATAAGTGAACATATGACTAAAATTAATTATCAATTTTGTAATTGTGAAAAGCATGGTAAAAGAATCAACCTGTAAAACAGTAAAAGTTGTACTGTGCAAAGACATTTGGGAGTCATTAATTTTAAATGAATGTGTATATATATGAGCACACATACACATATATGCTTCAGTGTCAAAATGTTCTACATGTGATGTGTTGTAAATCAGATCACTTTTCTTAATTTGCTAGAATGGTGATGATGACAATTAGCATACTATCAAGAGTTGCTTCCATGAGAAAATAAATAAAAAATAATTTCTTCTATTGATCCCATCCTGCAAATATACTCAACAAAATATGACTACTCCTATTTGCCCTTTAGAAGATCCTTATAAAAATTACTAAGGGCAAGACGATTCTAATGTGAGTACAGAAAAAGAGCTAGATGTCTACCTTCCATTTGTGTAATGGTACTTAATGCTTTTAACGTACTTTGAAAGAGGAAATTGCTGTATAATTGCTTATTATTACACTATTATTAGTCACATATGGCACTTGTCTGAAGTTACTTCATTATTAATCTTATACTCAAGAGTCTCATTTTCTTCCAAAATCAGTTGTTACTTCCTGAACCTTCTAAAGTTCATCCCTTTATCCTATTATTATCAAGCGTATATTAAGCCTAAAAAAAAAAGAGTATAACTAAGCACATATACTGTCTGATTTACTGGTTACAGGTATAACCTTACTTTCTTAAGCTATAAATGATACTTTGCAACAGTCTCATGCAGTAGATTTCCCTGGTGCCCAAGGACAATCACTAAGTTTCATAGTTTACTAATGTCAACATTGAGTGCTATGACCCACATTAGATGAGCTCAGACATTTGTTATGTCAATGGCGAGGATCCTACAGCTTCTAACCCCATTTGTGCAACCCTTAGAGCCTATCCCACCCTGTGATCATTTCACCAAAATTTGACAGAAGAGGCCCATTTTCAGCAGTACCATTTTCATATTTTTTAAAAAAGAAAGTATGAGGTACAAAAGATGGGACACACCTAATTTGCCAATTTCCCAAAACTACAAAAAAGTCCAAAATTTCAACCCTGGCCCATCTGATACATCCTTTCATCACCACCATACCTCTTGCAGCCTCTGAAAATGTTTATGTGTGTGTTTGTGTGTGTGTGTGTGTGTAGAGAGAGAGAGAGAATAAAAGTGTAGTCACTGACTAGAGGGAAGTTCTCAGCCCCTGTACTCAGTCATAATGTAGTTTGGTTTTGCTTAGCATGTTGTCTGAACCAGTCACTCGGATTTTTAAATGGTGGTTGTACCAGCAAGGGTTAAGGAAGCTATGGCTTATTGTGAGCATGTAATTCAGAGGTGTCTCAGGCCAAGTCTGAACTCAGATCAGAATTCAGGTTATGTCTAATAAAGGTAAACTAGGCCTTGGCAGTTAGTTTTGAAATTAAGAGACTTGCTTTTTCTGCAACTTTTTATCTCTGGTACTTTACTTTCCCATAACATGCCCCATGGTTACTGTGGAAAAGGTAATTTATGGCTAAACAGAATGTTGAGCAGCTGAAACCAAACCAGCCCTGGAACAATAGTTATATCAACTGGTTTGATCTGCTAAGCTACTGTTTGTTTTAATCATTATTTGTTAAACAAACCATGGGTTATTGGTTCACATATACTGCTAAGCCATAAGCCATGATTTACAAATAACAATAGTTGGGTTCACACACTGTGATAGTCAGAACCATGCAAAATACACTATACCTTTGTCAACCCAGCCAAAAGATTTTCCAAGAAATAAATCACTTGATTTAGATTGAAACAATGAGCTTTAAGTCTCCCAACAAGTTATATGATGGCAAAATACTTTTGAAAAGGCTCAGAAACTATGGGAGGACAAAGGAAAAAAGAACCATTAATATTATTAGAATAAAATTAAGAATAGTCAGCCACATAAATCCTGTGTGTTCAAGAGGTGCTTATAATTATTTCAGAACAAGTTGGAAATTCTCTAAAACCCTAATCTTTATTAAAATTAGATTGATTTCACCAATCACTTGTGATTGGTGCAACTAGCTATACTAGACTAGTATGAAATTCAGTCTTTCAGGTGAATCCAGCTTAGCATATTTTACCAAATCATCATACTAAGCTAAACAAATATGGTTTGTTTGGGCAGATCATGTTATATGAACCCAACAACTGCCTTTTGTTAAATTAGGTTTTGTGTGTTCTTAGAACTCAGACTATGTATCCACTCTGTCTTGATCCACCACTGTCTATTACTTCCTGATAACTGTTTTTCCCCAATCTGCATCATTGAGTTGTCCTTTCTGTCTGCTACTCCAACTCTTCTTTCAAAGTTCCACACACATTGTAACATGGTATCCATTCCCTCTTAAGAAAAATACCTACAAAATGCAACTTTGCAAAGGATAATGTATGTGTGGAGGAGGCGCCATGCAAGAAATCTGAAGAGCACAGCACTTCCCCTGCAACTTCCACTCACATGACTAAGCAGGCAAATCACTTCTCAGCTTAAAATGTGGCTTGCCTGTTCAGCTCGGTGAACACCTCAATAGAAATCTGCAGGCACCTCTCCCTGTGCATACTGTTTTCTCCTGCGCATACACAGCTTTGTCAAGCTGATGCTGACATGGGCCATTTTTTTTCACTCACTGAAACAAAAGATTATATATATATGAAAAAAATTCCCCTCTCACCCCTATGGGTGGTATGTGTCTTCCTCAATCTCGGGTCCTCTACCAGAGGCCTGGGAGTTTGAGGGTTCTACGCAGTATCTTAGCTGTTCCTAGCACTGCACTCTTCTGCACAGAGAGATCTGATGTTGTTCCTGGGATCTGTTTGAGCCATTCTCCCAGCTTAGGAGTCATGGCCCTGAGTGCTCCTACCACCACTGGGACCACTTTGGCCTTTACTTTCCATATCGTCTCGATTTCCTCCTTCAGGCCCTGGTACTTCTCCAGCTTCTCATGCTCCTTCTTCCTGATGTTGCTGTCACTTGGCACTGCTACATCTATCACTACCGCTGTCTTCTGGTCTTTGTCTACTACCACGATGTCTGGTTGATTAGCCAGTACCTGCCTGTCCGTCTGGATCTGGAAGTCCACAGGATCTTAGCCCTGTTATTCTCCACGACCTTCTGTGGAATCTCCCATCTGGACTTGGGGGGGTCTAGCTCATATGCTGTGCAGATGTTCCTGTACACAATGCCAGCTACTTGGTTGTGCCGTTCAGTGTATGCTGTTCCTGCCTGCATCTTACACCCAGCCACTATGTGTTGGACTGTCTCTGAGGCCTCTTTGCACAATCTGCACCTTTGGTCCTGTCTAGTGTGGTAGACCCCTGCTTCTATGGATCTGGTGCTTAGTGCCTGTTCTTGTGCTGCTATGATCAGTGCCTGAGTGCTGTCTTTTAGTCCGGCCCTTTCCAGCCACTGATAGGATTTCCCAATGTCAGCCACCTCAGCTATCTGTCGATGGTACATCCCATGCAGGGGCTTGTCTTGCCATGGCACTTCCTCTGCTTGAACCTCCTGCCTTGTCTGCTGCTGCCTGAGGCATTCTCTCAGCAGCTCATCTTTGGGTGCCATCTTACTGATGTACTCCTGGATACTTCGGGTTTCGTCCAGGACAGTGGCTTTGACACTCATCAGGCCCCGCCCACCCTCTTTGTTCCTGGTGTACAGTCTCTGGGTATTGGACTTGGGGTGGAAACCTCCATACATTGTGAGGAGCTTCCAGGTCTTCACATCAGCAGCCTCCATGTCTTCCTTTGGCCAGCTCACTATACTGGCAGGGTATCTGATGACTGGCAGGGCATACATGTTGATGGCATGGATCTTGTTCTTCCCATTGAGCTGGCTCTTCAGGACCTGTCTTATCCTTTGGTGGTACTTGGATGTTGCTGTCTTTCTTGCCTCCTCCTCATGGTTCCCGTGTGACTGTGGGACACCAAGGTATTTATAGCTGGTCTCTATGTCTGCTATGTGGCCCACTGGTAGTTCCACTCCATTGGTCTTAACTACCTTCCCTCTCTTTACTATCATCCTGCCACGCTTCTCCAGTCCGAATGACATCCCAATGTCCTCACTGTAGATCCGTGTCAGGTGGATCAGTGAGTCGATGTCTCGTTCACTCTTAGCATACAGCTTGATGTCATCCATATAGAGGAGGTGGCTGATGGTGACTCCACTCTTGAACTTGTACCCATATCCAGACCTCGTGATTATCTGGCTGAGGGGGTTTAAGCCTATGCAGAACAGCAGTGGGGACAGTGCATCATCTTGGTATATGCCGCACTTGATGGCCACTTGTGCGAGCTGTCTTGAGTTCACTTCCAGTGTTGTCTTCCACAGTCCCATTGAGTGCTTGAGGAAGGTCCTTAGTGTCCTGTTGACTTTGTATAGTGCCAGGCATTCACAGATCCATGTGTGTGACATTGAGTCATAGGCTTTCCTGTAGTCAGTCCAGGCTGTGCTCAGATTGGTCTGCCTAGACCTTGAGTCTTGGGCGACTGCCCTATCTATGAGTAACTGGTGTTTTGAGCCTCTGGTGTTGTTCCCAATGCCCTTCAGAGCTGTGCTCATGTACTGGCCCATATGGTCATGTATCTTGGCAGCTATGATGCCTGATAGCACTTTCCATGTTGTGGGGAGGCAGGTTATTGGCCGGTAGTTGGATGGTGCTGTTCCTTTGTGAGGGTCTTTCATGATCAGCACTGTCCTTCCTTGTGTTAGCCAGTCTGGGTGGGAGCCTGCTGCTAGCAGTTGGTTCATCTGTGCTGCTAGGCGTTCATGCACTGCTGTTAGTTTCTTTAGCCAGTAGGTGTGGATCATATCCGGGCCAGGTGCTGTCCAGCTTTTCATGTTCTTGACCCGCTGTTGGATGTCTGCTACTCTGATGGTGACTGGTTCCTGTTCTGGGAGATTGCTGTGGTCTGCTTTCAGGTCCTGCAGCCACTTTGCACTGGTGTTATGTGTCTTCTCTTTCTCCCATATGTTCTTCCAGCACTGTTCAGTTTCCGCTGCTGGTGGCTAAGCTGCTACTCTGTGGTTGCACTGCAGTTGGGAGTACACTTTGGATGGTTCTTTGGAGAACAGGGTATTTATCTTCTTGGCCTCTGTTTCTCTAGTGTATCTCCTTAGCCTGGTAGCCAGTGCTGTGAGCCTTTGTTTAGCAGTCTCTAGGGCTTCAGATGGAGTCAGGCCCATGTATTTTTTCAGGCAAGTCTTATCCTTAATCTCCATATGCTTCTGTAATTCCACCAGCTGACTGACTTCTCTCCGAGTTGCCTTGATCTTAGCCTCTAATCTCATTTTCCAGGGTGGGTATGTATTGCTGTTCTTCTTGATCGTGTAGCCAAGCATTTCCGGGATTACAGCGGCTGTAGCATATACCAATTCATTGGTTTCAGTTATGGTGGTAGTAGAGATTGTCTGGAGTGCTCTGTTGGCATCTTCTAGCATACTATCTGATGGTACTTCTCCACTGAGCCTTGGTAATCGGACTCGAGGTTTGACTGTAGCTAGTTTATCCATGATCTTATGCCTCATATCAGCTGCTGTGCTCTGTAATGGAAGGGGTGGCAGTGACATTCCAGCTTCAGGTGTTGGCTGCACATCTGCTTGTTCTTCCAGGTCTGCTTGAGTCTGGGTTGTAATGTGGAGTTGGTCTATCTCAAGTTGCGAGAGCAGCTTCCTCTTCACTATGTTGAAGCGCTGGGTAACTAGTTGTTTCTCAGTTAGTGTGGATGTAGGCCTTCTGTCTATCCATAGTTCCCTCATACGTTTCATATATCCCCTCTCATTAGGTCTGCTGTTGTAGCAGCTTTCCATCATTTCCAAGTTCTCTTGTCTCGTCCATGTATGGTTTGTTCCAGTAGCCCACTTAACATCAGATTGTCCTGGTTCCCCAACATCTGACACGGACCTTGTTAATCCGGGCGACGTCCAAGCTGGCATGACTCTCTTAGTTCGTGTCACTCTCATATTTTGAGGTAGGCAGGTGAAACGTTAGGGGGTCTTTGCCCAAGGACCCCTACTGGTAAGGTAGGTACCAGCCGGGATTTGAACCCCGGTCTCCTGCATCAAAGGCGGTGTTCTAATCACTACGCTATCCATCTGCTTATATATATATATATATATATATATATATATATATATATATATATGTAATCCTTTGCTCTGTTATCCTTGTGACATGCCTGTGAGATACTCATTATTACATGCCTTCCAGGTCAAAAGAATCATAGAAAGGAGATTCTCAGCCATGCATCTAAAAGATTTCCAGCAGCCACCTGAAGAAAATAACAAGCTGTTTCTATTAGTCCAACTTGTTAGATCTGATGTATTTGATTTTTCAGTCAGTGCCCCAACAATACATTTTGGTTTCTGACACAGAGAAACAGTGAATAATATAGTAAATGAAATAAGTAGCTTTAGGATTAGCATACTCATTCCATTCAGCTGCACATTGCATGTTATTGTCCTAATAAAACACCAGTGAAAAGGGCTTCCTTGTGCTCTACTTTCTTGGCTATTCCTTCCTCCTCTTCCTTCCCATCTCAGTTTACCACATTTAAAAACCTCCAAAGAGCACAAGAAATGGCTAGTGAAGTCTATACCATGCTGAATATCAGCAGGGGCTTTTCTGAAGAGCTTCAATTTTTCTCCGAGTGTCAGGAAATCAGATTATTACATCCAGCTGCAAGCTGTTTTGATTGAACTGAAAGTCTGATTTAATTTGATACAAATGGCAAATTACTCTTCTATTTATCCTTGAAAATATATGTAGCTGTGAAGTACTACATTTCCTGGTAGCCTTGAAAAAATTGAGGTAGAAATTATGGGTTTCTAAAATAGACTCTTATGTGTCAGCCAATGTTATGAATATGCTTATTTCCAAGTGCAAGGAATAGACTTTCAAAAGTACTTTGGCAGTCATCAGCTCCCATTTAGCTAGAAATAAGTGCACTATTTTTTTTTCTCAACATCCCCATCAGCTGTTGTTGAGAGGTAATGGCTGTTAAAAATTGTATGCCATCTGGCCACCTATTTGGGTCATCTATTTTGAAACTACTGCTTTACATATTTCGCTACACTGCTGATTGCTGAGTAATAGAAAGGACCAGTTCCTTTATTTTCAAGATCAAAACGTGGATCTGATAATGAAATGTACATGGAACACAACCTCTCAGTGTTTTTTTCTCAACACAGAACATTGCTAAAAATATAGTAAATAATTGGGAAGGAAAATTCTAAATTAATGCTAATTCTATAACATTAATCTTACTGGAAATACATGCAGATAATTCTTCATTAGTTGTGCCCTATTAAACTCCACATCTTCTTTTCTAGATATGAAAAGATTAGAAGTCAATCAAGATTCCCCAAGAGATTATGTACTAGGATTATGCAGGTCTTCATATTCAGGTTCCAAGAGGTGTATTAGAACAGGACAGAAAAGCTATTCACAGCTACCATGCATTTCCGGGAAAAGACACAGCCGCTTAAGGCACTCCAGAAAGATGTGGCATTTGTGCTCACATGGTCTAAAGCACCTTATGAAGAAATCTGAGTGTCTCTATAGCCCTATTATGAAGATGATCAGCAAATCCTCTTGTTGCTCTTTAAAGTTAACTGATTTCTCAACTTTCATAATGAAGCATGAAATGTACACATAAGTACCGTATTTTTCCGACTTTAAGATGATACTTTTTTCTAAAATCCTTACCCTAAAAATTGAAGGGCGTCTTATTCAAGGAAGTCAGCCGAGAATCGTGCGGTTGCAAAACTGCCCATACTTTGTTTCTGCAGAGAGGCTTCCTCCTATTGCTAGCCTCCAATCACGAGTGAAATAGCTTGTCTCCCAAACAGACTTCCTCCGATCACGAGCCTGATGTAACTGACATCAGTTGATGCTGAACAAACCAATTAGAGGAAGTCTGCCTGCAGAGACAAGCTATCGGCAGTTTCACTCGGGCTTGAATGTAATCAGTTATGCAAAAGAGCCTGAAAATAGAGCTGCAGAGAGATGGTTTGGACCTCCTCCCACCGAGTGTAGCAGGTCAATGTTAACTAATTACTAAATAAAAATGTGTTCTGCACTATCTTTAAAATATTGATTTCTTAATTTTGGGTTGGAAAAATGGGGGTCGTCTTGTACAAGGGGGCGTCTTATGGTCGGAAAAATACAGTAGGTTTCACTGCTTTTATATTTCCTCTGCTCTGCTGTACTGAAAGATAGACAAATCTCCCCAAAAATGTAAGGAATGACAACACTGGCTGCTTCTTCCTCATTCTTAGGATGGCCATCTTGGTTGGACCATGGAATGGTTCCCTACATGGGGACCTTTTCCCTGCATGAGAAGGCAGAGTTTATGAATGCTTTAAATATTACAAGGGAAATGTCGAATAAGATTTGGACTGAACCCAGAAACAGAGTTTGGAATTACTAGATTGCCATTGAAAATTATTTTTAATTGATTAGAGTCAAAAGCCTATTTCAAATTACAAGATGAAAAAGAATGGTGGAACTGATGGCAAGATATCTAGGCCTCCTTTGGGATATATTCAAAATGAATATTGGGGGGAAAAAATAAAAGCCTATGAGTTTTAAAAGTATTTTGTGAAATAGGCTGAATGTCACAATATTGTTCTAGTTAAAAACACATAAAATACTTTTTGAAAGGGGAGAAATTATACTTTTTATGTGTAAAGCTGTTATGTATTTGTAAATCATATGTGCTTTTGTTGTTGTTATTGTTGTTCAGTCGTTAAGTCGTGTCCAACCCTTCGTGACCCCATGAACCATAGCATGCCAGGCCTTCCTGTCCTTCACTGCCTCCCTGAGTTTGCTCAGTTTCATGCTCATTGCTTCAGTGATGCTATCTAACCATCTCATCCTCTGCCGCCCTCTTCTCCTTTTGCCTTCAATCTTGCCCAGCATCAGGGTCTTTTCCAAAGAGTCCTCTCTTCGCATTAGGTGACCAAAGTATCTGAGCTTGAGCTTCATTATCAATCCTTCCAATGAGCAGTCAGGGTTGATTTCCTTTAAGATTGAAGGATGGCCATCTTGGTTGGACCATGGAATGGTTCCCTACACGGGGACCTTTTCCCTGCATGAGAAGGCAGAGTTTATGAGTGCTTTAAATATTACAAGGGAAATGTTGAATAAGACTTGGACTGAACCCAGAAACAGAGTTTGGAATTACTAGATTGCCATTGAAAATTATTTCAATGGTTTGGTTTGACCTCCTACCAGTCCAGGGGACTCTTAAGAGTCTTCTCCAGCACCACACTTCAAAGGCATCAATTCTTCAGCACTCAGCCTTCTTTATAGTCCAGCTCTCACAGCCATACATTACTACTGGAAAAACCATAGCTTTGACTATGTGGATCTTTGTCAGCGAGGTGATGTCTCTGCTTTTTAATATGCTGTCTAGGTTTGCCATAGCTTTCCTCCCAAGGAGCAAGTGTCTCTTAATTTCATAGCTGCAGTCTGCATCTGCAGTGATCTTGGAGCCCAAATAAATGAAGTCTGTTACTGCTTCCATTTCTACCCCTTCTATTTGCCAGGAATTGATGGGTCCAGATGCCATGATCTTAGTTTTTTTAACGTTGAGTTTCAAGCCAGCTTTTGCTCTCTCCTCTTTCACCCTCATCAAGAGGCTCTTTAGTTCTTCACTTTCTGCCATTAGGGTGGTATCATCTGCATATCTGAGGTTGTTGATGTTTCTCCCTGCAATCTTAATTCCGGCTTGTGATTCTTCCAGCCTGGCATTTCTCATGATGTACTCTGCATATAGGTTAAATAAGCAGGGTGTCAGTATACAGCCTTGTTGTACTCCTTTCCCTATTTTGAACCAATCGGTTGTTCCATGACCGGTTCTAACTGTTGCTTCTTGGCCCGCATACAGATTTTTCAGGAGACAGGTAAGATGGTCTGGTACCCCCATCTCTAAGAATTTCTCAGAGTTTGTTGTGATCCACACAATCAAAGGCTTTTGCATAGTCAATGAAGCAGAAGTAGATGTTTTTCTGGAACTCTCGTGCTTTCTCCATGATCCAGCGAATGTTGGCAATTTGATCTCTAGTTCCTCTGCCTCTTTGAAACCCAGCTTGTACATCCAGTAGTTCTCAGTTCACATACTGCTGAAGCCTAACCTGTAGGATTTTGAGCATAACCTTGCTAGCATGTGAAATGAGTGCAATTGTGCGATAGTTTGAGCATTCTTTGTCATTGCCCTTCTCTGGAATTGGAACGTAAACTGACCTTTTCCAATCCCGTGGCCACTGTTGCATTTTCCAAACTTGCTGGCATATTGAGCGCAGCACTTTAACAGCATCATCTTTTAGTATTTTAAATAACTCAGCTGGAATACTGTCATCTCCACTAGCTTTGTTGTTAGTAATGCTTCCTAAGGCCCACTTGACATCACTCTCTAGGATGTCTGGCTCAAGGTCAGTGACCACACCAGTATGGACATCAGGGACATTAAGATCTTTCTTGTATAGTTCTTCTGTGTATTCTTGCCACCTCTTCTTAATCTCTTCTGCTTCTGTTAGGTCCCTGCCTTTTTTGTCCTTTATTATGCCCATCTTTGCACTAAACATTCCTTTGATATCTCCAATTTTCTTGAAGAGATCTCTAGTCTTCCCCATTCTATTGTTTTCCTCGTTTTCTTTGCATTGTTCATTTAAGAAGGCCTTCTTATCTCTCCTTGCTATTCTCTGGAAATCTGCATTCAGTTGCTTATATCTTTCCCTTTCACCCTTGCTTTTCGCATTCCTTCTTTCCACAGCTATTTGTAATGCCTCATCAGACAGCCATTTTGCTTTCTTGCATTTCTTTTTCTTTGGGATGGTTTTAGTTGCTTAAAATGTTACGGACCTCCATCCATAGTTCTTCAGGCACTCTGTCTACCAAATCTAATCCCCTAAATCTATTCATCACCTTCACTGTGTACTTACAAGGAATATGATCTAAGTCATACCTGTGTGATCTAGTGGTTTTCCCTATGTTCTTCAATTTAAGCCTAAATTTTGCAGTAAGAAGCTCATGATCTGAGCCACAGTCAGCTCCTGGTCTTGTTTTTGCTGTCTGTATAGAGCTTCTCCATCTTTGGCTGCAAAATATATAATCAATCTGGTTTCGGTATTGACCATCTGGTGATGTCCATGTGTAGAGTCATCTCTTGTGTTGTTGGAAAAGAGTGTTTGCTATGACTAGCTTGTTCTCTTGACAGAACTCTATTAGCCTTTGCCCTCCTTCATTTTGTACTCCAAGGCCAAACTTGCCTGTTATTCTGATTACTTCTTGACTTCCTACTTTAGCATTCCAATCCCCTATGATGAAAAGGACATCTTTTTTTGGTGCTAGTTCTAGAAGGTGTTGTAGGTCTTCATAGAAGCGGTCAACTTCAGCTTCTTCGGCATCAGTGGTTGGGGCATAGACTTGGATTACTGTGATGTTGAATAGTTTGCCTTGGATTCGCACTGAGATCATTCTGTCGTTTTTGAGGTTGTACCCCATTACTGCCTTTCCCACTCTCTTATTGACTATGAGTGCTACTCCATTTCTTCTAAGGGTTTCTTGCCCACAGTAGTAGATATAATGGTGACCTGAATTAAATTCACCCATTCCCATCCATTTCAATTCGCTGATTCCCAAGATGTTGATGTTCAATCTTGTCATCTCATGTTTGACCACATCCAGCTTGCTTTGGTTCATGGATCTTACATTCCACGTACCTATACAATATTGTTCTTTACAGCATCGGACCTTCTTTTCACTTCCAGATACATCCACAGCTGAACGTCCTTTCGGCTTTGGCCCAGCCCCTTCACTCTTTCTGGAGCTACTTGGAATTGCCCTCTGCCCTTGCCCAGTAGCATATTGGACACCTTCTGACCTGAGGGGCTCATCTTCCGGCGTCATATCTTTTAGCCTTTTGACATTGTCCATGGGGTTTTCTTGGCAAGGATACTGGAGTGGGTTGCCATTTCCTTCTCCAGTGGACCACATTTTGTCAGAACTCTCTGTCATGACCTGTCCATCTTGGGTGGCCCTGTATGGTATAGCTCATGGCTTCACTGAGTTACGCAAGCCCCTTTGCCACGACAAGGCAGTGATCCATGAAGGGGAAATCATATGTGCAGATCCAGAGAATTAGCCAGAAATTCCCTTTAAGAAATAATCTTATCTAAAATGTGAGAATGGGGGAGTTCTACATAAATAAACTTATGTGATATTATTCACTGGCTTCCAAACTAGGATAGCAATGCGTTCACTATTTGAAGACTTGTCGGTCTTCTGTCTGAAAGGCTACCCTGTCCAAATTTAAGATTTTGAAAAAAATGTAATGAGAGAGCAGGGTCCTTGAAGATGCTATTCACAATTAGTGTCTTGACTGCAGATTGAACAAACCCACAAGATACTTCATTCATTCATTCATTCATTCATTCATTCATTCATTCATTCATTCATTCATTCATTGTTGTTGCTATTGTTACTTTATTGCTAGGTTTATAGACTACTTTTCTCATGTAGTTTATATCACCATACCAGCAAACCTGTGAGGGAGGCCGGGCTGAAAGAGAATTACTGGCCCGAACTCACCCAGTGAGTTCCTATGGTTAAGGGTAGACTAGAACTACATTTGTTTCCTCAGTCCTAGTCCAAAAAGTCAACCACCAAATCATACTGGCTCTAATTAGTCTTCCTAGTTCCTATGTGGAGATGTATGGGATTTCCATTTAAACTCTAGCATTTGAATCTTTTATATAAAGGAAGAAATATTATACAAATAATTGAACTTTTTGGTCTTCTGCTTTGGTGCTACATGGCCTCTCTTTTTAACCATGAAAAACTGACTGCCCTAAAATTCTTAATTTTTTCCTATCATTTTCCTCATTCTTCAAATGCCCTCTTTCTAAAGTTCCATTCTTTGTGTTTATTTTTAATTAAAGTGTATAAAGTATGAATATCAATCATCTTGATTTAGACTGATTAATTGCCTTGATTACTAACATTAAATCTGTTAAGCTGGCAATTTAGACCTTCATTCAGAAGCAATATGTGCAAAGAATATAGAGTTATCAGTGTGCTGCATTCTAGAATTGTGCAAATCCATTAAAAGAGATGCTTCAGAACATATGGGAATGTGTATAAAACATCTCTGTTGTAATGACTAAAGCAGCCATGTCTTTTCCTAGGCTCATGCAGCTGCTTCATAAGCTATTTCTGGCTGTGTCTGTGTTCAAGTACATGCACAGCCACCTTGCTCCTCTTCCTTTTCCTATCCAAGGAAGCAATGACAACCATGATCGTACAGACAGAGACAGCCAAGATGCGTTTCCGAAGCAACCCTTAGAGCCTGGTAAAAATATAGCTAATTTAACTATTCAAAAAGAGGTGCTTTGTGAACACTCTGCATATTCTGAAGTGCCTCTTCTGAAGGATTTGACAGACTTACAGCATTCTGTGGAAAGGATTTCATCAGTATTATTCAATGCAAATCTTTTAAAGCAACAGTGTCAATAATTACCTTTTCATACTACCAAGTTACTTATCTGCCCATTCTTGAACTAGCACAAAACAGTGATGGTAAAAAATTTGTTGTCCCCATCACCAATCCCTGTCTTGCCTCTATTTCATCTATTCCAGCTCACTGCCAAATCATATTGTTATGACTGATGAGTATACACCAGTGATTGGTTTTTACCTCTGCCTTTGCTGCCCCTCTGCATGTTACCAGCCAATGTATAAAACATCCACTAATCCAGGCATTACATCAGAAATGGGAAAGTCTCACCTCAGAATTCTCCATCTTCTCTAAACTGATTTGTCTGCACTTCATCCCGCACCCATCTGGACACCTTCCATATTTTAAAAAATGGAAAATAAAGAAGCTTATGGGAAGCACCAGGGTAGAAGTAGACTCAGCAGGCAAACTTATCATCATTGTGCAATTCGATCCTGCGAGAATTAACTAGGTTGTATAAAATGGAAGTCGTTGCTGGGCAATCATTTTCTTATTTCCTGGGGGAAAGAGAAGTGATAGAAATTATATATACGGAGAAAGTGGTAAATAAGCACAAATACACCCCATCTGTTTCTTCAATGAAACAGTGGAGGTTTGTTATGCTCCCTTCTGCCTTGTTGGCAGCCTGGACAGAAATTGATTAAAAAAAAAATTAGGGGGAGATGACAGGTCTGAAAGGAACTCAGAAAATAAAGGGTTAAACAAGATGGCAAAACCTGGGAAAGAAATGGAGGCAAGCTAATGACCAGAAGAGAGTGGTATGCCCACACCTCCCAGGATTCTCAGACTCACCATTAATCATATCCACTACTGGTCACCTGTCTTTTTCTCCAAGTTATTACTGATAAAGCACACAAGATTGTACACATCTTTAGGCTGTCATTGGATGATGCTAGAGTAAGGGAGACTTTATTATGTTTATATGAGTATAGCTAATAATAACTTAAGCTTGTCCCATATATGGGCTGGTGAGGAAATAAGGATAATGTCATGGGAATCGGAAGGGAAATGAGACTTGCCAAACCATATTTGTGCCACAGTTAAGTTCAGCTGAGGACTGGGCCTATAATGCACATCAAAAATGAAGTATGCCTTTGTACAGGAAGTAGAGCCCAGTCCCTTGACTTCATATGCTTAGCTTGTCTATCAAGCCTAGAGTTAGCTGAAGCCTCTCAGACACACAACATGGTACAGTGATATTCTTATCTTTATAACATTATAGCAAGCTAGAATGAAGCCATACTAAACATTGGAGTGCCTTCTGTCAGCATGAAGATGTACATAGCCACTTATACCCACAGCAGTTTAAATCCATAGCTACTTTTCCCACCTTTCCACACATCAATGGTCTCTCTGGCCTGTGTTTCATGGCTAAGCAATTGTTCACATAACTGATATCACTGCCCTGAAAATTGCTTATCTATCACATAAGCTCTACTAGAAAAAAAATAAATATCTATGGATTTAAGTTTTGACTTTCCATGAGTCTTTTTATTTCTTCCATTTTATTTTCAAAACCTTGAATCTTCAAAATTCTCAGGAGGAAGCATTTGGCTCAAAAAGCTCTATTAAAAATATGTAATAGAGTAAAAAACAAAAAAAGCAAAGCACCACTGAAGTCACCGAGAACAGAAGTCTGGTTCCTCCAGAACACCAAATCACTAATCTAGAATTAAACTAGGTCTTTAAAACATAGTTTTAAAGTTTTAAACTATGTCTTTAAAACAATTAAACTATGTCTTTAAAAAAAAAATCCTAGCCAGAATGATAAATCAGTAATTTAGTAATTTCTATCACTAATGAAATGAAAGATCTATGTTCTATGAAGGATAATTCAATGAATCTACTGTATATGCTATGGGCCAAACCTGACATTTTGAAAATTCATGTGCAAATTTTTATTAATTAAAACGCTAGTATGAGATTTCCAGGATTAGGAGGAGAGGAGATAAGGAATTGGACAACCACTTTCTCCTCCTATTTTCCAATAAATCATACTCTCATCTCTCCAAAATGCTCTTTGGTATCTAAAGGAAAAGGCTGTAGCCATCAACTGCAACTTTTCTTCAGGTACTAATAAATACCAGAAAATGCTTCTCATCATAACCACAGACACAGAAAGGGTTAAACCCATTTCGTAGCATACTTCTTATCCAGTCTTGCTTAGACCTCATAGGTTTGTTTATTTATGCTGACCCTTTATTAATTTTCCTCACACAATTAATTTTATCTCTTATATGACCTTTCATGGGGAAACAATAATAGTTAAATCACAGACGTATACCGTATTTTTCCGACTATAAGACGATACTTTTTTCTAAAATCCTTACCCTAAAAATTGAAGGGCGTCTTATTCAAGGAAGTCAGCCGAGAATCGCGCGGTTGCAAAACTGCCCATACTTTGTTTCTGCAGAGAGGCTTCCTCCTATTGCTAGCCTCCAATCACGAGTGAAATAGCTTGTCTCCCAAACAGACTTCCTCCAATCACGAGCCTGATGTAACTGACATCAGCTGATGCTGAACAAACCAATTAAAGGAAGTCTGCCTGCAGAGACAAGCTATCGGCAGTTTCACTCGGGCTTGAATGTAATCAGTTATGCAAAAGAGCCTGGAAATAGAGCTGCAGAGAGACGGTTTGGACCTCCTCCCACTGAGTGTATCAGGTAAATGTTAACTAATTACTAAATAAAAATGTGTTCTGCACTATCTTTAAAATATTGATTTCTTAATTTTGGGTTGGAAAAGTGGGGGTCATCTTGTACATGGGGGCATCTTATTGTCGGAAAAATACGGTAATTCAAATCAATGGTACTGTCAATGAAAAGCAAACAGACAAAATCGCCTGATCTATCCCACCATTAATGGTAAGACTGTAAGAAAGTAAGGTTTACAAAAATAGCACTCAACCCCTTCCTGCAACATTTGTGGCTTGCGTAAAAATACCTATCCTACTGTACCAATTAGAGATTTATTTATTTGGTTAGCAAATTTATATGGCCACCCAACTCATTCAAAGTGGCTCTGGGCAGGGTATAACTAAACCAAAATTAAAACATTCAGTGAAATCAGTGAAACAATAAACATAGATAAAAACAAGATAAAGAAAGCAAGATCACAAGAGGGGAAATATTATGTATAATATAGCCAGTGCACAGGCTCTGTGCATTGTGTTGCCCTTTATATCGGAAGCTGAAACGGTGCTTTGGAGCAGTCATAGGCATGTATGCCATACCATTTATCATTCACCCTTAAAGAAACTACGTTTCTTCCTGAGTTCACATTGTAGCCATGCAATCTATCAGATCTATAGGATCAGACTAAGAAACAAATGCTATATTGGTCTAAAACTATTTTTATTGGAATAGCTATATTAACAGAATCTTGCAAGTCTGAATGTACTTCTCCCCACCACCCCAAACTTTATCTACGTGTGAATTAGGGATGGGCTTGTCTGAGATGTTTTCTCAGATTAGTTTCCTGGAATGAACGTAGGACCCACTGTTGTTGATTTTCTAGGTTTATTGGTATAAGACCATCAGGCTAGAAGAAATAGTTTATCAGAATGTGGTTATTACTGTTTGAAGAACACTCTTCATTGTTCTGTTGTAAAAAAAAAGTTTAGAAATAGTCAAGCTATAAGGATAACCAGATTCATTTGTATCTAAAGTTCAGCTCAGTAATTAAAATAATGCAAATTGTAAACTAATTTATAAGTTTTCTAAAACATTGGATATTTTCAGGGCATTTGGATAGTTAAAATGCAGAAAGAGGATGTAGATGCATGTTTGATACTAGCCAACCCACCCCTAATTTCCATTGCCAATAGCAAAAAACTACAGGGAAATTGTAACAATGCTGCTTTGAATGATCAGAATAAGCTATTACCAACATTTGCAAAGCAGAGCTAAAGCATGTCCCGTATCTCCTTGGACTTCCAAGCACATGAATGCATCTCACTAATATTGAATCCAGATGTGGTCACATCATAACAACAGGATCATCCATCTGACACCCATATTATCTCAAAGAAACCCCCCTAATTTGTTCAACTACACATGTGCAGAAAGATCTCATCCATGCATTTCACAACCCTAAAGAAAGAGGGTTCCTGAATCCAACCAAAGACATGGGCACTTTACGCCAATGGGTTTATTTTCTGCACATATCAGAAGGGCAATCCTGATGCACAGATAATATGGAAAATGGGCTCTATTTGTCTTCTACCCAAGAGACTGATCAGGTTCTTATTTCTTATCTGAGAGGGGAACAATGGGAGGTAATTGTCCAGGGCCTCACAAATGGAGGCTGTCCACCCAAGTATATACAGAGCAATATTACAGCCTCAGTTGCTTTCAGATCATTCACTAAAAACATTGATAATGTTTATTTTTAGAATGCCATTATTTAGCTTGCAAAATACAGTCCTGTTGAGTTTTATTCTATTTCCTTAACCAATTACATTCATTAGTCATCATGCTTGCTTCTACTCTCAAAGTATACTTGCCAACCTCATTTATCAGTTGTCAATCTCTAAAAAGCAGGCTGCCTTTCTCAGCCTTCTTAAATGCCCTTGTCTATTTGTTAATGTACAATATGTCTTATCAAAGGACAAGGATTCACAACAAAATCTTATCTTCCAGATATTAAAGCAGCTTATCTCATTTCCTCTCCCCCTGGGAATTATATTCTCTTCTTTAAAAGTTTCTTCTGAGAATAGGACAAAAAAGTAGGATGTTCTACATCATCTAGATGAAATGTATGATAACTTTGACTTGAAATATGGCCATGTCTACTCACTTTAGTTTGTGTAGCAGAACATTTACTGCTGCCATCAGATGATAATAGACTTTGATCTGGAAGGCAGGATTGCACACCATCTATTCTCTGCAGAAGTTCACCTGTACTTTATTCTCCTTCTAACTCATACTGATCCTCAGACCTGTTTTTGAACTTTTTAAACTGAGTGATACCTGGCCTTAAAACCTATTCATTTCACATAGGTTTTAGTTGGTATTTATATGGTTAATGGTTTTATACTGAAAAATATCTTTTTTCTTTGAGTTCTATATAAAGCAAAAATGTTACACTGTTGTTGAAGTGTCAAATAAAGAGAGAATGCTGAGAGCAGAATGTACCAGATGAGATGTTTTGCTCATTGTCTAAAATGCAAATAGTGGATCAAATCTTAAAATGTTTTATTAAATAATCAATTATACAGGAAAGTAAAGGGTCAACAGACATGGGTCTCTTAGTAGGTTTAAAGGAATGTTGAAATTAGTCTACTAAAAAGACAAGAAATAATTGAATTTAAGGCCACCAATCAAATAAGAACTGATAAAATGAAATGCGGCAGCAACTGAAGGAGAAGCATTGTAACTATGGGGAGACTTTAGAAGGAAAAAGAATCAGAGGCAGGAGAATAATCTGAAATAGAGTAGAAAACATTGTCAGAAGCAGAAAGCTGGTAAAAAGCAGTATAGTTCAAGGGGAAAAATTCTCCAGCAATAGCAAACTGGGCAAACATCATAAAAAGATAGCAGTTGGTAGAAAATCATGAAAAAAGCTATCTTGAGAGTGAGAGATAATCACTATGCATTCCCTCAGTAAAGATGTATACAACCTGAAAAGAAATCAGAGTGTGCATCCCTACATTCAGAAGCTAACCTACTCTTCACAGTTGTGTGTGAATATTACGTACTTTCTCAATTTGGCTTTGGGAAGAAAGAATTTGGTAAAAGATTTCATTAAGTTAGGAAGGATATTTGGCATGAGCTTTTAAGTGGGAATTAGAACAGTTCCAACAAATCCATTTCATTCTGTCCTTCCCTCAACCCCACGTTGTTTTGTGGCATAGCACCTAATTTTTTTGGTGTTATATTTAAAATAAAATTACCTTTACTGATTCCGTCTTTGCATTTTTCTTACTTATATATCCAGTAATGGTAGAAAAGATAGATTTTGGTTCTGCTTTGGGATGAAACATTTGAGGAACAAATACTAAGTTTTGAAAGAAAACAAACTGCTTTTTTTCTGAGTCTTTTCAGGATTAAGAGACTTGAGACCTAATTAGCCCCTGCTGCACAGAAGTCTCCACATCTTAGAAGAACTATCACTCTCTTTTTATAGACATTTATAGACATTTCTAAATTAGTTCTCCAAAGATGGCTTATTTAGGTTTGACTTGATTTTAGCTTCTTTCATTTGCTCAATTTTGATTCATATATAAATGTTTAAAATGTATTTGTAGCTAGTTCCTGCTTTTGTTGTTTACATGATTAAAAGTTAAAGACAAAAAAAATTGCTAACATTTTGGGAGTCTAGTTCCTAATTTTTGCCATTCTTTGCCCAATTTATTCATCAATTAATCCATCTTTTATCATTTTAATTAGATTTCACTATATATAAATATCGCGGCTGCCTTAGAAATCATAGCAGCTTTTGACTCTCTCACACTGATCATCAGGCTTTAGAGGTGCTAGACCAGTGTTGTCCAAACTTGGCCACTTTAAGTTTTGGCTGGCTGGGGAATTCTGGGAGTTGAAGTCCACTCATCTTAAAGTGGCCAAGTTTGGACAACACTGTGCTAGACCTTTTTAACATTATCATTCTGGAGCACTTATTCGAGTTAGTTGTCCTATTTGGCTTGGTAGCTGCTTTTATTTTTATTGACTTATTAAAACTTACCAGACCTTGCATGCGTGAACTGTTGATTGCCTGACATTAATTTTTTAAAGATTTCTAACCCCACGAAATAACTCTCTAAGCTGTCAACATTCATAATTTCCTAGGTTTACAGACCCATTGTAGCTGTTGCTTTGCTGACCTGATGTTTGCCCCTTCATAACACTATTTTTCCCATGGTATAATCTTTGGCCTCATTTTTGGCTTTTAATTGCTTGGCCTTTAGTTCCTTTTCCATTGTCATTTCCCTTATAAGCATTTTTCATTTTTTAACTGTTGTTTGGACCTACAGTATGTTTATAAACTTTCATATTTTCTAATGCTTTTGAGATTGGATCTCACATTTTGGTTGTGTGCAAGCACCAGCTTATTTGTAAATGCACTCAAATACTGTTACCATAGGTCATTTGACTAATGGGCCATGACCTCTGAGTCTCTAAAGATGTTATGTAGCATACATTGACCATAGCGGCTCCTGAATTTTTCTCCTTTAATATATTGCCATGCAATTATTGTGTTACAGCTGGCTATAATTGTATCTGATTTTATTACTTTATGTGTATTAACCTAACCAGGCTTATTAAAGGCTTTGTTGCAATGATATTTGCTTTTGTATTTCTGGCAAGCTGAGCCTATTGTTTCCAGTTTATTATTGGACATTGTTGTCTTTTATCTACTTTTCTCTGTGAATATAGGAATTTTTCTACACCTCTTAGCTGAGAGTTTTTAGTTATAAGAAAGAAGAACCTTTTTTACTTCTTTTATGGATCAAGCTAGAAGATACTGCTATTATTACAATCAATATAGCTTATTGTTCTTACATTTACATATGTCCACGTGCTCTTTAGGTATACTGATAGCTAACAAACATACATAGTTCTCAGGCCCATATCTTGAAGGTGTAATATCTGGCCAAAGACTGTGGTGGATGAGTAGTCAATAGGAGTAGGAAACAATTACTACCAGCTCACTGTGTCAATGACCCAGCTTTGACCCCAGCATTCCTCAAATGATGTCAGCCCTGCAGACCTTTGCATGTTGAAAGAATCCAATCATAAAGGTGTCTAGAGGGATGTCATCAGTACAGCATCATCAGTGGGGTATGGGGTTTATCTGAATGCTCCATAGTGCATTGCCTGGAATTGATAATACAGTGGTACCTCGGTTCACGAACTTAATTCGTTCCACAATTTTGGTCGCAAGCCAAATTGGTCACGAACCGAATCAAATTTCCCCATAAGGTTTAATGCAAATAAGGTTAATCTGTTCTGACCCCTACGAATGTGGTCACCAACCGATTTTGGTGGCCAACCGAATCAAATTTTCCCATAAGGTTCAGTGTAAATAAGGTTAATCTGTTCTGAACCATATGTATTTTTTTTTTAACCACAAAAATATTAAACAAAGTACAGTACAGTACAGTATGAAGAGAGAGAACACTAACCTTGCTTGAGGTGACTTCTGGCGTGGAGGACAGGAAGGCGGGTGGGGAGGAGGTTATTGTTTGGAGGGAGAGTCCCCCTCCAAAAGAACATCAGGGAGATCTCCTCCAGGGGTTTCTTTTCTTCTTTGTCTCTTAGCTGCAGGCTGAGTGTTGGTGAAAAATCTGTCTAATGTCACTTGTTTTTTCCTGCGCTGCATAACCCTCTGGAAATGAAAGACCAGTAGTGGCTTAATCTTCAGCTCGGCGCTTGCGTTTGCACACAGCAAAAGGGTCAATCTGTCCTTCATGGGCTTGTGCCCCGGCAGTGTCTTTTCCTCCTGCGTGATATAGGTTCTGTTCGGCATCTTCTTCCAGAAGAGCCCTGTTTCATCGCAGTTGAACAGTTGTTGAGCGACGTATCCTTCTGCCTTCATGAATTCCGCAAATTCTTTCTTGTAGGCTTCTGCAGCGGCCTTGTCAGAACTGGAAGCTTCACCATGTCTTGTCACACTGTGGATGCCACTTCTCTTGCAGAATTTATCAAACCAGCCTCTACTGGCTTTAAATTCTTCACTTGTTGCGCTTGTAGAGGGGATTTTTTGCAGTAAATCACTGTGCAATTTCCTGGCTTTTTCACAGATCATAGCTTCACTAACGCTATCACCTGCCAGCTGTTTCTCATTCAACCACACTAACAAAAGTTTTTCCACCTCTTCCAGCACTTGTGTCCTCTGCTTGGTTAACATCGGTTAACCAAGTAACATTGGTTACTCCTTTTGCCACATTAGCTCCTTTGATGGCATCTTTATTCTTCAAAATAGTCGAGATTGTCGACTTCACCATCTTGTACTCTGAGGCCAGATCAGTCACACGAATACCATGCTCATGCTTTTCTACAATTTCCTTCTTCAATTCAATGGTTATTTTCTTCAAAACCTTATTCTTACCATTCTTGCTCTGCACTTTCTTTTTACCACCATGCTTGCTCTGTACTTTCTTTGGAG
The DNA here is from genome assembly GCA_030867105.1 of Liasis olivaceus. NCBI lineage: Eukaryota > Metazoa > Chordata > Lepidosauria > Squamata > Pythonidae > Liasis > Liasis olivaceus. The sequence continues at coordinate 46,749,282 of CM061354.1, read as the reverse complement.
CCATGCTAAAAAGCACACCAAAAAGCTTCACAGCCAGTGTCTGTCTGCGACCGCAATCTCACCTACAGGAAGCCACGACTATGTGTCAGAGTAGGGAAGATGGCCACAGGTTGTGTCTGTCACCTGATGCAGAGTTTGCAAACGGAAGCAAAATTTTGCGAACGCTGCTGTTCGTGAACCAAATTGTTCGTGAACAGAAGCGTTCATGAACCGAGATATTACTGTACTGAACAGAATATTTGAGGCACTGGATTTCTCTATTTATTTTGTTGTCTATTTATCTGTCACAAATTAGCACCATCATATTCTGAATCTTTACATAAAACTGAACAAATTCTTAACAGTTTTACCTTCCTCTGTCTTTCAGATATAATGTGCCTTTTTGTATTGCTAATGTTAAAGAACATTATGCAATCAAGCCGCTGGGAAGGATAAACTTTATTTCCTAAGGTTAATTATTGTTCTTTGAAAGGTAGCCTACTTTTTTCTTTATTAAATATCTGCTGAAATAATTATCCTGAAAGTAATCCACATCATCTTATTGCAATATTTGTTGAAAAAGTCAATACATTTATTCAAGAGAGAGAGAAAGAAGGTGCTGTTCATTTTCCTTTTACATTCCAGATTCAGTGCCTATCCTTTTGAATTTCAGAAGGGAACAATGTTCACTGGCAGAACAGCTGCCTTCCATGCAATTCCAAGCAGCTCTGTTTTAAACTATTGCGTATAACACTAACAGGAGACAATACTGGACTATAGAAGTAAATAATTTTATTTATTTATTTATTTATTTGTTTGTTTGTTTGTTTGTTTGTTTGTTTATTTATTTATTGGATTTCTCTCCCGCCCATCTCTCCTACAACAGATTATCTTTACAATAAGATAAAATAATCGTATCTAATATAAACTGCCTTCCAAGGGACAGGTTATCCATACCCTAACATCTAAATCCAGTGCGTGCACAACTGCTGAATTCAGTTTATTAAAAAAATGTTTGCATATTAAACCATTATTTACTATGCCCTACCAATCAAAGGACCTGGTGCACTATTCCCTCATTCTCTCATAAAGGATTTTTTTCATGGTACAAAATAGGACAAAAGGAAGGGTATAATGGAACACTGTATTTTCTGGACCTCCTTTTATTTTGCAAAGTAACCAGGTGGATTGGAAGACACTATCTTTCTAAATTGTCTTCTGTAGTTTTTACCTAACCTTTAAGTTCACCAAAACTGCTCTATTCACTTCTGAATTAATTTTAATTAGCATTAGGGGAACACTTGCCAAAATGCTGGATGGTTTTTCATTTTTATTTTTTAGTACGATAATCTATCAGTAAGAATCTGAACAACATCTTGTTTGGTGCTGTTGTGTTTTCACAACTGGAACCAGTGTCCTCATTGAAAAAAAGATTACTCATCAGGAAAGGTCAAAACAGGTGTTTTTAGAAGATAACAGCACAAGAGATTTTAAATGCTAACAAGGACAAAATCAAGGCTCTTGTCCTTTCTAGTTACTGCTTCTGATACAATATATTAAACCTTTTAATCTCTTGCTGTATTTACCTTATTACACCTTTCCACTTGGATATTTACTGCCACAAGGCTGACATTTCAAACTAAATCAAGGACTTGTTGATAAGTCCTTAACTTGGCTGTTTTCCTCATTTTTTTTTCACACACTCAGAGAGTTCCTTTCAGCTTCCCTGAAAATCCAAGCTGCAATTATTTAGCTCTTGATGTAATTCAGAAAAGAAGTTCAGATTCTCTCTGCCTCAGAGTGTGTTATCTTTCATAAACACTGAATTAAAATCTCTGTTTTAATTCTTTTATGCTGCCCAGAAGCAGGGATGAGTGGGCAGCCATGGAAAATTAAATTATAAAATATTTTTTTAAAAACACCTTACTTTAAGGAATTATATTCCAGGCAAAAAAATTGACAAAGGAAATTTGGAAAGATATATTGAAAACTCAGAACTTAAAAAATGTACTGAAGATCATAGAGAAATTTTAAGGAAATTAATAATAATTCAAGAGATTAAAGAAGCAATTAAGAAAATTAAAATTAGTATAGTGACAGGCCCAAATGGGCTGACAGCTCTATATTAGAAGCAGCTAGGAGGAAACTAATGGAACCACTATTTAAGACAATGAATGAAATTCAAATAGCAAAAACAATACCAAAGAATTGGGAAGAAGCATGTATAAGGCTAACACACTGATTCTTTTTTTTTTTTTTTAGCTTTTTTTCATCTTATAAATTTTGTGCATTTTTTTTCCTTTTTTTCTATATTTAATTTTTTCAAAAAAAAAAAAACCCTTCACTTTAGCACTAACTTGATAGTCCTTCCATTATGTCTGGACCCAAGATATTATCCATTGGATCAAAATTACTGCACTAACATATCATGCCTGTTTCTCCTGGACATATGGAACTGGTGTATTTTTCTCCCATATTGGGAATGGGTCAGATTGCCTTTTGTTTCTTCTTTCTTTTTTGCCTGATCTTCTTTGAGTGAACCTGATTATGGCCAAGGAGGGCGGGGGACTAGGCAGGTAGCAGTCCTGGCTAGTGTAATCTGGGGAAGGTAAACCATAGGAAGCTGAATGCTACCTCACCTGCCTCTTGCCTCTGTCAAAGCTTCTGGCCAGGAGGTCCCAGTGAGGTGCACTTGTCCAGTGCCTTCTGTCTACTTCCTCCAACACCCACTGGGCAAAGCTCTTTGTAAGTGCATCCAAGGGAGGGCAAGCCAGTGGCACTCCATTACTACCCATCTATCTCCCTTCCACTGGTCAGAAACTTTGGCTGCCCTGGAGTCTCTCCTCACCTGCTCCCCCAGTTCTGGCTGAAGTGGTTCCAGGAGGCACAATTTTGGAATTGCCTTCAGTATCTAGGGCTCTAGTCAGCCAGCTGGTATGAACTGGATGGCTCAAGACTTCCCAGATCTCCTTTCCAGCCAAACCTGTGCTGACTCCCTGCTCTTCTAGAAGCTTCCAGCAGGGGAAAGTGACACAGGGTAGTTGGTCAGGAGCCTTGGCAAATCTCAGGAAGCTTCTGACCAATGCATTCATGCCAGTGAGAGGCAACATGGGCTGCCTCTGGCATGAGTTCTTCCAAAGTTCTTAGCCAATTGTGTTGATCCACAAGCTGGAGATACTCACTCTGAATTGTACTCAGTTTGAGCCAAGGATACCCTGAGGCTGAATAGCTGTAGTGCAGGTGCTGGACTGTGCTATGAAGCAGAGCAGTGGGCCTGAAGTCCATTTATACAAGTCAGGGGCCTCCAAGTCTGGGAAGCTGTGGTGCAAGAGGCATCCCTGGACACGCTGGAGACAGCAAATTCAAAGCCTCTTGGTGTATTTTGCGGGTTTACCCACTATCAACACAATAGGCATCTGTCCAGGACCTTTGGACTGGCAATCAACTGTGTGACCTGTGAAATTTCCAGCAGCCCATGTTGGGGCTACCCAATCCGGGAGACTCCTAAGCCTTCTCTCATAGGACTCAACAAAATAGCTCTTCCCAGCCTTTTCTCATAGTGCAAGTTTTGTGGGCTGAGAGAATCTCTAAAACAGACCAAAACCATTAAAATGGAAAAGAGAAAGGTGCTGTTCAAAGCTTTGTACTGAAGCACTTCTTGGAAACTTTTTACAGCCATAGTGCTTAGACCGTATCTTCAACATCACAAATGTAACAGTGCTTTTGAATGTTTATGGTGTTTTCTTTATACATACACTGTCTATGGTGAAACATTTCTGCAATGTGTCTTCATCTGGGATACAGAGAGTAGTTCTCTAAGGATAGTGAAGTCTGTTCTTGATCAGCACAGGTATTTTGTTTGTTTGATGTTTATTCTGCCTTTATTTTGGTCAATTCAAGGCTGTGTACTTACCTAATGCTCCAACCTCCTATTTTCCCCACTACAATAACCCTGTGAGTGAAGTCATCCAGCTGGCTTTCATGCCTAAGGGAGAACTGGAACTCAGTATCCCAGTTTCTAGCCCAGCGCCTTAGACACTGCACCAAACTTGGTCTATACAGGTATTGTACATATAGAACTACATCACAAAATATGTCAACTTTGTAAACTTTACAACTTGTAAGACTGCAAAGGTCAAAAACTTCTGATGGGGAAATTTTTTACCACTTCAGGCCTGAAACTGCTGGACTTCAGGCTCAAGTGTGAGTTCTGTTTTCATAATGGAATCTTCATATAATGGTCTGAGACTTTCAACTGAACAACAGTTAACTAAGTTTACTTACAATAACTAAGTATCGCCATCTGTAATTTGATTGGGATCATATTTGCTAGAGTGGGCACACTTCTACATAAAGCAGGAGATTGACGATATCTATTTTATCTTTTTAAGAACATCTCTGAGGCTCAGAAGCATTCTTGCAGATACAGATTATCTTTAAGTCTGGTGCTCTGCACCAGCTTTCTCATTTTTTAAAAAAAGGAACTATTGAAAAATAAAAACTAGATGTGGTATGAAATGTGGCACTGGAGGATGATACCTTGAGGGCAACCATGGACTAGGGAGGCCAGAAGAAAAGTCCCTGCTTTATGATGAAGTTCACTGATCTTGAGCTAGTCATTTTTATGGTAAATTAAAATAGTAGAGGGCAATATTTAAGTTACCTGAATATTTTGGAAAAAGAGAAGGATAAAATAAAATTAAGGGCCAGGGAGACAGCCATAAAACCCCAGTTTGGGCATTTATTTTTCCATGATCCAGAGAGATTAGAGTCATTACTGATATTGGAACATGTTATTTTATAATTTTCTGCCTTATCACTGTAGAAAACTTTGAATGTCATGTAGCATATAGCAATACTTTTCAGATTATCACATTATGTGGATTCAGAGGTGTGCCAAACTGATTCAGAAGTCACATTCTTATCATTGATAATTACACTCATTTAATTTAGTCCTCACACACTATTTATGACAAGTTACTAAACTGGCATCAGATTTCAAGTGAATGAGTCATTCCATTTTACAGTTCAACTTACTTATGAAATGTTTTTCTGGCTGGGGATAAATAAATAACTTTCATAGTGGAACTAACAAAACCTTTCCCTCTAGAGTGCACGGTAGATTTCTAACAAAGTAGATTTTCTATTAACAATATATGAAGTCACCTTTATTTTTCAGAACATTTTCAGCACTTTGATTTAAAAAAAGACACACATACACACATCCCACAGCTACAACCTAAAGGGCCACTTCAGAAATGCATGTGGAAAGAGATTTTATAAAATAGAAAAATTATTCCAAAACAGACTCCCATCCCATGCCAGAATATATTTTTAGGAGAAGGGGAAAAAAGGAAATAGTTATAAAACTTCAAGTCACAGAAACATGGGAAAGCCTAATCAAAGTTTTATAATAACATTAAGAACATTTAATTGCAGCTTCTAAGTTAAAGCCATGTTACTTTCAACCCTATAAATGTCTAATAAGAAAAAAGGCCCATTAATTTCACTTGGACTTACAATGGAATATGTAGCCATGCAAACTGAAATTGCACTAAGACCCCTCTTTCTAGAGCAATCCTAGGCATGTCTACTCAGAAAAAAAATCCTATGAGATAAGACCTACTCCCCAGTAAGTGTGAATAGGACTGAAGCCTGTAGTAATAATACCTATTACAAAAGTCAAGTAAGATCAGGCAGGTAGTTCTTTTAGATTCAAAAACTAATGCATTGGCTTCCTGCAATTGTAGTTTTTTTAGTCTCTTTTTTTTTAGTTTTTTTGGATCTCATTCTAAAATAATGAGAAAAGTCTTCTGTATATTATTCATTCAAAACATGCAGGTCATGAAATCATGAATAGTGATGAATGTTGACAAATCACAGTCCCTTCTGGACTTTTTCTAGGTCATAGTGTTAAATCAGCAAATGGTGTGTTAGAATTCCATATTAAGAACAATCTTTCCACAAGACTGTAGTCTTGCATCAGTAACTGTGTACTATTTGGGGGTGGGAATGCACATTTTTGGAACAACTAAATTGTGCCCAATAAATTCTCTAAATATTATTTGATTAGGGTTTCTTTTTCTTTCTTGCACAAGGCTTCTTGTGTGAGATACCTCTGAAAGTTAAGAGAATAGCTGTTCTAATGAAATATTACTTATCTGGATTACAACCAATATTTTTATATTTCAGCAATGTTTATTTATAAGGAATTTCTTTGTTGCCCTTTTTCTATAGAGAGGAAAGGCAAACAAATCATGTAATATAATCACAATCAAAACAAGTAATTAAAAGACAGAGGTGGTAAATTATTTTTGTCTTGAGATTGTTAATCAGCAAACTGCCTACTTAAACTAAATCACACACACACACACACATGCACGGTTTTAAGAAATTGTAAAAAAGATATAAGGAAGGAACTGCATGGCTCTTTCCAGATAGGGTATTCCACAACTAGAACACCAACTCAAATAAAACTCTTTCCTATGGCCTTTCTAGGTCATTCCAATAAAAATTAAGCATATGAAAAGTCTTAAAATGGCCTCCAAGATCAGAAGACTCAAATGCCAAGATATCTTTTAATTGCTTGGGGTCTCAAACCACCATTTTGCTTGCCTTCTTCTCTAAAGTACTGAAATTTCTCACTGATAACAGTGAATGCAACACAGCATTAAGAACAGGACTTAGTTTTCTTTAAAAAAAACAAAAACAGTATCAATTTTAAGTGAAATTGAACTTTAAGAATAGTGTAAGAATGGTTTCAGAGCAATCATCCACTGACACTAAGTATTATTTTGTTTTTTAAAAAATAGTCACTGACTTCCAAATTTAATCATATACCTAACAGCTTCTGGGCCCATATCAAAAACTGCCCAGTCAAGGTAAGTAGAATGAGCAGAACAGACTGTCAAAACATGCTATTGTAATACCTGCATTACAAGCCATCCAGCACTTCTAGGTAAGACTGGGGAACATCTCATGATCCTCCATATTTTGTCTAACTTTGGTTTTCATCACCTCTTCTGATGCATCAGTTAAGTCTGATACACATGGTATTCAACATCTGGAGGATGTTGCCATTCCTTTTCTAAGAAAACAAGAAGTTGACCTCATTGTCATTAGGGTCAACTGTCTTAATCATTTTGCATCTCATTGCCTGTTGAGATCAATTTGTTTGACTTCATTCAGATCAATTTGTTTGACTTTTGATTTATGAGTTAAAATTAGTTTGATCAATTATGTTAATAAGCTAGATAGTACAAATTAGAAATTCTAATGTACACATTTATTCACCTTGTAAAATTATAACAACAGTCACTCAGTGATGTTAGAGAATTGTTAATAACATGTAACTTTATCAACATCATAAATCATCTCTAGCATTTTCAAAGGAGCATATAAAAAGAGCCTGTGGATCTCTAGCGTAGACAAAGAATTATGTAACCACTACCATGGTGACTTCCAATAAATTTGGATTTACTTAAAGTAGGAAACCATTGCTGTAATTATGTGTGTGTGTGTGTGTCCAATTTGTTTTTAAAATAGTACATATAATACTGCATCAAAATCTGCTCCTAATTTCCCAAAAGTTTCTTCTAGAAGAAATGTGCAAGCTAACTTGCTTGTTGCAAGATGGCAGTGGGTGCTGGAAGCTTGGTTTGGTTGGTTGTTTAGTTATTCTGTTGCACCACTCTTCAAAACTTTATAGTCTCCCTGGCTGCCTATGCTTCCTGTTCCGAAAAAGACCCAGGAAAATGTTCCCTCTTCATATTTTCCCTCAGAATTTAATCACAGAAATCTAGGAAGGATGCAGACTCCAGAAGAAACAATTACACACCAGGCAAGGTAAGCATTCATTCCTCTTAGCCACTTTAATTTATATAAATTAATCCTGCATCACATCCATGAAATTTTCATAATAATCTTCTAAAAACTTGAATGTTTTCCCATCAAACCAAATAATGGTAAAAAAAAATCAGAAGAAAAATTCAGCACAATACTAGTCACTAGTCAAACAGAAGAGATTGAATTTGCATGCCTTAACATATTACTCAAACACAGCAAAATGACAGAAAGCATTCTAATATGCTTGAAAGTTGCCTGGGGTCCATATTTTTCTCACTTTAAATAGATGTTTCTTCTGTCAGAAGTTTTTAGACAACCATCTCCACCCAGGAATGGATGCTAAATCCTTAACTATAAGAAAAAATACAGGACTTCATCTGGCACAAAAAGACAAAAGTGCAAGGGTAGTCTCCAGGCCAGGCACAGCTGGCTAAATGTATACTGGATCACTAATGCTGCATGGGTTTCAAATGATACAGCTGAATCCAGAAGAGGAAAGCTATTTGCATGCTGTTTCAGAAAGAGTGCTGTTTATCCAGAGTCTGAGACCAACCCATTTCCTGGATCTGTGAGACACCCTGTAAATCCCCTATTTTGTTGGGATTCAGTTTCAGTTTATTGACTCTTATCTAATTCATTTAAATATTCAGACACTGGTCATATCTGCAGTAACTCACTTCACTCTGATGACAAGAATATAGAACTGGATCATCTAATGGGTTCATACAGAAGGTTCACATAGGTGACATAATAGACTGATGTGGGATCCCATACCATTGCAGCCATACAAAAGCTCCTCTAAAGTCCCCATGTGGAGCCAGATATGTAGGTAGGATGGCACCGTGAATAATAATGACTCATATTCCAGTCCCAGATAATCAACTCAGCAGATTACCACAATATTTTTTATATGATGGTATCAAAAGCTGTATGAAGATACAGCAGAATCAGTAGAGTTACATTCACCCTGTCTTTCCCAGGAAACATCACATATCAGGAAGATCAAGATAGCTTTGGCATCAAAATCAAGCCTGTAACTGATTTGACTGAATCTAGATATCTGCAAGAATGCCTAAAACCACTTAACCATCACCCTGTCAAATATCTTGCCTCAAGGGAATAATTGTGATAGTGTGGTAGTTCTAAGTACTGTTCATCTAGAAGTGCCAGAGTTGAACCATAAATAATATTGTGATTGAAGTACATAACAAGCAATACATAGGACTATCTGCACTTACTTACAAATGTGCTATTGAGCATTTTGTAATTAATACTGTTTGGCAGTAAGAAGTAAAGATGGAGAATTTGGAACAAACATAGATTAGTTCAGAATCATTTATACATAAAAGCAAAAGGATATATACATGTATAGTTATGTAACTTGTTTCTTCAATTAGGTTAGCAAGAATGACTTCCAGTAATGCAAATCTGAAAGCCAGAGTCAAAAACAACTATTTATTTGAAAGTTAGAGCCATAATCAATTGCTTATTGGACCCCAGCAGAAGGGCCAATGGTGATGGTCTGGACTAACAGAGACCAGAAAGAGACTAAGAGGTAGAACTACGGTCTTATCAGAATGGGCCAAATCATGTTCCAAGAAAATTCTAATGTTGCCAAACCCAGGTTCTATTTCCTCCCACTGCTTCTATGATCTTCAGGCCTTCAGTGAGACTAGTGATCTAACTAAAACCTACAATAACTGAGTAAAGAGCTTGGATTTAGAAATATAAGAACAATTTCTATGTGACAAGTCTGAGAATTTGCCTAGCTTATATTGTGAACACTTCTGAAAACAGTTACTGATTGAGGAAGCTGGAAAAAGAGTTCTCTAAAAATAAGACTGTCACTAGCATCCTGTGAATGCTCCTAAGACAACAAGAATCTCCTGTATTCTGGGAAAAGGTGTAATTTTCACAAGACTATCTAAATGCTTTGAATGAAATTTGTCTCTGTCCACATCATGTCTGGTGTCTGGCATGTCTGATCTCAGTATGTGGGGTGAAAGTCATTCAGAGAGGTGGTCAGCTGATAAATTACCAATTCTAGAAATTGTGGTGGCTAAAGTGAGACGTTGTCAGGCCTAGCCCAAGGAACTCCAAGAGACCATGTAAATTCAGTCCAGCTATGTTTATTAGCTACAACCTCTAGCAAGAATCTTCCCAGACTAAAACCCCAGCTCCCAAAGTCCTCCAGCCACAACAGTGTGAATTCCTCAGGGAGGTGCCAGTCTCATCCTCTTGTTCCTCCCACGCGGTTCTGGTGAGCTAAGAAAATGCTTATCTCCCTGAGCTTGGCCTTCATAATTCCATTCCATCACAGATGTGAACTAATTATTTAGCTTGTTAGGCCTTCCTAGCACTGTGAAAAAAATAGATATCTCTCACTGATCATATTTTATTATTAACATCAGTCCAAATCAATTCACAGCAAAATGAAGGTCTCTTCACTGAAGGTTATGGACCATATCTACCACACTAGTCTAGTGTGGGTTGGTAGATAGTTGCTTTTCAACTTCCAGTATAGGCCTGAGAGAGAGTGACTGGCCCAAGTCATCCAGCCGGCTCCTATCCCTAAGGAATGACAGAACTTAGATCCCCTTGCTGCTAGCCCAGCACCTTAACCACTATATCACCCTGGCTCGTTGATTAAATTAACCCTCCAATTATGGGAGATGGTACCTGTTAGATTGGTCTGCCCCAGGCAACTAAGGGATCCTGAAGGGTTTCAGAGGAAGCTTGGGGTTTTCCTTGAAGATCTTGCGGGCAGTTCAGCCAAGGATTTAGTCACAGCTTTGAATAGACAGGTGACAGTGGCTAGGACTGAATTGTTATTATGTAACCTCTTACTGTCCATCAACTCCAAGATGCCTCTTGGTTCTCTGAGGATCTCCAGAGATGAAATTCCTGAAGTTACCTGGAGCACCATTATTGAAAGATGAAGGGCAAATCTGATCAAGCATAAGTAAGAGACCACATTCAGGATTGCATCATGGTGATAAGAACTTCAAAATCCAGTTATTTTCTGTTTTTGTTGAATCCACTGATAGCTGTCCAGTGCCCTGTATAGTGTGATTTGTTCCTTGCTGGGGAGGGATGAGCCACTGGATCATCTGCCGGGCTGCTACAAGGAATATTAGGAATAGCAATTTGGTTGATAAAGTTGTTTAGATCCTCTAAGAGTTGGACTCTGGCTGGGCAAGTCTGGTTGAAGTATCTGATTGAAGTATCGTGTATGTAGGGATGGATTTAGAACATGTGACTCCTGAAGAAGTGGACATGGTCCTTCAAATTTTGAACCTGGCCACTTGTTTATTATATCCTTGTCACTCTTGACTTGTTAAGGCTGCTCATGTGATGTCTTTGGTTGGGTCCATGAAGTGATGTCAGCGTCAGCTTTCTTGAGGGAACGGTGGTTCTGGCTTTAAAGGAGATAATGGCTCATCTCAAAAAGTCGTTGCTGGATTCAACAATTTTGAACAACTTTCATCCAATCTCTAACCTTCCCTTCTTAAGGAATGTTGTTGAGGATATAGGACACAACTCCTGAGAACTCTAGAGGAAATGGATTGTCTGGACCCATTTCAGTCAAGTTTCAGACTGGGACACAGTATAGAGATAGCATCGATCGACTTGTCGATGACCTCTAGCAGAGCCCAGATGGTCATGGTGTGACTGTCCTGGTTATCCCTGAACTCTCAGCAATGGTATTCTTCTGGGAAAACTACAGAGAGTAGGAGACCTCACATTGCAATAGTTCTCCTTTCTCCATGGTCAGTTCCAATTCCAGTTGATGTTAATGTATCAAAAGATGAAAGCCCATGGTCCCTCACTTCTTGGTTTTCTCAGGGCTTGACACTCTCCTTCTTTTTAACATCTACGTGAAGCCATTAGGTAAAGTCATATGTCAGTTCAGGGTCTGGTACCATCAGTATGCTGATTACACCCAATTATACATATCAACCTGAGCTGATCAAGTGATGCTGTTGATGCCTTGTCCCAGTGTCTGGTTGTAAGGGTCGAGATGGGAGAAACATTAGGCTCAACCATAGCAAAAATGACTGTGAGGTTCGGGGGGAGGGGGCTGACCCTGGAAATCTTCCATATTTAGTCCTAGATGGGGTAGTACTTCTCCATTCAGGATTGGTACAGAGTTTGATATTTTTCTTGGACTCACAGAACTTGCTCAAAAGGCATGCGGCCAAGTAGGCCTTTGCACAGATTCATCTGTGTGGCAGCTGTGCCCATTCCTGGATTGAGAAGTCCTCCAGACAGTTACTCATGCCCTAATGATGTCACGCTATTGCAATGCATTTTACAAGGGGTCCCCATTGAAGACTACATAGAAACTACAGCTGGCCAAGAATGCAGTGGCATGGCACTATTTCCAAAAGTCATGTGGTGCCTATCATATACATGTTAATTCTAGGCAGCTCACACCAACATTCCATTAAAACAAAAAATAAATAAAACCCACAAAACCTTACAAGTATGTGTGTAATCTGTAGCAGCAAATTTGTAATTTCTCCAAGGGCAAGCTCTGCAAAATTTAAGGTAGCAGTTTCTCCCCATAGGTCCCTCATAAAGACAAAAAATGGAGGGGGGATGGGGGAAGAGGCATGTGCTCTGACTTAATAGTGCAACTGTTTATGGCCTTTACAGTCTCCAGACAGGACAGAAAGTACAAGTGTGGCCCCAATCCAACAATGCATCCATCTCTTTCTTAGCCTGTGGCTTATTGTCCCTGAGTAAATCAGATTCATAAACTTTTAACAGCCTCTATTTAAAGTCGGCTTACAATTCAGCAGGAGGGTTGCACAAAACCATATTTCTAAATTCAGGCTTAATACTAGGCCAGGAGAGAGAAGCTGTCATTGTCCTAAAACATGGATTGGTTTCTGGGATGCCTCCTGCAGGCCAGATTAAATTATATATCATTTTCATCTGTTGAAGCTAATGATCTAGCAGTGGAGGAAGAAACTCAGCTTCTTCATCACCTGATATACATAGGTACAAAAAAAGAATTCTTTTTTTTCTAGGTATATCTGTTTACACATCACTCTGAACCATAAATTAACCACCCTGTCAGCAACCTTCCCTAGAAGGTTTTTGAGGCGAGGCAATAGTTATCCAAAATAGTTGGGTCTAGGGGACTCTTCCTCGGGGGAGGGGTATATTCCAGTACCTCCTTAAAGACATCAAGCCTAACCCCTTTCCTCACAGTGGCTCTGACTTCCTTCCATACTCAGCTATTTACAATACCCACAGGCTACTCACAGGAGAAGGAGGAGTACAGTTCTAATCACAAATGGCAGAGGTCCTGCTGAAGAGCACCCTCTCCATTTCATCAGAGTCCATGAGATGAAAGGGATCCCATACGATAACATAAGATGCTGCCCTGATCACTGCTTCAGATCCCATCCACAAGGAGTCAAGAGGAAAATGGACATGAAGGAAAAGAAAGAAGTAAAAGGAACTGGTATGAAAGTAGAATGACTGCAGGAAGGGAATGTGTGAATTCTGTATGGAAAATAGTAGAAGATACACTGAATTGAAAGCGGATGTAAGGAAAGAGAATGTGGATGCCTGGAATGGAGTGAAATGAATTGTATTACGGAATGCCAAGGCAGTGCGTGGAGTTACACTAATGAGAAGGATCAAGAAGAATGGTAGAATGCTGAAGTGAGACGTTTGGATGAATAAAAAGCATGTGAAAAAACGCTGCAAAAAGTGGATGAGGGAAAGATGCATAATGTGCATAGAGGGAACTATATAAATCACAAAGAATGTAGTTAAAAAGATCAAAGAACAATTCAGATTAAAAGAAGGAAGGAAAATAGACCACGCTTTTGATAGAAATGTGTTTTAGAAGTGGGTGAGAAGAGTTTAACAAGGTGCCTTGTGTTTTTTTTTTTTTTAATGGGTTCTAAAATAATAAAGGTGATGAAATTATTGGGTGAAAGTGAAATAACACAATGCTGGAAAGACTATTTTAAAGGATTGTATAAGAATTAGAGTGATATGTTGAAAAATGGACTTGACAAAAGTTTATAGGGCCTGAAGAAGTAATTTCCACACCATGTTCTATGAGGGAATGGCTATAGTGTTATAAACAATTTTACTGGGCTTCCACAAAGACATGTTTGTAATACTTGTTAATTGTAAGTACAGATCCTCTGAATACTTGTTAAACTGTGGGCGTTTGGTTGATACAAAGTATAGGGCTTTATCTACAAAATCCCTTCACAGGGCAGCTTTCACCAACTGCCCCACACACACGCACACACACACACAAACTCTGCACTTCTTGCTGTCCAACTATCAAACTATTTTCATTTAAAGCACACATTTCAAGTTTAATTGTTCTCTTTTATCTATATTGTTCTGTTGCCATTTTTACTAGGAATCCTAGCACTTAAGCAGAATTGTTATTTTAATTAATTTGCTATGAATATCTTGTTTTAATTAGTTATATGCCATTTGTTCTATACTCATGGAAACACAATCTAAAATGAAATAAATAAAATAATAAGAATCTATTCTTTCCCCCCGCCCTTTCTAATCAAAAGGCTCTCCTAAAGCAGTGCTGTTGCTTGGATCTAACATCTAATCTAAGTGTGGATGATATTTCCATACTTTGAAAGTAGTCCTTTTTATTTGTCAGGAGATAAATAAAAATACTGTTTTACAGTATCGTTTATGAAATTACCTCCTTCTCTGAGTGACACTTTAGAACTTATGTGTTGCTTTTTTAAGTTTTAGATTTTTTAGATAACAATATAACATTTCAGTTTCTCGTTATTTTTTTTATTAGAAACAGCCTAAGAAATCCCTAGTTGATACAATTAAAATTTCTTACATTTGAAAAGCTAGTACTGCTTCAATAAAGCATTTTGCTGGAGTGTTCATGTTTATTACTTTTTATTGACACTAGTAAAAATGAAATAATAAGAAAATAAACTTTTGATGGCCTTTAGATAATGACATTCCCACTAAGATGTCAGTTAATAGGAGGAATACCCTGCAGCTTAAAACAGCTGTTACTAGCAAACTGAACATTTGTTATTTTCCATCTCTGCACACTAAATTTATCTAATGTACATCAACTCTTCTGTTTGACAAAGAGATTTCACTGGGTTTGCACTTTTTTTGCACAGTTCTTAAAAAGAAAGTTAAAACCAAAGGAAGACTTAGAATGATCTTATTCTATATAAGAAAAAACTAGTTTGTTGTACTCATGATATGTAACCTCTCTCTCTCTCTCTCTCTCTCTCTCTCTCTCTCTCTCTCTCTCTCTCTCTCTCTCTCTCTCCCTCTCCCTCTCCCTCTCCCTCTCCCTCTCCCTCTCTCTCTCTCTCTCTCTCTCTCTCTCTCTCTCTCTCTCTCTCTCTCTCTCTCTCTGCTCTTTACAATGAAGTTGAAATTGGGAAAGACAAGGAGAGAACAGGGTAACTCCTATACTCACAGAAAGATTATTGAAATGATCCCGAAGTCCTTGCCCCAAACTGCACAATTGTGAAATAGTCACACTTTTCTGACAAAATCATCCCAGTAGTGTGAAGAAACTAGGCAAGGGAAACATGGGAATGTCTGAAGAGGAAATTATGTTGGGGACCCAGGGAGAAGACAACTCCTCTGGGGCTCCCCAATATCATTCCAGTAGTCTAATATCTCACTCCCACCTGGATACAGAAGCCAAAAAAGAGAAATCAGACTAAAATGCAGCTTGGCTTTCATATCATGATCCCTGAATTCAGTTTCCAATTATCAGTGCTCACCACAATGACAAGATAGGAAGCCATCCTAACCAATCCTTTTCTAAGTCCAAATCCTGTTATAGAAGTTTTGATTTTTAAGAGGAGGAGAAACTTCCTCCTCTTAGGGAAAACTTCATCAAAGAGCTCATTCCATGGCATCTATCCCCTATTTGCCACTGTCACAACTGGTGTTTTTTGTTTTGTTTTGTTCACTCCTTTTGGACACAAAGTACAAAACAGAGAAGACAAGACAAATGAAAGCTGGTAATGTTTCCACATTAGTCATAATTTGTGCATGCAGAGAGAATAAAGGCAAAGATATCTAAGCAAAGGCAACCAGGAACAAGGACAAGGTTTTAGGAGTTGACACTGGGTTCTCTGCAATGAAGTGAGACACTACAGATACCCAGCAAAGCTAACTCCAGACGCCAGTCTGATTTTAAATCAATACCTCATTATTTTCTGATTAACAAGAAGATATCTCCCAAATCCTTTTCTTGTCACAATTCCTTCAGGTTTTCATTTGAATAATCTGTGTCTGATTTATATAACCATTAAAGTTTTTCAGCCAGATGATAAGCACTGCTCTAGCAAAAAGGCATCATAGTCAAACAAATAAATGTTAATATGGGGTGGGGTGGGGTGGTCATGAAAACTTTTGTTATTTGTTATTTATTTATCAACCAAATTTATATGGCCACCCATCTATCCAGTGAATCTCTGGACAGTGAACAAAATAAGAATCATCAAACTGTAAAACACACACACACACACACACACACACACACAAACCAGGTTGAACCAATTACCCAATTACCAATCTCACAATATACACATGATATACATTCACACCAGAGCTCCATTAACTAACATCTTGGCCCGAATGCCTGGGGGAAGAGCCAGATCTTCACAGCCTTTAGAAAGGCCACAAGGGTCAGGGCATCTATATCTCTGAGATAGTTGCCTTTATAGAAAAGGCACACTTCCTAGAACCCACCAAGTGATGCTGCTTCACTGCGGGGACCTGGAGCATGTCCACTGTGCTAAATCTAGTGGGAAATCAAAAAGAGGTAGTCCCAGAGCTCTAAAACCCATCAGAGACTGCTGTTTTACAGTCTCCTCATGGGGAGCTTCTGTATAGAGCATTTATGGGTGATCCCAGGTCCTCCTCTTAATCTGGAGAGGAATTCTGAGGCACCGATCCGTTCGCTGGCCCCTCGTTCTGCCACACTCATCAGCTCTGCTAAAAGCGGAGCCATCTTCAGGCCACTATTGCTTCCCAGAGGTCCAACAAAGATGTATGTGTGTAAAGGCCCTTCTGACCATGGCTGCCACCTGTTCCTCAAGCAGGAAGCTGCAAGGCCATCAACTCTGCTTGGAGGAGTATAACTCCATTTACAGTTAACAATGGAAAATCATTAGATATCAGGAGGGGGGCCTAAAACCCCCAGCCCATCAGTGTTGTCAAGGTTGAACCAAGCCATTTATTTTCCATTTAAAGTCGTACAGCCTCCATGCAATGGGAAAGGACATTGACAGCATTACTTGGATGGTCCAGGCCAGATATGTATAACTGAATATTATCAGCATACTGATCCTCAACATACTGATATTTTTTATAAAAGACTGGAAACATCTTATGGACTTTTTGCTGAAAATGGAAAAAATAAATTGGTGATTTATGGATTTGCTGATTAAAAAGGGGTTGAATATGGGAAGAAGAGAACCATGTTGCAGTGTTAAAGATGGAGATGAACTTGTTTGTAACTGCTGTAAAGAAGATCTGAAGTTGCTTCTTTATATACCTTTTCTTTTTTTTTTTCTACCTGCACTGTCTTTTCTACTTTTTATTTTATCTTTTATCTCTTTCTTTTTTAATTTGACTCTATATAATTTCATGTTCATCTTTTACTTATGGGAAAATCTTTAATAAAAATTACATATATTAAAAATACTGATGATATTTAACCCCATGCTAGCAGATAATCCTACCCAGTGGTTTCATGTAGATGTTATATAGCAGCAGGGAGAGAGTCAAGCCCCGCGGCACCCCAGAAAGCAAAGGCCTGGGGCTGACCTCTCCCTGCCTATCAACACTCATTGGAATCAGCCTCAGAGGAAGGATAAGAACCAGTTAAGGCAACTCACTCCTAACCCCCTCAGCCAGTGCCAAAGTATACCATGATAGATGGTATCAAAAGCCACTGAGAGATCACGAAGCGCCAGAGTGGATATACTGCCCTTATCCTGAGACTGCCAAGGGTATCTATAAGTGCAGTCAATGTTGTCTCAATGCTATATCCCAACCTAAACTCCAGCTGCAACAGGTCCAGATAATCTACTTCCTCCAAAGCCCTTCCCAAAAAAGAAAGGTTGAGGACTGGACAAAAATTGTCCAATACAGTAAGTTAATTATGTTAACCCCCAAGATTTTCAAAAGAGTTATTAAACTAGGTGGATTCACATGGTAGTAAAACACTTTCCCAACTGAAAATGAGAAACTGTATTGAAGGTTCTATGAGTAATGCTGGATAGCAGAATGAAGAACTATAATTACAGATTAGGCAACATTCATTTGCTTATCCGTCCATAGCTAATAGATGAGTTTAAACACAGGAATTTATATAAGTATCTAGATTTCTGAACTGCTTCCCAATTTTAGTTGCTGAATAGACAACTAAATAGACAATTTAGTTGCTGAAAGATAGACAACCGGACATTTTCCACAAGTTTTGAACGATAACTATAGTTTCTTACCTTCTCATACTTGCAGGGCTGATTGGGGCTGAAATCCTAAAGAATTGGAAGACACCAGATTGCCTATCCTGGATAAGCACTATAGCAGGTTATAACATTTACAAGTTCTAGGAATTGTATCACTGCTGTCAAGTCATCAGAGGTATTGAAGGACGTATTCCTTCAAAGTCTTGTCTTTACTATTTTCATCACTAAGTACAATAGATGTTTGGAGCAAATTCAAAGAGCCTCATCCACAGGATTTTGTGATCCTGTTGTTTTCCTCAACTTGTTTATCCTTAGCAGAAATCTCTAATAGTATTGCAACAGCAGCTTTTGGAGAAAATTGAAGGTTGTGTGGATTTTCTATAACAAGATGAAAAAAAGATTTACTGTAAAACCTATCTATCTAACTTCACCACCCTCTATTTATTTATTTAAAAGATTTGTATGGCCAGCCATCTAACAACACAACTCTAGGCAGCTCACTACAACAATTCTTCCCACTTTTCACCCCACAGGGCAGTAATTCCAATCTGAACAGCAAACTTTGGGTGTTAGACTTGAGAAAAACACACACACACACACACATAAAAAGAAATTATGGTGTGAAAGAGCTAACTTGATACATTGTATTAGGACTGGACATTAATGCCATTGACTTTGGTTTGCAGTAGCTCCTAGGCCTTCAAATCATCTTTTGTTCCTGTGTTGTTGTTTCAATCCCCAAAAATGTATTAAATGCAACATAATTAGGTTTTAACAAATCTGCACATGTACAGGTGAAATTCGAAAAATTAGAATGTCATGCAAATGTTCATTTATGTCAGTATGGCAACTCAAAAGGTGAAACCAATATATGAGATAGACGCATTACATGCAAAGCGAGATATGTCAAGCCTTACTTTGGTATAATTGTGATGATTGTGGCGTACACCTTATGAAAACCCCAAATTCACAATCTCAGAAAATTAGAATAGTGTGAAAAGGTTCAATATTCTAGGCTCAAAGTGTCCCACTCTAAGCAGCTAATGAATCCATAACACCTGCAAAGGGTTCCTGAGCCTTTCAATGGTCTCTCAGGCTGGTTCAGTAGGAATCACAAGCATGGGAAAGACTGCTGACCTGACAGTTGTGCAGAAAACCATCATTGACACCCTCCATAAGGAGGGAAAGCCCCAAAAGGTAATTGCAAAAGAAGTTGGATGTTCCCAAAGTGCTGTATCAAAGCACATCAATAGAAGGTTATGTGGAAGGGAAAAGTGTGGGAGAAAAAGGTGCACAAGCAGCAGGGATGACCGCAGCCTTGAAAGGATTGTCAGGAAAAGGCCATTCAAAAGTGTTGGGGACTTTCACAAGGAGTGGACTGAGGCTGGAGTTAGTGCATCAAGAGCCACCACACACAGACAGATCCTGGACATGGGCTTCAAATGTCGTATTCCTCTTGTCAAGCCGCTCCTGAACAACAAACAACGTCAGAAGCGTCTTACCTGGGCTACATAAAAAAAGAACTGGTCTGTTGCCCAGTGGTCCAAAGTCCTCTTTTCTGATGAGAGCAACTTTTGCATCTCATTTGGGAACCAAGGACCCAGAGTCTGGAGGAAGAATGGAGAGGCACATAATGCATGATGCTTGAAGTCCAGTGTGAAGTTTCCACAGTCTGTGTTGATTTGGGGAGCCATGTCATCTGCTGGTGTTGGTCCACTGTGCTTCATTAAGTCCAGGGTCAACGCAGCCATCTACCAGGAGATTTTGTAGCACTTCATGCTTCCTTCCGCAGACGAGCTTTATGGGGATGCTGACTTCATTTTCCAGCAGGACTTGGCACCTGCCCACACTACCAAAAGTACCAAAACCTGCTTCAATGACCATGGGATTACTGTGCTTGATTGGCCAGCAAACTCGCCTGCCCTGAACCCCATAGAGAATCTATGGGGCATTGCCAAGAGAAAGATGAGGGACATGAGACCGAACAATGCAGCGGAGCTGAAGGCCGCTATTGAAGCATCCTGGTCTTCCATAACACCTCAGCAGTGCCGCAGGCTGATAGCATCCATGCCATGCCGCATTGCGGCAGTCATTGCTGCAAAAGGGGCCCAAACCAAGTACTGAGTACATATGCATGCTTATACTTTGCAGAGGTCCAATATTGTTCTATTTCCAATCCTTGTGTTATTGATGTCATGTAATATTCTAATTTTCTGAGATTGTGAATTTGGGGTTTTCATAAGCTATATGCCATAATCATCACAATTATACCAAAGTAAGGCTTGACATATCTCGCTTTGCATGTAATGCGTCTATCTCATATATTGGTTTCACCTTTTGAGTTGCCATACTGACATAAATGAACATTTGCACGATATTCTAATTTTTCGAGTTTCACCTGTACAGTATACCCATCATTCTGTTCCATTTCAGAATAAGTAGAAATTTATACAGAATGCAGAAAAGGAGTAAAAATGGTAAGTTAAAAAAAAAATAAGGGCAGAGGATACAAAGAAAAGGAAATATAACTAAAATTAGTTTATACCAAAACCATTCACTATGCTTTTCTATTTGAACAAATCATGCTTGCTTCTACCATATACATTGCTTCATGCATGTATGCTTATGTTTTATGCTTTAAATTTCTCATCTTCTCTTTTTTAAGTTCTCATCGATAACTGTGACAGCCAGTCCTCACACAGTCAGAATCAAAACACCTAATACAAGACTAGTCCGTTACTTAAACAAGAGACAGATGGAAATCCTCCAACCTGACCAAAAGAAGAATGGCTTCAAGCTTATTGTACTACACAGAGAGGTTATATGCCTCTCCTTCTATTTTCTATAAATATTCCTTTTTCTTTTTAATGTGTTAGAAAACTCAGTATGTATCCAAACTAGTCTCTTTAAATGAGTCCCATTTTTCTTTTTCGTAGGAATTATTTGTAATTGTCCCTTCAGTATCTCATTCCACAGGATTTCTCATCCTTCCTGGACAATTTTCAAGCCACTGGATCTGGCCAGCTTCATCAAAATCTAGTTTTCTAAAATCTTATATTTTCTATTTCTCCCTCTCTTGATATCATAAACTAAAGAGTACATGGTTACTTTCTTCCAAGGTTCCATTCTCCTTCACTCCTTCAGTCAATTTTTCCCCACTTTTAAGAACTAGCCCAGGATAATAGTCCTCTCCTTAGTAAACATATCTGGGTACAGAAATTCATCTATTTGATATTGTAGAGTGCGTTCTTTTAGAGTGCCAGAGGGTGGGAATGGATAGAAAGGAACAGACACACGCATGTGGCTAATGAGTGAATATAGTGCTGTTTATTATTATACAAGTGTAGAGCAAAGTGTATTTACAATATCTTTGGTGTATAAGTGCTTATCTCAAATATGTATTCTAATACCTACTTAATACTTAACTAAACAACATAAATTTCTAATGCAGTGCTTATCATACAAACTGCTTCACTGCTAGTTTCTTCATCCCATGCTACCATGTCAACAGGCTTAGGAATACTAACAGCTTCTCTTCTTAACACTCTCTTGCCCAGTTCTCCAGCACCCACACCATGTGGAGTTTGCTATGGCACCATTTAGAGTCCAGGGCTGTGTCTTCTTTCCGCTGGCTTTTCTCTGCAGGTTCTTCTTGGGGTTCAGCTGTTTCAGGCACCCTCTCAGTTCTTCTCCCTAGCCATGGATCCTCTGGTTTCTTCTATACTTCTTTCCTTTGAACCCTATGTGCCAATCTTCAGGTACTTCTAAAGAGTCTTCAACCCTTCCCCACCCCACCACTCCCCACTTTCCTCACCAAGTACCTATGTATCTAAGCTGGGCAGTGGATAGACCACTGCAGAGGGAAAAAAATGTGATAGTTTCAGAGCAGTTAATCCTTCCACAAGCAGTTAATAACAGATCCAGCTAATAACCTCTTAGCAACCATTTGTTTGGAAAAAGCTGACTTAAACCAGCTTAACAAACTTTGTAGTTTTCCTCAAGAAAAGACATATTGTACTTTAAAGTCAGTTTTTATATTTTATATTCTATATCTTTGAAGTCAGTTTCTAAATGTATCCAATAGATAGTTTTGGCAGAATGCATCTCAAAGAGATGACAGAATTTTGCTAAATTCATTGATTCCACATCCCTCTCCTGCTTTCTAAAATGAAGATATTGAGGCTTTGTTTCAAACATACCCATGTCTTGTTTTCCATGTCTGTTGACCACTGATTGGTGTCATGAAGAGTTGTCCTTCTGTATTGATGCAAACAACTTTATAATCTGTACCAAAACTGATAAAGTGAACTTGAAGTTTAGAAGTAAAGATTTTGTAACGGAAGATCCTGAAATATCTTTGCATAACTCCTTGCAGAAAGAGTGGATTTGTTTAAACTGCTGTCAAATAAGGAGCAGGTTGAAGTTCTTAGGAAACGGAAAGAGTTGACGCACTTTCTATTATCTATCTTCTGAAATATGGACTTACTTGAAAATACAATTTAGTCTAGCTCTCGAACTATGAATGCAGATGAACAATGGCAAGAAAAGCAAATCAGTTTTAGAAGCAGATCATCAACAATTGATCAGTATGTCACAATTTTTTGACTAAGTATTATGACCACCATCAAAATATTCCTTATGTCACCTTTATTGACTTGAAGGCAGCATTTGATTCAATACCTAAGGAGAGGCTGTGGGCAAAATTAGCACCCTCACCTTAGATTGCTGATTATTTCAATTAATTAATACTTTTCTGCATGTTAGGTGAAAATATGCTAGTTAAAGTTCTAACTAAAACTATAATCCTTGGAGCTCCTTAATTCTTGCTAAGAAGCATGCTTCTTCCTAGAAAAAAAGCATTGCTCAGACTTAAATTACTGTGATCTTGGTTACTGTACAAACCCAGAAAAGAGTCATCCAACAGATACAGCAAGGATGTCCACATTGGATCCAAAGTACCCTCTTCAGATCAGAAATACTGTATACTTCTACTTGCCATTTTTTGTTCTTGGGGGAAGTATAGAAATACGCCTTTACAAGACTACCTTTGCCCCTTTTCTCTAAATCATCATTCATACAATATTTTTTTTCTGTCACATTCCTTGCACATTTGGTTCACATTACATCATCTAGCTTCAAGCCAAACTACATTTCCAAATTTTACTTTTTGTCTACTTCTTGCACATTCTTTTTTCAGAATTCTGCCAAAGATTTTCCCAAGCACAAACAAATTCAACAAACTAATTCAATAAACTAATTTAACAAACTAATTCACCTCTACTTCTGCTTTAACTCTTGCCAACTTTCCCTTTGTATATGGAAATAATAATGGCATTCTTCCAATCATCAAACAGAGATGCAGTTTTATATACATGTCAAGCCAGTTCCACAGCTACTCCATAAGCAAACCACATATAGATCATTCTCCAGCTTAGTTGGACAACTTCTACCAACTCTCAGACCTCTTCTTAGGTTAGGAAAAATTTGCCATATATTTGAGAAGTTTCAGTTCTATCCTAAATAATTTTATCACTTCTATTTTTAAATCTATTCATTTCATCTCTGTTAAGCCCTCTTCACACAATTCACAAATTTCCATATGATAGAGGGTATGCAATCTACCAACCTATGGATTCCTACTTTAATACATTTAAATACTCCTATTTAACATCTACATGAAACCACTGGATGAGATCATCTGGCACCATGGGATGAGGTACCATCAGTATGCTGATGATACTCAACTATATATCCCCATCCCAGGTAACTTAAGTGATGCTGTGGCTACCCTCTCATGGAGCCTGGAGTTGTAGGGGCTGGGATGGGGGACAGCAGGCTTCAACTAAACCCTGGTAAGACAGAGTGGCTGTGGGTACAGGGAGCCTCAAGATCTAGGAGCTTATCAACCTTGGTTCTTGATGGGATTCCAGTACCCCAGACAAACCCGGTGCATAATCTGGGGGTCCTCCTAGACTCGCGAATCCTGTTTGAAGAGCAGGTGGCAGTTGTGGCTAGGAGGGCCTTTGTGCAACTTCATGTTGTGCATCAGTTACACCCTTTCCTGGATTGGGAGGGCCTCTGCATGGTCACTCATGCCCTGGTCACCTCCCGGTTGGATTACTGCAATGCGCTCTACATGGGGCTACCCTTGAAGAGTATCCAGAAGCCACAGCTCACACAAAATGCAGCGGCACGGACAGTTTTGAATGCCCCCGAAGGGCACATATAACACCTCTGTTATGCGAGCTGCATTGGTTGCCGATTGGCTTCCAGGTCCAATTCAAAGTGTTGGTTATTACCTTTAAAGCCCTTCATGGCACAGGACCAGGTTATCTAAGGAGCCGTCTCACCCCCATTATATCAGCCCACCCCACTTGGTCCGGCAGAATGGGCATGCTGTGGACCCCACCAGTCAAGGAAGTTTGGCTGGTGGGGTCTAGGAAGAGGGTCTTTTCTGCCATGGCCCCTGCCCTGTGGAACAACTTACCACCTGAGGTACTTTGCACCCCCACTTTCATGGCCTTCAAGAAGAGTGTGAAATCTTGTCTATGCCAGATGGTCTGGGGACTGGATGGGGGTTCACACCATTGGAATTGGCTTGTGGGGTAATTGGTTCTGCCCCCAACCTCTGTCATCTTGAATTATATAGTCTTTTTATGTATATAGTCTTTTTATACAGTATTATGGATATTTATTTTTTACCATTTTTAATATTTGATTTTAATAGTGAGCCACCCAGAGTCACCCTCTGGGGGAGATAGGCAGCATATAAATGTAATAAATAAATAAATAAATACAACAACCTATATGATACCAATTCACAGTTTCTGATATGCATTTTAATCATTTCATTCACAATTAAACCTATCATTTCATTTTTCCCTGCATGTTTTCTACATCACTCCACAAACTCAGACTACCTTTCATATATGTTACATCCTCCCTTTCACAGATAGATGATATACCTATTCTTCTTTCTTTCTTTCTTTCTTTCTTTCTTTCATTCATTCTGTTTCCTATTTATTCCTTTTACACTGCTGGTCACAGTCTTCCATATGCCATGGTCATTACCAGATAGACCCATAAATATTGATCTCCACTCCCCATGATGTCTTTGGTGAACTGAGGCTTTCATATGAATTCCAGCAAGATGGTGATGTGCTAAGGCCCAATTTATTTCCCACTCTCCCCAAAGCTGTGCAAACCATACTCTTGGATTGTTTTGAAGAGAGCTGATAAGTAAAACTACTAAGTATATTGTTCTCTGCACTCTTGCTAATAAGAGAAAATAAAAATACTTCATATGCCCAGAAAGCAGACTCTTTCTTCTCTCCTTCTTTTCCTATGGTGCAGACTTCCCTTGAACAGCAACCCATGCAAGGTTGGCTTTTGGAGAAGCAGTTACAATGGTGGAAAATGATGCTTCAGTTGAGAAATTATCTACAACCTTTCATGTGGTGGGGGGGAGAATCTAGAACTCCCCATTCAAATGGGGTATACAGAGAGCTATTTTAACCCCGGAAATTCCATTTGATTAAGCTAGTAATTTTAAGATTCCTGTAATGTTACAAGTAATAAATTGCAGTTTGTCAGAATATTCTGATAAAATTGATAACATAAAAAAATACTCTGAAATTAAGAAGTTAAAGTAATAAGAAGCTAAAGATAAGACAAATGAGAAATTGATTGCAGTTTAAGCTGCTCAAAACAAAACAAGATATAAAGAACTGATGGCCTGCCAGGAAGCTTTCAACCATATCCAAAGTCAAGCAAGCGAAAAAAACACCCTCTACTTAATTTTGTCTAGTACATAAACAGTCCCTAGAAGATGCCACAGCAAAGTGCTTTTGGACCGTGTTTCAGATACACTGTGCTGAATTTATTGAGTCACCTAATTGTGTCTCTTCTAAATACAGGTGCTTGCAATCTCCAGATCCTGTTGATATTGAACTTTTTGGGGCTTTGATTGTGACAAGTTAAATGTAATTAAATTATATCAAGAATTCCTTTAAGCCCCTTAATTTTAATTTGGTATTGGAATATATATTTGGTATTAATGTTACATTATTCATATGGGGGTTGGTTTTTAAATAGAATTTTAAAAGCATTACAATCTATTTAAAAACTACAAAAAGAGACTTTCACATACTGTTTGTGTGTGTGTCTGTGTCTGTGTGTCTGTGTGTGTGGGTCTATAATAGACTAGGTTGGGTTTTGTTTTTGTTTTTTAGTGCTTTCAAGTCAGTGTTGACTCCTGGCAACTGCCTGGACTAGTCCCTGCACTTTTCTTGGCAAGACTTTAGAAGTGGTTTGCCATTGCCTCCTTCCTAACACTGAGAGAGAGTGACTGGCCCAAGGTCACCCAGCTGGTTTCATGCCTAAGGTGGGACTAGAACTCACAGTCTCCTGGTTTCTAGCCTGGTGCATTAACCACTACCCCAAACTGGCTCTAATAGACTAGGTTACTGGCCTTAATTGTACTAATGTCACATGAAACAATTCCTGATAAAGGTAATAGTAGTACCAATTTCAGGACTTTTTTTGAAAACATCCCTCAAGACATAGGTATCCACAGCTCTGGTTTTGGATGATATTTTGATGAAAGTAGCATTGCATCATTCCTATTTGTTCCGCCCCTTTGAGGCATGTGTGCAATGGCATGATGCATATACATATCATGATGCTTGCATCACGATGGCCCATCACTGCTTTCATCAGACTGGCTGAATTTTACATCCCTCTGGAGGCTGCCACCATAAAAGCAATCAAACTCCAATTTTTACCTAAATTACATGCTTACACCATGTAAACTAATAGCTCTAAGATACAAATTACCTTGCAAGCCAACACACTGTTACCCACATCCCACTTACTAGGAAGCATATGCTGACAATTTCTCAGGACACTCTGATTTAATATATTTTGCATTAGCAAATTGTCTTGATTCCCTTTTCTTATTGGTGCTACCAATAGTCACAATATTTAGATACTCACAACTTATTAGAAACCCTAATGTCCTATTCAAATGCCACACATAGACTTCAATGATGCTTGCACAGACTACCATGGTACAAAGGAAGCAAATCCGTGGAATAGAAGTATTCACATACCAGGCTTTTTGACAGAGCAAAACTGTCAGTGGAGTTACAGCATGATTTAGTCTGATGTAGTATCTTTGTTTGGTAAACAGTCATGTGATGCATGGATTAAAATGCAGCCACCCAAGATCAGATCTGTCTTTAAAAATCACTCCCCACATAGGCAAATATTTAATTCATGGTCTAAAATTCAGTGCAGGATAAATTAGTCAACTTACATTTGCAGGGACATGCATATCTAATGCTTTCTAAATATCCTGAGCAATCAAATTTACCACGTCTTCAATACAAGATCCAAAAACAGCAGCCTCTCCTTGGAGGACAAAGAAACTGCTGTAGTCATCCTCATTACTGTTTAATGCTTTGCCAAACAATCAATTTCGAAAGATTCTGAGAGCACACAAAATTCTTTTGAAACAGCCAAATTACTCCTGTCCTGGAAAACTTCCTTTTAATCAAAAGCAGCCAAATAGTATTTCATCAAGAACCTTTGGCTGACATTCTTTATGGAAAGATAAGCAAGGCCAGTCTTTAGTACAGACCATCTGTCCTGTGTGTGAAGAAAGATTAGTGTTGTTTAAAGTTTATAATAACCTTGCATTAAATCCTGAAGCGGGATGACCATTTATTATTGCTAGCCGTCTTACACACATTTCACAGTACTGACAAGTTTGTCAACTGTTTATATTGCCTAATGGTTGTTCATAAATCTATGCTTGGTCCCAAAGGCTTTTGGAATACAACAGGGATATCAATGCAATTCCACTTACCTTTTCATTGTTGCCTGAAAAACTACTGGTAAATTCAGAAACTTGCTTTATTATTCGAAGACAGATCTCCCAAGTCTTATTTATTCTCAGCCTGGATTTTTCTTTTCTAATGGACAATTTCAAATAGAGAACTTCAAAAGGGGATTTTAGTATTTAAAGGAAATTTCCTTCTGTTATGCAAATGTGAAGCTTCATCAGTGGGGCAGAAATTGCATGGGTTATCAACTAGGAACTTGACAATCACGGGTTCTTCCTCTACCATGAGTAGGGAAGTTTAAAGTACATCATATCATAGTCACAAAATGTTGAGGGAGGAGTTGCCTATTCTGGCTGCAATGGTGGATATAGTAGGTCATGTAATATTTATTTGTAATAGACAAAATGGTAAGGATACTTGCACCTTTCTAGCCTCCCAGGATACTCTCTACCAAGACTGTGCAAAGTTTTAAAGGATAATTTGATTCAACAAAAATTTGTGGGAAAATTTGTTCAAAACTGCTTTGTGATGTGGGTCCTCACATCTAAAAGCAATCAACTTGCTTCACTTCAAGGAAGCCCATCAATTTCAATAGCTGGAACATGTTTCTACATATGTACAGTGTAAAATCCTACATTCTACCACTCCAACCTTGTTGTTTGAAATGAGTATTCTTTTAAATAAAGCATTGGGTTTGCCTTTTTGTTTTTGTAAGGACAATGGGGTCAATATGAGGCTTAGAACTTCCTGACAATAAGAAACTGATGGTGGTTGCTTTCCAATTTTTTTAACCATTTAAGCATCCTAAAAGAAGCAGAATCAAGGTCAGATGAGATATGAAACCAAAATTGTGTTCATGGCCCTTAATTTATTGCTCCCTATAAGGAAAGATTTGTCTTCCCTATAAGGAAAGATTACAGCCTTACTGTAGGTAAGACTATATAGGAAAACCATGAAGTTTGCCCAGTGTAGGAAACTGAACAGACTCTGTGAGTGAATCTAGATTTACCTAATGACACAAAGTATTGTGACATTCAAGATAAACAAAATTCATAATTCAATTATGTAATTTGTTTCTATGAGATGTAGTAATGGCCACCAACTTGGAGCTTTTGTTAGGTGCCTTCCATGTGAATTGTCTATCCTATCAGTGGTTGCAATTCATGAAAATTACAGGATCAGAGCCAGCATACGTAATACCAATTGCTAAGAAAAAAC
This sequence comes from Liasis olivaceus, assembly GCA_030867105.1. NCBI lineage: Eukaryota > Metazoa > Chordata > Lepidosauria > Squamata > Pythonidae > Liasis > Liasis olivaceus. Next base: position 46,719,917 of record CM061354.1, on the reverse strand, counting down.
AGTACAAGAAGAGTGTTCCATCTAGACAGCCTGGATAGGCTCTTCTTACCTCTTTAAATCTGGATGACACTTTCGCATCAACCACCTTGGACCAAACAGACACATTTGCTTTTAACTAAGGCTCAGTTATGGAAATGTTATAGATCTAACAATATTTGCACATGGCAACAGAAAAGTCTCAACAATAGTTCCTTTTTTCCCCAAGGCCTAAATATTTTTCAGACTTATTAGGCTTTCAAGAAAGACTCTACTGAGGGCAAGTTGACATTCATTCAGATTAGTGAAAAGGCTTATCATTGCTTATCTTAGATTCCATTGTTAGTTAAGTGCATTAGATGGTGAAAAGCAATGAACCATACCGATTTCTCATTTATGGAGGGCTGATTACAGACAATTAATACATATTAAGCAATAACTGGTATTACTACATGAATGCATAACTTTTCACAAAGAAAGCAAATGCAGGTTTGATTTTTATATATTTTTATATTTCATTCAAGCAGCAGCAATTGACTCTCCTTACATCTCCACACACATTTCTAAAAGTTCTGATTTTTAGAAAGATCAAGAGAGTTCTGCCCATTTATCCTTATTATTTTATTTCTAAGATATCACTTAATTCTTATTTATTTCATATATTTTTGTGGGTTTAATAAGAAATATTTTGAAAATGTTCTTTTTGTTCTTCCAACAAGAACATCTCTTCATTTTTTTATAGTTGCTGGGTCAGAATTTGTTCCAAGAGAAGTATGAGCATGTAAATCTTATCCAAAAAGTTCTATACAATGAAACATAAAGAGGTTTAAATTTTTATTAAAAAGTTATATTTAGTGTAATCATATTTTTAAAGGCTAAGAGCACTTGTGTTCTATTCATCAAACTTATTTCAACGTTGCCAGTTCCCTGGTAAACCACATGGCTTGACTTTCTCTGCAGCTCTGTAACTTGTTATTGGGAAGGAAATGGTTTGCCCTTTTATGAACATTTTGCCTCAATCAATACTGAAGAAGAAAAAAAAATTGATATGATTGGAAATGAGTCGTTTCACCCATGAAGCAGCTTGTAGTATTGGAGCCAATGTAGACATTTGCTTTTGTGTCTGAGAGAGAGGGGGTGGGATTTGGCATAAGCAGAATTGGAGTGGGCAGCCCACTTGAAATGGTCTATGATTTCTGCCTCAATTCTCCTTGCAGATATCAATTCAGTGAATTTGACTTTGAGGCCCCCTGCTCAAATGTTTATGAAAAATCAAAAGCAGCTCCAATCAAACAGATTGAAGCCTTTGAAAAATTCAGTTGTGTAGAAATATAATCAAAGATAGAAAATTTGATTATATTCTCATGATATGGTAAGAAATCTGTATTAGTTTGAATGTTTTAGCATACTTGATTCCTCTTATATCTTTGTATTCCTTCTCCTCCTCCTTCTCTTCCTCCTCCTCTTCCATCAGCATGAGAGAACAAGAGCAACAAAAAGAAACCAAGAGAAATGTTAAAACTGAACAAAAAGCATGCACCAGAATCAACAAATTGCTCTCAGATCCATTTTAATGAGAAGCATCCAGTCAGTAATATATTCTAAACAACATTTAATTGCCTGCTTAGTTTTCTTTATTTTTGTAAAATGGACTCAAAAGCAACCATACTTCATATTGCCAATTTTCCATAATTAACAGGAAAAAAGTCTGTCCTCCCGTTTCCCGCCCTCCCCGGCACAGATACACAAACTGTGGGGCCCTTGAAACAAAGAAGAGAAATGATGTACTTTGCTTGCAAAAGGGAACATACTCTTTTAATGGGGGGAGGGAGAAAAAAGCAAAGGTGGGCCTGGAGCCAAGTGTTTTGTATATACTTGGCAGAACTTCTGTACCCTGCATTGTCTGCATAGTCCGTAGGGGAGCAGCCATATTTTTAATAGGAAAAATCATGGAAACACAAAAGTAACCTTTCAAGAATTCTATAAATTATAACAAAAGATAGAGCTAGATATATTAACAGCCAAAAGTAAATGGATATGCTTCCTTCTTAGCTGCATTTTTCCTGAAAATCAATATTGGGTGTAAAGAGAGACTAATGAATCAAGAGCCGTGATTATGGACCCTTGTGATCCAACTAACACATTATTAACCCCTAGATTTATTAGGCTGATTTCAGAGACCAGCAGCTCCCTTCATACTAACAGGAGACAGTCATCTGGAATCCAAACTGCTGCCTAGCTGGTATCTCTTGTGTATCTTTTGGTACAATGCTGCCCTCCTGTGGGAAAAAACCCACATCTGGTACTGTGCCGGTTTTCAAATGACATTTAGGTCAAAATTTTCTGAGGATACAAAGATCAAAATCAAGTCAAGCCAAATCTGCCTCTGGTGACATAATGTCCTATCATAAAATGCTTACAAATGTTCTGAATGTCTCCCCAGATTTGGAGTTTCCAAATTTTGCATAAGAATAATTTCACACTCTAATGTGAATCCAGCAATATTCATAAGCCTGTCTGAACTCAATGGAATTTACTGCTAAATAGAGGTATAGGGTTGCTTTGTTAAACTCTTGGCAATGTGTCAGTTCCCCTTTTTCCTGTATACCCTTGAATATATCAACTATCTACTACTTCTGTCTTTCACAATTCTCCTGTACAGTCATATCATGTTGTTTCATTTTATCCATCATTCATCATTCTTTTAGCCATCTATAGTTGTACAACATTTCTCTTAATTCACCTTTTTTCATTTTATTTGTTGCTTTGGGTTGGAACCCACAATGTTATAGTGAACTAGAATTAATTAGTTCTTTCACCTTTATAATGTATAAATTGGGCTAATATTAATTTACTGGAAAGGAAATTGATATAAACAGCACAAGCAATTAGGCACAACTAAAATCATGTAATTTAACATTTCGACTGATAATATCAATCCATGACAATCATGAGGGTCAGGAGAACTATAGAGATGATAAAGGATGTATAAAACAGGTCACAAAGGAATACTGAATAACCTGGCTATGTTAAGCCTAGAAATAGAAAAAAAAACTCCATTGAAATCAATCAAATATCTTAATATCAGAAAGTCAAGTTGGGCTTAAGCCGTATCAGGCTTTGTGTACTAAACTGAGGGTCTTGAATATGGCTCAGAAAACCAGTGCAGCTCGTTCAACACTTCTGTACATGGGGAAAAGTGAAGATACTGAATGCAAAAATTACAACTTCCTTTGTCCACTATCTGCATATTGCAAAAGATCTTGTATGCTTCTTTTTTTTTTTTTTATCTGCTTAACAGTCATTACTGACCCTGCAGTGACCGCCCCCTTGCGGTTTTCAAGGCAATTGCATCTTTCTAGTTTTGGAATTAGACTTTGCCAGAGCCTAATTCCTAGAGCGTCAGCCCAGCTGGCAGCACAGGAGGCGGGATTTCCGTTGCTTCGCGCCCCTTTTTCGGACGAGCGCGGTTTCGCGCTTTTTACCGGCAACTTGTCCCGTCTCTCTGTTGAGCCGCTGCCAGCATTTTTCCTCCCACCGGAGTGAGAGTACTCGTTTTTCGATCTGCTGAGTTGGCAGAAGCTGCGGGTATAGAAACAAGAGCTCACCTTGTTAACGCGAGGCTGGACTCGAACCGCTGAAGCTTTCAGCCATTTCTGGCCGGCACTTTCAGCGTCATTAAGCCGCTGCGCCACCGCGTCCCCCTGTATGCTTCTAGGAGTTCTCAAATCCTCCAAGGAACACAATCACAGAAATGTGCAAATGAAGTCCATAGGATATTTTCCAACTTATCTTCCCAAAATGAAATGGAAGCTTTCCAGGACCCAAAGCAGCCTAAACACTACTCTGCAAAGTACATCACTCTCTTCATGTCCTCTAAAGGAGCCCCAATAACATCCACCATGGTATTTTGTTTCACATTTGGTTTGCAATATAGGATTTCCAATATTCCAGCATGTCATTTCTACTTTTTCAGGATATTATGGGCAATTCTGCAGTGCAGTCTTAAGCTGCCCAAATTCTGCCCTAGGCTGGATTGTAAACCCACTGAAGAAAATTCCATTCAGACTGCGTTGCCTGGGTAGCAGTGCTGGCCAAATACTTAGTCTAGACTGCAAATTACCACGGGTCCTCATTGGATGTCCTTTGCTGCTACAGTTTCCCAGTCCTGCATAATCACCATGTTACCCTGCCTGTGTGGACATTCCCACCTAAAGTCCACAATGTCCTACTTCCCAAGTGCTGTCAGAGCATGCCTGTAGAGAAGAGTTCTTGGTATCCAGGGAACTTTTCTACAGTGCTTTGTTATTCCAAGCAAGCCATGACCCATCCCCAACATCCTGCACTGCATTCTCTGATTAATGTTAAATAAGTTGTAGTAATAAAGCTTAATGATACTACTAATGAAAGAAATGGTACTAGTAAAGTGCAGTGTTGCAAGGTAGCATTGTAGCACATGTGAACTAGTTACGGTATGGCAATGATGACTCATTAAAACTTTCATCAAAGCCAGTTGCTGCTTCATCATTTATTAAAGACAGAAAAGTGGTCTCATGATAGAGACATTTCTTGTATTCCTAAAAAGGAGCTCTTCTAGAAAATGAGATACTGTGGAAGTGAAAAGAGGACTGCAGCTTCTCAGCAGTCAACTGATAGACCTGATGAAAGGAAGAACCCCTGGTTTGTCATGTCAGCATTTGTTTTCTTTTAAAAAAATGGGGAGAAAAAGTAACCACTAGTCTGGAGCACAGACTGGATCTATTCAATAGTTTACATATTCTTGCATCCCAGGGCCCAGTAACTGTGCTGTGCATAGACCAGTGACTGCAGGGCAGGAGGTGTTCCTTTCATAGGCCTCAGCAGCTAATTGGAGTAGAGAGTTTGTTTAAAAGGAATTGAAGAACACTACATGAACTGGGTAGCACGGCTTAAGCCAGCATGATACAGATACCACTACTTCTGATGGAAGACCAGAAAACACAGGCAAAGCTTGTATTAGCTTCTGACTGGGGGTGAGTTGAGGGTGACAACATGTGCTGCTGTCCTCCAAAAATGGTGGGTATCTTGTGGTCACGCTGCAGCAAGCTGGAAGTGTGGATCTGCTCTAAGAGAAGAAATAAGAGAGTTGAAATCATTCTGGTTGAGTATCCTTCTTCAGTATTCTTCATCTTTGTTCTTTTAGCCTGTCATCTAAATGATTCATCCTAATCTAAATGATAAGACTTAATTTCTTGACAACCTAAATTCAGGGGAAAAACATACTTTATATAAGGAGTATGTTAACGCTGGAAATCCAACCTGGATGAAAGACGTCTGAAGCCACTGTTCCATTTACCTTAACCTACTCACTGGAAAAAGTGGACACCAAGTTATCAGATCAGGCAGGCATCTTGGGAGCCAAATGCCATAGCCAACCCCAGTGGAGGAAATGGGGGTGAGAGCATCTATTAATAGGGAGGAGGAGGAGGAGGAAAGAAGAATAGTTGTGAAAAAATGGGAAGCAGGATGAAAGGTAAATGAGAGACCAAGGGGCAGAGCAGGGAATGAAAGCAGCAAAGTGGAAAGCAATAGCTGGAGACCACAAAGCAGATGAAAATGATTTTGTCCTGGGACCAACTAGAGGTATTGCATAGATCAGAGATACAGGTTATTTGTTTAGGATCCATGTTCCAGTCCACAGAAACTATACCAGCATAACATTTGCAGTCCCTCTGCCAGTCACCTGAGTACCCTTCAAAGCAGTGGGTGACAAAGCCTAACAAATTTTACACATCTTAACCCTGTCATTTGGTTATGTCAACTACAATAATGCTTGAATAAGTAATGATTTAAGCCTGTCTCACGGGTGGGGAGGGGGGAGGGGGGATGAGGGCAGTATTGCATGGTCCTGCCCCCTGAGAAGCATGAGAGTGAGGCCACAGAGAACTCCTCCCTCTGAGCCATGCAACACAAGCAAAATGCCACTTTGAAGTTTGAATTTATAGGCTCTGACTTGAAGGGCTATATTGGATTTACATAAGGAAATGCCTATCCATCTGAAAAAGTGTGTGCTTTTATTACTTGATATACAAGGGCAAATACAATAAAATAAAATATATCCATGCATCGAGAAATATTTGGAACTACAGCACAAGAGTTTAGTTGTTCCCCTTCTCATGGATGGATTGCCCCTTGAGTAATGGAAGAATTTAACAATGACTTCAAAATCAAAGATCTTTCCTGAAATTTACAGGAAGCTTCTTGATTTAAAATGATAGGATTTAAAATATTGTCACTGGATCAAAGCTGAACATTCTGGTCAAGTTAATGACCTTTTTAAAATAGGGTACCGGCTGCTCCCATAACTGCTTTTCAAAGTGAAATTTTCTCCCGCCTGTGTTTTGCAGTTGGTCTCTTTGGGAAATTGATGGGGGAGGGAAAGACTGTTCCTTAATACCTTTTTCTAGAAGCTGTGTTTCAAATGCAGTCATTTTATATATGTTCTTTTGAGAATAAGGTTTAAAAAAGAAATCTTATTTTCCCATACTACTAGATGTTTGTTTGCTTTACTGAAAGTTGGGGATCTAATTTCAGCAGCTTACTAGTATTAAATGTTAGCATTCCTTGAATGATGATATTAGGGTTGTACAGCACTTCAGATTCAAAGGCAAAAAGGTGCTTCGGAGCACACAAAGGCACTGAGGTAGCAGAGAAACTGCCTGCAATTCTTTCAAGCAGTTGTGCCTTTTCCTGGCATAATGCAGCTGCCCACCACATGGGTGCTGATGAACATGCCAAAGCATCTTTCAGCCTTTGAATCCAAGCACCACACAGTCCTCATAATATGCATTTTCCTTTTATAGTACATGCTCCTTTGGTCTAGCTCTATATCTCAAAAGCCTGCAATATCTCACCCATCTCAAAGGAAAAACAAGTATGAAAAGCAGACTGCCCTTCAGTTTTGCCATTTTTCTTTCAAGTATAGTAAAGGCAGTCATCCTAACTTATCTGCATATGCAAATCATCAAGACCCCAAGCTTTTCATAAAAGTAATGTCTGGTAGTTTAGATGTTTTGAGACTGCTAATGGGGAAAAACGCATGTTACTTAGCGATTTAATAGGTGTTAGAACTCTCAAGTGTATTGTATAGATTAAAGCAATGTGATTTCCCATTTGCATGATGGCTATATCCAACATGTGCTTTCAAGGAAGTAATTTAATGAAGCTGCTATATGCATATGTGGCTGGCAATTCCAAAAAGAGTAAGAGAGAAAATTGAGCAGCAGACATAAGATTTAGAAGACAGAGAACTCTGCACAAAAATATACAACTGGAAAAACGGTTTGCTTGATTACCATCACTCAGGCACAGGTCTTAAGTGTGGTAAAGGTAAATACAATGATTTCCTGTTTTGATAAAATTATCATATTGGTTATCACATTACTTTATCTATTCAGGGAAGGAGAATATTAGGCACCTGCACAGTAGACCCAAGGTTTAGCTTCTTAAACTCAGATTTAGAGCACCAAGTATCAATAAACATTTCTGATGTATTTAAAAAAAAACCTGGAAGATCAGCATAATTTCACACACATAAATTTTCCATTTCAATATCTCCTTCTGCATAAAAAAAACATTCTAGTAAATCTAGAATATCTGGCCTACTATGGGTATAAATATGTGCCAGCTTTAATGAAAATCCAGCATTTTATGGCTTCACAGTTTTAATAGCACTTTCCAAAATCTGCATAAATTTTAATTGTTCGTTCCCTAATACTGTAATAAATATTTGGGACAACCTAATAAAACAGCTCACAGTGACAATGTTACCTTCTATTCTACATTGCTTTAATAACTCCCCCTAGGAGTACAGACTAGTCCTTTGTCAACAGATAGCTGTTGTTATTTTCCAGCAAAGTGATAGAGATGGATGGAGTCAGGCAGAGTTTTAAATCATGGGCACTGAAAGTAGAAGCAAATTCCTTAATGAACCTATGAGTCTGTGGCTCATTTGGAGGCCTGCTCAAATTACTGGGGAGTTATAATTGTGATTTAGATTAAAGGAAATAAGATTGCAGAACCCAAAGGCTGTCCCATTATAGATAGAACAATAATGTTGCTGTCATCTACCTTCAAAACATAATTGGCTCTTTTCAGCATGTAATAGAATGTACTGTAGATATCATTTACTATTAGTAGAACTTGGAACTCTATTCTTTTAGTTCATCTATCTATAAAATGTTTTCTTTAATCATTTCCCCCCACCCTTTTCACTTAATTTATCCAAGAGTGAATTTAGCTATAATAAATATACAGTAGACCCACTGATCCATTTGGAAGGAATCTACAGATACAAAAAGTAGGATGTAAGTGGCCACAGCTTCATTGAGAAACATTAACATAATTGATGGCCCACGTGATCTTAAGCATGTGACAGACACCTAATTTTGGCATAGTCCCTGTGTATTCTTTAAGCTTGAATCAAAATAATATTTCAAGATGCATTGTTATTCAACTTGGTGCCATAGACTTATGCTGGGACTATAACTCCTTTGGCCGTGTTGCCCAGGAAGATTGGGATTTGTAGCCAAAATATACCGAAAATACCTCAGATTAGAGAAGGCCAGCTCAGATGAAGTGACCAGTCGATCCTGGAGATGATGAGAAGGCTATTTTCTTTGTGCTGTGCTAGGGGCATCTGCCTGGTGATTCTTAAAAATGAACCGATATATGGCTTCTCTAAATCAACAAATGTACCATAAACCTTCCTCTTCAGATGCATATATTTCTTAGTAACTTCTAACAAGCAAAAAATGTAGCCTGCACACCACACTGCAATTCTCAGTTTTGCTTATTGTCACCTCTTCTACCTTTTCAAACATCTTCCCAGGCACAGACTATCATTTTTACATTTACTCTTGCTACCTTTCATTTCATATTGGGAAACAATAACTGCATTCAACCAATTGTCAGACACAAATACTATCTTTATACCCATGTTAAACAAGTTACACAGCCAAAGTGTAAGCAAACCACATCCATATTTTAACATTTCTGCAGTTACACCATCTACACCTGCAACCTTATCATTTTTCAACATTCTTGCACCAGTCATGAATTTCTTTTCATTATTTTATCTTAGCAGTAACATGTATAGCATTCATTTCAATTCCTCTCTTCAATATATCACTATAATACTTTCCTGTACTTCAGTTTCATTCCAAATAATTTCATCACTTGCATTTTTAATTCCATTTACTTTACTGGAAACTCTGCTTAGACCTTTTCATCCACTTCCAGAATCCTTTATCTCCATCAAAATTGTTCTGCATCTTCTTTTATGGTTAGTTCTGTTTTTATTGGTTTTTATGTTTTTGCTCTATTTTTATGTTTCCATGCTTGAAACCAGCAGCAATCATTTTTGTTGAAACTGGTGGTATCTAATCACAATAAAATAAATAATCTGAACCATTCCTTCATCTCTTTGACCACATTCCTTGCAACTATATTTTCTTTATTTAAAATTTACACAGTATCTTTCTTTCATTCTCATCTTTTTGCACCTATCACTCTCTCATATGCACTTTTTTCTCATCGTTTTCACTTTATCATTCCATCAAGCATTATATATCCACAAATACTTCATAAATAAATAAATTCCAAATTTTAGATGTAATTTAATAACATATTAATATTCTTAAACGTTTACTTCCTCCTAGTTCACCACGAAAAAAAGGTTTTTTTTTTTAGTTAACCTGGTTTTCAATGTTTAAATGTTAAGACATATCACACCAGTTAATGTATCCTCAAATGTCTTACACTACCAACAGAAAAAATATATATAGTCCATGCTTTTTACTACATCCTTTGAGGAGGCCAACAGACTTAGACTAAAATCTTTTGATGGATTAATTCAACTGCAAATCCAAAGAGGCAAACTTAACATTTTAAAAAAACTTGGATCCACTGATGTTCCATATCCCTATTCTTTATTCCATAAGTCATAGATATCAGTAATTTAAATTTTTTTTTTTCAGTTTTTGATGTAATTTGAAAGTTAATTTCAGAAACAGACTCAATCAAAAATGAAAGCATCTCAGGCTTCTTTGATGCAGCCAGGGCATCTGGTCCTTATTGAGAGATCAAAACACGCTTGATGATATTGCTACTGATGTCTGTTAGGCAAAGAAAATTGTAAACGAGAAAATATAGGGAATAACGATAATCCCTAAAAGTATCATTACAAAGTAATCATTTTAAAGTAGCTATTCAAGATTCTGCCCATATTTATCATCTTATCTCCTATTTTTAAAGTAGAACTTTTTCACAATCAGCATTAAAGCCTAAAGTGCATCCAAATAGGACCATATATGTCTAGCTGGAAATAAGCCAGGAAATGAAAGACCTTTTTTGCTATATGTAATTGCCAAGATCATAATGGACACACACAGTAACTTTCCAATGAAGTCCACAGAGGTTGATATCCAGGTACATTCTCATTCCACACAAATAGAATGATAAATTAAATACTCAGTGGTATTTTTGAAAACCTGGTACATTAAAAGCTCCTTCTTCAAGACATAGCCTCAGCTTAGGCAATGAAATCCTTGATGGCCTGTCTTGCCATATATATTTTCTTAAATCTGAAAAAAAAATACATATTTGGAATTAACATTAGGGTATATCTTAAAATATATATCAGTCAAGAAGCACTATTCATTTTAAAAAGATTAATCTTATGCCACCAACTTAATGAAATTTAATCCATATATTAATATCCATAGAAATCTTATCTATGACATTTGACATTAATTTCTACACATATAGAAATAGTTTTGGTATATTTAATCCTAAATATTTAATGTATTCTGCACATACGACAAAACACATCATCTTACATTGATATATTGGTATATCAGAACCCAAAGAAGTAAATTAGATTTTCCCCTGAATATTTTCCAAATTGTTGAACCACACATATCAAATTAGGCAGTGATGTAAAATACTTATCCAGAATTGCTAGGAATAATTTATTGATAAAATAATTTATACTCTGAATCTGCCATTGTAATAACAGTGATATCACAAGATTGCCTGATAATGATTGCTAATTATTCAAGAATTAAGTCAGATAGCAATGGAAAAAATGGACAATGCCATGCTTTAACACAACTGGTCCAGACATTAAATGATTTATTACTTGTATTGATAAATTGGTTGTGAATAATAAATTACAATATATTTAATAAAAAAGATGGGAAGCTATAATTAGACTTAACTTGCTTTATAAAATTAATTTGAAAAGTTTTTTCAGTATCCAAAGTTATTAATAAAGCAGAATCCAATTTATCTTGAGCTATATCCAAAATATCTGTTAGTAAACATAAATTATCCAATGCCTGTCTATTTTTGACAAATCTTGAGTGAAATGGGTAATGGTAAGATTCTCTGAAATGGTAAGATTCTCTGCAATTGCCAAGTCAATGAGGCAGTTAATATCTTAGTATCTACATTAATTAACAGGATGGGTGTATAATTTGCACATGATTTAGGATCTTTACCTGGTTTTAAAATCAATATTATATAAGCCTCATAAAAAGACATATCAGATTTAAATACTTTATTATAAACCTCTAACAAAATTGAAGCTAAAAAATCTATAAGACATTTTACCGTTCAGTTGGAAAGCATCTGGATCGGCAGCTTTCCCATTTTTCATCAATTGATTCTCTATTCAGGTAACTCTCATCTTTCTCTCATTGTCTTGTACTGCTAAGAACAGTCCCACTATGACTCTTACCAAGCTACTTATCTCTAATGGAGAAGAACCAAGAGTGCACCTGTTATCACTAGTCCAGATTCCTAGTTTTTTAATTCCTCTTCGCTGGTTAGAAAAAGTGCCTATAATATTGCTACACACACACAATAAGAATAGTGTATTTTTCAAAAAAAAATTGTGTTTAAAGATCAACTTCAAATTTTGAGAGCTAGAGGCTTGGCAAGATTTGTTGAGTGGATCCATTTCCACACTGCTGCTGTTATCAGTTCCCACTATCTTGCTCTGCCTTTTGGGCCAGCCGTACAATTACATAAGCTAAGTACAAGGTGACACAAAGCTGCCACTCTTCCTTTTTGTTTGTGTTCCTACTTATTTGCTAAGAGGAAAAAGGAGAAAGAATTGGACTACAGTAGTAAGCTACAATGATTGGCAGTAGGTCCACAGCTGGGATTTAGCCTTTAGCAGATGCCCACCAATGCCTACTGATCCTGATGCTTTCTCCAGTAAGTTAATCACAGTAATATTTATAAAAATATAGAAAATATGTTTTGTAAATGGGTTTTGGCTGCAGTCTATTGCACACTTGCTTGGACTAAGACCTATCTGACATAGAGTAAATTCCACTATGTAAACATGCCGAATATGAAGGAATGCTGTCATAAGCAGGTTATCGATTGTTTGAACGTTAGGGAATACCCATTACTAGTTTTTTAGTGTTATTATTTTCTAGCAGTTATCCATTCTTTCACTATGGGTCATTGGTCTTGACTGACATTGCTTTCAAAAGAAAAGAGTTTAAACAAAAAGTGCAAAACAAAAAGTTCCTGGTGCAGATTAAAAGCTTTGTACTTGAATACTATAAATAATGATGGGGAAAGAAGTGGGCTGATTGAATGATTCAATAGATTAAGAAAAAGATACATCAGTAGATCATAAAACATATAAATATATCTGACAGATTATTTTCCTACAGACAGATAAGAAACAAATATGGAAACTATTATGTTTTGCATGTCTGCATAGATAAATGGCACTCACTTTTGTTCTCATAATTCATGTTATGGGTGCAAGGATACACAGTATTATGAAGACATATGTCTCCAACAGCAAAAGTAAATTTATTATTCAAGATTTCTGTGTGATTTTATTTAGCAAAACAGTCTTTAAACCCACCCTAATATCATTTTATAGTTCAGCCTAGCTTTCAATATATCTGTTTTACAAAAGCAGATTGCATTTTAGGGCAATAAAGTACACAGTGTGAGTTCATTAAATCTGCTTTTATTATCTCCACATAAAGGTTTATGTTTGATAGTAGAAACTCCCTCTTGGCAATGCATTTCTGTTTTAAGATATGAACATGCTTTTCATCATAAATTTATGAAGTTAAATATTCTTCAGTCAAACTAGCAAAATGTTCTTGTCTGGAGTGAATACTTCTAGCAGTTTATCAGCTTCAAGCTTCAAGAACTGCTTGGCCACTAATTCTGTGCTTGTTTAAATCAGTTCTTTAAATTACTATTGTATAATTACATGTTCAGGTAGTACAGAAGTAATGTACTACCTTGAGCAAAGAAAAACTTAACATGAAATAAACAACGTTTTAAAAATTTACCAATAGAGAGCTTACTAATAGTTATTACATTAAAAAATTTAGCATAATATATATGACAGCTTCGACCTCCAAAATAATTTAGCGCCTTGAGCTGAGATTAAATGCAGAACATTAATTTTTCTCTCTGGTTGTCAGGCCAACCAAAAGGCCTGTCAAATCCACTTAGACAAAGCCTGCATCATGTAATAATATTAAAGAGGATAAAATATTAATATGGGCTTACAATGGAACAGTAGCCAAATAAGCTACAATAAGGCACCTTTAATTTATCAAACTGACAATCTGTTCATCTGCTAAAAATGGAATTTAAAGGACCATCTAAAAGACGATGCTGAAAAATCACAGACCAACCACATTAATGAAATCTTACAAGATTATTAACTGATATACATGTTGTGAGTAAATATGCTAATATTACTTATCGCCAAACCAATCAAGAGGTACAATATGTTTTGGCAAATTCCTCATAAGTATACACTGAAGTTCTGTTGTTGAATCCAAATATAATCTGAGCATCAGCATTAAAAGGGCATTTACTTGCATCAGTAGTGAATAAGAATCACTGTTACACATAAAATATATTACCAAACTAAAAGAAAAAAGAATAGAAGGCATAACTAAAATAAGATATTATTATGATTGGTTACACAACCAGATGTTTAGACTGGATTTGGCATTTTTATCCACCTATCAAGTCCTTCCCAAGGACCTGGGATAGGCAGATGTTGTTGTTTGATGGTGTTAAAGGTATTGTCAAAGGATATAAGCTGTTCCAAGTAAAGCTGCCTTTTGCAATTGACTGATGGTGATTTTGGCAATGCTGATGGTCTTCAAGTCATGCTCAGGATGTTTTGGGATTGCACCCAAGGTGCCTATTACTATTGGTATTATCTTTCCTTTCTTTTGCCATAGTTGTTCTACTTCTATTTGGAGGTCTTTATATTTTGTGATTTTCTCCAGTTCTTTCTCTTCTATTCTGCTGTCTCCAGGTATTGCAAAGTCCACTATCCAGACTTTCTTGTCTTTCTTTTCAACAACTGTTAAGTCTGGGGTGTTGTGTGGCAGGTGCTTGTCTGTTTGAATTCTAAAGTCCCAGAGCACTTTAGTTTCTTCATTTTCTATTACTTTGTCTGTTTTGTGGTCCCACCAGTTTGTGCTGGCAGGCAAATGGTATTTCTTGCAGACATTCCAATGCACCATTGCTGCTACATGCCATTGTTGTTGTCAGTCTGTGTGATCTTCTTGCAGTTGTTGTTGTTATTATTATTATTAAAGTCTATGCAAGCATTCAGTCTCCTCATATGCAGGATAAAAAGTCATATGGAAATAAGGGCAAGCAAACAAATCTGACCTCCAATATCCCATCCTTGAGCCATCCTTGGGGGAATGAACTTTTGTGATTCTCCTCCATTATACTTGGTTTGAGCCAATCAGTGTTCATTCTCCAGCTGACAAACAGGAAAATGTACAATGTTACCCACTCAGTGACCCATACCTCTGAGTTGGTAGTCTCAGAGTAACAAACTATTGCTCAGCTCCAGTCCTCACAAAAGGAGAATCACTAGCATCTTCCTTCCATGTTTTTCAGTATATATTGCATACATTGTATAACGGTTTGCCAAAAACAAAAAAATAAAAAAATAAAAAAATGAGCAATTGCCATGTGGAGAACTTTTCTGGCTGCCAAGTTAAGCTTTTCTTTGCATATAAAAGTCTCTGTGAATTGTGAAAGTGAAATTATAGCATGTCAGTACTTTTGCAGCCAGCTGTTTTTCCCAATAGCTATAAGCATTGTTGCAGTCAGTATGAAGTAACCCACTTTCAGCTGGGCAACTTTCGGCCAATTTCTCTCAACCCAACCTACTTGACACAGTTGTTGCTAAGGAGATAAAATGAAGCAAGATAATTTTTGTAAATCATAAAAGAAGGCTTCTCAAATTAAGTAGAGCCAAAAATAAAACTCAGCTTCCCAAAACAGCCAACATCATGAGATTAGACAGCTTTAGAGCTTATCTTGAAGTTCAAAGCCTTTGTATAGAAGTGACTTAGGTTAATGGAAAAGAAACACCTTTCTGGGGCAACACTTGTTCACTAAGATTTGGGGCAACACTTGTTCCACAAGAGCTCTTTTACAATTTGTAGTGGTCTTTGTTGCAGATAGCAAGGCTGGTAACGTAGTAGGCCTTGTCTCTGAGAAGAGGAAAACTAGTATGGAAAGAGGGCATTCCTTCACAAGACAGTAGCTTTATATTTTCACACTTTAGCTATAAGGATGATTAGGAGACAAAGGAGAAGATGAAGTACAGTACTGTTGTATAAACTGAGAAACTTTGTCAAGTTTATTTTGCGACTACTGCAATTTGTTCAGCTTTTTTTCCCTATTACTTCTTTGGGCTATTAACTTTAAATATATATAGATTTGCATTTCAGGAAACTTGAAATTTGCAACAGATACTTAGATACTTACACCTTGATTTGACATCAACACTGTTGATGTGTTGATGGCAAAAGAAGGTTTATTATTGAATAAGAAGTATATTATAGAAGAGAAATGATAACTAAACATGAATGGTTAACTTATGGTGATATATTAGAATTTTTCCAGGAAGAATTCAGAATGAAATCAAGAGATGATTTGACATTAGAAGGATATGCATGTCAATGGTTTTCCTATATATAATTATTAGAAAGATTTAAAGTAGATAAAAGAACTTTTGGTTTTAAATACTGCAAGACTGAATTTGAAACAAAATTATGTACAAATGATGAACATGGTTTTGCTAAAATGTATAAACTTTTATTGAGATTTGAAACAAAAGAAGAACAAGTGAAAGAATATATGATAAAATGGGCCAAACATTTTAGTTATAGCATACAAATGGAGTGACAGGAGAAAATGTACATGAAAGGACTAGAATTTACATTGTTATAATCTTAAAGAGAATTTTTATAAAATGAAGTATCATTGGTATTTGTCACTGGAAAAATTATCTAAAATGTATAAAGGTACTTCGAATCTATGTTGGAAATGTGAACAACAGGAAGGGATTTTTTATCATGCTTGGTGGACATATAAAAAAGCTAAAAGAAAATTGTCCAAATACATACATTTCATACATACATAATTCGGAAGATTTTAAAGATTAATATACAATTGAAGCCAGAGATGTTTCTTTTGGGACTGATTGATAAAAAGTTGGAAAAAACTCATGGAACTTTGTTTTTATACAGGATAACAGCAGCAAGACTTTTGTATGCACAACGGTGGAATGATTTGATATTACCCACAATGGAAGAGTGGATCATGAAGATGATGGAGCTTGCTGACATGGCTAATTTGACAGCTTTGATTAGAGAAAAGACACTGATTAAGTTCAATGCTGATTGGAAACCCCCTTTTGGACTTTTTGCATGAAACAGAAAAAAATGAAATAATGATATATGGGTTTGATGATTAGAAAATATATTAGAAGACAGGGAAAAAAATGAAAGTTATGTTGTAACCTTAGAGTAAGAGGTCAATTAAATCTATATCTTTAGCTGTTGTAAAATAAAATCAGAAGTCATTTCCTAATACTTCTTTTTTCTTTCTTTTCTTTCTGCACTTTTGGCTTTGTTCTCTCTTTTTTTAAATTTTATTTTCTTCCTTTATCTTAAATATTAGTTCTTGTTAGTTTTTATCTTTCTTGTTTAAAAATTTAATAAAGTTATTATAAAAAAAGGTTAATTATTTTAAAAGGCAAGAGTTATCCTATATGGTTGCTCCTGAATGTTTTAACAGTTAGCAGTTGTGTGTATTTATGTATATATCTTCCCCAATCTGGCCATACCAATGCTATGATCCCCTGAATTGCATAAAGAGCTCTCTGATAAACTGAGAAACAAAAAGGACAATTTTTTTTAATGGAAAAAGGGATTTATAAAAAAAAAGCAAAATATCAGGGGCTCAAATGTATAAGAATGGAGTCAGAAAAGTTTAGGCTCAGAATGAGCTCAGACTTGCAATGAATGCCAAAAATAAGAAAAATGCATTCTTTGGGTGTGTGTGGAACAAGAGGAAAGTCAAGAAAGCAGTTGGTTCACTAGTTCAAGAAGATCGCAAATGGTGATACAACAGGGAAAAGGCTGAACTGCTTACTTCCTATTTTGCATCTCTCTATTTGCAAAGGGGGAAAGTGTTTCAACCTGTCACAAAACACATTGGGCGGGGGTGGGAGGAGAGAAGAGCAATGCAGGTCAAAATTGCTGAAAGAATACTTAGCTGCTTTGAATGAACTCAAGTTTCTGAAACCAGTTGGATTAGATCCCAGGGAGCTAAAGGAACTGGTGAATGTGCTTTCAGAACTGCTAACTGCAATCTTTGGGAAATTCTGGAGCACAGGGGAAGTTTCAGAAGACTGGACAAGAACTAATGTTATTCCAGTCTCTAAAAATGGGGAGAAAAATGAACCCAGGAAACTATAGACCAATCAGCTTGACATCAGTACCTGGGATATCCTAGAAAAGATCATCAAGCAGTGGGTTTGTAAGCACTTAGAAAGGAACGAGATGATTATTAGAAGTTAGCATGGGTTTGTTAAAAATAGGACAATGCAAGACAAATCATTTTGCTTTTTTTTTTTTTAATGAAGTGATTAGATTTGTAAACCAAGGGAATCCTGTGCATATAGCATACTTAGACTTGAGTAAGGCATAAAGCTGACCTCCTCCTTAATAAAATGGAGCAATGTGGGATGGGTGCTCCCATTACCAGATGAATCCACAGTTAGTTCACAATTAACCCTACTCAACACATAGTCCTTAAAGGAGCTATACCCACTGGAGGCAAGTATGCAATGCACTATCCATGGGTTCTGTCCTGCGTCCAATCGTCTCCAACATTTTAGTAAGTGACTTCATAAAAGATGAGGGGATGGAAGGCCAGAAAACTAGGGGAATCAAAAGATAGGCTCAAGGTTCAAAAACATTTTGATAGACTTGAATATTTGGTCCTAACCAACAATATACAGTTCAGTGGCAACGAATGTAAAGTTCTGCACTTAAGTTGGAAAAACCTGGCTCAGCAGTAGTACTTGTGAGCAGGATCTGGGTGTCCTGCTAGACTATAGATTAAGCATGTACCAGCAGTGTGCTGAAAATGTCCAAAGATCCAACGCAATCATGGGCTGCATCAAGAGAGATATAATACAGAGGTTGTAAGTGATAGCTCTGCTCTATGTTGCACTATTCAGACTACACCTGGAATATTGTGTCCAGTTCTAGTCACCACAATACAAGAAGTATATTAAGGAGCTTGAAAGGGTACAAAGAGTGACAAAAATGGTGAAGACCTTGGAGGCTAAATCCTATGTAAAACAGTTAGGGGAACTGGATATGTTTAGCCTAAAGCTAAGAGAAGACATGAGAGCCACTTTGGTGTAGTGGTGAAGGCATCCGGCTAGAAACTGGGAGACCATCAGTTCTGGTCCTGCCTAGGTGCAAAGCCATCTGGGTGACCATGGGCCAGTCACTTTCTCTCAGTTCTAGGAAGGAAGTAATGGCAAAATGGATCAGGAGGCTCTCCATACAGTCACTCATGCCCTGGTCACCTCCCGGCTGGATTACTGCAATCCGCTCTACATGGGGCTACCCTTGAAGAGTATCCAGAAGCTACAGCTGGAGCAAAATTCAGTGGTGTGGACAGTTCTGAATGCCCCTGGGGAGCCCATGTAACACCTCTGTTACGCAAGCTGCATTGGTTGCCGATTGGCTTCCAGGTCCAATTCAAGGTGTTGGTTACTACCTTTAAAGCCCTTCATAGCACAGGACCAGGTTATCTGAGGAGCCGTCTCGCCCCAATTATATCAGCCCACCCCACTTGGTCTGGCAGAAGGGGCATGTTGCAGACCTCACCAGTCAAGGAATTTGGTGGGGTCTAGGAATAGGGCCTTTTCTGCCATGGCCCCTGCTCTGTGGAACTTACCACCTGAGGTGCAGTGTGCCCCCACTCTCATGGCCTTCAGGAAGAGCATGAAATCTTGGCTATGCCAGATGGCCTGGGGGCCAGATAGGAGCTCACACCAGTGGAATTGGCCTGTGGGGTAATTGATTTTACCCCCCATCATCTTGAATGTTTTTAGTCTTTTTATGTATAGGATCTTTTTATATAGTCTGACTTTTTAACTAATTAATGTGGGTATTTATATTTTTAACTGTTTGGGGTTTTACTTTAATCATGAGCCACCCAGAGTCACCCACCCCGGGGGAGATGGGTGGCATACAAATTTAATAAACAAACAAACAAACAAACAAACCACTTCTGAAAAACCTTGCCAAGAAAATTGCAGGGACTTGTCCAGGCAGTCTCTGAGAACTGGACATGATTGAATGGATTTAAAAAAAGAGGGAGGGAAGGCACAATAGCAGTCTTCCAATGCTTGAAGGGCTATCATAAAGAATAGGATGTGGGATTTATTTTCCATAGCTACCAAGGTAGGACAAGAACCAGTTGGTGAAAGCTTTACAGAAGGAGATCGAAACTCAAAATATAGAAGGATTTCCTTGCTATGAGAGTTATTTAGAAGTGGAACAGCCTGCTTCTTGGACTCATAGGTGCTATATCATTACAGATTTTCAAGTGAAAGTTAGCCATTTGTCTGGGATGGCATGAGGATTCCTGCCCTGGACATGTAGTTGGACTAGAAGACTTCCAAGATATCTTCCAACCTATGATTCTAAGGTATTTGGAGGACATGATATTGGAAAGGCAGACATAGGTACTGTATCCCAAAGTAAGTTTTAACTTTTTCAGTGGTGTATATTCTTACGGAAGTATGTACAAATGTATAGCCTGACGGAGTACTTTGACAAATGTGATCACTATCTATATAAAGCTGCATCTGTATTATTTTTAAATGTTTGCCTTTATCTATTTTGCTATAACTTAACATTAAATGAAAAAAAAAGTTTATTATTGTAATGTAATGTTTTCATATCCTTATCATGGTTGATGACATCGATACACATTCAGACTCATTAATGCTTGTTTTTTGCAGCATGGAGCATTCACATAAGAAATATATCACTTTTCCCATGTGCTGCTCTGCAGTGAGGAAACTAACATATTAAATCATATGCAAAAGCTATCATTAATGAGAAGATCTGCAGAAGTGATAGAACAGTTTTGAGCTAAGCCTCTTGAATTCATTTACCAACTGCTGTTCCTATTTCAAGTCTTATGAATCAAAAATACTATGCAACAAAAGTTAATCAACAGCTTTTTTTTTTTTGTAAAAATATGTAGACTTGCTGGACCATATAATTTTCTTTGCTTATGACTTTAATTCTTTAAATAACCATTTTTATTCTCAACAGAGATTTATTAAAAGAATGTAAATTCATTTACACACCTGTTTGCAAACACTTGAAATAGCTTATTAAATATATACAGTTCCTGGTGTTCTTTAAAGCTAGGTTTTTTTTAATGGCTCTCACATATGAGGAAAAGAAAATATATTTTATGAAGACTGAAGAGAAAGCCAATGAACACTAATCTTCCCAACTTCCCCACCTTGGTAACCTGCAGATATATTAGGGCTACTTCTTCCAGGATTTTACCATACTGGCTGCAAATTTGGGGATATCTAATCTCAATTCATCTGAATGGTTCCAAGCTGGGAAGGATTAATAAAGCAAAATTATCTCTGATAAATCTCAGAATACCTTGAATAAAAACAGAACAATTTGGAAACGAAGAGGAGTACACAGTAATCTATTCTCTTTATTTACTCTGAGGCTGTGTTTCTGTTTTAAGTAAGACTAATTTACTTTACAGTTATAGCTACAGTCTAAGCCTTTTTTTTTTTTTTTTGTAAAAGCACAAAACAGTTGGAAATGCTTTTCTCTCTCTTTTCTCTAGCAACAAACCTTGATATCCTTATTTCTTACTGTTTTGCATAGTTTTCTGTTATGTATTTAATGTTGAAAACAACATTAACCAAGTAATTGTGAAATGTACTGGCTTTTGAATTATTTTCTTTCTCAGTTTGCTTTAATTTTACTGTAGGCAAAATAAATAAAAAATAGCAGACCTTACCGTCCACTGGAGCTGGGTAGCATAATAGTAGTGGTAGTAGTGATAATAATAATAATACCATTTGCCTACCAGCAAGAACTGGTGGGACCACAAAACAGACAACGTAATAGAAAATGAAGAACCTAAAGTGCTCTGGGACTTTAGAATTCAACCAGATAAGCACCTGTCACACGACACCCCAGACTTAACAACTGTTGATAAGAAAGATACAAAAGTCTGGATAGTGGACATTGCAATACCAGGAAACAGCAGAATAGAAGAGAAAGAACTGGAAAAAAATCACAAAATTAAAGACCTGCAAATAGAAGCAGAATGACTATGGCAAAAGAAAGCAAAGGTAGTACCAATAGTAATAGGCACCTTAGGTGCAATCCCAAACATCTGGAGTACCACCTGAACACCATCAGCATTGCCAAAATCACCATCAGTCAATTGCAAAAGGCAGCTTTACTTGGAACAGCTTATATCCTGTGATGATACCTTTAACAGCATCTAACAACAACATCTCCCTATCCCAAGTCTTTAGGAAAGACTTGATAGTGGATAAAAATGCCAAATGCAGTCTAAACATCTGGCTGACTATGTGACTAACCATAATAATCACCATCAGTCAATTGCAAAAGGCAGCTTTACTTGGAACAGCTTACATCCTATGACGATACCTAACATAATCAAACAACATCTGCCTATCCCAGGTCCTTGGGAAGGACTCGATAGGTGGCTAAAAATACCAAATCCGGTATAAACAACTGGCTGACTGTGCGACCAACAATAATAATACCTTCATTTCAGCACTTAATTTTGCCACTGTTAATCATTCTTCTTTTGAAATAATCCAAATCTGATCAAAGTAATGGAAATCTGAATAAAGACGGGGGGAAAGCATCAAGGAGTCTTTTGCACTGCATTCTTCCATCAAATTCTGTGAACTCACAAAAACCTGTGACATATTCTCTAGAGGTAAAAGGAGAAAGAGATGCAACAGCTGCAAAGAGGACATTTCACCCACTCTGTCTCTGTTTTAGACCTCAACGTCCAATTCCCTGCATTGGAAAGAATTCCATTCCCACTGATTCCAGTGTGGCAATTTCAATACCTACTTTAATTCTCTAATTCTTTCTCCAATGGCTCTTCTGAGTACTTGAATAGACAAATTCTTTTTTAAAACCAAACCTGTGAAATAAAAAAAATGCAAAGCTGTATTCTTCTTTAACAATTTTGGAATTCGCTATCGTGAGATGTGGTGCTGGCTACCAGCTTGGCTGTCTTCAGAAATCATGGGGATCAATGGCTGTAACTCTTGATGGCAGGGTGACTGCCTCTGCAAGCCATATGCTGGGAGACTAATGGGCTTCCTTGTGCAGTTGGTTGGCCACTAGGAGAACGGACTGCTGGACTAGATGGGCCAGGAGTCCAATCCAGCAGGGCACTGCTTATGTTCTTAGGTTCTTAACTGATTCCATAGGTGATAGTTAAAAACTGGATTAGCAAGCAAAAGCTCAGAAAATCAAACTGCTTAAACTGCATATCTAGATCAGCCTTTGAAACAAAATTATCCAGTTTAATGTTCCTTCATTTCCTTCATTATTTGAATAAAGAGAAATGAAATACAGCTTTTAAAAGGTAGAGCATGCAGCACTATATAATAAACATGAGCATTGTCAGCTGATTTACAAATGTACCAGTTGAACAGATTTAACAGAGAGAACAAATCCAAATCAAATGATAGCAATGTAAAATTCAAAGTATTTCTTGCAAAATTGCTCTAGCAACTCGGCCAAACTCTTTGGAACAGGTCAAAGCATCCATCCCAATATGTGGGTTGTTGACTATTCATGGAGACTCATGAATCACTGATTGCTCCTTAATTAACATCTATTGCCACTAGAACCTAAATGTAATGGTGAAACCTAGACAGTGTTTTCTCCAGTTGGCATAATATAGCAGCATGACTGGCTTTTCCTCTGACAAGGGAAATATCTGTCTTCTAGAATCAACAGCATAACAACAGGATAACAAAATTTCTTGCTCCAAAAAGATTGTATTGCAGAATACAGCCAGTCAGATCTCAGTTCTAAGTACTATTGACAACAATAGATATACATACTCTTTTGTAGTATTTTACTGAAGGGATAAAGTAAAAATATGCTATTTTCCCATGAGGTACTATCAGCAGTTTTTGATGTATAGATTTGTTTTTAGTATCCTTTTTGTTAATTTGTTTTTGAAAACACAGCAAGATTTCTAAAAGAAGGAGGGAGGGAATTAAACAACAGCTAAACTGGAGCAGCTACCAAGCAATGACAATCTATCATAGACTTTGTCTGCTCTGTACTTTATTTTTCAAAATACATGCTAAAAACTAATCTCTTTACACCAAATTTTACTTCTGGTTACTAGATTAAATGTCAAATAAAGGGAATATAATTTATAAAGAAGAGCCTATTTAGAGTACTGGTGAAAAGCACCAGGCTAGAAATTGAGAACTGTTTAATCCTGCCTTTGGCAGAAGCCCACAGGGTGACCTTGGCCGAAGTCTCAGTTCTAGGAAGAAGCCAATGGCAAACCGCTTCTGAAAATGTTGCCAAGAAAACTGCAGGGACTCAAGGGTCAACTTGAGACATACACACACCCACAAATTATAAAGAGAGGGAGTAAGTAACTATTGTAAATAACTATTTAGATCACACTAGACAACCCGTGACCCGCTGGGTCATTGTTTCAGAGATATTTCCTTGCCTGAACAGAGAAACAGAATGACCAAGGTCAAAAATGCAGTAGGAGTATAAGCAACTTGCGACTTGCTGCCAGCTTCCCCATTGACTTTGCTTGTGGGAAGCGGGCAGGGAGCATCAGAAATCAATCAATCTTCCTTCCTTCCTTCCTTCCTTCCTTCCTTCCTTCCTTCCTTCCTTCCTTCCTTCCTCCCTCCCTCCCTCCCTCCCTCTCCCTTCCTCCCTCTTCTTTCCTCCCTCTTTCTTTCCTTCCTCCATCCTTTCCTCCTTTTCCTTCTTTCCTTCCTCCCTTCCCTCCTTTCCTCCCTCCCTCCTTCCTTCCTTCCTTTCCACATATAATATAGGCTTGTGCCATTTGCCCTCCTCTCACAACCCTCAGGAGAGCCCCATGAAGCCTTCCCCTCCTCAACTGATTCACGGAACTGCCTGCCAGTTTGCTGGAGGGAGATAGAACAAAGGGAGCCATGGACTGTGAGGAATACTGCACCCCTGCTCCCCATTCCAGTGTATCTCCAAGGGCCCCTTCCCTCAAGGGAGGAAGAGGGCTCACCAGTCGACCACCGGCATCCCCCAGCCAGCCCTACCTCACCAGCAGGCACCGAAGTTGCTCCCTCATCAACCACCAGCATCCCCCAGCCAGCCCTACCTTACCAGCAGGCATCCAAGCTGCTCCCTTGTCCTTCCCTCAATGCCCACAACCATTAAGAGATTTCAAATTTTGGCCTCAATTTCAAAGCAACCAATCACCACTCACCCATTGGGCCTTGCCACCAGCCAATTGGGCACAGGGGACGGGGGAGTCAGGAAAAAGGTCAGGGACCCCTTCCATCCTCCCTCCCTCCCTCCCTCTTCCTCCCTCCCTTCCTTCCCTTCCACATATAATATAGGCTTGTGCCATTTGCCCTCCCCTCATGACCCTTAGGAGAGCCCCAGTGAAGCCTTCTCCTCCTCCTCCTCCGCTTACCCATGGAACTGCCTGCCACTTTGCTGGGGGTAGGTGGAACAAAGGGAGCCATGGACCATGAGGAAAACTGCATCCCCCTTCCCCTGCTGGTGTGTCCCTAAGGGGGCCCTCCCTCAAAGGAGGAAGAGGGCTCACCTGTCAATCACAAGCATCCCCAAGCCAGCCCTACCTTGCCAAGAGGCATCCAAGTTGCTCCCTAATCCTTCCCTCAGTGGCCACAGCTGTTAAGAGATTTCAAATTTTGGCCTCATTTCCAAAGCAGCCAATTGCCGCTTGCTTGTTGGGCCTTGTCACCAGATGACTGGGCACAAGGGCCAGAGTGAAGCAGGAAAGAGGTCAGGGTTCCCTTCTTCCCTCCCTCTCTTCATTTCCACATATAATATAGGCTTGCACCATTTACCCTCCCCTCACGACCCTCAGGAGAGCCCCAGTGAAGCCGCTGCCTCCTCCTCCTCTGACCAGAACTGCCTGCCATTTGCTGGGGGGAGGTGGAACAAAGGGAGCCACAGACCATGAGGAAAACTGCCCCCCCTCCCCATTCTGGCATGTCCCCAAAGGCCCTGTCCTCGAGGGAGGAAGAGGGCTCATCCATCAACCACCAGTGCCCTCCAGCCAGCTCTACCTTGCCAGCAGGCATCCAAGTCACTCCCTCATACTTCCCTCAATGCCCACAGCTATTAAGAGATTTCAGATTTCTGCCTTGTTTCCAAAGCAGCCAATCGCCACTCACCTGTTGGGTCTTGCCACCAGCCGATTGGACACAGGGGACAGAGGGCGGCAGGAAAGAGGTCAGGGATACATCCATGACAATCACATGACCTGAGCTGACCACAGCAGTGCAGCAGCACACTAGTGCTGAAGCAGCCACAAATTTCCCAAATTTCAATCCCATGGGAGCCATGGGTCCCAAATTTTGGATGCATTCTATAAGTTAGCCCATTTGAGGTAACTTGGTTCAAAAATTGTTGCCCTATGACACACCGTTTCACCCAGTTAAAGATTACAGACACGAGTGTTTTAGATAGATAGAGTCATAGACAGATAGCTGACTGTGATGACTGATAAATGACTATCAATTCAAAAGGCTTATATTACTGTGGGGGGGTGGGAGGAGAACCTTTTGCTTCTTAGTTTGATTGACTGTAAAAAGTAGAATAATACAACAAACCTGGATATTGGGAAGCTGCAGGCCAACACAACAGGAGAACCAGGATGGGAAAATTTGATCTAAGGTAACCTATTACATAAAAGCTGGAGTAAAATGGGAATTCTTTTATTCAGAGATAGTCCTACAGTGCTTTGGGAATATTCCACAATAACATTAAGAATCATCTCTGATTGAATATGAAATGGTTCTAATTTTCTCTCTTTTTTATTATCTTTTACCTTTGTAAGAATTTCCTATATATGTGATGCTACTATTTATTTGCTCACTTCCCCTTTTTTGTAGTCAATTTGATATAGTGGTTAAGGCATAAGGCTAGAAACCAGGAGACCATGAGTTCTAGTTCTAGCTAAGGCATGAAGCCAACTGGGTAACCGTGGGCCAGTCACTCTCTCTCAGTCCTAGGAAGCAGGTAATGGCAAACCACTTCTGAAATCTTGCCAAGAAATCTGCAGGGACCTCTCCAGGCAGTCGTCGGGGGTCGAAAACTGACTCAAAGGCACGATAAAATAAAATAAAACATTACTCAATAATTTAAGGCAAAAAGTTAGGAACATTCATCATATTTAATATGCATGTTTACATATCTATACAATTAAATGTATTCATTAAAATAGTCATAAATATTTCTTCCATTTTAAACCACACAATAATTTAAATTCTTGTATATCTGAATTATATCAAATATAGATAGGTTTTTGCAGGCAGGTATATCATTTTCATTAAAAAATGTTCCTTGAGGCCTCAGCAGATCAGGTTAGTAATATTCTGACATCACCAGGTGGCTGGGGCCAAAACATTTGCCCAAACAATATTTCATATCCAGACTTATATTAGTAACCAGGTTGTGCTGCAGTGGAAATAAAGTTAAATATTACTACAAAGTAATTATGCATAGCTCTTTCATTTTTATTACTGTTTTATTTATTGATTTAGCTCCATAACAAGATCAGGACAGCTATTCCTCTCTGTTCAGAAGTAAATCCTGTTTAGTTAAGCTTGGACATGTTAATTGCTGAAACATTCTGTTTTTTAAACTGGAACGTTTTGAGTAGTAGTAAATAATTTCCTACTTCTTACATTTTAGTTTAAAAATCATAATATTTTTATTTTAAGAAAGGGCAAAAGAAATCCAATCTCTTTTGTGATAAAAACTTCTGGATTGTTATAATGGCTTTTCTTTCAAAACTTCATGAAAACAAAAGGTCAGGGATGTCTTTCGCTTTGTTGATTCTTTAAAAAATGATGTGGTTCCAAAACGAAACGCTTGACAAAGTTCAGTATAGAAAATCTATTTTCCTTGACTATATGCTTAGATTTGGAAACTATGTTTTAACAGCATGAACAATTTGAGCAGTCATCAAAATCATAAACTACAGCTGCCTTTTAAAGCATAGTGTATCAAAGATCCTTAGACATTACTTTTATCTAACAAATTGGTCTAACCTTTGGTGTCTGTAACCTCACACAAAATGAATTAACCCCCATACTAGGTAGATGTCAGGCTATTTTTAAGCAAACCACAAAGAAGTTAAAGTCGTATTCAAACACACTATCCACTTACCTTCCATAGTGAAGATATCACGCAAACTCTTTCCTTGTGATAGTATTATAGAACTAAACTATTGTTTGTTAAAAGCCAACCAGACTGATCCTCCTGATAATCTTAAACTTAAACCTCAGCAAAATTTAATCCTAATCCTTACTTCACTTTAATGCCAATATATATATCTTCCCTAATCCTTATGCCAGCACTCAATCCCAACCATGACATAAAACAAATGTTTGCCACTAACCATAAAAACTCACCCTAATGCTGACTGCCACATTAATTTAACCATAAACCTGAAAACTTAATCCTAACCACAATTTCTCTCTAATGCCAAGACACATATTTACCCTCAACCATATCCCAACACTCAGTCCCAACCATAACATAAACCTAAGATTACTCCACTGAGGCAGAAGAAAAACAATTACTTCATCCAATTGGTCAGGCAAGTAACCTGCAGGTAATCAGCTCTACACACTCACCAGAAACCCTGCAAAACTTCCTTGATTCTGCTTGCCCTCCTATTGGTCATAAGCTCCAAGCTGTGTCTGAAGGCATTTCCTTTCTTGTTATAACCTGATAACATTAAAATAGGAAAAGCAGATGGAGACTATATATGTTATCCTACCATCCTGCTTTGCATGCTTCTTTTATTTTAAGAGTGAAAGGACTGCATTTAAGGGAAGATCTGGTGTGGATAATGCTTGAATCACTCAATTTAATCTTTCTTCTCACCGCTACATTACCAGACTTGAAAACAAGGACCTTTTTCATTACATAAACTTAGAATAAACTACAATTTAATCAAGATAAATATGCTCAAGTGTTGTCACAAATTACTAATCCTCTTGCAATTAATAGTGCTAGCCTGGAAAGGAAGTGTTGCATTAAGAAAAAAAGATGCAAGAGAAGATAAAATATGTATAAATCTGACAGGGACACATTCAATCCAACAGAATATCAAGGTTAAAAGTGCAAGTAATCAGTCTCAAAAACAAACAAAAAATGTCAATCATTCCTTATGTTTTTTTAGAATGTGACTTAACCCAGAATTACTGTGCTTGAGATTTGTATCAGTGTCCAAAACCTGGCTGAACTTTAGCAAACGACTTCACACAGTTACTGAATAATGATAATCCTATAGCTGGACAGAAAACAAGAGAAAATACATAAGAAATTTCAAACACTTAAGGTGCAGATTACTATAAGCTATCTTGGAATTATGCAAGGGATGAAATGTCTCAAAATCACTTAGCAAACAACACGTACACATGAATGCTAATATTTGAAAAATTATAGCCTGGCAATTGCATCTGTTTTTCAGTCACATCAATAGCAGAGAGCAATAAGGTATATTTTTTTGCCAAAGAAAAAGGTAATAGTGCATGTGCCAAACCTAATAGATGGCTCAAAAAGTTTTAAGTTGATTTTATAACAGGATGAATAAAGAATATCATATGAGGTAGAGATCTCAGCTATACTGTAACAGACAGCACAATCTGTAGATGGATGCGTGTTCAGTATAAGGCAACCCACTACTGGGAGGAAGCATAGCAATTAGTAAAAAAAGATTAGTCCAATTTCTTTCAGGAATATGTTCAAATCATTTGCACTCATTTTCTTATTTGACTAATTTGTCTATTCCTAAAAATGCAAGAGCATTTACTTTAGGCCAATGGATATTCTCCATTTGCAGTATAGAGAGATCAGTGGAAAAGAAACAGAGATGTATGTATTTCTTCTTGAGGATCTAGGGAAGTGAGAATAACAATTTGTTGACGTGTGGGTTGGGTGTGTGTGAATTTTATAAAGATGTAAACAAACATGGGAGGAGGTACATTTTCAAAATGTTATGAGATAGGGGGCATGTGAATTTTATAAAGATATAAACATTATGGGATATTTTTATTTAGGGAGCTTAAATATTTACCACTCAAGTACTTTTCTTAGAAAATTTACTACTAAATTTGCATCAGCTGCTATGCAGGGTAAGGAAAAGGATGGTCCAAAATTCAGGACACTTTCAGAGGCATATTTTACTGACGCGTGGAAATGTACTATTCATTTTTTATTTTTAATACAAAAAGTATATAATCATATTATATGCATATTATTTTGCCCTTGATGGCTTTATTATTGATGGATTGTTAATTATTGAACTTGATTTGGGAGGAAAAAGGCTTGGGCAATAAATTTACTTTGTTTTCTAAACTATGGGATCTCATTAAGTTCAACCACAACTGGTTGTAGATATGAAGAGATGTTTGGGTATATTTAAACCTGTTTATTACTGTATGAAACCACTGGAAGCAGTTGTTTGAAGATATAAGATACATATGACACTCAGCTCTAATTCCCATTTTTATCCAATACGGTTAGGCAACTGACGTTCTGAACCAGTGCTTGAGCAGGGTAATGGACTGAATGAGAACTAATGAGCTGAGATTCAGTTCAGTCAAGACAAAGATGCTGTTTGTGGTGGTTGATCTATTAGTTGTGTTCATCCTGTTCTGGCATTCTCCAGCAAGTATTAGGTGCCTAGTTTGGGAATACTTGTATTCCTAACATTGCCACTAGGTGCTCAAATTAACGCAGTGGCTTGGAATGCCTTTGAGTAGATTGATATAGCAGCTACAACTCCAGCTAGATTGAGATAAACTTGCAATAAATATCCACATTCTGGTAACCTCCCATTTGTATTATTACAGTATGTTGCAAATGGGACTTCCCTTTGAAAGCATTTAGGAAGCTCAGTTAATTCAAAACAGAGCAGCCAGATTACTAGTTGAGATAGGCTGGTACAATTGTGTCATGTCAGTGCTTTGCCAGCAGCAGCAGGGCTACCAGGCTTTTCCGAGCTTAATTCAAGTGCTGAAATGAATTCACTAAGTTCCAAATGGTTTGGAACCAAATTACCTAAAAGAAAATTTCCACCCATATTTGCCTAATACAGAAGGCACTTTTAATATCTTCTCCTCATATCCTTTTCTAGGCATTCCAACCAGGTGAAGCAAGAATAGACACCAGAGGAAGGGCCTTTTTAGTAAATTGAACCCTTTCTGTGGAATCCCTTCCATATAAGTCTAATTATGGAATTTCTGGTACCATCTGAAAATCTTGTTATTTCCACCTACATTTTAAGAAACTATCTTAGTTTTATTAAGGATAATTTAACTTTTAATTTTAAGATCTTATTTTACCAGGCTTATGTGCCACTCCAATCACAACCAACTCAAAGTAGCTTTCATTCCTAAATTTAGTAGGAAGATTAAAATATTATACAACAATTGCCTCTTACCTGAGAAACAAACAACCCAGTTACAGCACTCCATCTGCAGAATTACATGAGATCCTGAAGGCTCATTGAAAAAGCCTGGTTTTCAGTGCTTTTTGAAAATTCAAAGGGGCTGGATCTGATCTGATATCAGGGGGATTCTGTTTCAGATAAACAGGCAGCAAATAAGAAAGCCCTTCCTGGCCTCTGCAGATGACACTCCATGAGGGTAGAGTCCTAGAAGCAGCCTTCTTTTCCATTTCTTATTAGACAGACAGAAGCCACTTAGAGTTGGCAGTCCTGCAGATACTCATGTCCCAGCCATATA
The DNA here is from genome assembly GCA_030867105.1 of Liasis olivaceus. Lineage (NCBI taxonomy): Eukaryota > Metazoa > Chordata > Lepidosauria > Squamata > Pythonidae > Liasis > Liasis olivaceus. Next base: position 46,688,476 of record CM061354.1, on the reverse strand, counting down.
GGGCTTTAAAGGTAACCACCAGCACCTTGAATTCCAACCAGAAGCTGATTTGTTACCACTTCCTTAAATTTAAGAGTGGACAACAAATGGCCCAAATATGTCTATCAGAAGCAGCAAGTTTCAATTACTGGCAATGTTACTGTCTACCTCTATAACCCTGGGGACTTATCACACTGCGAATCTTTCCAGCAGTCCCTCAGTCTGTTGACTGTTGCATTAGACAAAATCATACAATAAGATTTGCTGTCTTCCTACTTCTTACAGTAGAAATTTGGAGATCTTAACTTTGATCATTGGGACAGACTAAAAAAACTTTTGAGCAACAGTTCTCTTCTCATATGTCTTCTCATACATTGACTTCCCTGTGGTGTTATTAACTTAAATTGGAGAATTTACTCTGGATCATCAATTTTTATTTTGAAATCTCTGCAGCCAAAAGGCAATATGGAAGCTTTTCCTAAATAAGTGCTCTCCAAATGGGCTGGACTACAGATTCCTCTAAAAGCAGGAGAGCTTGCTGCTAGTTACAGAATGCAGACATAAAGAATAATGTAGTTCACCTGTTCAATAACTGCCAATAACTGTAAAATTTTCTGTTACATTAATTATGTTCAGATTAGTCTAGTGTGAAATGTATTAAGAGATCCACTTTTTAAGTATAAAGAAGTCCATGTGACATAGTTTAAGTATCTCTCTTCCAATATCAGCTTTGCATTAGTATCTTTTACTCATATGAATATTGTGCTTTTATTCCATTTTGTCTGAAAACTGTGAATTTCAGTGAAGGAAAAATACCAAAAGGAGAAATAATTTTTAATGCAGGGAAAAGGCACATACAAAACTGGAAACATTTAACTGAGAAAAATAAGAAACAAACTAGACTTCTGATAAACCTAGGTTTCATTCTTAACTTTAGAAATTTAAGAAATTAATTACTTGGTACATTTCAAATTAGATTGGTCATAACATTAATTATGCCACAGGGAATAATTTTACATTGGCAGATATTGTTTAACAGAGCTAAATTAATGCTTATCTCCACATTCTGTTGTTAGCAATAATATACTGAGTGTCTTCATCCACTTTGGAAAAAATATATAGCTCAGAAAGAGAGGCTGTAATGTAATGCAGTTACAGCTTTTATTCTATTGGAAGCTCAGATTTCATGGGATTCCTAACTCTGATAAGAATGATAACCAAGTTAATCCAAACACAGTTATATTCTTTTAATCTTACTGATCATCATAAGAAGAAAGAGCTGTTATTGGGTTGCGTGGCCTGTATGCATATGCTAAAGTTTCTCCTCCTTACTTACAATGTAATAACTAGTGGATTTATTGTTCTGTTGGACATTCCAAGACAAATCATTTGTGTGTTCTCTGTAAATTAAAGCAATTTCAGTTCATTAAACTGAACTAAAGTCAGTAACTATTGAAATTCCATGTTATTTGAAATCAGTATATTGAGTGTGTTGACTCCGATGACGCTTATCTATTTGGGGAAGGCTGTTGGGTTTAGCAAGGAGAGAGGAAAACTATAACCAACCCTTTTCCTAAATCCAACAGATTTCTCGGGAGAGAAACTCTCCAGAACAGTTGTAGGAATGGCAAAGAAGGCAAAATACACAAAGATTATGTCACTTCCATCTCCATTAACAAATGCTTTCATTAGATCCCAAACTCTTTGGCAATAAAAAGACTTCTTCCCATTCTCCCATGTAGCTCTGATACAACCCAGAATATTTTTATTGTTGTTAAACTATTTGATTGCTGTGAATTCAATTTAAATGTGTGTTTTCAAATTAATGAAAGCAATGTTGTATCTTTCAATAATCACTTGTCTGTGCATTTTGACCCTAATAGAAAGCTCACTCCTTGGTATAATACATGCACACTGTTTAGTCCATAAGAAGTAATGCTCAATTTGCCTTCACAGATTGACCATAAGACAAGACAGCTAGTGAAGTCACACTGTGACCTGAGAAGAATGAGTGCTTTTCTCAGACATAATATGATATTGAAAATCTTGAGTTATGTTCTTTCTCCTTAATCCTTCCCAGAAGGAGATGAAACTGGGCATGAAGGGTTCTGTAAACTGAACAGTATGTAGTGCAACAAGGCATAGGAATCCTTGAAATCACTCTGCCTTGTATGTGTGCCAACTGCTGAGAAGATTAAATCTATAGTATTTTCTCATTTATTATCAATCATTTTAGCAACTTGACGTTGCTTTGTCTTCCTAAGTCTCGCACTTCAGCACATCAGTACAATACCATAGACATAAAAATTGCACTGACCCATGCAAAACTCTGAAAATACTATATTAAAAGAATTGAAGAGAATTATTCATCTGAGCACTTCAGAGTTAAATTATTTCAATTTGAGGATCACTAGAAGAATATAATACATATAGAATTTCTGCCAGCATATAGTGCATTCTTTAGTGATCTTCAAATACACAAACTCACACCACATACCCTCTATAGACCACATACACACAACATACCACATACAATGGAGATTAGAGCATTATTTTTTAAATAAAAATATATCTATTGTTATGCCCTATCCATATAAGTCAGGAGGAGCAGAGGAAGAGATGTGGTGGTGAATGCCTTATTTAGTGCCATTTCTCTGAACCCACAGAGTAATCATTCTGTGGAGTTAGAGATCTGACAGCAAAGTTTCACAGTTCTGCTGCCAGTAATTGGCATCAAAGGAAGCATCCCCCATCTTGCCTCTTCCCCCAAGTTCTCTTCTCATGTGGGCAGGATCTCTATTCTGCCTCATTGCCAAGTTAGAATTCTGCCCATTTTACACCAGTACAATATTTGCCAGCTTCTGCCCTAGGGAACAGCATTTTAATGTTGCTTTGTGGAGGTGTCCATAATTAGTTAAAAAATACTCATTTACTAAAAATTAATTTGATCAGCTTGCCTTCCAACCATCTCACCTAGTCCACAGGCTTTCACTCCAGTTTGTCTTTTTTTCTAATGGCATACTTCTGAACAAAGCACTGAGCTCCAACAACTTTCCATATTTATTTTCTAAGGAGTGTAAGGAATGTTTGGACAATCTCCATTCTTTTAAATAATGATGATGCTAAGGGCTCTAGAACAATGATGAGGCTCTAGAAGTCTTTAAAAATTGGATGGAACAAGCCTGATGGGTGTCAAGGGAAATACATATTCATTGTAATTAATAAATACATGCAGAGTCATGTTTTCTAATCACCTCCATCTTTGGGTAGACCAGTCAGTAACATTATGTACAAACACTGTGATTAAGAAAACCAAATAATTATTTCCTAATTGTTTTCTTTTAGTCTGTGGGGTATGTTCCCAAAATGCATTTTTTTTTTAAAATGTAAGGCTAAAGGAATCAATTCAAAATTCCTAAGTCACTTTATGCACAATCTGAAATACTTTAACATCTTTGGATACTTGATAAAAGTTGTAGGTATGAAAATAGATCTTAATGGGTTTTTATTTGAAATTTAAAACCTGGACCATTTTGAAATCAAAATAGTATAATTCATGTCATTTGCATAATTATAATTATGCATACATTCTTTATAATAGCTCATTGGTAAGGCTGTGAGATCAAGTTGCTGCTGCAGCTGCTGGTGAGAGAAGGCCTTGCTATTGATTTCCATCACTTTCCCCAATAGCCTCCCATTGCCCTTCACACTGTTCTGAAATATACACAAATCCTTCAGAACAACTGTGCAGACAGTCCCGGGATTGCAGGCTGAAGGGGAAGTAGTCAAAAATACCATCTTCCTCTTTTTTCCATCAGTTTCTTGAGAGACTGATTTCCATTCATAGGAATTCTAGATGCACCTAATGTAACATAGGCCTTGTTCACACATTATGCGAAGACCTAATATGGTTTGTTTGGCTATGTCAGAGCCTGTTCAACAGCACTCAAGGGTAATTTTGTCAACACAGATCTTCATGTACTTTTAATTACCTCAAAATCTCTTAATGATCCTCATTTTTTATGTCCCAATGCCAAAGAACCAGTCTTGAAATTCTGCAGAAGTTACTGCATGTTAGCATTTAAAATAGTGAAGATAGAGAAATCTTAAGATTTTTAAAACCTTGTTTAAAAAATTATTCCTCATACCTAGAGTTTTATTTTCCTTTAACCATTCTGTAGTTTCCTATAGACCTGAGTCATGATTATAGGGTTAAAGCAATTGAGGTCCCAAGACCACAGCTGGCCCTCTCCAAAGACTTTGGTGTGACCTGCAGAACAGTTTCAATTTTGCCATGAAAACATCATTTTTAATGTGATAAACTTTGAAAAATAATTAAATGTAATGTATATCATTGCTTCCCATATATCACATAAGTAATGGTGTTGATTGCATTGAATATAGTTTAAATTTAAATGAAATGCTTTTGTTGTCTGTCACCACACACACCCAAAAACATTTAGCACTCAGCAAAAAAAAAAAAAGGAAAAAAATTGGTTAATTTGGAAATAGAATGTTGGCATTTGCTCATTGATTTCTGGTTACATGTAAGTGCTCATCCACCAATTTCTACTTCTCATTTATCTTTATCAGGTGAATCTCTAAATTCTATTATCCCAACAGTCAGTATACAAATCATTTGAGTGAAGTTATTGGTTTATAATGTACAATCCTGTCAATGTTACATTGACTTCTCTGTGGTGTTATTTTCTATTCATTATCCAGCCCCCCACCCCTGCTTTACTAATAACTTACTGGTAAATTATTTCTCCCTTTTTTTTAGTAATGAGGACCAGGGGATAGAGATAAGTAGCAATATGAAATCAGGGGAAAATAAATTATGAAATAAGGCCCTGAATTTTCTGCATAACTGCTTAGATTAGGAAAAAAAATAGTAAGCAAATTCCTTTGTGTAGTGTTAAGATACAAGATACAAGCATTTCTACAAAAAGTGACACAGCAGCTGGTACCTTCATTAAAGACAATAGCAAATGTGCTAGATTTTAATTTGTTCAATGATGAATTCCAAATAAATTGCTAATTGTTCCACTCTGCCTTGGTTTTATATCTTTAGCACCATTCTTCATCCTTTCTATTACCAGGCAGCAGACACACTACTCCAAGGAGTCCAGGTACAGTGGTACCTCGGGTTACGAACGCCCCTCCTTACAACTTTTCGAGATACGACCAGCTCCGGCCCCAAAAATTTACCTCGACATGCAAACTCTGCCTCGAGCTACAAACCGGATCCGCGGCCATTTGCCCTGCTGCCACGTGGTCGCGGCTTCCTGTGGGCGAGATCGCGGTAGCAAGGAGACGTTCAGTGAGGCTTGTGGTGTGCTTTGTGGCGTTTGGAAAGTTTTTGGTGTGCTTGTCAGCATGGCTCCAAAGAAAATGCAGAGCAGGCTTGGCAAGAATAAGGCTTTACATTGAACCTTATGGGGAAATTTGCCTCGTGGTGCGACCAAATTCGGAGGGCGGATTAGCCGTATTTACATTGAACCTTATGGGGAAATTTGCCTCGTGGTGCGACCAAATTCGGAGGACGGAATGGATTAACTGTATTTACATTGAACCTTATGGGAAAATTTACCTCGCGTTGCAACCAACTCGAGTTGCGATCAGAGTCACGGAACAGATTAAGTTCGTAACTCGAGGTACCACTGTAATTGGTACTCAAGGAAATTGTCATACCAGACTGATTAAATTCAAACTTTTTATTTTAATCTTTTATTAAAAGCACCTGTCCAAAGGAGCACTTTTGCTCCCTAGTGTATTTTATGCTTCCATATGTACATATTATTTTGTTAAGAGCTTTTCTCTCAGCAGTATTTCTATTTTGATTTCTGATGAAGCTGAGGACTATAAAGCAGTCTCCCCAACCAGGTGTCATCTAAATCTGTTGCACTACAAATCTCATCATTCACGTGCTGGCTGAAAATATTGGAGGTTCTAGTCCAACATATCATAAGTACCAGGTATAATGCCCACCTTGGACCCAAAGGACTCAGATGCCAAGGAGCCTGTTATGGATGCACTAGATGAAGTCAGACTTAGGAAGTGGCAAGCAATCAAGCTTCTGAGGCTGACCCCACCAGCAACTATCCAGAGCAGCTGGACCCACACTTAGATGATGAGAAACCTAGGCAACTCCCTAGTCCCTGAGCACACCACTCTCTGCACCAAGTACAGCAGAGGCACTGAACAGTACCACCAGGTGATGGCTCCATATAAGAGCCATTTCTGCCCAGCCACAATCCATCGTGAACAACCATTCAAACTTGTGCACCTGAAGCCTTGAATGTCTTGCCTTCTGGAACTCTTGTCACTCTAAACCCTGAGGCAGCTGGCAACCTACCCATGAACACCTAGACCATTGAACTGCTAATTTGGACTTATTTTCAGGCAAACTCCAGTACATTTGGGATTTTGCTAACATTCAGATGACTGCACACATGCCATGCTCTGTCTACTACCACCTATGCTTTGCTTTAAACTGAAGTAAATTTTTAAAACCTAATCTCTATGCATGCATGCTTGATTCATTCATCTCTATTAACAGAATCTCTATTAATTTACCTCATTTTAAAGGACATTTCAAGAAAAAACATTCCATTCAGATAAATAAACAAAGCATGTCCCTTTAGCGTTCAAGCATAAGTGTATAAGGAATGTTTGTGCTGATATTACAGGGGAACAGGAATATATGTGTGCTTTTCTATGCAGATAAGGCTCAGTTTTTGGCTGAAAATCCAAATTATTTGCTGTGAATGTTAAATTGTATGATTCAACAAGGAGTACAGATCTGTAAATTAATGTATTAAAGTTGAAATTGCCTTTGCCAGGAAAAATCAAGTGAGCGATTGCAAGTTACATATAAATGACAAAAAGCTAAAGCAAATAGATGAATATGTGTACGTTGGTAAAATGTTTACTAAAATGGTAAAATACAGAAATTTTAAGATATATTAATGCTGGTAAAAAGGGAGTGGATAGCACGTGGTCTGCGGTAAGAAATAAATATCGATTGAAAAAACAAAAAATAGCTATGTATATGAGCATGCTTCTGTGTTATACTGAAATGACAATTGGGTATGCCAGGGTAAAATAAGAGTAAGTTGAATACAATGGGAATAAGTATTTAAGAAGCATGTGGTAATATAAAGAAAGGGTCAAGAATGAAAAATACTTCATGACTGTGAATACAAAAATTAGTGACCAGTCCAAAAAAGGTATGTTATGGTTTGGTTGTATTATATTTATTAATATATCCATACAAGTGTTTATGTATCACCTTACTTGGAAGGATTCAAAGTGGTTTACAATAGAATAGAGAGAATTAATGAGGACTGAATTACAAAATAAGCATATCAAAGAAAAATGAATGGATCAAGAGAAGGGGAAAGAGAACAAAGTTATGGTTAGATGGAGTTGGTGAGATCCTCGGAAAGAGAAAGGTAAGAAGTCCAAAGAACAAAAGATATTGTATAAATCAGAGTATGGACATGAGAGAAGCAAGGATAGTTGCAAAGATAGAAAGCTATGGAGAAGTATAGTGAATGGCATTGCCATTTAGCTATATTTCATTTATTTTTCTTACCTCCTGCCTTGAACATCTTTTGCTTACTATTTCTTATGCCTTTTCCATTCTGCATAATGTTGATTACCCCAAAATGAAATAGCATGATGGGTATGTATATATAGCCGATACTATGCTACTGCAGCTTCTCAAGTCATAACAGTGAGTCACTTATTGATATAGCAGAAATATTATTTCTGTATGGCAGATGGGTCATGGTTTTTTATTTAAAGATGTGCCTTCTACAAGAAAATTAAATGTAGTTGTCATCTCATTCATAACCAAGCATCACTTTGAAAAAACCATCTCTGTTCCTCCTCTGCACATACACCATTAGACCATTTGATCAAGAGCACCAGAGGTAACAATGACCAAAAAGATTAAGTCAGACTGAGATACAAATAAAATCTTTTGAATGCCATCCATCTAATTGTTGGATTGTATTCCATTACTTCATCTTATGAAATAAACTTGAGCCAGCAGAGAAAGAGCCCTGATTCCAATCTGCACTCCACTAAAACTACATTTCACTTCCTTTGAGAAGTCATTCTGGTGCTGATCTAGGTAACAGCCAAAGTAGCTATATTCATGGAGTTCCCCCCAACTAAGCAATGGCAGGGAAATAAAGATGACTACTGTGATTGGGTTCACACAGTATATTAAGCCAAAAACCAAACAAACCAAACCAACGTATTATGACTTAATAGAGTATGCCTCCAGACACCTCACTTCATGCCCACTTGGTTACCTGCCCAACTGAATTATTTTTTAAAGATCCTTTTAATAAAAATAAATAAGGAACCTGGCATGCTGCAAAGTAAAGTATCAGCCTCTAGCATCATATTTACTAGCAACAATGTTTTCAATACTCAAAAGGTCCCACCAGAATGATAGCAAGCAACTTATGAGGATAGTTCACCTGCTTGGAAATGGCTAATTTCTGACATGGCATAGCCATCATGAAACCATTTTGCAAGTGTGCTTGCCATATGCTCTCTAAATTCCAGATGTGCTTCCAGTCTAAAAATATTGCCTACTTCTGTCTTAGTGGGATATGTCAACCCAACCACTATTGTTTGTCAATCCTAGTTTATGGTTATATAATTTGTAAACCCAGTCAACTGTTGCTTAGTCAACAAACCATGGTTTAAAGAAAAGTATGAATCCAACTACTTGCATCCCAATAAACAGAGTGAGTATAGCAGTGGGTAAGCAACTTATCACAGCACTTGTAAGTGCATGGAGGTCCAAAACATTATGATAGATGAAAGAAGTCTGCAATTTGAAGCAACTTTTCCTGAATATATTAAAGGGTGGGGGCAGGAAACAGGCTATTCAGAAGCATATGGATATCATACGACTGAACAAACACAACTGCAGTGTGTTGTAGTGGTTAAAGTATGAAGTGGTTCCAGGGAGACCCAGGTTCAACATCACTCTCAGCCACAGAAACTCACCGGATGACTCTCTCAGCCCAACCTTCCTCAGAGTTGCTTTTGTGGGGAAAACAGAAGTAGGGAGTACTGTATAGAAATAAAAGCAGAATATAAACGTAATAATAAATAAATAAAATCTGTTTGGCATAAAATTCTAATAATATTGATCTATAGTCCAGTGGCCCCATATTTCTGGTGCCCTTTCAACTTCCCAATTCCCACTCAGTCTCTGGTTCCATTACATAATATGTTGTACATTCCCTATTTCTAAGTAATGACAAATTATGAGAGCTTCAATGCTACTGAGTTTAGTTTTCTTTTGACAGACCGCTGGAAACACCTGGATCTCTCTGAGCACACAGGGAGCAATTAGATACTCTCCAGCACAGTTGAGAACCCCTGAGAACAATTTGGGCAGTAATTCTTTCTGAAGTGGCATTCTTGCCCCAATTCCAGCTCACTTCAGTTAAAAATGCTCATGTCTGTCTCTCTCTTAGCCTCTAACCAAATACAACTTTCTATCTTCCTTTCTGTGCAAGTGAAAACATTTCCCTCCCTGTAGGAGCTGATGGGTATCTTATCCCAAAAACCTGATTCTCTCTCTGTTGTTGTTGTTTTGTCATCTCCACTGAAAAAACATCAGCTGATCATTCCAGACAATTAGATAATAGTCACTGTAACAAATAAATGGTCAGCCAGCATACATTACATTATAAGCCTGCATCCAATCTTGTTCTCACTGTGCAGTGACACATAATAAAGGAAAGTCATTAATTCAAGAATAGTATTAATGGACATTAGAAACACAAGGAAGGTCCTTCAGTTATAGTTGTATGTAATTATACACCAAATAATTATGTTATTATGTGCCAGTGCTATAAGGTCTTTTAGAGATATGGTCTAGCATACTTATGATAATTCATGTTTAAATCAAAGCAGATCTGATTTTCATGAAATATATTTCTAGGAAAATTGCAGGAAGCTCATAACTTTGAACATAAAGGTGCTGAATAATGGATTGCTTTATAGCCTGAAAATAATGCATGGAGAAAGAAACACAAGTTAGGAGAAAGCATTACTGAGATTGTTGCTTAAGGAAAATGAAGCTTTATCTTCAGTTAGGAAAGAACATGGTGATGGTGTCGCCTAGAAATTCAGGCACCCCAAGTAATCTGGAGCTGAAGGAACCTATTTCTCTGAATTTGAGAGAGAAACACACTTTTTACCTTCTGCAAAGGTGGCTTTTTCGTCCCCACTCAACAATACGAATCAAAGTATTTCAGGGAAAGTGAAAAGCATTTAGGATTGAGTCTTTTTACAGGGTACAGAAACAAATGATACATATATTTGGTATATCAGAAATCAGCTAAACAAACAATAAAATATATTGATTACACATGAGAATTGAACAATAGAAAACATTGATTACAGATAATATTCCACAAGTGGCAAATTTATGGGTTATGTCACTCCCTTTCCCATCAGGGGTTGTATCTTTCTAAAAACTAGCAAGTGTATTCAAGGACGTTCAGAATACACTTCCTATTGTTTCGTTGCTGAAAAAGGTACTTTTTGCACATAAAAGAAAGAAATTGCTTTGGCTAAAAGGAAAACATGGTTTCCTGAACTTCAAAAGGAGGCATAGATGTGATGCTAAAATTCTAATATCACCTTTAAAAAAAAAAAAAAAGCTAATAATGAAGCTTAAAATTCCAGGTGATAATAGGAAAACCTAAATTACAAATGTATATAACTTAAGAGCTTGCATTGTACTCTCTCCTGTAATATGCATGGAAATAGAGAGAGTAAGTCAGGTAAGTACCTAAAATACCTAAACTGCACAGCCAGAGTAAGAAGATAGAGAAGGCTGAATTGGGAGAGAAAAGGGTGGGATGATGATGATGATTAATTTCCACTGTCATTGATCTTACAGATCTTTTTCTTTTTCTCCTCTCTTCCAGAACATAAAGAGATCAGCATTTCTGTTGGGGGGAAAAGTTAAAAGCTGAAACTTAAAGGCTCCACATGAATACTTAACTAGGAAAGAGATTGATAATTTGGAAAAAGATTGATAAACCTGTCAGCTACATTTTTTTTTCTTTTTTGTGGAGAGTTGACATGGAAATAGTCACCTCCAAGAAGATTGATAGAATTATAAAAAAGAAGAAAATATCCCAGCTGAATGTTTGGTGGGTTATAGGAAGGCACAAAATGATTCAGAAGGGGGCTGTAACCCAGATACCAACCCAATCCACCACAATTTATTCAGAATAATTGAATGGTTGTTTTTCCCATTAGTAGACAAGACTGGATAAGAAGAGAAATGAAGCCATGAAATCCACCAGTTGCTAACCTGAAACTGTCATTCATTAAATACATAAGGACAGCCTCGGCCTCATTCCTGAGGCTCAGTAAATTTGGCTGCAAGGGCACACAATCTATTACTACATACATTTTTTTGCCTACTTAATAATGGGAGGAATGCATATTAACATGACCACAAGGAAGAACTCTGAGGCTGTTCTGATTCAGAAAATGCTCTAGAAGGACTCTTGGGCTATGAGAATACCTCATCTACCACAGAAAAAAGATTTGAAGCATCTTAAAGTCTCAAAGAATACCAATGTAACGGAGTGCAAGCCCAGAGTGCAAGCAGAATTCCCAAGAACACTTGTGGATCAGTTGTAGCTGAGCTTTTGTTCACGTTCTGAGTATCATGATATAAAAAAAAAATAGATGGGATACCATACAAAACCAATTCTTCTATCTGAGATACTTTTCTGTATTTGTTTTAGACCTTCCTTTCTTGATACAATTATTTGGTCTCCTGAATCTTGCTAATGGCTGAATAAAAGACTCAACTTAGAGCTTATGAAAGATCAAGTCTTCTATATTCCCTTGCTAGATCATAATTCTAAACAAATAAGATCCCAGGCTGATTTTCCCATCACTCAGCCTGGAAGTCACTTTATCATATCATTCAAACTACTGAATGTTCAGTAGGAATTTACCTCCTAGGAAACTACACATATCTACCTTGGAAATTTGAGCTTGGGTCAACCTGTTTCGTCTCCAGGAACCCGAAAAACGTAGGAGTAAATATCACAGTGCAATCCCATGGAACTGTCATAAACTAATTAACAAAAATTAAATTATCTACCAAATTCAGGTAATTACATCTGATGAATAATTTTACATATATTGAATAAGAAAAGGCCATACTATCATTACGACAGTCCAAGAAGTTAACTTCTCTTTCTCAGAATAAAATGCCACAGCTTTTACAATTAGAGGCGTTGAACTTTTCTTTTTTACTATTATTTAGCAGACCATGGCTATAATTCAGACAAAACGCAATATTTTACTCTCCTTCAAGAAGAAAAGGCAATTCAAAGTCAGGCCAATAAGTTAAGCTCTTCTTCCAGAATAAAATGCCATGGCTTTTAGTATTACAGAATGCAAAGTTTTCCTTTTCAGTAAAATATAACAGACCGTGCCCACAATAAAGCCAGGGAACAAATTGTTACTCTCCTTGAAGGAGAAAAGGCGATCCTGCCATGAAGGCAGGACAAGAACTTACCTTCCTTTTCTCATAATAAAATTCCATGGCTTTTAGAATTAGAGGCGCCAAAGTTTTCCTTTTCAGTAACGTATAACAGGTCTTTGCTATAATAAAGACAGGCAAAAAAATGTTACTCTCCTTCAGGAAGAAAACGCCATGCTGCCATGAAGGCAGGGCAACAAGTAAACTTCCCATTCTCAAAATAAAATATCACAGCTTTCAGTATTAGATGTGCCAAAGTTTTTCTTCTTTATAAAATATAACAGACCATCGCCATAATAAACACTGGCGAGAGAATTTTACTCTCCTTGAACGAGAAAAGGCCATGCTGCCACGAACACAGACCAATAAGTGATGCTCTTATTCCCGGAATGAAATGCCATGGCTCTTACTATTAGAAGCACCAAAGTTTTCCCTTTCAATAAAATATAAAAGACCATGGCTATAATAAGGCCAGGCAAGAAAATTTTACTCTCTTTGAAGGAGAAAAGGCCATGGTGCCATGAAGGCAAGCCAAGAAGTTAACTTCCCTTTCTCAGAATAAAAGGCCATGGCTTTTAGAATTAGAGGAACCAAAGGTCTCCTACTCAGTAAAATATACCAGCCCTTCGCTATAATAAAGGCAGGCAGGAAAATGTTACTCTCAGTGAAGGAGAAAAGGCCGTGCTGCAATGAAGGCAGGGCAAGAAGTTAACTTCTCTTTCTCAGAATAAAAGGCCATGGCTTTTAGAATTAGAGGCGCCAAAGTTTTCCTTTTCAGTAACATATAACAGACCATGGCCATAATAAAGCCAGGCAAGAAAATTTTTCTCCCCTTGAAGAAGAAAAGGCAATGCTGCCATGAAGAAAGGCCAATAAGTGATGCTGTTTTTACCAGAATAATATGTCATGACTTTTAAAATTAAAGGCGCCAAAGTTCTCATTGTCAGTAAAATATAACAGAACATGGCTTTGCTAAAGGCAGAAAGAAAATTTTACTCTCCTTGAAGGAGAAAAGGCCATGCTGCCATGAAGGCAGACCAAGAGGTTAACTTCCCTTTCTCAGAATAAAAAGCCATGGCTTTTAGAATTACAGGCGCCAAAGTTTTCCTGTTCAGTAAAATTTAACAGGCCTTGGCTATAATAAAGCCAGGCAAGAAAATTTTACTCTCCTTGAAGGACAAATAGTCATGCTGCCATGAAGGCAGGCCAAGAGGTTAACTTCGCTTTCTCAGAATAAAATCCCATGGCTCTTAGTATTAGAGGTGCCAAAGTTTTCATTTTCAGTAAAATGGAACACACCATGGCTATAATAAAGCCAGGCAAGAACATTTTCTCCTTGATGGAGAAAAGGCTATGCTGCCAGGAAGGGAGTAGTAGCTAACTTTCCTTTCTCAGAATGGCTTTTAGAATTAGAGGCACCAAACTTTTCCTTTTCAGTAAAACGTTACACACCATGGCTATAATAAAGCCAGGCAAGAAAATTTTACTGTCCTTCAAGGAGAAAAGGCCATTCTGCCATGAAAGAAGGCCAAGAACGTATGTTTTTTTCTCAGAATAAAAAGCCATGCCTTTTAAAATTAGAGGCGCCAAAGTTTTATTTTGAGTAAAATGTAACACATCATGGCTATCATAAAGCAAGGCAAGAAAATATTACTCTCCTTGAAAGAGAAAAGGCCATGCTGCCATGAAGGCAGGCCATGAACTTAACTTCTCTTTCTCAGAATAAAGTACTATGGCTCTTAATATTAGTGGCGCCAAAGTTTTCATTTTGAGTAAAATGAAACAGAATGGCTATAATAAAGCCAGGCAAGAAAGTTTTACTCTCCTTCAAGGAGAAAAGGCCATGCTGCCATAAAGGCAGGCCAAGAAGTTAACTTCCCTTTCTCAGAATAAAAAGCCATGCGTTTTAGAATGAGAGGTGCCAAAGTTTTCCGTTTCAGTAAAATATAACTGACCAGGGCTATCATTAAGCCAGGCAGGAAAATTTTATTCTCTTTGATGAACAAAAGACCATGATGCCATTAAGGCAGGCCAAGAACTTAAGGTATTTTTCTCCAACTAAAATGCCATGGCTCTTAGTATTAGAGGTGCCAACGTTTTCCTTTCCAGTAAAACGTTACACACCATGGCTATAATAAAGCCAGGCAAGAAAATTTTACTCTCCTTCAAGGAGAAAAGGCCATTCTGACATGAAGGAAGGCCAAGAACGTATGTTTTTTTTCTCAGAATAAAAGGCCATGCCTTTTAAAATTAGAAGCGCCAAGGTTTTATTCTGAGTAAAATGTAACACATCACGGCTATCATAAAGCAAGGCAAGAAAATTTTCCTCTGCTTGAAGGAGAAAAGGCCATACTGCCATGAAGGCAGGCCATGAACTTAAGTCCTCTTTATCAGAATAAAATGTTATGGCTCTTAATATTAGTGGTGCCAAAGTTTTCATTTTCAGTAAACTATAGCATACCATAGCGATAATAGAGCCAGGCCAGAAAATTTTACTCTCCTTGAAGGAGAAAAGGCCATGCTACCATGAAGACAGGCCAAGAAGTTAACTTCCCTTCCCTTTCTCACAATAAAAGGCCATGCCTTTTAGAATTAGAAGTGCCAAGGTTTTCCTTTTCAGTAAAATATAACAGGCTTTTGCTATAATAAAGCCTGGCGAGAAAATTTTATTCTCCTTTAAGAAGAAAAGGCCGTGGTGCCATGAAGTCAGGCCAAGAACTTAAGTTCTTTTTCTCAGAATAAAATGCCATGGCTGTAGGTATTTCAGGTGCCAAATTTTACCTCAGAGTACAGTATACACAAAGCATATGTATGATAAGCCAGACATTAAAAATTTCTCTCCTTGAAGAAGAAATGGCCATGTTACTATGAAGGCAGGCCAAGAAGTTAACTTCCCTTTCTCAGAATAAAAGGCCATGGCTTTTAGAATTAGAGGCCCAAAGTTTTCATATTCAGTAAAATATAACAGGCCTTGGCTATAATAAAGGGAGGGAAGAAAATTTTATTCTCCTTAAATGAGAAAAGGCCATGAAGACAAACCAATAAGTGGTGCTCTTTTTCTCAGAATAAAATCCCATGGCTCCTACTATTAGAGGTGCCAAAGTTTTCCTTTTCAGGAAAATATAACAGACCATGGCTTTGCTAAAGGCAGAAAGAAAAATTTACTCTCCTTAAAGGAGAAAAGGCCATGCTGCCATGAAGGCAGGCCAAGAGGTTAACTTCCCTTTCTCAGAATAAAAGGCCATGGCTTTTAGTATTAGAGGTGCCAAAGTTTTCTTTTTTAGTACAATATCACACACCATGGCTATGATAACACCAGCCCAAATGGTTTCACTGTTCAGTAGGTAGTGATGTTCTGGCTGACCCTCCCCAAATGGTTCAGTATTGATGCTCATCTTTCTTATAATGGGGGATGTTAATGAGTGATGGCCCCGCCCACATGTTGTTGTTTTTTTAACACCTGTGATATTTTGGCTTAGATCAGTGTTGTCCAAACTTGGCCACTTTAAGATGAGTGGACTTCAACTCCCAGAATTCCCCAGCCAACCATGATGAGTTGAAGTCCACTCATCTTAAAGTGGCCAAGTTTGGACAACACTGGCTTAGATCATATCTGGGACTACCCATTTATAGGGTTTTTTTTTTTTAATGCTTGTGTGGAATTATAGAATTTCATGCTTATTTATAAGAGACCTCAAATTTCTTTTTGCTTTAAGAAGAATAGGCAATGGCTTAAATTATTTGAGGTGCCATTACTTCTGTGTTACAGATAAGCACCCAAAGCTATAATTACACCAGGTTGTAAACTTTTCTTTTTTCCTTTTTAATAGAAATCATGATGATATTAAGCTAGATAAAGCGATTTTCTTTTCTGTTTCAAATAATGAATTAGTAAAGCTTTTATTATTAAAGTCATCAAAAAAATTACTTTGTTTTATGGAACTAAAACCATAGGTATGTTTTACTTCTTTTAGAAAAATAGAATAGGGTGCCTAGTTTCAGAAATTAACTTTTCTCTTTCTAAAAATAAAACACCGTGGGTAAATTATTGCAAGCTTCACAGATTTTGTTAATTTTAAACAGATAATGGTGAAGACTATGCCAGCCCCTAAAAGTTAAAATGATGTTCTATGGCTTACACTGTATCTGACCCAAAAATACAACCCTCTGTTTATTAGCTAACATGGATATACTTGTCCCAAATACTGGCTTGATCCTCATTTTCTGAGTTTCCTATTTATTTATGCATTAGATTTTTATCCCTCCTTTATTATTTTTTCTAAATAATTCAAAGCGGTGAGCATACATAATACTCCTTCCTCCTTTTTTCCCCACAACAACAACCCTGTGAGGTGGGTTGGACTGACAGAGTGACTGGCCCAAAGTCATCCAGCTGGCTTTCATGCCTGAGGCAGAACTAGAACTCAGAGTCTCCTGGATTCTAGGCCAGCACCTTAACCACTACACCAAACTGGCTCTCTTAATGAATGAATGTTATGTATTAATAAATGAATGTTCTTATTCTTAATGAATGATTGATATTATTAAAGTCATCAAAAATATTATTGCATTTCACAGAACTAAAACCATAGGTATTTACTTCTTTTAGAAAAATAGAGCATGGTGCCTGCCCTCAAAAATTAACTTTTGTCTTTCTAAGAATAAAACACCCTGGGTAAATTATCACAAATACTGGCTTGGTCCTCATTTTCTGTTTCATTTTCTTAATAAATGTATTATGATATTGCTGGAATGCATTCCCAGTTCCTCCCACAAAACTTAGAAGACATTTAGAAACAACTTGTAAGGGCGTCAGATTGGCCCCTTCATTAGGCAGAATAAGGAAGTGGAGTTTTATATCCTGAAGAGGCAGCACATTTTTAGCCATTATTTTCATCATTATAACTGAGAAATAAGTGTGATGAAATGTGCTGTTTTATATGCCAATATTATTGGCTGACTATGGTACTTTGCACCTTGATTTGGGAGCAGGTACACGGTACTCTGCACAATAATGTCTTGGCCTAACCCAGGGACTATCACATTATATTTTGATCTCTGTGACAACCCAGCATTTGTTCACCACCCTTTACTACAACATGATATCCCCCAAGCTCATTTAGCTGTCCTATTGGGTTGTCCATGAAAAATACAGGTATAAAAATGTCTACAATTATAGTCTTATTCATATCTTCTAAAAGCTCAGTG
This sequence comes from Liasis olivaceus, assembly GCA_030867105.1. Classification (NCBI taxonomy): domain Eukaryota; kingdom Metazoa; phylum Chordata; class Lepidosauria; order Squamata; family Pythonidae; genus Liasis; species Liasis olivaceus. Next base: position 46,670,730 of record CM061354.1, on the reverse strand, counting down.
GTATTTATTTCCATAGAAATGCATTGGATTAGACAAGTTCTTTCAAAGCAGGCATGTGCAAACTTCACCCATCTGAGAATGGAACGTCCCATTGCCCTCCAGACTATGCCATTCAAAGAGTTTAGTGGTTTCAAAAATAAATCTTTCTAACTACAACACCAAGTCTAGCATACTTTGAAATGCTTTCAGTTTGGAGGATTTCCTTACAGAAATCTCAAAGAAATATCTAACACAATGGTTGGGAAATGTTTTGGGATCAGGGTCACATCACAGTCAGCCCTATAAGGTAGACCAGACTAAGAAATCAAAGCCATATATTTCTAGAACTACTTCTATTGTAACAGAAACTTGCAAGTCTGAATGTGCTTCCGCCCTCCTTCACTTTATCTTTGTGTGAATTAGAGAGGGGCTTGTCTGAGATGTTTTCTCAAATTTGTTTCTTGGAATGTACTCAAGCATGCTTGTCTGATCATTACCTTTGGCAGCAGCTCTTCCTCCTGTCCTTTAAGGACATTCCCTAGGTTCTCTACAAGCACTGAGTCCTGTGGAATCCTTTCAGAGCTGCACAGTCTTGATAAGGATAGCTTAGGAAGAAGACAAAATTAATATCATCTGAAAACAATAAACTTGATACAGATCTCAGTGTACTTGGTAGAGGAAGTAATTTTAGAGCAGTTTCTACATGCACTCCCTATCAAAGTGAGATTTTGGGTGCAGGAACACCACCCAAAAACAGGCCAATGGGCAGTAGAATTGGCTGAGAATTACCTGGCAGCAAAAAAGGGCAGAGGAGGATTGGAAAGGAGATACAGAAGGAGAAAGGAGAATAAGAAAGCCTGTTTCAGAAAGTAGGAACCATAAAGAGCAGGCAGAGTTGAAGGAGAAAGGTATAAAGAAGCCTTTGACTCCTGCCCAAATGAAAGGAAGACATTGGGAAGCTAGAGAGACCCATAGTTGTTACAACTGTGGGAAAAGTGAACACTTGTCAAAAGACTGCAAAAACCAGAGGAAGAAGGGAATGTCTTCAGTAGTGCAAGCACCTCTGTGGAACAAAAAACTGGTCGTAAGTAGCTTTTTTCAGTGCCATCATAACTTTGAACAGTTGCTAAACAAATGGTCACTAAGTGAGGACTACCTGTAGAGATTTTTTCAGGTAAAGATTGTCAGCACCTTTGATTCCAATTGTTTGCTCAAATTTTGATTTTTAATTAATAATTTGTTTTATGATAAAGATTCATTGATTTAATCTAGAAAATGTTGGTACAGGTAGTCCTTGCTATCTAACCACAATACGGATCGGAATTTAGGTCGCTAAGTGATTTGGTCATTAAGCGAACTGGGGCTGATTTTATAACTTTTTTACATTGGTCATTAAGTGAATCACATGGTCATTAAGTGAATCCAGCTTCGCCAATGGACATTTTTTGCCAGAATTCACTTAATGACATGATTAGCTTATCAACCATGTGATTTGCTTAATGACTGTGGTGATTCACTTAACGGCCATTGACAAAAGGTCACTAATCACGGTCACATGACCGTGGTGGCCATAAATCACTTTTCCCAGGGCCGTTGTCACTCCGGACCATTGATAAACCAATGGTGGTTAAGCGAGGACTATCTGTACAATGAATACAGCGCTTCTAACTAGATCAAAGAACAAGACTTTGCTACAGAGTCCATGAAATGCAATGCAGAAATCTATCTATCTATCTACCTACCTACCTACCCACCCATCCACCCACCCATCCCCAAATCAATCCTGGATGCTGCATGCAGGTAAACCCCTGTGAACAGTAATCTACCATGCTGGTCCACTTGGTAGGTAGCTGTTTTTTGATTTTGCAGTCTAGGGCTGAGAATGAGCAACTGGAATAAGTGACCAAAGTAAGAGAATAAGTAACCAAAATCACTAGGCCATTTGCATGCCATAGACAGACACAGACAGACAAATACCAAACTACATCCGCATTTTCTGATGAAAGTTTAGGAAAAATATTTTTTATTTAGGAAAAATAAATACAACTCACAGTCAAGACTGAATATTTTTAAGATACAGAAAATCCTCCTTTACTTCTTAAAAAAGAAACATAGATTACTGATTTTAATATAGCATGTATAATCAGGAATAGAAAAGAACTTTTTAATGCTGTCCTGATCTAAGAACATAAAATTACTATTTTTAGAAACAAATCACATTGTAGAATCTTCATCAGACTCATATCCTTACCTTTAGAAACTATGAAAATGAAAACAGGTGGCTAAAAAGAAACAAAGCTGGCTAGCTATACGAGCGTTGTCCTATTAAACAAGAGACCATCTCGGTGCTAGATGGAGCCTGGCATGCTGCTGAAAATGGAATAAATATTTAGTAGCAACAGCAATCCTGTAGTTTTAGAATGCATTTAAGTTTATAATATAAAAGTACCTTTTCCTATCATCAATAACAATTTTTTGTTATGTCAAAACAAACATTGCATATATATGCACTTGTGAAGTTAATTAAATCATATCACTTTCTACACTTTCTTTATAATTTCACTAACTGTTAATGGGTCGTGACTGGAATTAACTCTTCCAGTAAAATTCAGGTTGGTAATGGCTCAGGCGGGACTCATTTTTTCCAGTTTCACAAACTGCCTGGAGTGAAGCAATTACTATAAAATGTTATAAGCTAATACAATTCTTCTTGGAACTGTATTTTCTTCCTGGTTTACATTTAGAAAAGTACATAGATGACATCTTGTGGTCAAGTGGAAATAATGATCAGACCACAAAGGCACTATATATATCTAAGAAACCTCCTTTTCTTTAAGTAAGAGACTGCAAAAACAGAATACTAAAAAATAGCGTGAAATCTTCCTTTGAATAACAGCAGTTAAGAAATTATTCATGTACTTTCAATTAATCCTGTGGGTTATAGAAAATCCTATAAACCTGTAGGTCACAGAAAATTAGGCTTTAAAAAACCTTTTTCATATTGTATGATTGACTAAGGGCTGAAATGGCACTGGCATTAAACCCTAAATTCACTAAAAGTTGTTTTGGGAAAGCCCTTTGCATATAGTAGTGGTGTCAATGATCATTTCTTCATCATGTCAAAACAAAGCCAAGCGACAATTCTTAATTAAGGGGAACATATAACCATATGCATATTAGGCATTCCTGTTTTTATCCTTCTAGGCTTCATTTGCTCCAAGAAGGCAGTTTTTAAGAAGACAAGTCTACTAATTTTAAGTTCAATTGTTATTCAGTTTATGAGAGATTAATACAATATCTTTCTTAAAGGATTCACTAACTCACAGCATTGTGGTAAGAATAAAAAGATGCGGAGGACTGTGTATTCTATTTTATAGACAAAGGAAGATGCGTAAAAATAGTAATAATTCAATAATGTCTTTCATAACATTTAAACATCCATAGATATATTTAATATGCCCGTAGAATTGTATAGTCCCATTGAAATCAGTGGGACTAGATAAACTAAGGCCCCACTGATTTAATTGGATTGGTGAAGTATCCTGAAGAGAGACAGCATGATGCACTAGGATGCTGCACTAGGAGCAGAGAGACCTAGGATCTAGCCATCTTCAGGTACAGAAGCCAGCTGAGTAATCTTGGGCCAGTCACTCCCTCAGAGCCCTGAACACCAACAGATTCTGACAAGCTGACTGATAAATTAAACCCTGTGGCATCATACATTGGTAGCTTCCCAGTAAGAACTAGGTAAGTGCACTAGGTAAAAAAGTGGACCCTGCAACCACATAGGACAAATGCTAAGAACAACTAAAGCGTCTTCCAAGAGCAGGTTTTAATCTTCATTATTTATATTTCATAGGACAGTAATCCTTCAATTATTGGCCTAGGTATTAATGTTTTTCATCGGTTATTTTTTCTTAGTGGGAATAATCCATTTAGTCAAAGTACATGGAACAGAAACACAATTCTCTAAAAGTATGGATGTTCTATTTTGTTTCAGGCTCATAAATATTTGGGTGGGTAGATGGCAGGAGCTTCAATATCTGCAGAAATGCCCAACTACCCTTCCCTTTCTTCCTGTTTATTCCCTGAACATACTGTATGTACCAGCTGCTGCAAATATACGTACATGCAGGTGTTTTGCATAACTATGCAAACTATACCAGTTTTCAAGGATTAATGGCACTTTTTGGACATCCCTGCATACCACTTGAAAAATAAAAACTGATGAGAGCAAGGTAAAAGTCCACCCTACCTACGGAACCTCAGTTGATAACTTAAGAGACATCACTATTTCTCAACCCAGTGTACTTCACAGGGTTCTTATGGTCAGGAGAAAACCAGAAACACTATATATTGAGTTCCAGAAAGCAAAACAGATTAAATAAATAAATTTGCCTTTTACTTTGACATCCTCTACTCTGGATGATTTACCCGCAAAGGAGCTTATCTTTCCATATCTATATGCGTGCTGATGCTGAAGAGGGGAAAGTAGTAGATATCCAAATTACTGTTCCCTAAGGACAAATTCTTTAGAAAAAATTAGCTGATCTCTTGAATGCCACCACCAGTAAATAAAAGCTAAAAACCTAGGAAGAGGTATCAATATTATGAGGAACTTTGATTTTTAATGTTTTTTAAACGGCATGTAGAGGTGTACGAAATGCCTGCAACAAGTACTAACAGCAGGCACTGTGGGAGGTGAACACACCAACAGTGAGGAAAGACAGGAACTAATAGAAAGGAGGAAAGCTTACTCCAAGCTATTTTAAGATGAGATATGGTTCAGTGTGGATGTAAATATGCATTTAGTATTACTTGCATGTTCCAGAGCTGTGCTCTCTTTGTGGGTTTAAAACTGCCCAAGGAAAGCTTACCTAACTAATTACTACATGTCTTGGATTGAAACCCAGCGATTAATATTAGACTACTGTTCATGTTTGTTTTCTTTTAGCTGTTGAGTCTGTTTTGGCCATTTCTTAGTGAAAAGTGTTACAAACATATTCTAACTACGGAATAGGACTGGGCGGGGGAGAGGGGCAGCGATTTCACTCCACACGATTCATGCATTTGTTTGCACACAGGAACCCTGGAGCCAAAATGCACGTGAACGTGCACACACACACACAAACACACACACAGGCGGACATGCCCAGAACGGAGTCGGAGCAGTCGAGCTAGGCGAGGAGAGGAGCCTCGCTGCGAACCAGAACCGACTCCCGAGTTGCGGGCAGGCCTGGGCAGGCAGCGGAGCAGAGGAGCCGTTGAAGCTGAGCACAGAAGCGTCTTCTGCAGCGCCCTGAGCTTGAGGACGGCTGGCAGCAGCGGCATTACGGGAAAGGCTGGGGTTCAGGAGCTCCTTCTGAGCCGCGGCGACACCCAAGCCCCGCCGTCGCCGCGCTTCGCTAGAGCCCAACTTTCGCTGCCGGCCATAACGCTGGCAAGCTGACCAGCGCCTTCGGTACGTATTCCCTTCCTACGTCTGCCTCCGTCCGGCCTTGTCCTGCCCGGTGGGGACGCGTTTCTCCGGGGCTTCTCCACTCGATCGCCTGGCTCTTTGTGTTTTGTTCGAGCGAAATGCGGCGGGCAGAGTAGAGGCAGCGTGGCTTCGCCTAATCTTTTTCATTCTGTCTGTCCCTCTTTCCAGATCAGTGGCTGGGCGTCTCGCAAATTGCGGTTGGAGCCGCAGGTAGGAAAACAAAAGCTGTGTTCTCTGCACAGGAACGGTACCGTAATAGTTCCTGTCGGTTTCTAGAATAGCCGCCTGCCTCTGGGTGGTGGGGCAGAGGACGAGAGAGAGTGAGGTGAAAAATGGGTGAAAAAAACGTTCAGCGCCTATTCAAGAAGACTAGCAATAAGGGTATGCTTAGGAGAGAAGCCCATCTTCCCTGATGTATGGACGACTATACAGTATATGGATTACTGTATAAAAAAACTGAACAACCACTAGATGGTAGCATAGAGATACAGAAAATATTTTTTGTTGCCAAGTATTGGTCATCCAGAACTTTCAGTGCAGGTAGATGAGTTAGAGATGCCTGGAATAAATAGTCAAACAAAATCCATATACGGCGTAATTGCCTTACCTTGTTTCACACATTGTACTAAGCCATAATGTAATTGGCCTAATTTTTGCCTGACAGACTATATAACCCCAACCATTGTCATTTGTGGCTAAAGAAATCCTGGCTTAGGCTATATTTTTAATGAATTCATTTATTTTATTGCATTTGTATACTACTGAGCCCAGGAAAGACTCTCAGTAGTTAACAACAGTATCAACTGCTAATTTAAAACATCCAGTTAAGAATAATGCAATTAAAATACCTGTGGTGGTTGTTTTTTTTAATAAGAACTTTATTAAGTTATAAAAAACATAAAGGTAAAAGCAAACAAGAACTAACAATTGAGGAGAAAAGTAGGAAACAATAGAGTTAGAGATAGAGAAAGAATTCAAAAATGATGGAAAGTAAAGAAAAGGGAAGGAAAAAAATTACAAAAAGAATAACTTTTTGTAGATATAGATAAATCATATAATAACCTCTTACTCTAAAACTACATCTTAATATACATATTTTGTATAACCTATTAATTTAACTAATCATCAAAGCAAATGCTGATGGTTGTTTTGAAAGATCCACAATATAGACTGTGTCCATATCAAATAGATAAAATTATGACCACAGTAATAATTTTCCAGTAACCTGGAAAGAAATTACAGATATTGGCGCTTGTTCTATAAGACTGGGGCCGTAACAGAAAAACAATAAATGCTGGCCTCAGGACACCCTCATTGATAAAAGTGGGGGGCAACTAACAACTTGTGGGAGGAGCATGTCTGACAGGTCAGTTCTGGTTGAAGATATCTCTAATCAGTCATGCAGATGAATTTTTCCAGAATGGTGGTGCCCTCAATCTATTTCTAGACAAATTGTAATAAAACAGAGAAAATAATTAAAATTCTGTTCCCCAGCGTCTGATAAATAGCAGCTAGGAAGTGTGTAGTAAAAACCGATCTAGTCTGTCAGTGGGCTTGCATGTCATTGCAGTTGTTAAGAGTAAGAGGGGAGGGTTTTTTGCTTATTGGAAAAAATACATTTCATATATGAAGATACATTTTACGTACAATCCCTTGAAAAACCTTTTTTCAACTTGGGCCCCTCCTAATGTGTTGGACTACAGCTCCTTTACTTACCAGGGAAGAAAAGGCAGCCTTGGAATTCCAAGCTGAAAAAGATTGGAGAGCAGCTAGTTAGTGCATCTGTTCAAGAGCCCATAGTTAATCAGAACAGAAAATGGACAGGGCTGGGTGTACATGGAGTCATATTCCTATGTAACTAACCTTTTATTTTCTATCTGCCTGCAACGTTTTCAAGACACCAGATGCACTTAACTGTTTTAGCAGCTTTAGCAGAATCTCAAATGCCATATGGTATAATATGCTGTATTTACCTTGCATATATAGGGATAATGTGTGCATCATGATAAAAAACACAACAGTCACTGTACCACCTTTGTATCCTCTTCCCGCACACACAAATGCTTTGGAGAACCTTTTCAGTAGCCCTTAGATCAATTCTATTTGGGAAAACAGGAAGCCTTCAAATAAAGTGTAGATAATCCCAGATGATATGCAGATGCCATACCCATCCAGCTGGAACAATGATTTTCCCAAATGAAACATGGCAATATTTCTGTTCTTAGAATGTATCCCCACTCTCTCTGGAGTTCTCAATCCCAAGGCAATCGCAGTCTTGTGTTTTATCTGGATAATTTTTTCTGTGCCAATCCCATGCAGACCAACCAAGTACATAACCTCCAACTATTTTTTTTTCTGTTTGCTGGAAATCTTGAATTATGAGGGAGGGAGAGAGAGAGAGAAAACCATTGCTCCCTGTTGCAGCTGGGAAATTTTTCCTCTTAGAAGATTTTTTTTTCCTGCTGGCAAATAAGTAATAAATAAATTGTATAATGAATAATAAGTTATTTTCCCCTCTCCCACTTCCGTATATAAAACAGTATTAAATACAAAGAAGAATGTTGAGGAAGGACCCGTACAATTGTTGGCAATTACTAAATCTACAAATTTAGTACGAAATGCCACTCGGTATCTATATACTTTTCCAGCCTTTTAATTCTCTCAAGAAGTGTATGTGCACTTGTGCTTATACATCTTTATGTCAGGGATGCATAGTATTTTTTTGGCCAGGCATGACACTTCTGAGTGGCAAAAAGTGGGCAGGGCCAGAAGAAGGAAGTGTAGGACAAACCCTTAATTTATTCTATGTTAAAATTAATGTCCCTAATACTATTCCTCCTCATATATGCCTTTCTGTCACATTAAAAATTAAAGTCATGGCAACTTTGGGAGGGAGTTCAGGGGCCTGATGTAAGAATTTGTGGTTTTGCATGGGATTCTGGGATCTCCAGTTATGTACTCCTGTTTTGTATAGTAACTCAGCAGATTATAGTTTAATTTTCCAAAAGCTCTTTTCAAAAGTTAAGTAAAATATTTCAGAAGATGACATGGTGTTTTTTTTTTTTAATGTATTTAAGGCACAGGGAACCAAGGAATAGAAAAATCAATTTGAAACACTTTATAGGGCAGTTTTATATACTGTATCCATTCTGATTATGTTGTGACACATTTTGCAATCTATACACTTATACATTCCATTTATTATTTTATTGTCTTTTTCACAATTTCTTACCAGTGTTATGTAAGTCCAGTTTTGGAAGTATGGGTAAACACCATACTACTTCAGAGGATTTTTAACTACCCAGATTAACTGTTAAAAAAAATCAGAATAGTTGGACGATGTATTTTGTTTGGTAGTCCTAGAAAGTCCTAGGTACCTTTAAGAAGAGCCCAATGGTGGACCAAAAATGGTGGTAATGTAACTATAAGGTTTTCAACTCTGTGACAAACAGCATGAAAATTATCATTAGTTTTAATATTTTATGCTGTATGTATTACTCCTGACATTGAATATTTGGTAATAGTTTTCCAAAATTATATCCCTAATAGGAATATTTCCTGTTGAAAATATTTTGAACAAATAGAATTTAAGTAATGAGTGATAGATGGGACCCATTATCTTTTGAATAGTATGATTTTATATGTGCTTGTTTCAGATAATAGTGTTTTAAAGAATATATTTTATATGATTATGTTTCTCTGTTTCTCTTGGTTTTAGCTATATCCAGTTTATTTTAAGGATTTACTTTGCTACTTGGTGCATTAAGCATGAATTATTCACGATTCATTACTGCAGTGAGTGCAGCAAGAAAAGCATCTCCAATAAGAGTCCTCAGTAAGCATATACTTTTCAATTGGTTCCTCAGACTTTCCTCAGGTTATAGTTATGGGTTTGTCATAGACATGGTTGTTAAGAAGAAATGATATGTGGAGGTAGGAGCATCTGGAATTTGTAAACTGTTGTGAGTATTTCGACAAAATAGCTGACATGAGAAAGCTGCCCATTCAGGAGAAAAGATGCCACAGTGTCTGTGGCCAGTTATCCAGAAGACAAATTGATGGGGGAAAAGAAAAATAACAATTCTCAGAAATGACACAGAAAGCAATTATGTGAGCTCTGAGTCCCCCAAACCTATCTTGTTCTTGGAGTTTTCTGTACCAATACCTGTTTCATATGGAGCACAGAAATTTGGTATTTCTGGAAATATGACATGGAAGATGGCACTTTGCACAATATCAGCCTCCTAGTTAAATAAATAGGTGAGTAAATAAATAATATTAGAAAGGGCAGGAAACTAGGCAGCTAGAGAAAAGTGTCCACATAGTAGGCATTGTATTAGCCTACCCTAAGCTAGGATTCCATGTTGTGTGATACTGTTATTTCCCAGAATCTATAACTTTTGGTGACTGGGAAATATGAGGTTTAAATATCACATAATGCTATGTACTAAGTTAAGGAAGGCCTAAAGTTTATGACTTCAGTATTGCCTAAGGCTACCAGATCTGGGCTGCAAAAATCTAGATGATCTCTAGAGGACAACAAAGAGCTAGATGTGATGGAATGGAATTATGAAGGCCAGACTCAGGGAGGGAAGCATCCTCTTTCATCTCCTGAAGGGAGGGGAAGAGATAAGAGGATGAGGCTGGCACCTCCCTGAGGAATTCACTCGGTGTTTACTGGCTGACCCTGGGAACTAGTTTCAGTCTGGGAAGATTGATGTCAGGCCTAGCCCAAGGAACTCCAGGAGACCATGCAGATTCAGTTTAGCAGTGTTTATTAGCTACAACCTTTAGCAAGAATCTTCCCAGACTGAAACTAGTTCCCAGGGTCAGCCAGTAAACACCGAGTGAATTCCTCAGGGAGGTGCCAGCCTCATCCTCTTATCTCTTCCCCTCCCTTCAGGAGACGAAAGAGGATGCTTCCCTCCCTGAGTCTGGCCTTCATAATTCCATTCCATCACACTAGTTTTTTGTTGCTATCACATAGTAGTCTCTCTGGTAGCACTAATTATGTCATATGTGATCTAAGTTTTGTTTTTGTGTATTCTTTTACTCTAGCTGAATTGATGCAGCAATCTCCCCCGTCATTAATTTCTCTGGCTGGAGGAGCACCAAATTCCAACACATTTCCTTTCAGAACGGCTACCATTATCATTAAAGACGAAACAAGAATTGAAATCAAGGAAGAGCTGATGAAGAGAGCTCTCCAGTATTCTGCTTCAGCAGGGTATTTGAACGGCAGCCAAGATAAAATTTGTGATTTTGAAGCAACAAACTCCTTAAAAAAACTTGAAGATAAATATGGGGAAGGGAGAGAGAGTCTCTTTTATCTACCTCAGCTTTCTTTCCATTGTTGACCCCCTCAAAAAAGAATGTTTAATGTACAGGTAGTCCCTGGGTTAAGAATGCACAGTTTAAGGACAACCCATAGTTAAGAACGGAGCCTGTTGTAGCAAAATTCAAGTTAAATATGCAGTGATTCAAGTTAAATACACAATGGTTCGAGTTAATTGCACAATGCTACTTATACAGTATTATACAATAATACTGTTCCAGCTTACATACAAATTTGACTTAAGGACAGACCTTGGGAACAGAACTCGTTCTTAAACTGGGGACTACTTGTAAATAAAATAAGGAAATAGGGCAAGAATGAATATTTTGGGTGTCCAGAAAGCAGCAGATTCTCTTGTGGTCCCTTCTTGACAAAACTGCATTCTCCCTGAAGGAGCAGGTCTGCAACTTGGGGTCCTTCTAAACCAAAGTGGAAACTATAGTTTTGGGGCATTTGCCCAGCTTCAGCTAGTACACCAGTTACAGACCTTTTTAGAGTGGGTGGCCTTAGTGATAGTCATTCATTCCCTTATTACTTCAAACTTGGACTATTGCAACATACTCTATTTGAATTTCCTCTTGAGGACTTCCTCAAATGCAATGGCCCATATGGTAGCAGGTGAGAATCACTATAGCAGAGCTACACCAATTTTACAGAAGCTGCATTAGTTACACGGGTTACTTAGGTTTAGGGTATATATGGGGCCATCTCCTCCAGAGGCAGTCTACCCATCCTACTTGAGCAATCCAGAAGGGGGTATTCTGGATTCTTCCTCCTCAACAGATCAGGGAGGTTGACTCCAAAAGCAAGCCTTTCTGAATGTTGTCCTGCCCCAATAGAACATTCTTCTCCTGAAATCCACAGTGCCCCAGGACTATTTTTTTATAGAGCAACAAAGACTTAACTCTTCAAAATAACATTTGGAAATTAAGAGCTGCAGCTTGCATTGTTTTTAACTCTCACATTTCTTGTTCATCTATCCCTGAAATAGGGATAATGAAGGTAATGGAAATGACAACTATAAGAGTAAGTCTAAACTAAGATGTCTTTTACATTAAAGCAGCTAAAGCAGTAAAGGTCAGAGTGCTTTAATCAAGATCTAAAGGAAGATATTTGCACAGATTAGTGACTGCATAATAAAAGAACTAAAAGGTAGATCAGTTTTGTCTAAGAAATGCAGAAGAATGAAAATCTTATGAAGAAATACATGATACAGCTTACTGATGTAATCACATTTAGCATTCCAGAGCTGTTGTCCTGGTTGAAGGAGTTGCAGAAGAGTTTCCATAACCCTCCAACAGTTGACTATAGTCCTCAGGAAGGACAAATGGAGATGTGCATCACTACTGGGAGCCAAGAAGGGCTATGTAAAGTAAGAAAAAACTATAATATACAGTGAACATTATATATTTAAAGATATGTGTATCTTTAAAAAGCTGCAGTGGCCTTATGTCTTCCAGATATGTTGGACTTGTAGGGATTATGCAAGTCTAATCCTGAACATCTGGGGAGCATCAAATTGCTTACCCTTGCAGATAGCTAATCTTTAGTTCCAAGTTGCCCTGTTTTCTTCTCCCTATTACAAGTATCACTATTATTTACTATAAGCACTATAGACATCTCTCTGTTTAATCCCTGCCTTCTCAGCTCACATGCTAAAGAATACAATAGTAGGAAGAGAGACCTTTTTTGGTAAAGCCATTGTAGCTTCTACTTATTTCATAGAGATCTTCCCTTAGAGAGATGTACCTTTCCACTGGAGCTTGTACAGAAGCTCACAGAGGCTGTTCATGTTGCTTGTTCTTTTTATTTAGACAAACAGTACATGTAATCCCATAAAACAATTTTTAAAACATATGAAGTAAGCAGTAGTATAGAATAACTATGAAGCCACTTGCCAGATGTTAAGTCTTGATGCTTACATTCTTAGAGAAGCAAAATGGACTGTGATATAACAATTTTTAAAGTACTTTAAGTTTGCTATGTGCATAATTGGCTTTGCTTTTTAAATGTATTATGACAAGTTCTCTTCTTTCTGCTTCAACTTCTCTTCTGTGCTTTATATTACTGTACACCAAAGATGTTTTTTCACTTTTTGTAAGTTTTAAAAAAGCAACTCTCTTTACTGTTGTTACCATCAAAGGTCATATTTGTCTACAGCAGGAAAAATTACTGTCCTTTATATTTTTTCTAGGTGTTTGAAATGCTTATTAATCCTGGAGATAACATTCTTTTGGATGCACCCACCTATCCTGGGACATTAGCAGCTGTGAGTATTCCACAAATCTGGAAAGCCATGATGGTAAAGGGTATGATTTTCCTTCTACACATTTAGGATCTGGCTTCTGTTTATTCTGTGCTACCATTTTTAAAATTTTTGCTGAACTAGGAGGGAAGGGGGCAAAAATTGTTTCCAGTATAAACTAACCTGATTTACACGTGCTGAACTAACCTGCAAAGTGATGAACAATTATCCTTTAGTTTTTGCAGTTCTTCAGATTTTATAACATGATCCTCCAAGAAAAAAAATCCATGCAAAGGTACCTATATTAGGAAAATTATTTAGTAATAGCGTGCAAAAATTAGAAAAGAATGCATACAAGTTAGGGGATGTCCTAGTAATATAATAAAATAACATGTAATAAAAAACACCCCTTGAGCTGAGGAGCAATCATAACTCCACCCTCACCAAGAGAAATTAAAATTACCCCCTTAGTCCCCAAAGGCCTGCTGAAACAGGCTCTGTGGAAAGTTAACATGATTGGGGCCCGCCTGATATGCTGTTCAAAAGAAGAGGGGCAGCCGTTGTTAAGACCTGGCCACAGAATCCCTGCAAACAGATATTTTCTAAAGGACAGGACCCAGAGGGAGCCTTCTCTTTCAGATCTCAACAGGACTGTAGATACCCAGGTCCTGAGCCACAAAGTTGCTTTGACGGTGACAAACAGCACTTTGAATGACACCTGAAAACAAACTGGCAATCAGTGCAGCTTTCCATATAATTGAGATTTACAGAACAAAGTCCTGATCATGGTGCTACCAAATATCCCTCCTGTCCTCTATGAATGTTATTAGCACAAAGAAAAAGCTCTTATTGCTGCCATAATGGAACCATGTCTCTGCACTCCTAGCTATTATTTCAAAACAAAGCCGGACATGTTACCAAAGGCATGATTAACATCGGTTTCTCCATTCATTCCTATATCTGCAAAGGACTGTGTAAAGGTAGTGAATAGCCAGTTTACAAAAAGCACCTCTGTTTTTTGTATTGTTACATATATGCATATATCAATTAAAAGGGATCAGACTGAAATGCCAGCTTGTACTATACACAAATTCTTACAAAACTGTAAGTACTTAATATGGCTAACAAGTATAAACCTCTACAGTACATGAATGTACACAAAGAGAAATGTTGGGACTCATAATAGCAAAAGAAAAAATATACAGATGCAGTGATAGTTCTAATTTCTGTAAGGGCTTTCTATTTTATTTTTCTTTTATGCCTTTCTCAAAATCAGTCCTTCAAGCCTGCATGAAATGGACATGAAATCAAACTATAAATATCCATAGTAAATAGCTTCAAACAGAAGAGCATGCTAAAATCGTTGTAGAAATTGTCCAAGAATTCTAGCCAAGTCAGAAGCATTTTGTTTATTTCTCAGTGGTTTTTATTGCTGACTTGAGCTAAAATAACAAACTACATACTAAAACATAGTCCTATACACAATAATACAATTAAGAACCTTTTTTATTGTACCTACTTTACAGGATCTTTACAGTAACACGTTCAAACATCATTTGCCAACCATGAGGCTGTGAGGTACAGCTGTTGGTTCTAACGTGGTGGTTAGAGGTGTTTATCGCTGCATATAGAATCATGAGATGAAATTCTTATAGTTTTATAAGAATTTGTAAGAGTTGGTATTTTACATGGATCTTTTTTGATTGATACTGATTTTGTGAATCAGAAATCAGTATTCCCTTTTTCTTGTTATTTATGTGCCCTGTGAAATATGCTAATGCATGCATCCAGACAAATAAATCTTATTTGTGTCAATATTACCAATCATAATTCAGTATTTGTTGCCTCTGAATAGGATTTCTGGATTCTGATATCGCTAACAACATTTTTTCATTATACATTTGAAGGTGGGGGCTGTATAAAACTTGAATTCACATAAAATTCATTCAGAATTTAATAAATGGAGGACTAAGTACAGAAATAGAAAAAGCAAAGCCTTTTCTTTAAACGTTTGCTGCAATTGTTTACACATTCTATTTTCTCTAGTCACTTCATTAATATTATTGAAATTAGTCTTATTGCTGAATATTATACGTATGAGGCAGATGTCATTTCTTTTATTGAGGTAAATCCTTCACGTTTCTCGAATGTTTCACCCAGAGATGAGAGAAAGATTGTAACAGCCTTCCCTAATACTACAACTACTACTTCCTACCAGTATAGCTAAATTTTAACTGAGAATTCTGGGAGTTGTAGTCTGAGCATATTAGGAGAGTACCAGACTGGGAAAAGTTGAACTAGGCGTTCTCCTGTATATTTCGAAGCAGCAAACTTGAATGTGCATCCAAGAGGAATCTACATCTAATCCTGGTTCTCTAATGATCTCATACAATACACATAATTGTGTAACTTACACAATTACATCTTGTTAATATATGCATAAATGTGTAAGTACACCCTTAACAATATGATGCAGAAAACAGAAAACCCATTTAACACGTTAAAGCTATTTTAATCAAAGAAGATTAGAGACAAGAACATTTCTATACTTAAATTAATTTCTATACTAGCTGTAAAGTGCTCATTTTCCTGCAAATGAACTGTTTTTACTTCCCACATCTCATTGGTCATCTTGTGAGCAAAATGTCTTAAAATAGTAAACTTATTCTTTTTAAAATATGATAGAATGGTTGGTCAGCTTTTATGTATATTTTTACTACTGCAATTTGTCTTTCTTTTCTGTTGGGTTTCTAAACACCGGTTCACAAGATACATCACAATGTAGTGGAGGATCTGGGTAGGCAAAGGGTGTATGAAATTGGTTTACCTTAGCCTTCTCCAACCTGGCCTTCTCCAAATATTTTTGCAGAAGTCCAGGTTGGATAATTCTGGGAATTAAAGTCTGCATGGTGATGGTCATTATGCAGGACACTGTTCATGTGGAGCAGTTCAGCTTTTTGATTCTGAGAATTTCTTCTTTTATTAAATAGCTCAGACCACTAGGTTGTAACATCATCAATGTGCCCAGTGACCAGCATGGCATGATTCCAACAGCCTTGAAAGAAATTCTTTCCAGATGGAATCCAGAAGATGTAAAAAGGGTCAAGAATGATATCCCAAAATTTCTGTACACAATTCCTAATGGGGGCAATCCAACTGGAGCCTCATTGACAACAGAACGCAAGAAAGAGATCTATCAGGTATAACCAGCAGATAAATGCAATCTCTGCAAACAATTTTATCGCATTTAATCTAAGTTGAAATTAAACTTCAGTCTAAAATAAATGACTGTCCCAATTTTGTTGAATATGATTACTGAGAAAAATTTGATAGTGTTACCAGTACATAGACTCTGTTAGTCATCTAATATGATTCAGCTATGTTTTTAGTACATCAGCAAAGTAACATGGACAAAAGTAACCTGTGAAGATTGTTCACAGGTTCTCTTTAAAGTCCTGAATAGTCTGGACCAGTTTATTTGAAGGAATCACTGCACATTTTAAAGCCTGCTGTGGTACTAAACTAACTTCAAAGACACTGCTTCTGCTCTGCACTTCAAACACTAAGGTCTTTGAATCTGATAAGCTACCAAGAACGTAACTGTTTCTACAGTAGCTCCATTCTTGTGGAATACTCCCTGAAAACTCTGACAAGATTTATATTGACTTTACTGTTGACACTTTTACTTAGTTTCCTTTTAAATAGGTTTATTATCAGCCACAAGGGAAAGGCTTGCTCTGAAAGTCAGAGTAGAAAATATGTAAAATAAAAAATAACACATTTCAAAAGGCAATCTGTGAGGTCAGTATATGTTAAATATAAAATAATGTTTCTTTATTTGTGTATTCAAGGAGAGAATAAATCTATTTCATAGGATTACTTATTGGTCCAATTTGTACTTTTTAAAACCTGGAATTAAAGCATTTGTTAATTAAACACGTAATTGAAATATGGCACTCTTATCCATCAGCCTTTTGGGCCCAGGGATCTATAAATGTTTCTAGATCTTATATATCCAGATCCAATTAATTTCTCTGGGGGGAGTTAACTTGCATATGCTTTCTTCTGTTTGTGTAGATGGCTTTTTCAATGACATGTTCCTATCTGATTTCAAGGGTTGAGGTTGTATATGAGAATACTTTTTAAATCAGGTCTGGGAAACCTGTGTTCCTCTAGATCTTGTTCCAATCAGTCACATTAGTTATGATAATCAGAGATTAGGGATGATAACAGTTTATCTGGAGAGCCATAGGTTCCTACCCCAGTTTAAATACTAGGATTTTAATATCTGACATTCTAATTTTGTACACTTCAAATAATTTTTCCTTCCATGATTCTTCATCTTCTTATCAGAGCATCTTAAAAAGTAAAGCAATTTGAATTTGATTTTTAAAGTGAAATACATTCAGTAAATGGCTAAAAAATAAATAGATTTTATGCCTAACATTGCCTAACTGCATTAATTTTGCCATTAATTAGAATTTACTTTCTTTTTGTAATTTGATACAATTTTCTTTTCCAAAGGTAGTTAGGTTCAACAATTCTTGAATCAAATTATGTTTGGACCTGTATTTGCTTTCTAGTTTATACAATAATGCGCTTTGCCTTTAGTATGAATTCCTGTGGGATTCCCATTGCATGCCTTGACTGAGGTTTTTGGAACCATATTGATCCCAGTAAGGAAACTGAAACAGAGAGTTCAAAATTCCCCTAACAGAAAATAGGTGAACATTTTACCAATAGAAAACAGCTGATTGGTAACAATAATATATAATTATGGAAGAAAATATTTTTCTGATTTTATTACTTTGTACGTGTATATATATGGCTGTGTTATGTTTCTTTCAGCTTGCGAGGCAATATGATTTCCTTATAATAGAAGATGATCCATATTATTTCCTTCAGTTTAACAAGGTGAGTTATTGTCAACTGATTTTCGAACAAAGAATGCACTGATTTGTATTCTTTGGATAATTCTTCACAAATTGTGTTATGATTTGTCACTACTTTTTCCACACTCAGTAGAATATTTTTTCCATTAATTTTCCATTAATTGTGATGCTGTTTTCAAAGCTGTAGACATGAAGGTATACCATAGACTTCTGGTACATATACATTTCAGGCCACAGCAGTACCCCTGGCAGAGCACTATTATGGTTATATGTTTATATGCCAAGCAATATCACCATTTTTATCAGTTGTTAAAAATATGAGTAGCATGCCTGTGATTTCATCTACACACATTTCAATTTAAGAAAACACACTAGACCAAAACACTCTACTTAGACTACTGCTGATTGTAACTTCTCTAACTACTGCCTTCTCTGCGGTATCCCCCGCTCTTTGGAACATTCTGCCCCCAGAGGTGCAGTTGGCCCCCTCATTCCTGGCCTTCCGTAGGGCTTTGAAGACCTGGTTCTGCCACTTGGCCTGGGGTGGGGAGGGAATACCTCAAGCATGGGGATGGCTAGCCCCATAGAGGCCTCCTGTCTTCAGCCTCAGATTTTTCATTTTCTTGGACTCTCCTTCTCCTTTTTTAGAAATGCTTTTAACTGATGTTTTATGTATTTATATATATTTATGTTTTTGATGTTCGATGTGAGTCGCCCAGAGTTCCCCCATTGGGGGGGAGATGGGCGGGTGAGAAATTTAAGAAAGAAAGAAAGAAAGAAAGAAAGAAAGAAAGAAAGAAAGAAAGAAAGAAAGAAAGAAAGAAAGAAAGAAAGAAAGAGAGAGAGAGAGAGAGAGAGAGAGAGAGGGAGGGAGGGAGGGAGGGAGGGAGGGAGGGAGGGAGAAAGAGAGAGAGAGAGAGAGAGAGAGAGAGAGAGAGAGAGAGAGAGAAAGAAAGAAAGAAAGAAAGAAAGAAAGAAAGAAAGAAAGAAAGAAAGAAAGAAAGAAAGAAAGAAAGAAACTTGCTATATCTTGATAATACATGACTGTCAAGAGTTACCATTTATAATGGTGGTTGTCTATTGGCAGATGCTCCACTCCTTATACACATGTAGTTATACCTTAAAGCCCAACATTTGTTGCATGACTAGGTTTCATAATATGTGCATAAGTTTGTTTAAAAAACTTTTCCACAACATGTTGTGAGCCACCATGTGCAAGTATTAGTTACTAACAGCAAACCTCTGCATTCTTTCCTGAAGCCTTGGGCACCAACCTTTCTTTCAATGGACATTGATGGGCGAGTTATCAGGACTGACTCCTTTTCTAAGATCCTCTCATCTGGGTAAATTCAGCTGCACCTTGAAGACACCATAGTTGGACATTCAGTTATGGGGGCTGGCCAGGCACAAACTTTGAAAGTCCCTGAGGCTACTGGTATAAATCTAATTTGAAAAAAAGACATTCTGATTGCAGTCTTCTTTGAAATTGATTTACATGGTTTAACAGTTGAATGCTGTTCTGTGTGTCCATCTTATATCCTTCAATTTTCTTGATACAATAATCTTTTTCCTGAAACAGTATCAGATATTTCCTCGTCTATAGTTATCCAGGCTCCATAACTACAGCTACTTAGATTCCTACTTCATTACCTTTTGTAAAATTGACTTGTTTTTTGTCTTCCTAAAATTTCCATAATTCTCTTCTATTACCTCAAAATCAGTATGAATGTTAGGAGTAAAGATACGTCTTCCATAATACTGACGTGGTGTTTTATGTTTTTTTTTTTCTTTTTTTGCACAGGCTAAGAATTGGATTTCTAACTGGCCCTAAGCCACTAATTGATAGAGTTATTCTACATATACAGGTTTCCACAATGCATACCAGTACATTCACCCAGGTAAGAACAATCATGGTTCCAACTGTATATATAAATATATATTACCTTAACTTTTGTACACTTTTTGACGCTAACTTCAGTATGACACCCATGTATTTACTGCAGATCGATACTATGGAATTGTCTAAAACCGAACACACTTCATTATTTATAATTCCCCAAACCTACATATTTTGTAAGATTGGCACAATTTTAATAAAAATGAAGATTTTTCTATGGAAAAAAAGTACCATCAGGATGAAAATATAGGCCATTTTAAAAAGAAAACATTCTCTTTATTGCTTTTATTTAATAGGATGTTAAAACTACTTTATAACTTGTTTACAGTTGTGAGCGTTTGAAAGCTGTGATGTGGATTAGGTTTTCTATAGCAAGCCCTTTCTCTATTCCACTTCTGTAGCTGTGTATTAAGGTTGTGAACAAGCCTGAATTAAGCAATGCTTTGAACATCACCCAAAATTACATAGCACCAGACTACTGTTACTACTACTATTAATACTACTGTTAGCAGAACACTATCAGTACCAGGCATATTTGTTTATAAACATGATTGTAGAGGTTCAAATACAACTTATAAGGCTGCAGTTGTATATAGCTTTTTCAGTCCTCTGTGTCAGTCTTGACCCCTGGCAATAGCCTGAACAAGGCCCTGCAGTTTTCTAGGCAACATTTTTGGAAGTGGTTTGCCATTGCCTTCTTCTTATGGCTGAGAAAGAGGGACTGTCCCAGATTCACCCTGCTGGCTTTGTGCCTAAGGCTGGACTAGAACTCACCAATTCCTCGTTTCTAGCATGGTGTTCTTAACCACTACACCAAACTGTGTCTCTCTCTATAGCTTACTTCAGAATAATCCTCCCATCCATAGGGTTGTGTTACATGGCCTTGGTTCTCTATTAAGCCATTTTAGATTATTTATTAGTATCTGTTGATAAGCAAGTAAAATACTGACTGTAGCTCCACTATTTCTACAGCTTGTGATAGCCCAGCTTCTTCAACAATGGGGACTAAAGGGTTTCCTGGACCACGTAGACAGGTAATATATATTTAGTATATTTCATTATTGGCATATTGTGTTTTTTATTATACCCTTGTATATATGTTTAAATATATATTGTTTTTAATGTCACTATCACAAATAATTTTATATACACACACACACACATATACATACATACATACCTCTGGGAATTGCAGTAAAGAGCCTACATCCTGTTAAACATAGTGGTGCTAACTTCTAAGTAAATATATTTAGAATGAAATTTCTATTTCTAATAGTACCAGAAATGTCTTATTGTGCATTTTCTGCAGGACTCTGCATTTTGTATGCTGACTTTTGAAATTGTGGAAATAAATGAGCCATTCATTGAGTAATTAAGTACACATTGGGGGAGCTGGGGAAAATTGCAAGCAAAGTTGGGAACTGTAGGATAGCTTATATCAGATGGATAGATTCACAAGAAATGAGAATACAGTGGCTAGAACATGTAATCAGTATAATGGCATCAGTTGAAATCTCCTGTACATTTGAAAGGAAGATGTCAGGATTAGCCCAGGAAACTCCAGGAGACAATACAGATTCAATCCAGCAAGGTTTATTGGCTCAACTCCCGTTACAGAAATCTTCTCAGAGTGAGAGCAATTCCCAGGGTCACCCCACAAACATCCTCTGCATTCCTTAGGGAGGGGCCAGTCTCATTCTCTTATCTCGTGTTCGTTCTTCTGGGGATGAGAGTCCATGTTTCACACCCTTACTCCACACTCCCACAGAAGAGATGAAAAAAGGAATACACTCACATGAACTCTGCTCAGAGATCAACTCTGTTTAAATTCCCACTACCCAAATGTTTCCATTCATGATGGTTACTAGAACTATAAGTTAAACTTCTGTCTGATTTGGAGGGGGGGGTGGTTATCCTATTCCATCTTTTTTTCCTTTCGGGTCAGTTGTTAGGTCTAGCCTGCAAGTCTATTATATGTGTTTGCACTGTTGTTTTATATAGGAATACCGTAGACCACATTATTTGAACATCCTCTTCCACCAGGTATACATACATTGGTTAATATCATTTTGTGCTAGAAAAGAGCTGAGAGACAGAGATATATACAGGTTTGTGCTGCAATCGCTGAAAATTGAATTCTAATACATTTACATTTACCTCATCATTGTCATCTGAACAATAAATGTTCCTAATAATGATGCACAGTATTTTTTGCTCTTTAGTGCTTCTGAAATCAATACAGTTTGGATGCCTCAAAAAAGATATACATAAAACAGCCATGTGGAGTAAGGCCATTTAACGTTCTTTCCATTAGTGATTGTATGTACAGTATTCCTCCTGACAGATTTTCATTTTAAAAAATACTTGCAGCAATGAAAAATTTGTCTCAATTTTGGAGAATATCATCCTGTACATGAATGATGTGCTGTATGGCAAAAAATCAGGCTCCACACAGCGGTCATTTAGGGCACAGCGATCTTTATATCAGATTGCTGTTTCCATAATAAAGTCTTCTCCTAAATGAATTTCCCTTGTTTTGGATATCAGAATTGTAATTTTGAAGAGTCTGCTCATTATTATGCTTCTTTTTCTTTTCTTTTTCCCATCTTTTGCTAGTGTGGTGGATTTTTACAAGAAACAGCAAGATGTGATGCTTAATGCAGCAGACAAATGGCTAAAAGGTTGGAGTCAATGAACATTTGAACTGTTAATATATGAGTGAAGTATACTACCAGAAAGATGATTAAAAAGAGGAAGTTTATAGCTCTTCCCTTTGTACCGAGAAGGGTGTGAAAAGTTAGTGTATCCCACTTTGGGGTTACTTTCAGTAAAAACAATTTCATATAAATAAGCAAGCAAGCATAGCGGGCAGTTAAAAGTAACTCTTATGAAACAGCCATTTCAGTGAAATTGATCTTTGTCCTATTGGAGAGGTTGTTCAATGTTCAGTGATGATTTTCCTGTGAAAATATAGTATGGTACTTTTCCCTTGCCTTTTGCACCACTGTCACATTGTGTTTCATCCCTGTGTTTCATCCCTGCCATTGTCTGTGCCCCTACAACTATTCCAGACTGTACACTTCCACTTGTGGTTGCTGTTAGTAAAGAAATTGTCCTCTATCAGGCGTATGATTTGTCAAGTCAGTAATATATCCAACATGTTACTGTTACTACATTCTGCTAATGGCGTTGCTAATCGTCCACAGCCCTTTATTCAACAAAACGTGTCTTGGAGCTAACCATTATAACTCATTCCACCAGACACAATGTGGTGGATGCCCCTGTGTCAGCCCCACTAGGTAGACCAGACCAGGAATTCACTCCACAGAAAGGCTAAAACTGAAACCACCTTTATTGAGATTGGCTATAATTACAGAATTTTGCAAGTCTGATTGTGCCGTGCCTTGTCTTCCATCTTACAGTTCAGTGAATTAGGAAGATGCCTACCTGAGCCACTTCTAAATGTTCTCTCATAGTACTGGACTTAAAAATGCTTAGTCCCTGTTGCCTAGGTAACAGATCCTGTGTATCTCTGTCAAGACCATCTTCCTTACTCTGGCAGCCATCCTAAAGCTCAGCCCTATATGTGCAAGTTTACTCAGAACAGATTTTACTCAGAACTGTATGCGCAAGTTTACTTACTGAACAGATTTTCAAGTAAAGTTGCAATGCGGCCACCTGCACTGAAGAGAATAAGTTGCATTTACTTTACCAGCAGTAATTTAAAATGAAAAGCATACATATACCGGGCTACTATTTAGTCTGTACCCAGCCCAGAATTTTGTAGTCTGAACCAGAGCATGCTTCTTTCATCAAAAACTCCACTCTTAATTTTCCTCCAACAGTCCTTTCTCAATTTGTGGAACAAGAAAGCTCAGGAGAAGGGTTTTTCATTACTGCTGTTATCTTAGAACAAAAGGAGAAACTTTTGCTGTTCTGATAATAGATCCCAGTCTACTTTCTGCCCACTGGTAGGGTAAAGAAGTCAGCACACAGTTCAGTTTTAAATCATGACTTCTACATCAGTGCATTTCTGAAGTAATTCCTTGGGTTAGTTGGTGGCAGGGATGTATGTCTTGTACTCTCTTTTTCATTCTGCTATTTTATTTCTCTCATTTAAGGCCTGGCAGTCTGGCATATCCCTGCTGCTGGAATGTTTCTATGGATTAAAATTAAGGGAGTTCCTGATACCCAAGAACTGATCATGAAAAAAGCTTTGGAGAAACAAGTATGAGAAATACATACTGGACCTAAACCAAAATGGGGAGAGAGGGCTAATAATAATTGTAACAGTTTCTAACATAAGAAGCTTATGACTGACTGAGAAGGGTTCTGCTTTAGGTGTTGCTGGTTCCTGGATGTTCATTTAACATTAACAGTTCTGATCCCAGCTCTTATGTCAGAGCCTCCTTCTCTCTGTCTTCTCCAAGTCAGATTGATCAGGTGAGTGCAGTTTGGCTTGCCTCCCCATCTAGCATTTTGTCAGACTCACTGTCATTAAGTCTGTTGTTATGTGATAGTTGATAAGCCATTTTCTATTTGATTTCCGTCTTTCCATCTTTCTGTGAGAAACACTGAATTTGGGCTATCAAATTTGGATCTTTCATGTACATAACATTACTTTTCATGTGTGTGTTGATTGGATGATTTGGTTACTTGCTGGAAAGTTTTTAAGGACTAGAAAGTTAATTCAGGCTACAGTCTTACACAGTATGGGATTGGTATAGGCAGTTATAGGATCCTGCTTTTATGTAATATTAGAAATATGGAATATTTGTATGAGTTTGTGAACACTACATATACAGTGATACCTCGAGTTACGAATGCCCCTCCTTACGAATTTTTCGAGATACGACCAGCTCCGGCCCCAAAAATTTACCTCGACATGCGAACTCCGCCTCGAGCTACGAACCGGATCCGCGGCCATTTGCCCTGCTGCCACGCGGTCGCGGCTTCCTGTGGGCGAGATCGTGGTAGCAAGGAGACGTTCGGTGAGGCTTGTGGTGTGTTTTGTGGCGTTTGGAAGGTTTTTGGTGTGCTTGTCAGCATGGCTCCAAAGAAAATGCAGAGCAGGCTTGGCAAGAATGTATTTACATTGAACCTTATGGGGAAATTTGCCTCGTGGTGCGACCAAATTCGGAGGGCAGATTAGTCGTATTTACATTGAACCTTATGGGAAAATTTACCTCGAGTTGCAACCAACTCGAGTTGCGATCAGAGTCACGGAACGGATTAAGTTCGTAACTCGAGGTACCACTGTATATTTGGATGTATGCATGAAATATTGTAGGCCTAGGAATATTGCCAATATAGTTAATATAGGATTAAAACATAAAGGTTTCTTTCCACTCAAGCTCATGAATAGTGCCAATGCATAGAAGAGTGCCTGATTTCCCCTAATCTAAATGTACAAGAACATGTACAGGCAGTACATGGAACATTTCAGTGCACATTCAGTGTGGAAACCTGTTTGTATATGGCATTGGATTATGAGAAATGTGCATGATGAATGGAAGGAAGGTTGGGTGAAGATATGGAACATGTATGTAGTTATCTAACACCTTGGAATTCCAACTCAAGTTTCTGCATTTGTATTCATGAAATTACATTGGAAAGAAAGGAAGATTGGATAACAGAATGTGCAGCTCTTTTACATGCACACCTAGTGCCCCTCCTGGAGGTACTATAATAAGGTTCAAAACCTTATTATTATAACAATCTAATACCATTCTTATTTAATCTTACTTAATAATTACTATAATTATATACCCACCTATCACACTATCACTTTTGGGGGTAAGCAATATTATACAAAACATAAAAAAGGAGTACAA
Organism: Liasis olivaceus; assembly: GCA_030867105.1. Taxonomy (NCBI): domain Eukaryota; kingdom Metazoa; phylum Chordata; class Lepidosauria; order Squamata; family Pythonidae; genus Liasis; species Liasis olivaceus. The sequence goes on along the minus strand of CM061354.1, from coordinate 46,645,069 downwards.
AATAGTAAGCTACAGAAATTAAATGGATGAGATAAGAGAAAAGGAAATATAGCTAAATCTAGTTTACAATACCATCACCATTCCTTTCCAACTTTTTGTTTTTGCAAACCAGCCTTATTTACACATGTATTTACTGATTCATATATTAATAGCTGCTCTTGTTGTTGTTACAGGGTTTGCAAAGGTTGGCTGAACTCATTAAAGAAGCTGTATGATTTTACTAAATGAAAATTCCTTAAGAAGCTAGAGGATTTCAGGATAAACCAACTTTTAATAAAATGTGTTTTTTCCAGCTGTACAGAATATACTATGATATGGAATATATGTGATAAAGAATGTATATGCTGTTTTAAAACTGTACATTAACATCTCAAAACATTGTATGATTATGTGCAGAATTTACCTATTAATTAAGTTGCCATGAAAACATTACTCAGTGAGGCTGAAATCTTTTGCCAGCAAAGTTTTTAATACTTCAGACTTCACAGTGCTGCTGTTTTTTGGTCTGTTGTTATTCTTCCTAAAATTAAGCATTATACATTTCAGAATTGAGTTTCTTTGTGTTGAATTGGTTTAATTTCTGTTCCTTTTAATATTTTTCTGTATCTTCTAATACTCCTCATGGTTCATTCAGAAATTCTCTAAATTAACTAGTGTATGTTTTCTGTTAATATATTGTTTTGACTTTTAAAGCAAACAAACTTAAAGTGGAGAAAAGTTTTCCACAAATAGAAACTTGAGCTCAAGGATTTTTACAGGTAAGAAGAAGCAGAGTTTGAAAATAGAATCTCTAATATGGGCAACTTTATTTTTTGGCCTATTTAATTAAATAAATTAGAACGCTGTGTGTCTCTTATAGATTAAAGGCTGTATTTGATGTCATCACAGGTATTCCTTCAGAGCAATTTTTTCCATGGAAATACTGATCACCTATACTTAAAGCTTTGGATTAAGAAAACAGACCTTCTTTGAGATAGATTTTAATGTGTAAAAGCAGGAAAATGTATATATATTTTTAAAAATGATACTTTTTATTGAACTTCCTTCTGTGCAGTCAGATATGAGATTCCCATCCTCTAGCTTAGAACACCAAACACCTGTATAAATAAATAAAATTGTGTTTGTTTCTTCTGAGAGTAGATAGCTTTATTTGCAGGATGCATATTTTAAATATCCAACAATTGAATTAAAGAAGTCAGCTCATATAATATTTATGGGAAGAGAAACATTGTTTCTATTTTTCACTTGACTAAAAATATAATACTTTTAAATATTACTGAAAGTAAATCTTCAGAGCCATTTAATGGCTTTGGACAGCTTGTCTATGTATCGGATACTGAAGAACTGAATCTCTTTTAAGCTGATCTCTTACATAATCTCATTATCACTTTCTCCCTCTCTTGGGAGGAACAATTAAATGATTTCAGTTTTACCCCACAGAAAGCGCTTCATTACAAAGCTTTGGGAATCATCGGTGATCATTATTAGATTGCCAGTTTGCCTTTAAATAAAGTTGTTAGTCTGTAAAAGAGCAGGTTGATGATCTGTTTATGCATGGGGACTTTTAAGCTTCCTCCTTCCACTAGTGCCTCATAAACATGCTCTCCTATGTTCAGGGAATCCTCTTGCTACTTTGCTCCACAAAGATACTGAAGACCATCTTCATAGTTGTTGCCCTCCTGCTGTGCCAAATAGAACTGTCCTGTGCAGAAATGATTTGGAGGCCTAATCCAACATCTTTCTCCTTTAGGTGCAGCAAGTGTGTTCAGACAGTTCTGTCACACTTTTAAATGCACTTCGCTTCCATTTAAGATTTTCACAACTGAATGCCAGCTGTAAATTCTGCTACTGACTTGCCCTTTTTCATCACTGTGTTTTAAGGCTAGTTTTTTCTTTTCTCTCTCCCACCTCCAGGGCCACATGAATCTTAAAGGGTCTTGGATCATGAAACTAATACAGATATTGAACTGACAAGAATACTGGTTCACGCTACAAATGCTGCTTCTTAACTTTTTGTTTCTGCACAAACTTAATTCTGGCTGTTAACGTAGATATAACAGAAATTCATAGATGACTAAGTGAAAATCTTCTGACCCCTGGCTTTGAAGACACAGTCTCTTTTTTCTTAAAAATAATAAGCTTTATATAGAAGCATAATTTCAAGTGAAGGAGCAGGAAAAAATACTTTTGCATATATGCAAAATGCATATTTGACACAATCAGGCTCAGCTGTGATATGATCGCGATTCATTTTGATAACTCTCGGGCAGGTCTTCAGCAAGATTTCTCAACGACGTCTGTAAACATTGATTTGTTCTCATTCTGAATAAAAGGTGCTAAGATAAGTGCTTCGTTTTCACCATTTTCACTACTGTACAACTTCCATAAAGCATAATAACTAGACAGTTTTGGAAACTGCATTTGAAAAAAATGATCCAACTTACTTTGTTTTCTTTATATCATATAAAATATTAACAATTATTTTAAAAAATGGGGGCTTATTCAGAAAATATCTCCAAAGTAGGGTTTTGGGTTTGGGTTTTTTTTTTTTTTTGCATGGTTGATTTGTATTAATCTCAGAACTTAGACTACACAATAGGAGACAGTATTATGATCTGGTACTTTGAGTATTTCTGGCAGAAATTTAACACTATTCTGACCTGAGAACACAGGTCTGACATCTCTAAACTCAGACAGCATTAACACACAATTCCATTTTTTTTTCTTATAGTCCAAAATAAGTTTTATGGTTAGTTCAGTCTGAAGACTTTCAGATATATACTACAAAGGCATTATAGATATGCAAGGGAATGCAGACAAAGGTCCTGTCACTTGCAGATGAGCTGAGCTGAGCGGAGCTGATGCAATGATATGAGTGATAGCAAGAAAATGTACAGAATCATATCCTGCAATTGCATTTTAATAAGAAAGGATCCCAGCATGGATGGTCCATGCAGAACACTCTGAGATCTCCTAAAAGTAGGTTGCTCCAAGGGTTGGCTATATGCAAGGCTATTTAGGATCTAAGTGAAATTGGCAATCACAGCCTATACAGGAGACAATCCTAGATTAGATTAAAGGGTCTGACATGTAGGGGCAATGAAAGTAGAACAAACACTGTTTATTTAAAAAGTGTTTCTGTAATCCATAAATACACAATCTATGGTTTTTCCTGACCGGAGTTTGAAAGACTTCAGCAAGCAATGCATATTTAAAATGAAATAGCTGTCTCCTACTTGCTATTTGAGAAAGGATAATATTCAGTAGAGAGAGTTTGGTGTAGTGTTTAAATCATCGGGCTAGAAACCAGGAGACCATGAGTTCTAGTCCTGCCTTAGGCATGAACCCAGCTGGGTGACCTTGGGCCAGTCATATCCTCTCAGCCCTAGGAAGGAGGCAATGGCAAATCACTTTCAAAATCTTGCCAAGAAAACTGTAGGGACTTGTCTAGGTAGTTGCCAGGAGCCAAGAATGACTTGAAGGTGCGTGCGCGCGCACATGCGCGCGCGCACACACACACACACACACACACACAATGAGAGTATATCAGAGAAAGGGGGAAAGTTAGCAGATAATGGATGCTTCAATCTTTTGGTCCTGGCTCTGCACAACTCTGTGTTTCAACCTCATGATCCCTATTGCCACTCTGGGTATTTTCTGTATCATCTATTTATTTAATATATTGCTCACTACCAAAGTCTTTCAATTTAACCAAGATTTTTATGTCTTGATTAAACGGAGAGACTTTGGTAGTCAGCAATATATCCTACGCCTGCTATGGACTCGGCTCTCCAATTCTCCACTACCAGTATATACATAAGATGAAGGTAAAGCTCAGATCCAATTTCATAGTCTAGTTACAAAAGGAGATCTTGGAAAAGTGGGTCGGATTTTCTGAAACATCACTGCCAGGGTACATTCAGAGTTAACACAAGCAAACAAGGTAGGTCCTTCACTAAGAAATTCGCTATGTAAATTTCAGTGACAGCAGAGAGATCATAGCTAGTGAGAAGGAACAGAAGAGGCAACTGTAAAATAATAGACAAATATATGAGATGATGATAGTTATCCAATATATAGAGAAGGCAGCAGTCTTACAAAAGATTGCTAGATTTAACAGTGACTTGGCAAACTATCGGGAAACTCTGCAGCAGTTATTAGTTTTTTGAAGAAGTTCCTGCTTCTTTTAATGTGATTTCCTAGGATAATTTTCTGGCAGACTTGCCTTGGCTTTACAGCAAACCAAGGTATTTTCATTTCATTTCCAGGTCCCAAAACTTATCAAATCCCATTTCATAATTTCACCATACACTCAGCAGGGCTTTTTTCTATAAAATCCACAGGATCCCCTGTGCTCTTTCACCAACCTGAACCACATCTACTAGCTGCTAGCTATAGATACATCGATACAAAGTTTCTGCTTAACGTCATTTGCAACTACAGTAGAGTCTCGTTTAACCGACCTTCGCTTATCCGACATTCCGTCTTATCCGATGCCCCTAAAAAAAACACAACACGCATAAATCGGCGACGAGAAAAGTGTGCCGCTTGTTTGCAAGCATGAGTGTACTCTTTCTCGTTGCTCCTGACGGTGCAGCGCTGCAACGCAAAAATCGATTGCAACAGGCGCAGCGGATCGGGGTTTTTTTTGTTTTTTTTTTTACCGGACTCAATCGTTACTGTGTGTTATCCGACATTTTCACTTATCTGACATTCTGCCGGCCCGTTTATGTTGGATAAGCGAGACTCTACTGTATTGTTTAAAAAATCTCCCTAGTGTGGAAATCCCTAGTTTCCCAGGGAATCAACTGATTAGGGAGTGGGAAGTTGTCAGCCTGGGAAATAGTCCCATACCCATTTGCTCTTGATCTAAAAAACTAAATGGTCAAGGCAGCATCAGAGACATAACAGTGCTACGATAAATGCCACTGACTCCTAATGCCACCTCATCTCTAAAGAGTTATGAACTGTGGTGTCACCTTTGGTTGACCCCTTTGGAGAGCTCCTATTTATACCAGAGAACAACTCAATAGCCTTTTCTTCTGACATGTTGGTACATAGTACTGCACCTGGACCCGGACTCTTTCATTTGGCACTTATTCCTCAGAATGTGTAGTACGGTAGGGAACCATATAGCCATACGCTATCATGGGAGATCTAATTTAACAAATTAATAATAAACAAGTCCTGTAGCCTCCTTTAATCAAAAATTATCAAGTTTTAATAAGCTGAATCTCTCAGCCACAGGATTGTTTGGGGTATTGATATTTGTGCTATGTTGCCCATTAAGATCTTGCAGAAATGTGTTAATCATGTCAAAACTCTGATAGATAAATATTACCCTGATGTGTCTGATATCAAGGATCTAATTTAAAATGATTTACATTAGCTGTCCACCTGAAATTACTATCCCAAGGAAAATACAGTTCAGCAACAAGGGATTTATTGCAACATAAAACATCATTTTCAGGTTACATGAAAGGAAATCAGTATACAGCACATTTAATGGATTGAATTTAACATTAGAAGCTTTTGTATAACAGTCTTTCCAATACTGACAGTCAAGTTATGAGTATCAGTAGTATCCTAGATAAAGTGCACTTCCAAATATTTAATATAGAGCATTTTGATATTGTAAGTGATGGATGGAAGAGATGTGATATGCAAGGTCTTCACTACAAATCTCAGTGGTACCTCATTTCCCAAGATGATTCATAAAAGTGACAAGGGAAACATTTTAGCAGCAACATCTGAATAAACAATTGTGCCCCTATCTGGAGGATAGGGATTTGGTTGCAGAGTTACATGTATTGCTAAATACATGATTGAATTACTACAATGTGCTCTTCATGGAGCAACACTTGAAGACAATCTAGAAACTGCAGCTGGCCCAGAACATAGTGGCACAGGTGGTAAGTGGCTTTTATAAAGGTAGATGCACCCAGAGGTGAGGTCTGGGAATAACGTTAAGGTAGTTGTAATGTTTTATAAGATTGCCCTCCCCCCACAGCTCTAGAAGACCTGGGGTACCAACACATCTGGTCAAGCTGGTGCAGTCACTGTACACAAATAAGGAAACCACTGTTCAAACACCATATGGAGACACGGATTGGTTCAAGATAGAGAAAGGAGTGCAGCAAGGTTGCATCCTTTTAACTTTCTTATTCAACCTGTATGCCAAAGTGATCATGAGGAAGCTGGAACTTGAAAGAATCAACAGTCGGAGTAAAGTTTGGGAGAAGAAATATCAGTTATCTTTGATATGCTGACTACAGAACCCTCAGAAACCAAAGAAGGCCTGAAACATCTGATCAAAAGGATTAAAGAAGAAAGTGAGAAATTAGGCCTTTTCTTGAGCATCAGAAAGACCAAGCTCATGACCACTGCAAGGAATAGAAATGTCAAAATAGCAATTGCTGGTGAAGAGATCAAATACGTGCAAGAATTCACCTTCCTTGGATCACAGATTAATCAAAGCAGTGAATGTAGTCCAGAAATAAAGTGTCAAATCATACTAGGTCACACAGCAATGATGAGCATGAATTGAATATGGAAAAGCAAGTACATCAGCCAGGCAACTAAATGCAGATTAGTCTGCACTATCATGTTTCTCATAGCGACCTATGGTTGTGAAAGTTGGACCATGAAAAAACTAGATAGGAGGAAAATCAACTTGAGCTGTGGTGTTGGAGAAGGCTCCTGCACATTCCTTGGATAGCAAAGGTGACAGACAAGCAAGTTCTGGAGCATATAAAACCAGACATATTGCTGGAGGGCAAAATCACAAAATTCTGTCTTACATATTTTGGCCATGTCATGCGATCAAACTCATTGGAAAAGGCAGTTATGATAGGAATGGTCAGTGGTAAAAGGAAATGAGGTCACCAAAAAACACATTGGCTAGACACCATCAAAGCCAACACCAACCAGAGCATAAAACAACTGAAAGAAATCGTACAAGACTGGAAAATGTGAAGAGCTGGTCCGTAGAATCGCTGAGAATCAGACACGATTGAATGGATAGCATCATCATCACTTAGCTGCTGCTGCAAGCTTTCCTCTCAAGCTTTCACCCACCAACTGCCTCTTTAGTTTACACTAACTTGGGACATGCAAAAATGGGGTGCAAAGGGGGGACAGGCAAGCCAGAGATGTCCAGGCAGAGTTCTGAAATCAGATCCTCTCCATTCCTGCTGAGATGCCCTGAATGGGGGTGTTTTCCCTGTTGGTTTGTGATGTGCTGAATTGAGGCTGTAGAAAAGCCGAAGGAGAAAAACAACTCCCGATCTATAGCAAGTGGCAAATTCACCAAGCAAATTCATCAATTTGGCAATGACTCAGAACAGACCCAAGAGAGGCAGGATGCTGCTTGTCAATACAGTCAGCGATGTTTATGTAAGGATTGTTTAGTGCTGATTCCAGGATGGGTATTTCTTGAAATGTCTTCATAAGTCAGTTGTATAATTATTTACTTTAACTTGGTTTGTTTCTATTACATTTCATTATCTTTCATGTACAATTATTACAGTTATCTCAACTATATATTTTAAGAAACATTAAGAAACTGGAGCAGTTCATTAGCTAATTTATTTTTAATTGGACTTTCTAAAAATATATGCATTAATTGGAAGATGTCTTGTTTTCTTTTGTTCTGTTCTGTTTATGCTGACAGAACTGCTGTTAATACTGTTTGGACATTGTGTGAGACAGTTTGCTTCAAAACAGTATATTTTTATGTTTTATTCTGTCACAATTACATCAGTTAGTTTCACAATATTATCCATTTTTGAGTCATTCATAAGAGTTTTTTTTCAAAGTTGGCAACTTTGAAACAGTTGAACAAATTGGCTGAGGCATTCTCGGAGTTGAAGCCTGCACATCTTAAAGTTGCCATTTGAAAAAACACTGATTTATTATAAAGAAAAAATACAGTATTATCTGTTCTAATGTTCTGTGCATATCAATATAATTAGTTCATTGAGGAAAAATGGTTACTTAGCTACAACTGCTGCCACCAAAGTTCTTCATGTTTGTATGATTTATTTACCCAGGTTTGCTCATCCCATTCAAAACAAACCTGCCTTTCCCTGCCATTGTAGTCCTCCAAATGAATGGGTTTTGTCCGATTATATGAAATAGAAGTGAAAAGATATTGTATACTCTTGTATGATAATACTGAATTAAGAATGCTTGCATTTTAAATACATATTTTTTCTTAGGATACCTACAGATTGGTTGGATTTGATAAAGGAGGAAACTGAGTAGAAAAAATAATTGGAAATCAGCTGTAAAAGCCAAAACTAAAAAAAAACAAAACTTAGAAACACCAGTTTAATGCTCCTGATTTTTTTCCACTTGCTTCTAAAAAACTATCTTGATAGACTCCTCTCTTACTCAAGAGTTACATTAGGGACACTTCATTCATGCAGCTGTCATTCTTGAAGAAATGGTTAAAACTGCTGCAAACTGGAATTTACCAAAAACTTTCATCTGTACTATTCTAAAATGGTACTTCTAATTTCAGCAAGTATTCCATAAATAATTTATTGGATCCCAACTTTCTGCAGTTTTATTATGCCATTGCTTTTTCTAAATTTAATCTTACCGTCATCAGCAATTATTTTTGGTGCTATAAATATTGATGTAAATATTACTTTTCGAAGAATTGTCCCAAAGCTATACTATATAACCTTGAAATAACGTGTATGTATTATCTATTTTTGTCAAGCTTCATTATTAAAGTGACTTTCCCAATTATATAGCTTCACCAGCAGATGGCAGAACAGCTTCATAAAAAAAGTTTCTATAATAGAAAAAAAGCAGGGCCAAATCAATGCCAGCATGTTGCTATTCTTAATAATTAGTACATTTCAAGAAAACTTTTCCATGAAATTGTCCTGCCATCTGCTGGTGAAGCTATATAATTGATGTATAATTTTTGTTTCTTAAAAATGTATCTAATATGGATATTATGAAACAATATAACTGATTCTGCTTTGACTGTATAAAATATTACAATACAGTGGTACCTCGGGTTACGAACTTAATCCGTTCCGTGACTCTGATTGCAACTCGAGTTGGTCGCAACGCAAGGTAAATTTTCCCATAAGGTTCAATGCAAATACAGTTAATCCATTCTGCCCTCCGAATTTGGTCGCACCACGAGGCAAATTTCCCCCAAAACACACCACAAGCCTCACCGAATGTTTCCTTGCTACCGCGATCTCGCCCACAGGAAGCTGCGACCGTGTGGCAACAGGGCAAATGGCCGCGGATCCGGTTCATAGCTCGAGGCGGAGTTTGCATGTCGAGGTAAATTTTTGGGGCCGGAGCTGGTCGTATCTCGAAAAATTTGTAAGGAGGGGCGTTCGTAACCCGAGGTACCACTGTATATTGTTTTGAAGGAAATTGTCTCATGCAATGACCAATCAGTATTAACAGCAATTCTGCTAGCATAAACAGAACAAAATAAAGCAAAACATTCTAATACTTGTGTGAATGTCTTAAAAATCCAGTGAAAAAATGAATTAGTTGATGAATGTATTCAGTTTCTTAATGTTTCTCATTATAATATATAATTATCTCAATTGTACATGAAAAAGAAAAGTAAAATAAAATTTAAAAAATAAAATAAAATAAAATAAAATAAAATAAAATAAAATAGAAAGAAACTATGTTGTTTTACTATGCTTCTGGTGATCTGCAGCATGGATTCCCTGAGATGTTTTCCCTGCTGGCTCGTAATGCGCTGAATTGGGGCTTTCCCTACTGAGTTAATATCCACCCATCTTGGAATCAGCACAAAACTATCCTTACATAAGTGTTGCTGACTGTATTGACAAGCAGCATCCTGCCTCTCTTGGGTCTGTTCCAAGTCATTGCCAAATGTTCCTGCTGGGTGACTTTGCCACTTGATATAGATGGGGAGTTGGTTTTCTCCTTTGGCTTTTCTACAGCCTCAATTCAGCGCATCACGAGCCAGCAGGGAAAACATCCCCATTCAGGAATGGAGAGGGTCTGACTTCAGAACTCTGCCTGGACATCCCTGGCTTGCCTGTCCCCTCTTTGCATCCCATTTTTGCACGTCCCAAATTAGTGTAAACTAAAGAAGCATATAGGAAGAAGACACTCAGGAAGAAATAGCCCCATAGAAGATTGAGATTAACCTTCTATTGGTTCTGCAACTAACTAGATCCTATAGAGTGAGATAACTGAAACTGATTAGCTGCTAGGCATTTTTTTAAAAAATTGGGTAGAGTTGTGATTAAAATCTCCAATAGAGAGAAACAAGAACAGCAACAACTAGTACAATATCAGGCAATGCTTTGCCAAAATCCACCTATCTGGCCCTGCTGTAGGTCCATCCTTATAAGGTTTATGGGGAGTAGGCCTTTCCAGTGAAGGCTTTCATATTATGGAATCCTCCCCATAGAGGAATGGACAGCCCTACTCTATAGGAATTTAAAAAAAAAACTGTTGAAGCAGTGTTGTTCCACTACACATTTGCCCCTTAGGTTGTTTTATTGAAAGTCACCTATGTTACTGATGATCTTTTGTTTCTATTTAATTTTCAATGTTTGTGTTTTTGTCTTGACCTTGGGGTATCCCATCCAGAATCCAGCTGGACTGGAACAAGCTATAAATATTATTAAATAAATAAATAAATAAGAAAGCAACAAAAGTTATGTTTGGCATCCCTCATAGTGTTTTGAACACAGGAATTAGGAGATTCAGAGCTGCATCTTTTGAATATTATTAAAGCAGAACAGCCCAAAACATCTCCTTTACTTCCCCAAATGCAATAATGGAGATCTGGTCAGTTCACAATGTTATTAAAGAAGAATAGGGTAAATACAGTCTCTGTTTGTTGCCAAGTACAATGCTTCCTCTCCTCTTCTCTACTTTGCTGAAAGCCCAGAATCAAAAATAAAGAGGAGACTATGAGTATGAAGGAATATTAAGAATCAAAGTGTTTATGGAGAGGCCAAAGGCTGAAAAAGAAGTTGGTGTGGCAGAGGCTGCCTAGTGACCAGATAGAAGGGGCATGCCTCACCTCCCAACCCTCCCCAAATAGACCTCTGATCATACCCACACAGGTCAGCTGATTCACATCTATGATAATGGATGTATAAAAAAGTGTTACAGATTTTACATACCTTGATGCTGAGGAGGGTAGGACTGGCTTAAGGGAAGAAATAATATTTTAAAACTGGAATACCTAATGATGCCGTAAGAATATTTCATTCACAGGCTGGGAACAAGATGAGGACAATGTTTTGGGTTCAAAAGGGAAAATTCCTGTTGTCAGGACATGAATGAATGAATACTGTAAATTACAATTGTGGGCAGGTGTATAGTGACTCTTCCAATTCTCCTCTGCCATTCTGTTTCTCTTCAGTTCTCTTCAAATGTCACATCCTGCCCATTTGTGGGTAATAACAGATGAATGTAAGAGATTAAGGTATGATATGATGGAACTTCATATCAACATAACAGCCAACAAATGGTCTTTTAGAGGACATCACTTCAAGTGAAGAAATGACATCTGCAGGCTGAGTAACATTAGAGTGCAGGCTATGCAGACTAGAAGAACACATCCAGTGAAGCTGTGCATATAATCACTGGAAAATGCTACACGTTGACAACAGTGAAATGACTGATAAAATCTAGAATAAAAGGACATATATACACATCTGGGGAAACATCAAGACAGTTCAGAATCAATAATAATGGTGGTGAGGGAAATAACAGAATAACCGTGCATGGTGAAAAGTGTCTGATTGCAAAGTACATTAGTTAACAATGAAATAATGTTGCAACAATGGGATGGGTGCCCAATGTTCAAAAAACTGAATGCTTTTATCTGTAATATAACAAATGTCAGTACTGGAATGATAATCCTTAAACAGGAAATTCAGAGGTTAGATTACAGTGATAATGGCATTAAATGATGTTAATCAGAACAATATATTTAAAGTACTGATATAAAATTCTTCATTTGGGAAACCTTCCAGGATGGCTCATGTGAAGACTGGAAAAAAAACAACAACCCTATCCTGCAGAAATAAAAAATAAAGTATGTTGCACACAGAATTAAAAATAAAGCATTAAAAGGTTTTTAAAACCCAGTGCAAAACACCAATGGGTTATTAAAATTAACACAATTAAATTCATGCTGGAAAGCTTGGGGCAAATTCAAATGTACTTCAAAAGCACAGTAATATTAAACTCTAAGTAGGACTGCTTGCAGCAGGCACTGTATATGTGGGGTGTCAAAACTAAGCAGCTGAAAGTAATGATGCATTGAATTGACTCAGGTCCTGGTGTTTACATGGGCACATATTATTTATTATTGACACGGGCACCTATTATTTAAATTTGTTATGGCTGCCCATTCCACCAGATTCTGGGTGGTTTACAAAATAAAATAATAAAAACTGATAGAAACATGAAACACAGGCAGCCCTGGCTAAAACAACCATGACAACAAGAAACTACAAGAGGGCCCCACTAACACATTAAACTCAGGCCTGGAAGTGTTTTGGAAGTGGTGGGTCATTCACTTTTTCTGGCATTTTTCCAACTCCCCAGTCTAGCCTATAGCTCTGAAATTCCTTTGGATGATGATGATGATGATGATGATGATGACGACGATGGGCCATCAAGTTGTCTGCCCACACAGATACTTTTTCTCCATGACACCTATCCCTAACCTGGTCTTTCAGATCTTCTAATGGTGCACCCAATGGTACTGTAACTGAGTCTATCCACCTTGCTGCTGGTCCTCCTCTTCTTCTCTTTCCTTCCACCTCCCCAATTGGAATGTGGATTTATTTTAAACTTTTTTCTCTAATACCCTGCTCCCCCCAGCTTTGGGTATTATGGGAAATGACAAACTCTTTGGACAGAAACTCAACAGTGCATATGTCATTCATGTAAAAAACATAGGCATGCACACTTAGTTGTGAAGAACTAGAAGAAACAGATTGGAGGCACCAGAATGCTCACCGAAACAAATGGAATGATATGCGCAAACTTGCCTCTGCTGAATAAAAAGTAAATAACAGCAGAATGACCCCATACATCTTAAAATACCTATGTCATATCTCTATGATCCATCTAGCAATAGTGGGCGCCGCATATTAGACGCTATCTTCTTTGCGTCCTATCGGAGGGGAAAGAATTCCCCGGGTCTGACCCTCCCCCGCCTTCTTCGCTCCCCCATCTAAGCGCTGATGTGACCTTCGTTGGGTACGGAACAGAAAGAAGCTGAGGACAACTCAGTAGCATTTTCACAGCAGCCTGGCTCAACAGCGAGCATGCTCAGTGCTTCTCTGACCTACTTGTGCATGCTGAGTCCGGGGAGCTCAGCCTGCAGCTTTGCTGTGAGCGCGCGGAAGAGAGCGCAAGCCAGCCGGGACTGCGGCGTTCGGCAGAGCGCGAGTGGAGCGGTGCCGCATCCTGACGGGAGAGCGAGCCTTTCTGCACCTGCCAAGGCTCCAAAAGCCGAAATCACCCGGAAGTAGCTTCCAAAATGCCTAAACGGGAGCTCTAGGAAAGGCTGCGGGCAAGAAGACGCAACGGCGAGCGAAGCGACCTCTTGGTAAACCTTCTGTCCGATCTATCTCCATCCCTGCGCGGAATCGCCGAACGCCCGGGCATTAGGCAATGCAGGCAGGGCGGACCATGCCAGGAGGTGGGGTTCCAGTCAGTCAGAAGGGGGAAGGAGAGCGCTCGCCTCTTTTCCAACTATCCTGATAGATGCGACAAGCAAAGGTAAAGGTGGGTGGGTGCAAGAGATGTAAAAAGGGCGATGCTGCAAGGGAAGGTAGCGACAGCTGTGGCGGCTCCTTTTGTGGCGACTTGTACGGGCGCAGCGCTCAAATCCGTCGTTTGGGTTAACGGAAGAGCGAGGCGATCGAAACGACTCCTTTACGCAATAAAATTTGGTCAGGGTTTAAACCATTAGACATACGTTATCTATTACTTCTTTTCCGTTTGTTCTGCCCGCTTTCCTGGGGCGAAGTTTGGCTGGCCTCATTTGACTCCTGAGTAGATTTGTGAGGCATTGAGCTCTAAGAGACTTCATGCAAATGGAAAACAGGATAGGAAATGGGAAGAAAAATACCGGGGGCTTGCACAGGAACTCATCAGTTGATACTTCTGTGAGAAGATTGTAAGAGGAGAGAGCCCTGTTAGTCTGTAGGAAAGGGCTGTTGAGGATGGGCAGAATTACTTTTCCCTTAAACTTAATCATAGCCATCTATCTAGTCTAAGGAAGAGTGCTTCCTAATCAGAAGGCTTGATTTAAATCAGGGGAGAGGAGACACTTGCCTTCCATCTGTTGCAGAGCTACAGTTCCCAGAAGCCCCAGCTAGTTTGACCATGATGTGAATGCTGGGGGTTGTAATTCAACACCCGGAGCACTGGAGATTCTATGTGTCTGTTTTAGGATATTAAAAGTATTGGCACGCTCAAGAAGACCAGATAGGCTGCTGATCTACCTATCTTATCTGCTTCAGAGACTGCTTCAGATTGGACATCTTTTCTATGGGAGAGCCATGGGAGAGGAGGGAGAGCTTCAACTTCTGCTGGCCCACCCTAGCTCTGATGCTTTCCAAGAGAGCAAAGCATTAGATGGCCTGGTCCTTGGAATACCTTCTTTTGGGAAAGGTCTCTGGCTTTAGTCGTCCTAGAGCTTTAAGCAGAAACAGGGGCACAAAGTGACATCTATGTTGGAATTAAATACAAGGAAAGAGCAACGACGAGTGCATCTGAGCTGGTGTCAGTGCTCTCGCTTGGGAAGAGCTGATGTCAGTGCTTTCACTTGGGAAAAATCTGTATAAATATGATAACTGGTGCTGAAGAGTGGTCAGGCACCCAAGCTTATCGAGACCAAGGCAGATTCAGTTGAGTAATTAATTAAGTATGGCAGAAGAATAAATGCAAATAAGGCCAGTCACACATCTCTCACTATCAGGTATGAAGACATACCTGAAAGTGGATTGCACATTGTGCTTCAAAGTTTTGCTGTTTGCATTCTCATTATTACCCCACATAGGCCTACTGTGGTAATTGGTTGCCAGAGTCTGTGGGTGGCTAACACTTGTTCCACAAGTAAGAGACAGCTGGGATTTTTAGTATGATTTAGTAAGAGCAGAATGTCAGTCCCCCCAACTAAGCTCCAAGAAACAAGCATCGGGGGGTTGTGTATTTATTTTGGAATTATTATTTATTTATTTATTTATTTAGTCACCGCCCATCTCATTGAAATGACTCTGGGCAGTTTACAGCAGAGATAAAATTCCTTAAAATGCCATATAAAAACAGTCCTAATAATAAGTAGCTTCCAAGAAGGATGGAGTGTTGGCAAATAATTTAAGGGAGCGTCCTCAGGAGCTAACCACTCCTAGGGATGGTTAGAGCCCATATTACCCCATGCACACTGGCAGAGACAGGTCTTCAATCCTTTTCGGATTAGTTTCCATTATTACATTTGCCTTACTGCCTAAACCATTATACCTTGGATCCTTTTCAGGAAGATTTTTCACACATGCTTCTTCCTCTCCTTGCAAGCACCTGTTTCACCTATATTTAGGAGCTAGGAAAGGAAGTGCTTCTAAGATTACGGGGCTTGATTAGGGCAGGGGAGTTGTTTAGGGAAGGGGAACAAAGCTTAATATCTGTGAAATGTTCTAAATTAACTTCTTTTAGGACCCAAGCTGTTATAATCAATAATTATAATGTAAACAAAAGTAAAGTGACAGCAAAAAAAGGGGGGGGGAATCATTAGCATAATGCACAATAAAGTTCTCCAAACATTTTTTGAAGTAGGATTTGATGATATCCCTCAAAGCAGGGTTCTAGGAGCCTGGCACAATTTTCTAAGGGAGTTTCAGAAAAGGCAAACAAAACTGTATGGCTCTGTACATAGAAAGTCGATTTATGCTATTTCTCATCTATTTCTTCCTGATTTTTTATTTAAACTGGACATCTCAGGGTTTGAACCTGGGAACTTATCTTCCCTATATGGTCTCTCTCTTTGATATGTTGCAGACTGAGTCAGATAAGGTTGGCATTTATTTTATTCAGCATCTTAAATGTAATTGGTGATGTATTGCATTGAGAGTTGACATGACAAAGGACTTTTCAGACTAAATAAGAAAAGAGTATTTTAAACCATCTTCTTAAGATAGTGTCATATCACAGACATGGTTTCTACTACACCCTCTACTGTCTCTGCCCTTCATTCCTTCCAACAGAGTTCCATGAAATTTGGACCTAATAAGGTTAATGGATATAATACTATTACTTCCTTTTTCCCCAGTGACCCAGTACGACTGTATGATTAAGTTGATCAGAATGCACCATGATGCACAGTTATTAATTAATATTTTTAATTGGCTAACTGCATAATTTCCAAAAATGTTAGTTCTACTGCTAGGGTGCTATAGACTCTGGATATCCCAAATGTAGTATAAATTGTTCATTAAAGTAAAAAAGATTCAGAGCCTAAATGTACATATAAATTTTTGTTGTTATGTAAGTAGCAAGAAAGTCTTAACAGATTTGTGATCCTGGGAAGGGAGAGTTAACTCTTTCCCTTCCTTCCACTTCAGAGAAAAACAGTCTCTTCAAATGTTATTTCAGTGGAAGTACCATTTTCATGAAATGTACATAGAATATTCTGATAGGCAATTTTTGTTATGAAGAAGGGAAGAAAAGGTGTTAAATTTTCCTTAAACCACTTCCTTCTAGGCATTCCAAGTGCTGTTATGAAAGCCTGCGCATTTATGGGCTACACCTAGTATATCATAGGTAAATGTTGGTGATGCAGTAGGACTTCCTGTCTTCCCTCCAACTCTCCATGTGCCTTCTCCAAAATCTTCAGGGTGTGCAGGCATATCCTTTTACCCATCTTCTAGAAGACACAAGAGAATTTTTATCTTACTAATCTGATAGTTTGATGGGAAACAGGAAAATTGTGTAGATGGTGTCTGGGTTTTAGATAAAATCACCGGTTTGCACAAAAGAATTCAGGATACTATATGCTATCAGTCAATATGTTGTTCATCCTTACTTTTAAGATTTTGTTTTACATTCAGTCAAAAGCGAGCCTTACTCTAACATTTCTACAAACTTATCTAAGCACAACTCCAAGGATCTCTAACTTTTATTACTCCTCTTAATAATTTGAACTTGATAATTAATCATGTATTACACTGATTACTGTGAAGAGGCAAATCATTGTTTAGATTGCAATTTTGCAAAAACATTAAAGGTTTTGATTTTCATTTAAGATGTCACTTATGTTCTAGGGCAGTGTTGTCCAAACTTGGCCACTTTAAGATGAGTGGACTTCAACTCCCAGAATTCCCCAGCCAGCATGGCTGGCTGGGGAATTCTGGGAGTTGAAGTCCACTCATCTTAAAGTAGCCAAGTTTGGACAACACTGTTCTAAGGTTTCTAATTAGAATACTCGCACAAGATACTCATAGTACTTGGATGCCACAAATAGTAGTATAAGGGTATAGTTTTCTACTTTTTATACCATCTTTTGTAATATGAGACAGTAAAAGGTACTCATGTGCAAGTAGCAAACATATTCAGCTGCTTCCAGTTTATTCCATAGTTGATACACTTCAAATATGAGGTATAATAAGATGGGTGAATCCTTAAGCTGCAGCTTGTAAGACATTCCATCTTTGGTAACAAATGTTTTGCTCAGTAATATTTTTTATTTCATATTGTTCTTCACAAACCAGGTGATGACCTTCTTCAAGGTACTGGCCTCCTAAACTGTTTATTTCATAGTCATAATATATATTCCCCCATTTATGTTCTAATTCAGTCCTCCTTAACCTGACAGACTCTAGATATATTGGACTGCAGACCCGTCATATTCAACCAATAGCCAAGCTGGTTGGGAATGCTGAAATTTGAAATTAGTTATCTAAAGATTGGGGAAGACTGTTCTAGTTACTATTCTATACTATTCTATACTATAGTACTATTCTATAGTAACTATAGTACTATAGTACTATATAGTAGTAGTAGTATAGTAGTATATAGTAGTATATAGTATATATATACTATAGTATATAGTATAGTAGTATATAGTACTACTATATAGTACTGTTCTATAGTAACTATAGTACTATTCTATAGTAACTATTCTTGTTACTAACAAGAACCTGGAACTGCCTTCAAGAAACAAAGGTTTATCAAGTCCAATACTAGAATTTGAATGGTGATCAGTAAAAAGATGTTGGGAAATGCTCAAATAAGAATATATATATTCTTATTTATATAGAGCGGCTCTTATATATAGAGCGGCTGGATAGCATAGTGGTTAGAACACTGCCTTTGATGCAGGAGACTGGGGTTCAAATCCCAGCTAGCACCTACCTTACCAGTAGGGGTCCTTGGGCAAAGACCCCCTAACGCTTCACCTGCCTACCTCAAATATGAGAGTGACACGAACTAAGAGAGTCATGCCAGCTCGGACGTCGCCCGGATTAACAAGGTCCGCGTTAGATGTTGGGGAACCAGGACAATCTGATGTTAAGTGGGCTACTGGAACAAACCATACATGGATGAGACAAGAAAACTTGGAATTGATGGAATGCTACTACAACAGCAGACCTAATGAGAGGGGATATATGAAACGTATGAGGGAACTATGGATAGACAGAAGGCCTACATCCACACTAACTGAGAAACAACTAGTTACCCAACGCTTCAACATAGTAAAGAGGAAGCTGCTCTCACAACTCGAGATAGACCAACTCTACATTACAACCCGGACTCAAGCAGACCTGGAAGAACAAGCAGTTGTGCAGCCAACACCTGAAGCTGGAATGTCACTGCCACCCCTTCCATTACAGAGCACAGCAGCTGATATGAGGCATAAGATCATGGATAAACTAGCTACAGTCAACCCTCGAGTCCGATTACCAAGGCTCAGTGGAGAAGTACCATCAGATAGTATGCTAGAAGATGCCAACAGAGCCTCCAGACAATCCCTACTACCACCATAACTGAAACCAATGAATTGGTATATGCTACAGCCACTGTAATCCTGGAACTGCTTGGCTACACGATCAAGAAGAACAGCAGTACATACCCACCCTGGAAAATGAGATTGGAGGCTAAGATCAAGGCAACTCGGAGAGAAGTCAGTCAGCTGGTGGAACTACAGAAGCGTGTGGAGATTAAGGATAAGACTCGGCTACTGAAAAAATACATGGGCCTGACTCCATCTGAAGCCCTAGAGACTGCTAAACAAAGGCTCACAGCACTGGCTACCAGGCTAAGGAGATACACTAGAGAAGCAGAGGCCAAGAAGATAAATGCCCTGTTCTCCAAAGAACCATCCAAAGTGTACTCCCAACTGCAACCACAGAGTATCAGCTAAGCCACCAGCAGCGGAAACTGAAGAGTACTGGAAGAACATATGGGAGAAAGAGAAGACACATAACACCAGTGCAAAGAGGCTGCAGGACCTGAAAGCAGACCACAGCAATCTCCCAGAACAGGAACCAGTCACCATCACAGTAGCAGACATCCAACAGCTTTGGTTTTGGTACTGCATGGACAAATGCTTGCCATCTTGACTTGTCCAGCAATACACTGTCACTCTTCCAAGGACATTCCTGTAGAGAGTAAGGAAGATGACCTTGATGGAGATATGCATGAACCATTACCTACACAAAAGGGGCTGTAGCATTTTTTAAAGTTCAGAACAAGATAATGTTCAGAAGTGGTTATGGCAGATGCCTCCCTAATTCACTAGAGTATAAGAAGGTGGAGGAAGTACAGCACAATCAGATTTGCAAGATTACGTTATTATAGCTAATGTCAATAAAAGTAGTTTTAGCCTTCCTATGGTTGATTTCCTGGTCTAGTGTACCTAGTAGAGCTGACAATTCCCATAACTTCTTTGATGCTATCTATCTTCCTCCTTCCCTCAATCTTGGCAAGCATAGTGATTTTTTTCTAATCCATCATCTGCTTGTATCACCCACCCAAAAGTTGCTGACATTTAATATTTTAAAGTTATCTCAGCTTAGGGCACCTACCAGTGGATTATCTTGGAAGCAGCTTACACATGGCTCTTTATTTAATTGTGATATATGCATTTATTTTCTTCTGATAAATATTGAACCAGTAAAATATTTTGCTGATAAAATATTTTGCTACTGAATGGTTTATAAAATAAAGCCTGAGCAGGATTGGAGAAAACATACATATAAAAATGAATGTCCCTCTTATAGAATGACCATTAGACTGAAAAGCAGTAGCTCAGTTTACCTAGCATGCTGAGAACATAACTAAAAGAGTAGCATTATACGCTCTATTAAAGAGCAATCATAAACATTGTACCCCAAACAAAAGCTCATAAAGGGATGTAAAAAAATTGCCACTGACAACATGGAATCTTACTAACTTCGGGAATAAGTAAGAAAAAGTAATGGGAGCCTGCAGCTGCTAATTATTAACTTGAAACAGTTCACTGCCTGAATTAGTTATAACAACTCATTTCAGATTGTTTCTAACATTCAGAAGTGATCCTCAGCAAAAAAAAAAAAAAATGGTAATCAATGTCATTGCATGTGTTTTATGAAATAAAAATAAGGTGGGGAAAATTAAATCAGTACCAGCTGATAGCTGCATAATTGCAACTTGCATAAAAGCACCAAAAAATGATCTAGAATGTTAAATACTGCAGAATCAGAACTGACTAAAATACTGATTGCTAAAGCTTTTCTTCAATGATTGGTGATAGGAGTGTGTGCAAAAGAGAAAGAAAATGGTCCTATCTCATAAATGCTCTGTAAGGAAGCTTGACCAGGTCATACATGTACATAATACGCTGTTACCAGCTATCTTCTGTCACTACCCTGGATGAATAGTTGCAACCCCTGAAGCTGTAATAAGAATGAAACAGTATTTATTGTATATTACAGAAAATTAATATTTACAGGTCTATTAAGAATATTGCTTAGAGAGCCTGTTTGGTGTAGTGGTTGTATAACAGATGTATAACTGGTGGAAATTTCTATGTTTCTCTTAATAGTAGAGATCTTTCCCAGTAATAACAGCTGCCACCAACTAGACATTTGTATCAACTCTGAAATACCACATAGTTCCTCTTATAATAAAACAGGTTTGAGTCTTACAATAAAACATAAATAAATTTTACACCACTACTACTCTTGCAATTTAGAGGTTCTCTTTAAAAAAAATATTGAGCTGAACAGATAAATCAAAGATAAATCAACGTCAATAAGAATGAAACAGTATTTATTGTATATTACAGAAAATTAATATTTACAGGTCTATTAAGAATATTGCTTAGAGAGCCTGTTTGGTGTAGTGGTTAAGACTAGAAATGGGAAACTTTGAGTTCCTGTCCTGCCTTAGGCACAAAGCCAGCTGGGTGACCTAGGGCCAGTCACTTTCTCTCAGCCCTAGGAAGGAGGCAATGTCAAACCACTTCTGAAGAACTTTGCCAAGAAAACTGCAGGGATTTGTCCAGTCTCTGAGAAATGGACATGACTGAATGGAAGAAGAAGAAGAAGAAGGAGAAGGAGAAGGAGAAGAAGAAGAAGAAGATTGCTTAACTAGAGCTCCATTCAGTTTACTACAGCTTGCTTTGCTTAACATAAGGCTACAGCTAACAACTGACTGGAAACAGAAACTTCTGTTTCAATGAGAAGCAGTTGAAAGAAAACAGGTTTTATAGAGCTATAGAATATCTATAGCTACTAGCTGGCCTGCAGGCCCATTAATTAATTCATTAAAATAATGTATAAGATTGCTCTACTCACAATTTGTGAGTATATCAATAATAACCCAAAGTAAAAAAAATGCAGTACAAAATCAATAAAATCAGTACACAATCAACACATGAATCACTACAAACTCCAATTTCATGTGATGTTCTTTTTTTTTTAATTTACAGGAAAACCTGTTATATTTGCATGTTAGTTTAAGATAATAATGGGCAATTTATATTCATTGATTCATCATATTATTCATCTTTACAGTGAAACATTCTTAAAGGGTGACTAGAAAAGACAAATTCAAAAGTTACTATCACAGGCACATTAAAAGTCCTGCCTGTAACATAGAGGATCTCTTAATTGTGTCTCTTATAATGACTGGCTATTGTGGACTCTAAGAAAATCTTTATATATTTCTCTTTGGCTTTTTACCTAAAGGCACATGACACAATGATGGAGGAAAATGTCTGGAAATAGGTGGAGATGCTCTTTTTTATTTGCCAATGACTGAAGAGAGCCCTAACAGGAGTTACAGAGAAGGACTTCCATGTTGACTGTGGCTTGCTTGAAGAAAGAACTGAGCTGTGGCTGATCTTTGTGTAGAAATTAAGCATTGAAAACAGATGAGGCAAGAAGCTGGAAGGAAAAAAAGATAGGAAGTCTTCAGTTAGTAGGGCTGATTTTCCACTTCTTTCTTGCTTCATTCTGTACAGTAAGAAGGATTTAAGTGCCTGGGGTGTCTGTATGTGTGACTCAGACATGCACACACTGCAGCTCAGAAGGGGCAGCTGCACTCAAAATCATCATAGCCTTGGGTATTCCTATAATGAGTTAAGCAAATATCTAATAAAGAGATACAGCTGTTTCTGGAATATACTAGCTTTGTGTACTGAACTTGAAAGCATGGCTTGCCTGTCATTATAAACATGACTGTAAATAAATCCAGATGATCTATGCATCTAGCGTATTCACAAATCTTGCAGGAGCTTTATAAAAGTATAAAAAATAAACAAGGAACTAAGTTGACTTAAAATAAGTCTTTAATCAAATAAAATTTAAACAAAAAACATTTACCTTAGTTGCATATAGTCGTTCCTGTTCAGCATAGATTTTACCAACAACCATCTTTCAAAGATGTTCCAATAAATTGTAATATAAATCCATTAAATTTCTTGGCATCCCCCAAAGCTTTCTGCCTATCTAGCTTCTTCACACTTAAAAAAGTAGGAAGCTGGCTTAATGTACAGCAAAGCCCCTGATTCTACTACCATTTTTTATTTCTAAGAATGCCTCTGACTCCCAAGGAACCCCATGAGCCCAGTGTTTTGTTTGGAATTCTCTCATCTGCCCAGAAGAGCACAAGGTAAACAGAAGCGGGAGGAGCAGGTGACAGACCATTCTGGATCATCTATATTGAATTCAAAATGTTAATCAGCATTAAAGGACAGAGAAGCAATATGCAATTCTAGGAAAGAAATACTATTACAGTCATCTGAACAGACCATTGGTTTTTCTAGCCAATAAACCCTGCCAACTGAGATCTCTTTAACTGGCAATGACACAAACTAAATCTGGGATATTTTATATGCAAAGCAGGGCTGTAACTTTGAATTAATGTTCCCTTCCCTATTCTTTCACATGTCTGCACTGAGACTTAATGCTGACTAACAGATCAGTTACTCTTCTTTTTAAGCAACAGATCTAGGATGGTACTGAATTCTTTTTGTATGATTATCAACTGCAAACCAAAAATATGCAGCCATAAACATTATTTTGATATTAATACCAATTCATAGTACATATATTTAATAGAAATGCAACCAAATTGAATTCCAGATCAACTCATTTCCAGTGGAAAGCTCTTTGCTTAGATAACTGATCGCTAAAGTATTATAGAAATAAAAATTCATGTAAGGATTCTGTTTGAAATATATGCTACACCTTTAGATAAATTGTGTCACGTATACAAAATGTGTATCTTTATACTATAAGTGTATTATTACTTTTTTCCCCTAGCACCCTCTGCATAATCTGAGACACTTTTAGATATGCATTTTGGCATAATTAGATGTTAAGAACGTTAATTTCTGTTACATTAATCCTTATTCCTACATAATGATAGTGATATGAATCTTGTAGACTAATTGAGTCATATCAACAGTAAAAAATCATTTTTGTTTTGCTCATTTTGATTTTTTAAAAGAAATATTATTTCTGATATTTTTTAAAATTAAAATAAATACACTGATTTGAATAAAACAGTATTTTTTCTGTCATTGAAATTGTATCAAAAGTACAGGAAAAACAGAAAAAATATAAGGAGTTGTGAATGCGTTGAAATTAAAATTTTGAAACAATGAGTTCTGAGATAGATTATTAGTTTAAATCAAAATTGCTGTAACTGCCTCTGCTACTCCTATTGTAATTTTTTTTTGCTATAACTTGTTTTATTTTGCAGGATTAGATTTTCTTTGCTTTTGAAAGTTGATGGATCAAGATTAATATTCCTTGGGCTTCTCTAGCCTGTTCCAGGTCCAACATTAACTGTGATTGGCAGATATATTTGAAGACAGGTGAACATGTTCAAGAGCCACCTTCTTTTGTACTATTGGACCATCTTTCATCTTTTCAACTTACTAGCAGTATGGACAACTGCTGAAGATGTCAATAACAGCACTTTAAATCACACAGACATGCTGACAGGATCTGTACCGATGGTAATCTCTAGAATTGATCACATTATAGTCAAAGAAGGTTACAGTGCCTTGATTGACTGCAACGTTCAAGGTTATCCAGGGCCAGTGTACAAGTGGTACAACTCAAATGGCCATTTGGTGAAAGAAGATGGTGACAGAGGTACAGTTTTCAAATGTTTTTCTATGCAACCTGGGCAAATATATTGTCTTTGTTTTCCATTTCGTTAGAAGCACCAACTATTGCACATTTATTTTTCTATATTTACTCAAGGAATCCAAAATGTACTTGACAGATTCAGACAACTGCCAACTCTGCACAGCAGGAAGATTCTTTTCCTAAATTTCTCTGGATATTTCAGAGAACGCTGATGGAGCTGAGAAAGTTGTCTCTGTATTACATATAAGAGTTTTGTTTGTCCATAAGACTAATAAAGTTGCATGCTGTGTGTGCTTTATACCACACCATACTTTTCAACCTTGGTCAATTCAGAACCAGTCTTTAACCCCAAACAAGTTGGTTCTGGCTATTGCTGTTGCTTCTCTTGTTCTTTCCATTACATCTGTGAAATCATGATTACCAACAGGGTTTCACTTCCTAATGCATACTACATATTCAGAAGCATCATTTTGTGTTATGACTTCAAGGGAAGAATTATAGCCATCCTATCCACTGCAGTGTTGATCCTGATTACTCTACCCCTATTCCCTTGCATTTGCAGTCTTCAGGTTTAAAAAAAAAAACATGCAGGTGACATTAATTTTTTAAAAACTGCATGGAAAGATTGTAGTATCTGGGAATTATTTATTTAGGTAAAAGGGAATGATGGTGAGAACATGATAAAAGTTTAGAAAACAGAGAGATTTTTATCCTTCATTTTAAGCTGATCTTGACATTCAAGTGAGTTAAAGAAGGGCACTTATTTACAAATGGTATATTTAATGTATGGAATGTGCCTGTTAAAAGATGGGATGATAGTCAGAAAGTTGGGTCTAAGAGTTTAGATATGCTAATAAAAGCTAAGTGTATTAATTGGCAGTTGCTAAGATGGCTGTATGCAAACTCAAAAACTAGAGGCCAAATATCAGTTGATGGGAGGGAGACAGATGGGAGAGAAACATTGTCTTAAGTTCCTGCTCATGGATTCCTTGGAAGTAGGTGGCAGGATGAACAGCATGCTATTTTGTGTAACTGCTTGCTGTGCAGCTCACTATATACATTTGTCTGAAAGCAAAGCAAGGAACAATCTGGAAGATGAGATATAAAAAAAAGCATATGGCCTTTTGAGTGATTTTGCTTCAGTTTGAATTGTACTGCTGGACTCTTTAGAACATTGGTGGCCACAAGTCTGCATAATTTTCTGGGACTTTACTTTAGGCAAAGCGTTGTTCAGTATGCCAAGTAAGAGTAATGGTGGGAAATCTTGTCTATGGCAAGGCAAGATGAATTAATGCAAGGAGATTAGCTGTGCAAGTGGCAGCCTCCTACTGAAGCAAATGTCCTTTGCCCACTGCCTATTCTCAAGTTGGCAGAAAACTATTCCAACATGTATTTAGCTGCCCTGATTGCCAGTTCCTGTCTAGCCTCTGTAGTGTTTCTTCTGAGTCTCACTGAATGATCTTGTCCCAAATATGCACGTGCAGGACATGTTAATAAAACAATTGGTTAATTCCCCTGTCTTTGCTTCCCTTTCCTATCCTGATGTCATCCACCATGGGAAAACATCTTCCAATCATAACGTTAGAAAAGTAAGGAAGATATATGTTATCTGTTATAATGCCAGCGATCCACCTCCATGCTGGTAACAGAATTCATACTCCTCAGAATTCTGAAAAAAAAAGAACAGGGATAGGAGTGAGTTTGTTGCGTCTACCTCCTAATTATTTTCAAGGGCTGCTCTTGAAATGTTAGAGGCTGGAAATGTGTGTATGAAAAGGGGTCATTGAGGGTGACAATCTGATGTTTGTGGGGCTTGCAGAGTGGAACCTAAGAGGGAGACCAGCAAGGAAGTGGATACTGCAGCTTTGGACCGGAGTGAGCAACTCTATCCTCCTCCCTCCATTACTCCTGCCCTCCCTGCACACATACACAGTGCTGCATGTACTCTTTTTGCTACAAACCCAATGTTTAAGGATCTAGATTGGAGGCAGGGAGTATGTTTGTAAAGAATCCCCCCAAGATAGACTGCTTTGAAAAACTGGATCTCAAGCAGTAGGTCCCCTTCATAACCAATCCCTACTTATTTTACTTATTCCTTCCTTTCAGTTCAACCCCTTCCCTTGCATAGGGAGATGCAGCACATGGTTCCCAACAGGAGGGCCCTTTTTTTCTTACTATTTTGCCATGCATACACAAGGGTCTTGTTCAAGCTATTTCTTCCCTCCCTTGAAATGTGTATCAAGGCAGGGAGGAGCCAAAGATACAAATTCCATCCAAGTCTTTGGATAATAACAATAACAATAACACCACTGATCAGCTGTTCAGCCTTGATTTGATGGGGATTAGCACTCTTCTTTCAAAATTCCAGTTCTGAAATAACACTAAACCAGGCTCAAAACAAGCCTGCAGATCTGCTGATTGCCAGATGAACAGTAAAGCTAGTGAACTACATGTCTTCAAACTCAGGGTCTCAGAAAACTGGTTCTCCTGCTTTACTGTGTTGCTCCCCTAAACCCTATCACCTGTTCTGAAGGCTTCAGAGAACTGCAGGTACAGGAGCAATTGGCATCTATTTTCTTCAGCATAAGGGGAGAAAAGGCAGCAGAGGAAAGAGCCAGACCCGGGAAGGGGGCATGCCTGTCCCAGCCTGAAGGGGCTAACCCTACCCCTACAATTCACCTGACTGCATCCTGGAGAAAAGAGGCTGCAAAGCCATCCAGTTTTATGTACTTTGAAACTGCCATGGGCCTCTGCTGATGTAAAGGGGAAAACACTATTTTAAATCTCCCTGTTTTATTCATGGGCTAAAGTTGAGATAAAGGAAACTTCACTGGAACACAGCAGAATAAAAATGTTGCCTGGACATGTTGGTATTTTAGTTAGATGCAAGTAGGGAAAGACACAAAGACCGACACTCTTGTTTGTACATGCCACTCACAGTTGCTTTTCTGATCTAGATCCCCTAGCCAAGATCTTTATTTTGAGCTCTATGGCCTTGGGGGCTTTCAGGAAAAACTATAGCTAAATAGTATACTGTATGCATGGAATGAATGCAGAAAGTTACATCCCTAACTTATGCAACTAAAACTAGGAAAGATTCTGATCTAAAATCATGAAGAGCTGCTACCAGTAGTTGTGACCAGTACAAAACAAAATGGGCCAATGGTGAGATAATCCCCTGTGTTCTCCAAGCATGAGAAATAAAATTCTGAGGAATACCTGTGCTGAAGAGCTGTGGCAATTAAAGTAGGCAATAGGGATTGGGGCAGACTAGTAATCTGACTTGTTGTAAGGGTACTTCTTGCCATTTTCAAGCTCAGTCCTCTTGTTCTTCAATCTTTTTATGCCTCCATTCTACCAAAATAAATTTAAGCATCTTTTGAAATATATGTGCAATAAAAATATTGATTTAATTGGACTTATGTGCAGAAATACATCAAAGTCCTTTTTCATCTGACCATAATTTACAGGAATTGATTACTTTTTAGCCTATATACAAATCATTTACATTTTCTTATCTACACAAAAGTAAACCACAAAATTCCCTTCAGGTTAGATTACTTCAAAATTACCAGGAATGTGTACAATTTAATCACAGGATGATTTGTGGGATATTTTTGCTTGGGAACATAAAGAGTTTTACAACCTAGCAATATCATGGGATAATCTATAGCAATCCTAGGAGAAGCAATTTGGGGTGTTTGCTAGACCCAATTAATGGCCAAGATTCAATTGTTCTTATCAGCAGTTATTCCAGAATATTGTAGACACATAATAAGGTATCTTTGAATTAGTTACTTGAGTGTATTGTGACATTTCCTAAGTGATGATGAGAAGAAGAAATAGATAAATTATACTAATTAATTTTGGCTTCTTTCCAGCAGGAAAATGGATTCTCAATAGCGGGCAACTAAATATTACCAGTGTGTCATTTGAAGATCGAGGAAAATACACATGTGTTGCTTCTAACATCTATGGCAAAGTGAATAATACTGTCACCCTGAGGGTTGTATTTACTGCTGGAGACATGGGGATCTACTACATGATTGTATGTCTTGTAGCATTTACCATTGTTTTGATCTTAAACATTACTAGGCTGTGCATGATGAGTAGCCACTTGAAAAAGACTGAGAAAGCTATCAATGAATTCTTTCGGACAGAAGGAGCTGAAAAACTGCAAAAAGCTTTTGAGATTGCTAAACGCATCCCAATCATCACCTCAGCAAAAACTCTTGAGCTTGCCAAAGTAACCCAGTTTAAGACAATGGAGTTTGCCCGCTACATTGAGGAACTAGCTAGAAGTGTTCCCCTACCACCTCTTATAATGAATTGTAGGACTATAATGGAAGAAATCATGGAAGTAGTCAGATTAGAGGAACAAGGCCATAAATTTGTAAGGCAATCAGCTGTGGGGCAAGAGATCATGGACCCAGAAGAAATGTACATGATTTCCAGTCCCCTCAAGCGTAGTGACTCTCTTGCCGCCGACTCAGATGCATCTTCTCTGCATGAGCCACCACTCAAGATTGCTATAAAAGTCTCCGTTCACCAGTTAACTAAAAAGGACTGTATTGATGACCAGACACAGGACAGTACAGCTTTAGAAATGAAAGAGGAGGAAGAGAAAGAAGTTGCTCAAGTACAGGCGCAACCTAGTGACCTGGTCTTGGACCCTTCTACTGAACTCACCCCAAGTGAGACAACTCTGGGAAGCAGCAAGGACACATGTACTATTTATGAAAGCCATTTATGATACTTGCTTAGCAAATCTATGCATAGTGAGAAAATGAGATGGTAGAGTTGATAAAATCAAAAGGATTTTTTTGCCAATAAGCCTTACCTGAACACTATAATTGCAAAAACAAGAATGTGGATTACTTGGCACTTTTTCCTCATTATATACAGTATATTTAGCTGAGGCATTTGGTAGAATAATTCCTATTACACTAATATTAGATTGCTCTTTTTGATCCAGGTAAATTTTAATTAATATTATTTTAGTTCACAAAACACTTACCTCAGATAATGGTTTGGTACTGTGTTGCTTGCAAGAACATCTAGAAATTGTGTTTACCACTTAGAAATAAATTCTCAAAATTCTCACACTGAAGATTCCAATTCACAGCAGAGTTGTTGAAATCAGGGGAGCTATTGGTAAGGTCTGTAATAGCGAGATTGCTATAATACATAGTGCTATATTACATAAACACAAAAAATCAGCTGTATTTTCCATTTTGTTCTATCCTTTGCTCCTTTGTGTATTTTTGCAAATTCAAATATTGTGCATGAAGGAACATTTCTGTGGCCAAACTAAAGTTTTGTAGGACACCATTGTCCTACATTTATTTCATCTGAAGCCAGATAGTTTATATTTAAAACAGTATATCTTTGTTTTTTATTTTTTTAATTCCTTGGAAGAAAATAACGGTTTTCTTCACAAACTGGATAATTGGCTACTTCTTTCTTCTGCAAAACAATAACTGGTTTCCAGGCAGAAAGTCTGGTGCATAGTTACCCATTATCCCAATTACAAAGCTCCTTGATGTGGGGTGCTTAATTTTCCCATGGAAAGTTTTTCAGTTAGTAAGTTCACTAGTAATGAAGAATGGAGGCTAAGTGCAAGCACTAGATGGCTTTGGATGTTTCAACAGGGGAGGGGGGGGGAGATTGTCAGAGAAAGCATGTGACATAAATATGTTTATCATTGATGAAAATACTTTCCAGTTCAAACTGGAAATTTTTTCAGGTGAATTGAAAATGTGCTAATTCAAATTGCTTTAGGCAAACAAGATTATTTTCCAATTCAAAGTTTTTCAGAAAATCCATGTCACTATGATGACTATATGCAAAGGAGGAATCTGATACTTGTGCAGGAGAGGGATTTTTTATAGCAGTGAACTAGACCAGGCAGTCACAAGGAGTCTACAGTGACTTGAAAATGCATGCATGCATGCGCGCGCACACACAGCCTCTGTAGTGTATCACATTAGACTGTGTCTCTACTCCTCTCTTCATGTGGCTTACCAAATAATAGCAACTCTCTCCACATTTGCATCAGATCACCCTAATCTATGCAGGAATTTCAATATAATAAAATGTAACTTTGTATTGCTACTATTATTACGAGGACAGAACCTGTAATGTACAGCTGTAGGGATTATTTGCTTCTATGTGTTTTCAAAAACAAGATACTGCAAGACCTGGATATAACTCTGCCCTGAATGACTGCTAGCCAAGTAGGAAGACCTGCATCAGATGAAATGAAATAACTTCACTGCACCAATAGATGTGAACAGATTACAGCTTCAGTTATTCAGGAAATAACTACGGTATGATATTGATCTGGTTTGTGCCTTATTCATTATAATATACAATTTAGATTCAGAGGTTTGCTAGGATACGGGCAGGCAACTCATTGCTACAGTAATAAGCAATAATTGCTAGTGTACAGGGAGACATCTCATTAAAACTCCACCAGGTATTATTTCCCAGGCACCCTCAAGAAGCAGTTTTTCTGACATCTTTATATAGCAATTCAATTACGCATAGCCATTAATATGAGCTTAAGGAAACAATGTTTGTGATTCCTTAAATGCTCACATTTTGTGTTGCAAGGGATTACTCTCCCTCACTTTAAAAACAGACCAAAGCCCATCCAGTTCTCGCAGTAGTCAATCCAATGGCACTGGAAAGCCCATTAGCAGGATAGGTGTTCAGACTCCATTTTTGTACCTTAGCAACTGGTATTTAGAGAGTCTTGGTGCTTCAGAACCTAGAATGTCATACACTACAATTATCCTGGATAGGAGCAGGTCATACAGTGACACTGAATTTATCTAATCCCCTTTAGATTACAATTTACCTCATTTAAATTAGTGGCCATTCATCAAAACTGAATCCATAGTTTATGCATTACATGAAGAAGTATTTGGTCTGTCTGAATTTCCTATATTTGCTGAGTTCCAATATTATGGTGGGGGGTCTTCTCCAAACATGCATTATTTTTAAACCTCTACTGTCTG
Organism: Liasis olivaceus; assembly: GCA_030867105.1. Taxonomy (NCBI): domain Eukaryota; kingdom Metazoa; phylum Chordata; class Lepidosauria; order Squamata; family Pythonidae; genus Liasis; species Liasis olivaceus. Next base: position 46,613,406 of record CM061354.1, on the reverse strand, counting down.
CTCCCATTTATTTGCTCCCCACTCCTTAACTAAAAAACATAGTCTTATAAACTTTCCTTCCCTTTTACCCATTTCTGTTGTAAATCATTTGAGATTGGTCAACTAAATATAAGGGGGAAGGGAGAGGGAAAGCTCACACTTCCCTCCTTTTTTTTTTTTTTTTTTTTGCCTGTCCTTAAGAATTTCTAATTTGAACTCCCACATTTCTTGAAAACTATATACAAAATAAGTTCAGTAATTTCAAAGTATGAATGAATAAATCAAATAACTAGCTTTTGAAAAACAAGTTGCTGGAAAAAATATTCTGATCTTTCTGCAAAGCATATGTACTGTATACATTTTTGGATGTCCACTTCAGGAATATATAGATTAAAAGAGAACCTTTTCACTTACCATCAACAAAGAGAACCTTACTCCAATAAATACATAAATAAATAAATTCTCACAAAGAAGAAATACATCTAAAATACATTGTTCATGAGGAAGGCTCTGTTGATTTAGAAAGAAATATTTTCTTCTATGACAGCCAGTTTGGTCTAGTGGTTAAGGCACCAGGCTAGAAACCAGGAAATTGTGAGTTCTAGTCTTGCCATAGGCATGAAAGCTGGCTGGATGACTTTGGTCACTCTCTTACTGCCCAACTTACCTCATAGGGTTGTTGTTGTGGGGAAAACAGGAGGAGGAAGGAGTATTAGGTATGTTCGCTGCCTTGAGTTATTTATAAAAATAATAAAGGCAGGATAAAAACAAAGTACTATACTTTTGGAGGGTGTGTGTGTCACCTTTGATTTAACTGAATTGACACTCCCACATATATATCATTTTAACTTTGTTTTCTGCAGTATTAACTTTCTTCACCAATCTTTCAGGTCTGTATTTGCACTGAATTTAATGGAATTTACCTTTTCATAGAAGGGCTTACATATGTATCCACCTCTCTTCCAATCCTAATCTTAAACCAGTAGACAAGAATTAGTTATGAATAGGATAGTCTCCTTCAATCAGAAGAGAAAAAAGAGTGGATTTCTCTGCATATTTGAGATTCCCCTTCTCAACCCAGTCACTGAAAAGGGAAGTCCTTTGTATAACTATATAGTTAGACCACATTCTTCTACTGTATCTTCAGCAGGGCTGAAAACATGTTGCAGTTAGCCTGACCGAAACTTAAATTAGCTTCATATTTGATTTAATTTTATACAACATTCATTGGCATAACACTCAAGCGCCAATTATAAATAAAACTTTAATTACAGGTACCACATATGAAGATACCATATTTGTTTATTTAAAATATTTGTACTCCAATTTTTTTTTCTATAAAGCCCTTAAGCATCTCATAAAATAAATTATTAAGTAGTCCTCATATTTAAGTAACAGCATACTTGAAAATAAAGGTTAAAAAAAGGAATATCAAAGATTCATAGAACTACACCAGCAACAGCAGCAGCACAAGGCCAGACACTGAGGCCAGATGAGCTTCAGCTAACAATTTTGCAACATGAAACAACCATCCAAAGGCTGGTACCTATATGGCTAACAGAGGAAACTCTAATTTTTCTTATGGTTTGAGTAGATTCATGAGGGAATAGATATCCTTTGGACAAAATTAAGGGGTTTAAAGATCATAAGTTAGCATCTTTAATTTAGCATCAATTCTAGTAATTCCAGCTATTTTTCAGTACAGTTTTTTTTTATATTATTATTATGATTAGTGTGGGGAAATGGTGAAAGACAAATCATGCTGTTTTACAGGAATTTAGCCAATACACCTACTGAATTCCAAAAATACAAAAACCTAAATACTAATATAAAACAGCATTTTTCTAAGAATATTTCGTTTTTCTCAATTTATAAACAAACGATTCTGACATTCTTACTTTTTATTTCTTTTCTGTAAGAGTCTTATTTTGTCAAACATTTACACAAATCAGATTCTAAAGAACTACTTCATGCTGCCAAAAGTATTTTCAACTTGTCTTTGTTGAACAGCAGTCTTCCCCACTCTCATGCTACATGTCCAATTACATTTTGCAAAAAGTACTTTATGATACAGGAAAGAAAGAATCCTTTTCAAAGGCACCCCAGGAATACACATTGCAGCTCACCTAGAATACCTAACCTAAATTCTTTTGCAGACTGATGTCAAAAAGTTGTGAACATATCCTCATTGCTTTCAACAGTTTGTCCAAAGATTAAGCATTCAATTTTGTATCCAATTATATCTATTAAGTCTCATGGTAATTGGTAGGACTTAGAAAGAAATATTTTATGCAGAATTGCACTCTTTCATTTTTATCTTCCCATATTTCATGGCTTCTATATTTCTTCAAGGTGAGGTTATAAGAAAACAATTATTTTGGAGGAAAATCATAAATTTAAAATATAAGTTTTAGAATATGTAACAAGTACTGTACAGTGTAATTTAAATGTGTAAGAAGCATGGATTTGCTTTACTGCTTGTTATTTTATAGACTATGTTCTCTCTCTCTCTCTCTCTCTCTCTCTCTCTCTCTCTCTCTCTCTCTCTCTCTCTCACTGTATTTAATTTCTGACATACACTGTCCATATGCCATCTATTAACAGTTTCTTTCCTGAAGAGATTGCCATTAAAAATGGGGGGAAATTGCACACTGAATTAGAATTTCACATCGTCTATTTGGAAGAGCCAGTTAGTTCACTGAGTCCAACTCAGCGCAGGACTCCAAATTAAAACATCCCAAATAAATGACTGTCTAGCCACTGCTTGAACACATCCAGTGAAAAGAAGCTTACACAGCTCTGCCATAACACAATCTGGGCTGTACTTCATTCATTCCTCATCAACCCCAGACCCACCATGCCTTTTCTGACGAAACTGCACATAACCTACAGGATGAGGGAGTCATACAGACCCTCTGGGGGAAGGTAAGGAGTCCATTTCATTGCCAGCTGATTTGGTTCCTCCAATCTGTGATGGGAAATGCAAACTAGATAAAGAAGGGCAGGCAAAAAAAGAACATACAGTATTTTCACTCATGCCTGAAGCACACATGCAAAATGTTAACATCTCATTTTTCAAGGATATCAGGCACCAAACATTTTTCACATTGTTGTACATCAGCAGTTCTTTATAGCTATCATTATGTAGTACATTTTCTGTCTGTGGTGGACTTCACCATTTCCTTTGTTAAACTGGGATATTTTTCTACTAAAGTCTGCCTTGTAAACTAAGACGTTGTTCCAGTTGTTCTTTGAATCAATAGGAAACAGGTTTTGACATCGTTCAGATGTCTGAAAACTGCTCTCATGTTCTCATACTCATATTTTTCCAAGGCTGAAAATGCCTGATTTTCTCAGTCTGTCCTCATAAGACTTAGTATCTAGTCTAGATCATTCTTATTTTTCTTCCCTTAATGTACTATAGGTTCTCCAAATCTTTCTTAAAATGTCATGCCCAGAATTGGACACAGTACTTGATGTGGAGATATGACCAAAGCAGAATATATTGGAGAAATCTATCTATCTATCTATCTATCTATCTATCTATCTATCTATCTATCATAAAATAATAAAAATATATATAATTTATATATATATATATATATATATATATATATATATATATATATATATAATTTTTAATTCATATATATATATATATGAATATATTGGAAATTACATTGGAACTATATATATATATATATATATATATATATATATATATATATAACATTTTATTAATAATAAAATAATAAAATATATATAATTTAATATATATATATATTGGAATATATTGGAAATTCATGCAATTTGGCAACAATACTTCTATTGGATGGAGTCTAAAATTACATATGTCTTGCTGCACAGCTGACTCATATACAGTTTGCAATCAATTCCAATGCCATCCAGTCCAATTTACTAATCAAAATGCCATGGGGCACTTTGTCAATCTAAATATATTATGAAATCCAAATATATTATGTCCACATGGTTCTCCTGATCAAGTAAGGAAAATACCTGTTCAAAAATTGAAATAAGATTAGCTTTCAAGGTTCATTTCTAATTGATTAATTTTGCATATATTTAAGCAAATGATAAGCTTCATTTCTAATTGATTAATTTTGCATATATTTAAGTTTTTATTTCATTGCCATTTTGTTCCACTGAGTGTATGTATACACCTTGCCAGGGCATTGCAATAAATTGCTCTTTAGATACATACACTTGCTCTCATGAGCTTGGTAGTGAAAGATTGAAGGATAACATCCAAATAAATTGTTTTGATTACACATGAGAAAGCAGCTCCTGTAATGCCAAACATTAACTAGTGAATGATCACTTTAAGATGTGCCCTCATTTATACAGCACTGTGTGAGCTGTATAACTGAGTTTTGTGAAATTTAAAATGAATTAGTTTCATAGGGCATAAACTTTTGTGACTGGAGCCCATGTCTATACATGAGTAGGGATACATGACAGCTGAAGCCAGCAAGGCCAAAAGCAGTGGACAACAAACAAGACCATTGTCAACACACTGTGCAGGTGCCCTCAAGATCCAAGGCTGAAGGAAAAGGGGGTAAAGTCCATTATCACTTATGATTGGTAAGAGACACCAAAGAGAAATGGGGCTTAAACTCTGGAGCTGAAGAAATATGGCTAGATTCAGCTGCAGTAGTTAATGTTTGTTTTACTTGATTTTACTTGATATTATTATATCTAAGATTTTTAAGTAGATATGCTATGTGCATTTTTAGTTGTACTGGTCAATGACTGTAATAAACTGATTGATTGATTGATTGATTGATTGATTGATTGATTGATACACACAGTGGAACAAAATGGCAATGAAATAAAAACTTAAATATATGCAAAATTAATCAATTAGAAATGAAGCTTATTTCTTTGGCATGTGCACACACGCACACACACACACACACACACCCCTGCACTTTTGCTGGCTTCCAGTTAAAGACCGCAGAGCTCTAAAGTGTAGTATTAGACTCAGAGCCAGGGAAGAGGTACCTTTAGTTGTCATAATAAATTTGTACAACTCATGGTTTAAGATTTACTAATGGTTTCAGTTATGTATACACTGTGTAATTTTGGGATATCTCAATCCATATGATAGATACTTCAATGAAATGTTGGACTTCATCTGATCATACCCTTTTTTCCACTTACTTCTTTAGCCAGTGTTTTCTGCAACATGAACTTACTAATTTATGGATCTTTTTCATCCCTCTTAAAAAAATGCATCCAAGCCCTCTCTGGTTTGACAAAGTTCTTTAATGTATTTTAGAAAGATCTCAATTTAAGATGTCAATAGGTATCTGCCAGTATTTCTAAACAGTTAATTATTGGTTGATTTTCCAGAATTTATGATTTTGACAGTCTCTTCATTAGTATCTCCATTCTTATGTACTACAATGGAATCATCAGTTTTTTTCTTCAGCTATATGAGCTGGTTGACTTACATCACAATCAAATGTAATAAATATTAGAGCACTTCCTGAATTTAGAGAATTAATTATTTAGCTTTATCTATTTTAAAAATGATATTTCCAAGCTGTTCAGATTCACAGAAAGTAGAATTTCTGCATTTTTCTAACTGAAGAAAAACTGCTTGGATTGTTATTTATGATTTAAAGTCAACGGTACAAGCATAAATACTATGGCAAACACAAGTGTGATAAATATATTTTAACATTAAGAATTGTGCATGCCAGATTTTGTAGTTTGCAGTGATAAGTTGCACATCATGTTAAGAAGGGGTGATCTTGCTTGAATAACCTTGATTAATAAATAACTTTATATGAAACTAGGGGACCTGAACCCTATTTTAAAAAGTGGCAAATCAGAAAGTCTAGAAACTACTTCTCATGTGGTCATGATTTAAACCATGATTTTTTGAGTAACTCATAGTTGGCTGATTCATACATAATTATAGCCATAAACAATGGTTTAAAATCAGAATGACTAGGTTTGCATCATGTTAAGCCAAGCTAAAACCATATTACAGTTTAGTACAATGGGTAAACACAGAGACCCAATATAATTATGACATTTTCTTTTTTGAATTCACATTTTCCCCAGTTTTGTTTCCAATCTCTGTCATCCTCTTTCTCTTTCAGCTCTTTTTTTATATGGTAGTTCTAAAAGACAAGCAAAGACAGAGAAAGAAGCATCCAAAGATAGCTGTTTGTCTAATATCTTTCTGGTCCAAAATGGGCAACTCTAATTCATTCAACTTTTATAGTAAAATTAGACTGCATCACTCTCATACTTATGCATTCCAATATTTTCACAATTGTTCTTGTATATTTATTCAGATTTTATTTTGGGCAATAACACAGCAGCAGCCCAGCTGTGGATGGCAAAAAGCTCTGGAGTCCTTTCAGGCCTTTTCTTCTATGGTTACTAAGATTTCTTCTTTGGTTACCATTTTTTATTTCCTTTACCTAAAATGATATTTTAAAAAAAGTAATTTGATTCCCTATTTTGAAGGAATGAATTCTGATCCTTATACATCCCACCATTTCTCTATCTTTTTCGGTGACTGGGTTGAGCCAGAACAAAACTGAACACACAATATTATGATTTAGCATGCTGTGCAAATCTAGCCATTGCGGTAGTTTGTTTGACAAACTGCAGTTAAAAGAAGGAGTAACAGAGCATGATGCACTGTTATACACCCAGTGTCTTGTGTTGTCGGAAAAAGGAGAAGGAACAGATGTGGGAGCTTGGTACTTGTCAGTATCTATTGTATAATATGATAATTGTTTCAGTAAAGAATTTGCACGGCTTTGGATTAACTGTGTATCACTGTTAGTGGTGGTATGGGTTGTGCTAATTCACAGGATTCTGCAAAGCCTGAAATAACAGCATACCTTTCCCTCAGGACTGGGGAATTCCAGATGTAATATTGCTGCACCACAACTGCCAGCATTCCTCACCATTGAGCATGCTGGTTTGGGCTTCTAGGAGCTGTAGTTCAAAAACATCAGGATAGACACAGACTTCCCACCCATTCTCCTTCAAATCCTTAAGGTCCTCAATATTAATTGTGGCTCTTTCTAGGCCATATGGTATATAAGATAAATGTCTGCATATGTGCATGTGTACATTGCTGTGGACACACAGCCCTAAATGCATTTACAGTGAGAAGGGGAGAGTAGGGAAACAAGAAAGTTTAAAAATCACAGATTGTAAGTTCTGAAACTATGGAGATAAATTTTATTTCAGTTAGCCTTCTGTTATAGTTATTGGGTTCAATATCATATTAACAATCCATAATGAGTTGGTTCACAGTACATACAGAGCCACACAAAACAATTCATGTCATAGTTTGTAAATTATGCTTTATGGTTTAGCTTTGTGGGAATCCAGGACACTGAATTGTTCAATAAAGCATGATTAAAAAAAACATGGCTTAGTATGCTTGAAACTATGATATTCTTGTCTTTAAAAAATATTGCAAGCTATTATTTGTAATCTTTGCAGGCACCATAGAAATAAACATAAATGCAAAGGATCTTTGCCTATATTATTCTTTGTTCCCATCATCTTTAAGCCCCTGGATCAGGGAGAACTCAGCTGGAGAGGCTCTAAGGCACTTATTTTCTGGGATAGAAAAAGAAAAGATTTCACAATTATCAATATGGTGTTTGGCATTTAAAGCATTATGCAAATGAACGTTACCACACATAATATACAAACAAGCTGTATGACAGGGAGTACTTAACATTTTAAATGCCCTCTTGAGAACAAATCAAAAGCAGTTCCTGGAAACAATATGAAAAGCTGTCAGAAAATGACCACTGATTTCCATCCTGGGTGACTTATGATCAGATAGACATGCATAGAATAGGAGGGCAGCTCTGTGGAGGCTTACATTCTCTAACATCTCTTGTGACATTCAGTAAAGGCGTCTTTGAAAATCAGACACCCATGCTTGTTCAACCTAGTTATCTCTGATATATTCCTTAGAGTAATCCAATGAAGAGTCTTTTTATTATAAGTGGAGGCTAGTTTTTGTTGTATAAGAGTATAACGCATATATTGCTTTATGCAAAAATCATATTGGAACAATCTGAAGCTGAATCGTGCCTATGAAGGCAGTGCTTCATAGTATAATGGTACACACAAACACTTAAAGACTGGATTCATATAGTATACTAAGTTGTAAGGTAGTTTGTTTGGTTTTGGCTTAGAGTATTATGTAAACTCAACCACTACATGTTTTAGAATTTGATGTATGGCTTAGTATGATCAGCAGGCCCAGTTCCTTGTAGTTTACTAAATGTCATGGTTAAACAAACCATGGCTTGGCGTAACACATGAACCAGACTTCTCTCTCACTTTACTGCAACGTCCTCCAACCTGGAGTATTTCTGATGTGAGAGACACCAAAGCTAAGGCAGAGGCCAGTGCATTCAGCCCTGCCCTGTCCTTCCTTTCTGCTTTTAGTACATGCACTCAGGGACTGAAATCCTAATTTTGAAACAACCCATGGAGGTAGGAGTGTCTTTTCCAGTAATTTTTACAACAACAACATTTAGAAGTGTAGTTAGGATTAATAGATGATAAGAGGTTGAAAAGCACCTCCTACACAGGTTGACAGTGTCTAATTACACATCACTTTATTTAATAATCTCACAGAAACATCATTACTTCCTGGCATACTGGTTTTTCTGCTCATAAGAGCTTTCTCTTGTATAGCTGAGGTTGCAACAGATACTAGGTAGTGGCTATTTTTTGTTCTGTGCTTACTTTTCTAGGAAGTAGAAGCCCTGCCCTTCCAAAGCTTACTATAATATCTCGAATGCTGCCTGCAGTTTTTGCCAGCCAACTGAATGCTAAGCTCTAGCTTTAATATGCACAGAAGATTCATAATCATCAGATTGCAGAGTCTGCCAGAAATTGCTTCTCTTCAACTAATTCCCTGCTGGCTTCATCTTAAAAAGTGACTTAAAAAGTCTTAAACAGAGTTTATATAAGGGTGATGAAGAGACAGGATTGTCTCTGCAGTGCAATTCTTCCAGAGTTACACCTGAAGAACTCAGGCAAGCTGGTTAGGACAATGTTGCAGTACACAAGCCTGGAACAAGCAAATAATAAGTTGCAGTTCTACCTTTATAAGTCTGCAAGGGAGAAGATAAGGATATCCAGCATATTTTCTCCAGGAGGGTGAATATATTTGGCAGAGGTGAGCATTTGATCCACAAAAAATTGATAATTTCAACTCTCTAGCCAAGATGGTTTGTAGTGAATATAATGGGACATGCAGTCCAATCACATCCACGTGGTCACATATTGTTCACCTGGATATATTGGGTATTTGTGAAATTAGTTTATTATATAAGCCCAAATTTATTTAGGCAGGCTGACATAGTTGTATAATCTGTTAAGTGAAGAACAGCAAACATTAATCATATTTGCATCTGAATGATGTGTATTCAAACACAGATGCCATCTATATGCAATAATTACATTGTAGAGACATTTAAATACACTAATATGTTTATCCTCATCCAGTTAGTGGAAAACCAGATTAGACTATGCATGTCATTGAAAATAATGCAGCACAGTAAAGGTTCGTAATCAATTGTGCATCCAAATTGCATTCACTGTTACTCATTCAGAGAACGATTCCCAGAGCTCCTTCTAGCTTCAAGGAGCACAGTAAAGCCTGAAGCAGTTTCTGTAGGTGCCAAAGTTCCTTTGGCATAGGAATTCCAAAGTCAAATTATTATGTTTTATTTGTTGCTTACTGTAAACATAATAGAAATAGGGTTAAACAAGTTGTATTGTTATCTAAAATATTCAAGTTAAAATTACCTGAGAGCATCAGCAAACTCTTGCCCATTTTGTTGCTTATCTTATCTCAGGATAAGCAATTTAGACAAAGTTCCACTAAAAAAATAAGGCCAGAAGCTGTTTACATTTTCAAAGTACCCACTGTTTTCATGTATCCTGTTTTTTGGTATGGTTTCTACATTTTCTTTAAAGTAAAGTCCCGATTAGAACTCTTTCTCATGCTGTCTTCAGTATAAACACTATATCTATTCACCTCCCACCATATCAATCTCTTTGTCCTCAACGTCCAAAGCATTTCACTTATTCTCTGTTACTGCAGTGTTTTATTTCATTTAATTCCGTCCACTATATCTGACTCCCAAAAGTTTTATACTCTGTAATTAATCAGCATGAATGAATATCTGCATTTTCAGCTATCAGAGTAATGTTATCAGCACAGCGCAGGTTATTGATGTTTCTTCCTCCAATTTTAGAACCATCTAATTTTTTTACAGTCCAGCCTCCCTCAGGATTGAAACGAAACAACAAAATTATGAAATACCAATATATTGGGAAAATATACAAACAAAGAAATTCCAACCGCCCATCATCAGCTAAGCGGGATCACAAATGGCCTTTAGTCTGCTTGAAAAGCCAAAGTTCCAAAGCTTTTCTAAAAACAGCAAGGTCAGGGCCACACAGGCCTGGAGAAAATGGCATTCCAGATGGCAGGAACAGCGACAGAGATGTTGTGTCTCCAAAGTCCCATAGGGTGATCCATTTTAGCTGATGTGATCTGGACCATGCCCACCCTGTCTGTTCTACTCCAAACTTATACATTGGGCAGAAACAACTGGTCCTCTGAATAACCTGGTGCCAAGTCATGAAAGACTTTATAGATCATAACCAGTACATTGAATTGCACCTGGAAATCAACTGGGAGCCAGTTGCAGCTTGCAAAGGAGCGGAGTCACATAGACGTTCTGCTTTAACTACTTGCAAAGCTGCATTCTGGACCAGCCGTAGTTTCTAAGTCTTCTTCAAGGACAATCGTATATACAGGCCATTACAGCAGTCCAAATGAGCGGTGACTAAGACATTAGTGACCTTGAACAGTCAATCCAGGAGAAGGTACAGTTGGTGCACAATTCCATTGTATAATGGAAATCAGGACATTCACACACATCTCTTGATCACTTTATAACTAAATGCATGCAATAACATCACATTCCATCTATGACAATGTCATCAATTCTCTTCTTCTCTGAAAGAAGTTTAAAAAGTAAATTCTATTTCATCAAACTGAATGAGAAGCAGTAAAAAATAAAATACAGAATTTTTCTGCACAGCACTACAGTAGTCTAAGCTTTTTCAAAGTAGCACACAAATCATGTATTGCAGTAACTAAGCAATGGGGCAAGAAATCATCAGAGACAGACATGTGCTTGAGTTAACACGTGGCGGGTATCAATAGAGAATTTGCCTGGCTAAAAGAAATGAATTATTATTTCACTGCCAGATGGCCTATGCATATATTTAGACATCAGAGAAATTCAAACAAGATTTAAATGACTAGAGGAAATAGCTTGTATTAATTATGATTAACAGCAGTTTATTTCCAAGAATATAATCTAAAGCAGGAGACATTTAGTTTATAGAGTTTAGATCCTAAACTCAATCTTTAATTGACCAAATAAGATCTTGCTAATAAATTATGTGGAAAAATCATAGAAGAATCAACATTAGACAATATACATGACTTCTTTCTTGCAAGCAAAGAGATGAAAAACATACAGTGGCGTTTTCTTCTATTCCTTATGCAGCCTCTTGAACCCAGCTTGTTTGTTTTAAATAAAGTACTATTGAGTTCAGTGGGTATCCAATGGACTGTATGGCTATGGATGTCCAGTATAATCATTGGATATTTTGGGGACACAAAGACAAGGAAGCAGCCTACTATATAATTTCTCTGGCCCTTTTCTTTTCTTTTGATCACAACATGATAGTATTAAAGAAAGGGTATCTCTGTGGAATTGAGAAACTAGGCTTTTAAATGTATAACGTCCATCTCCAGATTACGTCTCTAAATGGCAAATGCAATTACACAGCCCATTCTACCTTCTTTACCACCGCATGGCATCAGATAATGAGTCAGTACACAGGATGCAGTACTTGTTCAGGATGACCTCATAGCATTCTGCAAGTTTAAGGGAAAGAAACCTTCCTGTTAAAATGGAACAAATATTTTAAAACGTTATCTTCATAACTGATTTGGTTTTTGTGCTGCTACGCTGTTCCACTGTACTTTCTTTGTAACTATCTGGAGCACAGAGACAAACAGGCACTAAAAGAAAGCAACGTAGCAGGTCCTTACAAGCTTTGACCTGGCAGCATCTCAAAGAAGCTTTTCTCTTTGCTGTCTTTTTTGCAGTACAAAAAAAAAGATTTAAAAATGATCTATCTTTACTGTTTTCAGAGGAAGAATCAAATATGCTCTTGTGTCACTTCCCTCTCGCTGACAATATTACTATAATTTAAATGGAAGAAAATTAGTTCTTCCTCACTTCCTCCCCTCCCCCCCCCTTTTTCATAAAGATTGTACATGTTTGTAGGAGGATAGCCATGCTAGTCTATGGTTAGTCTATGGCAGTGTTGTCCAAACTTGGCCACTTTAAGATGAGTGGACTTCAACTTCATGCTGGCTGGGGAATTCTGGGAGTTGAAGTCCACTCTTCTTAAAGTGGCCAAGTTTGGACAACACTGGTCTATGGTGACAAAAATCAGAGGGAGCCTGGTAGCACCTTTTTCAGTAACAAATTTTATTAAAAGGGTTAATACATTTTAATTAAAATAAATTTTAATTAATTTTAGTTAAACTTTTTAACTAAACCTTTTCCAAGTAATATTTAGGCTGTGATCCAATCTGATACCACAGGGAGTGGGCATTATGTAAATTTTACTTGAATTGAATTTCTGGAATGCCCTGCCCTTGAGTTGGGTAACTTGTTTGTTCAGCAGTTTCTTCTAGATGTAGTAGACTTGGAAGCCTTGCTGCTCTCACAAAACTTGTCATGTAGGCTTTCATTCAAGTCTATTTAGTAGAAAAGATTTAAATTATTCGAGACTGTGAAACCAAATGTGACTACTACTGGATTAATATTATTGTGCCAAACCAGAGCAAGTATAAACCAACTTGGCAGATAAAGGCACAAACAGCGTTCTGAAGTAATAACTTAAAAATGATAGCAGAAGATTAACTCTCAAAATCCAATGAATAAAGACTGTTGTCACACTGTTTAGTGAATAGCATCTTTCTTTTCATCCTGGAAATATCTGCTTCTCTTCTGCATCATTGTAATATATATTAAATACATTGTCATTTTATAACATTGTACCTTATATTCAAATGAATGGTCAAGGCAGCTAATCATGATTAGAATATAAAATACAGAAAGCAAACAAACTCAAATTACTAGTAAAAGTAATCAACAACTAAAAACCTAAAGAAAGAGAGAACTGTTTACAGATTTTTGTAAACCCAGAGAGAGTGGGCTGAATGAATGCATTCCAGAGCTTGGAACTAAAGCAGGAAAAGGTCTTCTCCCACATGCCAGCAAAATGGGTCTCTTACTTTGAGAGCATTTTCAGGAGGTCCTCTTCTGAAAATCTTACAAAGACCATGTGTACAAATTACAATGACAGTTTGTAATGGGATAAGCAATCCTTCATATAGTCAGACAGGGAGGCTTTAAAATCTGCAAGGTGAATACAAACATAACTCAATTGTGTCTGATAAGCAATTAGTATGCAGTGCAGATGTTTCAACATATGACAGTGGTTTTCTTCATGGTTACAAATGATAGCCCACAGGATTTAATGTAGATATTGAATACCACATGGGAGAAGATGGAAACCCATGGGTCAATGGGCTATATACCAAACAATAATCCCCCAGCATCACCTTCTGGATGAGGCCCAAAAGAAAGGCATGAATCACTGAAAAATTAGACTACTGTAATGCACTCTACATGGGGCTGCCCTTGAAGACTACTTGGAAGCTACAACTGGTTCAGAATGCAGTGGCATGGACAGTGTTGGGCATACCTCATTATGCCCACATGACCCCATTCCTCCACAAACTGTGCTTGTTACTGGCTGGCTTCAGGTGCAGTTCAATGTGCTGGTTATCACCTATATACTGTAGATCTTCATGGCATGAGTGGCTATTTTTTTTAATAATGACCTTATTAATTTTTTTAAAAAAGAACAATAAAAACTAACAAAAACGAATATTAAGAGAACGAATAAGAGGAAAGAAAAGAAAATTGAAAAAAGAGAAAGTAGTAAAGATCAAAAATGCAGAAAAGAAAAGAAAAAGAAAGAAACAACAATGGAAAAAAAATTGACTTCAGGCCCTCCTTGCAACAGATATAAGTAACAATACATCAAACTCTTACTCTAAATTTAAAACATAATTTCAATTATTTTTATTAACCCATATTATTTCTAATCATCAAATCCATACAATATAATTTCATTTTCTTGTTTCCCACAAAAAGTCCAAAAAAGGTTTCCAGTAAGCATTAAAATTACACAGTGTCTTATCATCAGAGCCAACTCCAACAGCTTCACCATCTATTCTTCCACTGTAGGTAATGTCATCTTTCCACCTCTGTACATATAAAAGCCTTGCTGCTGTTATCATATATAAAAACAATGTTCCAGGAGTTTTTTTCAATTGTTCATCCATCAAACCCAAAAAGAACGTCTCTGGTTTTGCTTGAACATTAATCTTTAAAATCTTCTGTATACTTATTTTTCAGAAAGACATAGATCGTTCTCAAGGATAGACATGATTTGGATTTCAAAGGCTTTGGCTGTTAATACTTCTAAAGTAGAGATTTTACCAAAGACTTTTTTTGAACATAACCCAGTGATTTGGACTCTTAAAAGAAATCTAATTCACTCAGATGGAGACTAAATGAAATGTTGCTACAAAAGGAAGAGATAGTGAAAGATTGTAAGAAAAGATTAATGGAATTTTTTGAGAACCATTTAAATAAAGGTACAGATCTGAGAATGGTTTGGGATGCAAGCAAAGTTTTTATTAGAGAATATTTCATACAGCATAACACTGAGTTTAAAAAGAGGAATCAAGAAAAAATGCAAACTATCTTGGATGAGATAAAGAAAAAAGCAGACGAATTGAAGTTAACACCACAAAAGTTAAGTATTTCAAACCAAATTACACTTTTACAGCAACAGTTATCTATGTTAACAGTGAGAGAATTGGAAAAAAAGATGAGCTATGCCAAACAAACAAACAAACAAAAATAATTTGCAAATAAGTCAGGGAGATGGTTGGTGTATAAATTAAGAAAGGAGAAAGAAAAGAACATGATTACAAAATTGGAGGGTGATACTGTAATAATGGACAATGAGACTATACAAAAAATCTTTCATCACTATTACTCTAATTTATACAAAAAACAAGATATTTCTCTAGAAAAAATAGATGACTATTTAAAAAAACAAAATTTGCCAAAGCTCTCAGATAAGCAAAGACAGATTATGA
Source organism: Liasis olivaceus (assembly GCA_030867105.1). Lineage (NCBI taxonomy): Eukaryota > Metazoa > Chordata > Lepidosauria > Squamata > Pythonidae > Liasis > Liasis olivaceus. Next base: position 46,598,057 of record CM061354.1, on the reverse strand, counting down.
ACAGTCCTATTACAATAATGGAAGTATCCGAAGCTATTAAAAATATTAAACCAGGTAAAACACCAGGACCAAACAGGCTTCCGGGCTCATATTATAAAAATTTTGAGGATAAAATTCTACACCCGCTCCAATCTATGATGAATTTTATATTGATGAAGGGCAGAATGCCAGTCTTGGAAGGAGGCCAATATAGTGTTATTACCTAAAGAAGGACAAGATTTGAATCTAACCAAAATTATAGACCAATATTATTATTGAATAATGATTATAAGTTGTTCACAATGATCTTAGCAGATGGATTTAAAGTTATATTACAAGAATTAATTCATGAAGATAAATGTGGATTTTTACCCAAAAGACAATTAAAAGATAATGTTAGAACAGTGTTGGACATTATAGAATATTTGGAAAAGCATAATGGAAAACAAGCTGCTTTAATTTTTTTGGATGCAGAGAAAGCTTTTCACAATTTAAATTGGCCTTTTATGTTCAAAGTTTTGGAAGATATGGACTTTGGAGAGAACTTTATAAAAGGAGTAAAATTGATTTATACATCACAAATGTGCAAACTATTGTGAATGGAGACTTAACCAAATCATGTGAGAAACAAAAGGGAACTAGACAAGGTTGCCCATTGGGTCCCTTGCTGTTTATTTTAGTTTTGGAAGTTTTGAATAGAGACATAAGGAGAGATGAGAAGATAAGGGGCATAAAAATCAAGAAAGAGACATATAAGTCAAGAGCCTTTGCAGATGATTTGGTGTTGATCCTGGAGGACCTCCTGAAGGGGACTGAAGCTTTAATGTAGAAATTGAAAGAATTTGGTGCTTTGGCTAGTTTTAAAATTAATAAACAAAAGGCTAAAATGTGAAAATATGAGGATACAAGAACAAGAATTGATGAATAAAACAGGTTTTAAGGTGGAGAAAAAGATTAAATATTTGGGGGTGAATTTGACAAATAGTAATTGTATGTTGTTTCAAAATATTTATGTTAAGACTTGGAATGAAATAAAAAAGATATGTTAAGATAGGAAAAATTGCAATTGTCATTGCTGGGAAGAATTTCAGTAATTAAGATGAATATTTTATCTAGAATGTTATTTTTGTTTCAAACAATACCTGTTAGAACAACTGATTGTCCATTTAAACAATGGCATAAAGATATATCTAAATTTGTGTGGCATGGTAAAAAACAAAGAATTAAATACAAAGTTATACAAAATGCTAAAGAAAGAGGAGGTTTAGGTCTCCCAAATTTGAAAGTGTACTTTGCAGCTTGTTTGGTTTGGATGAAAGAGTGGGTGACTTTGAGAAATAGAAGGTTATTGGAAGTAGAGGGGCATGACTTAAGATTTGGGTGATATGGCTATTTATGGTACGATAAAGTTAAAGTTAATATAGATTTTAAAAATCGTTTTATTAGATGTGCCATATTGAGAAAATGGAACAGATATAAACCTGTCTCTGAAGGTGCCTTTATGGTTGTTACCACAAGAAGCTTTTTATAGAAGAGAAATTGTAACTAAACGTAAGTGGTTAACTTATGGTGACATATTGAAATTTTTTCAAAAGGATTTTAAATTAAAGACAAGGGAAGAATTGATATCAGAAGGTTACATGTGTCAATGGTTTTCGTATGTACAATTACAATAAAGATTTAAAATAGATAAAAGGACCTATGGTTTTGACTATAAGACTGAATTTGAAGCAGAATTATGTAATAATGATGAACTTATTATTGCACGGGGTCTGACTGTTTGACGGGCTGCCAGTCCCCAGTTGTTTCTGTCTGTGTGGTGAGAATGGCATGCTTTGGGTCACGTTGATTAAGCAGTGTCGTCTAGCAGGACCCAGGAAGTGTGCCTTCTCTGTCATGGCACCTGCCCTCTGGAATACTATCCCCCTAAAGATCTGGATGGATAATGATATTCAGGAAGCTGTTAAAGGCCTGGGTATTCTCTCAGGCCTTGGGGCAGGGTGATGGTTGAGCCCTTGTTGGATGGGATTTCTTTATATGTTTTTCTTTGGGCCATTTATGATTTCATTTCTGTTTTTTGTGCCGTTCTTACTTTTTAAATTGTAAGCTGCCCAAAGTCATCAGGATTTGGTGGCTTTCATGTCTTTGCTCCTGAATAAATTATCAGTTGACTAATTTTAATAAGAAAGCCTGTTTGGTGAAGTGGTTAAGGCTAGCAACTGGGAAACCGTGAATTCTAGTCCAACTTTAGGTACTAAGCCAGCTGGGTGACCTTGAGCCAGTCACTCTCTCTCAGACCTAGGAAGGAGGCAATGGCAAACAACTTCCAAAAATGTTGCCAAGAGAATTGCAGGCCTGATCATATTTGGAAATGACAATCAGTGAAGATTGGTTCAAAATGGGGAAGATACAAGCTAAAATATTCTGCTGTTATAACATATCTGAAGTTTTAGCAAACTGGCTAATACAAAATTGCCTTTTGTATAAACACATGAGACTTGCTGGTGATAAGAAGGATTTTTTTTTTTTAAATATGGCAATGTGCTCAGTACAGTTTTTTAAAAGAAGCTACTTTCTGCTTTCATACCTGAGGTTTGGGTTTTGTAGTTACTGAAGCTATAATTTATGTTGTATTCCACTCTGTACAAGAATTACTTTGTGTCTAAAATTCTTGATGCAATAATGGCAATAACAATAACAATAAAAAGAAAGATATGGGGGGCGGGAGAGAGAGAGAGAGAGAGAGAATATATACTGTTGGAGATTGCCTCTCAAGACTTTTGTGACCTTTCAGTTTTGGCATCTGCTTAACAAGATTTCAGCAATTTGCAGTTTCTACAACTCATGGCGCCACTGTATGGTGCCAATTACCTTTAGCAAGGAACAGAACAGACTTTATCTCATCATCATTTTACCACTGAAAAGATGTCCTTGAATCAAACAGTTTGAAACACAAAAGAATCCAAGTTAACGTCATTCTTAGAGTGCTCCCCACCTACTCACAGATCCACAAGCACACACTGTGATTCATCAGATACATTATTACTCAGACCGGTTGCCAATTATCTGAGGTTTCCATGACAACTTTTCTATGCAGAACTGAATTTCATTTTTCTATCTGAAGTTCAGTCCCTTTAAAGTAACAAATATCCAGCTTTGAAACACAGCATTATCTGCTAATGCAACTTGGAAACTACATTATCTGTTGAAAGACTCCTTTAGCTGGAACACCTGGATGCTCTGTTCTGCATAAGGCTAGTTCAGTCATAAACAAAAGCAACATATCCCTGCTATGTAAATGCCTGATGCAGACCTGGATTTGCACACTTTTCCTACCCCCTGCCCTTCCTTTTTTTTTTTTGTGCCAGAGGAAACTAAATTAAATTAATCATAGTTTCCCATAATATATACACTCGGGGAATTTTTAGTTTTAAAATTATAGCAAGAACAAGCAGGAATCAAATCATTTTTGTACCTTTGCTCCTGTGAATAATACAGGTGGTACACAGAAATACATAAAACATGGCACTATACAGCATACAAATACTGTTTCCGCATAACATGTTAAGAATGACAAGAGGTATTGCAGCCAATTTCATTTCGATTATTTTGAATTACGTACACAGTTTTCACCAAAGTTAAAACTAAGCTTATCCAATACCAGTGGACCTTTGTCCAAAGGACTTAACGTTGCTCTAGAGTCAGAGAGAAAGTCAAAACATTCTGTTGGTACAATTTACATGTAGTCCTTGTAGCACATCTTTTGATATGCCTGCTGCATTCATTTGACAGGCAAATAGCAATAATTTGTTGCTAGTCTTAGGGCACTTCCCTACATCCCCTGCAATCTACTTTCTGTTCCTTGAGGTGGGAGGAAGGTACATCACTTTTCACTGCATTCATAACGCTTCTGTTGCTGCCTCTCTGAAATATTGCCACGCTCAAGACAAGCTCCCTGAGTTTGAGTGGGAGATTGTTGCGGGGACTGCTGTCAGGAGTAGTAGTGATGCTGTCTAGCAAGTACAGGTGTAAAGGAAAGACAGCAAAGGGGAGAGAAACAGGCAAGTAAGAGAAGAATGAGGTGAAGGTTACAAATAAGGTTACAACCTGAAGGATCATGTGGTAGAAGGAGGCAGTGGGCTGCATGGGGATTACAATGGGAATAGCAACCTCATGGAAGATACCCCACAAGATCAATATTCTCCTAATTCTAGGGAAAAACTGTGGTTGCCCATAGTCTCTCTAGTAGCCATGGATATGCCCTCAGGCTCCTCCTCCATGTGACAGAATATTTGCACTACTTTCCTGCCAGATAACTTTCCTCTGGCTTCAGGTTGCCTTAGGTGTAAGCTAGCTCTGAGATGTAGGCTCAGATATGACAATACGTTTTCAGTAATCAGTAAACAGATCATTTTAGAGCTAGGACAAAAGGTCTGAATGGATGAACCCTAAAGTTAACCTCCCCCAGCAAGCTAAACAATTATACTGTATTCTGAGTACTACTGTGGAACTACTGGATACAATTATAATAATTAATAGGACTGTGCAGGGTTTGCAGTTTTTAGTGGAATCCCAAAAGGTAGTTCAGCCTGCAGAATCCTGGGAAATGACAGAGCTGCTTTAAGGAGCTGAAGACAGATATTGTATTTGCACACTCCAAAGCGTTTTTTTAATTGAATCCAAAACACTAGGCATAATATAAAAAGTGTGGAGCCATGGATGCTGCATTTTAAGACATACAAGATATAAGAGACCGTATCTATTGTTTATGTAACACAGATGTAAAGACGACAATAATAATGGACCTAAGAAATGGTTTTATGTATTTTTTTTGGCGTCTAAACGTAAGCCCTAAGTCTTTTGATCTTCAAATATGTTGCCCAATTAATTGTCTATTCTTTATAAAATTTTAATTCTGACCTATCAGATAGTCCATTAATCCATCAAAGAAACAATGTTCTTTATATTAATATGGTTGGCACAGAAATGCATAAGTGAGCATACTTCAGAGAAGAATTTCCAAATATCCAAAAATATTTTTTTTAAATGTTGCTGGACAATGCCATTCCAAACAAATATTATTAGTCCTTATTGCCTGATGAGGCCATATGACACATAAGGAGTTACTGTTTTGGAAGCATTAACCCACAGTACAAATTTAAGCTACTTAAATCCTATTAACATTAATAGGAGTCATGAGGCTGATAACTCAGGCCCATGCTAATTTAAAAGCTTATTCCCAAAGCCTCTGAGATTTAATTTAACAGGAAGAATTCTTTATGGCGTGCTCAAACTGTGGGTTGCAAACCCTCGGTTGGGTTGTGAAAACATTTCAGGAGATTGCAATAGGGGAGGGGCAGCTTGTTCATGCAAATCTTAATTGCTATGAGAAGTTAGTCCCACAATACAGAGTGGAAGTTTTTAGAGCAATCTGGTTTGTGCAAGTAAGTAAAAAACAAAACAAAACATGAATTCCGCCCCCAAGCAAAAACTGGATCACTGCCAGAACTCAGTCCCTCTCTGCCTGGACTGACCCCGGGAGGCCTGAGCATGGATAACGTCCAGTGAAGCAAGTCCAGGGCTCTCCAAAGGATCATTCTGTTTTCAGATGACAGGCAAGTGCCTGTCCCTCCTGAAGCTGGATCATAGACTGGAGATGCTGGTAATATTCTAGGCTGCTGCCCAACTGACTTTCTTTAGCCTTACAGATGAATTGAGGGATTCTTTTTCCCTCAGCAACCTTTGGCCAGATCTAGCACATTTTCAAGCTCAGTCTTTGTTTTGCTGATCTCTCCTACCATACCAAATTTGCTTGCATTCTAGTTTGTTTTTCGAAAGTTATCCAGATGAATAGACAGACAAATGGAGTCCTGAGCCCGTTGACATAGTTTCTTTCCAACATTCTGTTGCTTTGGAAAGAATAAAGAGTCCTTTGGGTTCTCTGAGAACGCCAAGGACTCCATAGTTCAATCCCGAGCTACGTATATTCTCTTCTATTGGTAGAATAAGAAGAGTTTGGCAAAACAAGATTTACAAAACACTTCAAGCTCACCATGAATGAAGCATATTTGTTAACAAGAGAAAGGAATTTCTGAAGCCACAGATAAACTGCAAATCATGATTTTAAAAAAAAGTTTTATTTTTTACAAATAGATAAGCTTACTGAATTATTGAATAAGTGGAGAAATGTGACAATATATTGAGTAAGACATATGATTTTTTTTCTTATAATGCAAAAGCAGTTGGAATGAATATTTTCAGTTCAATAATGAAGAGATTTATGGTATTTTAAAGACTGTATAACTAAAACTCTATTTCTCCTACATTTCCCATAAAATGCTGTATAGTAATACCTCTGGTAAACAGAGAATTATCTCCATTAGTCAGGGGTGTTATCTAAATAAGGCAACAACCCCTCATCCCAATTTTCCCAGTAACTTCCTACTGTTGCAATAAATAACACCACTGGTTTGTGCCCCATCTTCCCAACATCTCTGTACTGCCACCAATACCCACCATACTGACCCTGGATCTTTGCAATGTCTTCTCACTACAATTTATTTCTCCCTTTGTTCAGGCATTTTACATTAAATAAAACGTCAGGGAAAATGCTAAACAGAATTCCAAAATAACGTCTCAGCACCCAAAGTAGGGATGTCACTCAAACAAACAGACCTCTGCGGTTCCATTGAACCATGGTGCATTTTTCCCCATCAGAGAGCATTTTTTCCCTATAACAATTAGCATCTTTTATTGCCTTCATCCCATTTTGTTTTGATAAAAAGTATTACAGCCATGCAGGGGGAACACAAAACAGTCAAAAAATGAACTCTTGTGTAGCAACCATGCTTGGAATTCTATCGCTCTCGCATTACTTAAAGTAAATTTACAGAAATCTGGTTACCTAGTAGTACTTTGCACTCACACGGTGCTGCATACATACACTACTGTCCACATCAGAAATTCTACTATGGTAGCAACCACTGACTGTGTCATTCATCCGACCCGCATCTTAAATGAGATCCAGCGCAAGTGAAACCGCTTGTATCTACGGAAGCTTCCATCATTATCATCAAACGTAGCGATTAGAGCTGAGCTCGGCTGAACCCCTTTCTTCTGGAATAAGCCCCGACAGCAATCCATCCGCCCTGCAGGCAGAGGAGCCCTTTCCGGAGAGGCCGGGCGGTGGGACGGGGACTCGGCTCGCCGTTTTCCGCTCTGCTGTGTCACGATTTAGTTCCGCTTCCGTGAGAAAGAGCGAGAAGCGCGAATTGGAAGATAGCGTTTCCGTTTTGATGTCGTGAGGAGGCTCGTTTGGGGATAAGTTAGCTTCTCGGCTGTTTGTTTTTGGTTCGTCTGCTTTTCGCTCTCGTTTCTTTCTATTAGTCGTGGCCTGTCTTGTTTCCTGCCCGTTCTGTTTCTTTCTTCTTCTTCTCTCGTTCTGTTCTTTTCCTTTTTCATAAGCTGCCTTTCTTCCTCTCCTCTCCTCTCCTCTCCTCTCTCTCCTGAACCCCCCGTTTCTCCCCCCTGTGAAACAGCGTACAGCCTGGGGAGGGAGGGTCCGTGGGTGGGTGTCTGTGTGTTGTAGTAAAGTCATAGGGACGCGTTTGCGCGACTATTCAGAAGTAGCGCCCTTGGGTTCAGTAGTACTTGCTTCCAGATAAGTTTTGCCTTCCTTCAGGCAACCTTGTGCATCCTGCCGATTCCCTCAGTCCTTCCCTCCTCTCTTTGATTCCCCCAGTTTCCTGAGTTCCTCCTTCCTTCAACAACCAATACAAAGTTTGGTGGTACCTTAGAGAGGAACACATGCATGACTGAATATGCACGCAGGTGACTACACTCTAGTCTTCAGATGAACATTTAAGGTACCACAGAGCTTTCCAGTGGCCTTGCTCTAACAGGCTAAACACAACTATTCATTAGAAACTACCTCCAATCTGTTTACTTTGGGCTTGTTCTTTCCTTTTACCTCTGCATTAAGTTACCACTGATAGTCAGGAGGCAACAGCAGCTCTCAACAGAGTCTCCTCTCATTTTCATTTTTTCTTGTACAAAACAAGTCTCTGACTTTCTCTTACTGCACAAGTTTATGAATGATAAAGTATACATAAAGCATTTGCTTTGATATCAATTCTACTGAGTTCAGGGGGCTTACTTTCAAAAGTAAGTACGATATTGCAGACTAAATATAAAATGTCTTATGAATATGAATCTGATTATTTTAAAGATTTTTTCTCAGTGCATAGTTGAGTTACTTTTCCCTACTTAAAACACTTTTGCTAACCTGATTCATTCCTGATGTGTTAACTAAAACTCCTGACTCTGATCATTATGATTAGGCTGTCTGGGGATAGTGAGAGTTACAATCAACATATCTGGAAGGAATCAGGTTGGGAAAGGTAATAATTCTTTTGAACCTAGCAATTCAAATACCTAGCATATTATTACAAAACTATGCAGTAGTTAGAAGCATTGGTTTAATATTATCTTCCTGTATTAGATATGAGGCTTATTCCTCAGCAAGAGTATGTTTAAAATCACATATTCCTATGTTTTCTGGGAAGTAAGTTCCCCTTCAGTTCAGTGGTGCTTGCTTAAAAGTAAGTATCAGATTATAATTCATATCTTGTTTCCATATTCTTAAGAACTTATGAGTAATACTGTAATAATGTTATGCTTGCTGCTTTATCAATTTTTGTACCAGTAATCTTTAAAATTTACTAGCTACCCAAACAACAGTGTGCACATTCTGTCTTATCCTCTTCTATTTCTTCTTGATCGACCTAGAAGCCTTTGTGCAATGGCATCACAAGGAGAACTTGGAAAATGTTACAGCCACAAAAGGCAGGATGTAGCAATGGCAACAACAGGTACCAGAATGACTGGAGGCAGGAAGCAGAGACGCCATGCAGAAGCACAAAAGCAGGTATCAGTAGTATCTCCCCATTTTCCGCACCAAGATCTAGGAGTTTTGTGTCCTCCAACTATTTGGACAGGCAAGAGTCCAAAATACCATTCTAATATCAGCTCCTATCCTCAGGATCTCTGATACAGTAACAAGTGTGCCTCTAAATTCATACAAAGTGTCTGCCTCGCCACTTGTTACTTAGAGGCAGGAGTTTCCAGTGGTAGAATGTGTAACTTCCTTTCACTTGGCGCATTTATTTTTTTCTTAGTGTGAATCTGTAAACAATTGCGCATCAACAACTAATGTGGAAAAAGATGTGTTTAACTTTATATCATGTAGCAATTGTCTATCATGCCCTAGAGTTGTGTTTAGTAGAATTGTATATTCTGCTTGCTCCTTATTTATTCCTTAGTTCAGTACCTTGTCTGCTGCAAATCAGAAGTTAGTCCACACATTGTATCCTGCCCTTAGGCTTCTCCTCCTTGTCTTAAAGTGATAAATGTACGAGCTTATTTCTTCCCTGATTTTATATTCACTGGTAGGGTGAAAAAATTAAAGAAGTAAAAAATGTACAGGCCAGCAAAGCAGATGTCCCTGATTATGTTCGCCAAGAAGTAGAAAGCTGTTACCGGCTCAAGATGCCTGAAGACTTCTATCATTTCTGGAAGTTCTGTGAGGAATTGGAACCTGACAAACCATGTGGTAGGTTCCATATATCTATCTTATCTGTATGAGTGTGTGTGTGTGTGTGTGTACAATTTTAATTTAGGCATAACAGTATCTTCAAGATTTTGGCATTTATTTTAGAAATTTATAAGGTTGCCCAACTGTATAATGACTCTGGGTGGCATACAGTAAAAGTAATCATACAATTAAAACAGTCTCCCCTCCCCCCCCCGCCAGAAGAAAAGCAATCATAAAAATACAAACTTGCCAACCACTTCAACACAATGCCTGGGGAAAGAACCAGGTTTTCAGAGTTCTTTTGAACATAACCAGGGTGGAGACCAGATGTTGGAGGGGGAAGAGGGAATAACCCTCTGGAAGGCAGATGTTGTGACACTTCCTAGGTCTCATCAGGTGACACTGCTTAATGAATGGGATCTGGAACATGCCAGTTCTGCCTGATTGTACAGACAAGGCAGAAGCAACAGAAGATAGACAGTCCTTTTAGATAACTAGCCTGTGCCATGAAGGTCTTTGTAGGTAAATAACCAACACTTTGAATTGCACCAAGACGTCTACTGGAAACCAGTGCAGCTCACAGAGCGAAGGTGTTACTTGGACTTTCCCATAGTACTTGGGTAATTATGGGCATATGAGATATGCCGATAATTGCCCGTGCTACTGCACTCTGGACCAGCTGCAGATTCTGAATTGTTTTCAAGAGCAGCCCATGTAGAGTGCATTATAGTAGACCATATGTGAGATGGCTAAAGCATGAGTGACTAAGGTCTCCTGATCCAAGTAAGGATGCAGTTGGTACACAAGATGGATTTATGCAAACACCTTCGTCACAGCTGCCATTTGCTCCTCAAGCAGGGGCTTTAAGTCCAAGAAGACCCCTAAATTGCACACCAGTCCTGAAGAGTAAAGTGCAATCCTATTCAGGACTAAAGATGAAACATCCCCCACCTTGCGGGAGCAGGTATACAAATACACATCCACTCGGTATTGTAATGGTTTGATTTAAGTCTGTTCCTCCCCATCTAGTTTCCCCACAGCTTCTAGACACTCAGACAAGACTTTGACAGCTTCATCTGGTTGGTCTAAGGTCAAAATGTATAACTGGTATCATATGTATATTGATGATACCTGACCCCAAATTGGCAGATTATCTCATCAAGTGGTCTTATGTAGATGTTACACAGAAGGGGCATAAATGTAGAGCCCTAAGGTACTCTACAACCATGGGCCTCAGGCTCAATTGCCTCCCTCCTGTCAACACAGATTGGACTTAACCACAAAGAACAGAGGAAACCACCATAACACCATGCCTTCCAGTCCCTTTAGGTGGGCTCGAAGGATACTGTGGTTGATACTATGGTTTGGTATTACTTAACATGATCAGCATTGCTTTCTACATGTAATATAAAATGTATTGGTCCCCTCACTTTTTTTGTTTGTTTCTAATAATTGGCATCCCATGTCAATCAGAATGTTCAGTTCTCTGTTTGTGGGAATGCCATTTTGGGATTTTTAAAAAAATTTTTACCAGTATTTTAATTCTTCTTAGTTTGCTGAAATATGGTTCTTCTACGTGGAAGAAGCAATGCTAGCTACTTAAGGAGTCACATTTGACCCTAATCTTTGAGGACAGAGAAAATTATAGATGGGTCTCCTTTTTTAAAAGCATAATGTGAAAGTAGTAGTTGTTTATTCTAGTTTTGCATGGCTTTATTTTATGTATTTGGAATTGGGCTGTAAGAAAACATAACAATCAAACCCAGAACCTCTCATATAATGTAGATCAGAGATCCAATATTTTTGTTTTAGTTAGAAAGTCTTTATTTTCTCCAACCTTTGTATAAAATAACCAGGAGATAGCTATGTTAGGGGACGCGGTAGCACAGCGGCTTAATGACGCTGAATGGTGCTGGCCAGAAATGGTTGACACTTCAGTGGTTCGAGCCCAGCTCCGCGCAGCAGAGTGAGCTCCTGCTTCCTCCCAGCTCCTGCCAACTCAGCAGCTCGAAAACTTACGTGAGTAGATAAATGGGTACTCTCACCCCGGTGGGAGGAAAAATTCTGGCGGCACTTGCATGGGAGACGGGACCAAGTTGCCGGTAACGCGGAAGCCGCGCATGCCCGAAAAAGGCACGAAGCAACGGAAACCCCGCCTCCTGCGCTCACCAGCTGGGCTCTGCTCTAGGAAGGAGGCAATGGCAAACCACTTCTGAAACACCTTGCCTTGAAAACTGCAGGGACTCGTCCAGGCAGTCGCCGCAGAATCGGTCACGATTGAGTGTGGATTAAAAAAAAAAAAAAGCTATGTTAATTGAGGGTTTGTTTGTTTTTTTTGCCTTGGCTGCTGGTTATGTATTTTATTTTCATTGTTGGTTGTGTTTTTTAAGTGTTGTTAGCTGCCCAGGGTCAATGTAGTGAGAGAGGCGGCCATATAAATTGAATAAAATAAACAGGTAAATAATATTTCATCTTGAGAGCTTAATCCAAAGTATATGTTAGATGCACCCTTTCCATTAATCCCAGAAAGCAGCAAGGATAGTGGGTAAATAAGTAAAAATAAGAATAGCACTTTTTAAATCATTTTAAATATATATTTGGTGTGGCCAGTTCTTCATAATCATGAAACAATAGGTATTTTTGTGTTGCAGATGCACTCAAATCAAGTATTGGACTTCAGCTAGTTGGACCATATGATATTCTTTCTGGAAAACACAAAAACACTAATAAATCAAAAGATATAAATTTCAACCTTCACTGGAGATTTTTTTATGATCCTCCTGAATTCCAGACAATTATTACCGGAGACAGCAAAACTCAATATCATATGGGATATTTCAGGTAAGAAATACCTTGGCCCCTGAGGGGGAGAAATAATTCTTTGCTTTAGCCTTTCTCTTCCTGTCATTGCTTTCAAATTATTGAGTTTTTTTTCCTAAGTTCTTTTCATTGAGCAGAACATGAAGTTGAAAACCATTTCTAACATAACATTTTTGCGATAATCAAAGATTATGTTCTGTCCTGGAGTGACATTAGGTTGTTTAATTCATATGCATTTTCCAGGAATATTTTGGTATAGAATAAAAATTATTTGTTTTTGGGAAGTTTGCTGACATGTTGTGATTTATTTTCCAGGCAAATTTAGAGTTAGTATATTCAAAATCTATTGTATGTGTGCTAGATTTTATTTGTTATCATCCAATTTTGGCTTAGACAAACTAGCTTTCAGAGTTCATTTTACTGTTTAAAAAGATTTTTTCCTCTCACTAGCAATTAAGAATTATTGAACACAATAACATTTACTTCCATAGTATTATAATAATTGTAAATATTCAAAATATTTATTATGTATTGTCATTGTGGAAGCATTTTTGTAAAATCTGTTCTCCATAAAAAGCTAAATTTTCAAATGTGGTGAATTGCAAGGTTATTTCACCTATACTGGCTTTTTTATTTTTAAATTAAGGCTTATGCCATAATTTTTGATAAAATTTGAGATGTTATTAGATACATTCTAAACCTCCAATCTAGTCATCCTTCTGACTATGCTGATCCAGTTGTTCTGGGGCTGGTCAGGTAGCTTTTCAAAAAGTAATCATCTGAGCTAGAAGAAGTTTGTGATGTTCTGGTTGGAATCCTGTGTCCGAAACATCATGAAATATTTACAGTTTGAAGGATTAATTTCCAAATTTCCAGTTTGGAGGATAGGTTTTTCATATACCCAGAATCTATATGTGGTTTATCTTTTCAAATATTTTTTTTTGGTAGGGAAAATAGTGTTTGAGAAGTCTTTTTGCAGTGCTGTAGAGGCTGCCGCTCTAATTCTTAAAATGTTTTCAGTTCTGAATATCTTGTATATTTTATAGGGATATACCAGATCAACTACCTGTGTGGGTTGGTGAAACTGAAACCCAGAAAGGCTGTACAATTTATCAAATTGGTGACAGTATATTTGCCGCTGTAAAGTAAGTTTTAACATTTTCATCCTTTAAAAAGACGTTAATTTGGGAATAGCAGTCTCAGTATGTAAGGGATTTTCTTTTCTTTTACTCACATTTGTTACTGCTATGTAGTTCTGTGCAGTTTTAATTAGAAAAATATGTAGGTACTTTAATTTTTACCTCCACCCCTTGCCACTTCAGTATATTTTATATGTTCTTGCTTCTGAAAAAATTTTGGGATGAAGTTCTGAGATGAAACCTATTTTTCCTGCCTTTTTTTAAAAAGCTGTTTGAATATAAGTCACTGTTACAGAATCCTCTTAGGTTTGTAACAAATTGTGGTGCAATATAGTCCCCATGTTATGAAAGTCAAAATCTAGTCTGATGATCGAGAAGAAGTTGCTGCTCTTGTTTTATTTATGACAGGAACTTGTTCTTGACTCAGAATTTAATGGTAGGAGATTGCTTAGTTTGATTCTCAGAATTTCTTATTTGAATAGTTCAGTAGCACTGTTTAGTCACATGTTATTTGCTGTTATATACTTTATCAGTTTTGAGAATATTATGGATAGCCGTGTAATATTTTTAATCTCTGTAAAATAGTAATATTTTCTAGAAAATAAGGCTGGAATCTGCTTTTCTGTTAGCACTTCTGTGCACTGCATTGCTCAAGACATCGTAAGAAACTTTCACATGACTCTAGTTTATATTCAGATTTGTGTTTGAATATAGGAATGTTGGAGGATGCATATATAACTTTCCATATTCAAGTAATAATTCTTTCTGAATATGGTGATTATGTCAAAGTGATTTTTTTGTATCAATTTGCCAGCTGTTCACTCCAAAATGTATTCAGTCACATTTTCAGCAGTTTATTGAAAACTATGTATAACGGAGCTTAGTTGTTGTTATTATTAATTAGATTTAATATAGCTATCTACTCTAGTGGACTCTGGGCGACTTACAAAATATAATATTAAATTCAAACAAAAACATAAAACCAATGTAACGTTGGGTAGTGATGTGGTAGGAATTGTTCAATTTACATTCACTGATTTTTTTTTCTGTTGACTAACTCAAAGCAGGTGTAACCAATCAATAGGATATTGGATGGATATTTTCTGTGGCTTTTGTTTGCCTCAGCTTCTCTTAAAATGGTATTTTAAGAGCATAGGTTGCATAGAAGATTTTTTAATCAGTCTGGTATGGGGTTATTTTACATATATATTGTATTTTTCAATTACTGTTTTAGGTTTAAGAACTCCTGGGAAAACTTGGTTTTCACAGGCAGCAGCAGCAGCATACAATTTTTTTAAATATTAAGAGAAAGTTGTTTGTCAAAACTTTGTCTTATGTTACAGTATAGAAATAGACCAACATCTAATCCTAATTCTAGGCTAATTAAAAATTAAATTAACTGAGCTGATGTAGATCTAATAATCCATATATACTGATGTGATGAAATCTTTATCTGGTGTCTATTCGTTTGCAAACAGCTGTTTAGTCTTTGATAAAATTTTCATACAACTACTTGAAAAATGTTACCATCTCTTTGAAACTTTTTCATAGTACTTCTGATAGTACTTTTCAGGCACTCCTGACAATCAGAAGTCTATTCTGGAGCACACAGCAGCAGCCTTTGTAATTTCTACTAGTGCTGTTTTGAAGTGTTCTTCTGTTGGCTAGTAAAGGCATGTTTGAGTCTTTCCAAACAATACATTGTATTTGTTTTCTTTTGTTTCAGGTTCTTTTTGTCTAAAAAGCTTAAAGAACTGACTAATAAAAAGAGAAGTGGCTTATTAAGATATACAGATGAAAAACTAACCAAAATAGCAAAACAATTGGGTTACTCGCTAGAACACAAAAGCTTGAAGATGAAAGAGCGAGATAAGAAGGTAAGGTTTAATTTTTCCAGATTCAATTAACTCTAGTACAGCATTTATCTTTTTTCCCTGTTTATGCTAAAACATGTTTATTCCTAAGCCTCTTCCCAAATCAAAGAATCACAATTGATTCTTGGGTTCAGCACAGTGAAAAGTTGAGTTGATAGCTAGTGTGCAAATGGCAACAAGTATGCTGTGAGCATAACAGATAACTTAAGGCATACTCTGCAAGAGGGATGGGGGCCTAAAAACCTTAGTTCTCTGTCACCATCCAGTCTTAAAAGTGTAAAATACACTTATGATTTAAGAATGAAATTAATTAATCAGAAAATACTGTTTCATGTTTATTGGACTTCAGAAAATATTCAGAACAGGTTGGATATCAGATTTTCTGGGTTGACATTGTAAAAAAGTTGAGGATTTGTTAACTAATGATTTGGTCTTGTATAGCCTGTTTGGTTTCAAGCTATAGCATATGTTAATACAATTTTGGAAAAAAAAAGTAACAAAAATGTAAATGTATGTTAAATTATATTCCCATGATATGGAATTTGTGATTTTAGGAAGAACTTTGGCATTATTAATCCTCTTGGCAGAGAATAAATTATTTATCCTTTATTTAAATTATTTATTATTTATGGGTCAAGGAATGAACCCATATGTGCAGCGTATTTTCAGAATATCTTTATTGTTAAAAATGAGATTGAGCAGTATATTTCTATATGATCTAGATATAATAAGTTTAAGGAATGAATTAATCTCATATTAATGCCAAATTACTACTATATGGGGTTTTTTTTAGTTTTTATGTTTAGTTTATCTTAAAAACCTTCATACACGACAGTGATTATATTGTATATTCATTAGTTATTACGACATTACAGGTAGTCCTCATTTAGCGATTGCTCGCAGTTACGAAGGTGGTGAAAAAGAAACGTTGCAACCAATCCTCACATTTATGACCTTTGCAGGTCTGTAAAGCAAAGGAAAGCTGAAATGAGATCGTAAGCACACTTCTGTTTTCACTTAGCAACTGCTTCGCTTAATGACTGAGTTGCTGGTCCCAACTGTGGTTGCTAAATGAGGATTACCTGTATGGTAGTTGTTTATTATATCTCACCAACAATAAATAATAAATAGGTGAACATCTGACACCATTGTATCCGCACAATGCCAGCTACGTTCTTTCCAGTGGTGAAATGCCTTTTCTACAAGAATCTACAAACAGGTGGTAGAGCTCCTGAACACTGTGACCAATTAGTTTTACATTTTGTGAGTCAAATCACCAGCATTCTCACTGAATTTGTCACCATTGTTTTGGCTGCATAAATTGAGAAGTAGGCAAAACAGTCCTACTCTTCTGGATGCTGTGATATGTACAAACTTTTGTTTATATCTGATAACTTGTTCTTGTGGTTATGAGATGGAGCCAGAGTTAACCTTTTTTAAATAGGGCATTTGGTTGCATGTCAGGAAATATGATGTGGGCCTTGCTAAATATATTTATCTTAGACCCACTTAATTTGGACAACTATTATCTGGTCTGTAATCTTGCCATTTATTTGAATAATATATAGGAGAGAGGCCTTTCGACTCCAGGTGATATTGGAGGTAATTATTACTTGAATCCTTAGGATGTAATCAATTTACCTAGAAGTCTTCTCTTTTCAAATCAGCAGGATAACTCTACTTAAATGTGCATTTGACTTATTAGTCAATTAAACAGCAAAAACAAAAAATAAGCTTGGTGTTTGATGGATAGTGTATTTGCATATGGTATCTAATGGTAGTGTCTGCACACTACTTGCTTTTTGCAAAACAGGTAGTAGCAAAGACATTTCATGGAGCTGGTCTAGTTGTCCCTGTAGATAAGAATAATGTTGGGTACAGAGAGCTTCCAGAAACAAACGGTAAGTATTACAGAACTTTTTCTCAAAATATAAAATTAATAAAAGTACCATTTTGCCATTGTTAATGGTGTATCTTTTGACATTTGATTATAGCTATTTTTTTAAAGGAAAACAATGAAAATAGCTGCCCAGAGTATCAGAGTGGACAGGAATAAAAATTTTAATACAATAATAAATAGATAAATAAAATAATAAATAGATAAATATAAGCACACAGTTGGAAATTACTATTTTCCTCATGTTTTTATCTAGTAAGGTCATTGATTAAAAGCAGCAGAATTCTGTAGCAGAGACAAATAATTTTATTAAGACATGATTTTCTTGCAGTGAGAACATCAATAAAAGTGCTGCAGTATTTGTTGTAGCAGCAACTGTGTCTCTGTCATGGAATTCATTAGGCTAGGTTTATATTAGTTGCATTTAATTCCATTTCAAATTGGTGGGAAACATTGTCATATTTTAAGTCCCTTTGGTTTCAGTGGGAATTTAGGCTATAATTCTGTACTTATTTATGTAAGAAAGGGGATAGAAAATGATACCAATTAACCTGCATTTTGTATTAATATTGACCAGAATCATGATACTTCCAAAATCTTGGAAGATTTGTTGTACAAATTAGCATATTACGCAGTTAAAGTGGTTTTATTTTAAAATAATGCACATATTGCACATAAAGAGAATATATAGATATGCAGTGCTTTGGATTTAGTTTGGAAGAGGTGCTTCCAAATGTAAGGGAGTGTGAAACACAAAGCAACTGTGCAGTCCTGGAAGCAGTTTGCAGCTGCTTTAATGAGTTGTTGGCAGGTGCAATTTGTACTCCTGTGCATTCCAAAGGCATCTCTTCAGAATCAAATCCAAAAAAATTGCATAGTTCTGGAATATATTATACTACAGTTCTCATGGAATCTTTTCCTTTATAGCAAGTCTCAAAAGAATTTGCAAAACCATTGTAGATGCTCCTAATGACGACGAGAGACTGAAAGCCTTTGCTCCTATTCAGGAAATGTTAACTTTCATTCAGTTTGCCAATGATGAATGTGACTATGGAATGGGATATGAACTGGGCATAGACCTCTTCTGCTATGGGTCACATGTAAGTTAATGTTTTTCTCTGTAGTAGTAATCATTTATGGGATATGAGTCATTGTCTCTAAACATATAGGAATGTAATAATTGAAGTAATATAATACATGGCTCTGAAACAAATGACTCCAAAAAAGTTCAGTAGACAAACAGTAGCTATCTATATAATGATTTAAGTGCTTAAGAAATTGAGAAAAAGGTGGAAATGAAAAACAGATTACAGCATTTTGTATTGCTCTGTCATACATTACCAACTTCAGTGAAACCATTACCGTGATCTTTTGATTTTTTTTTGCAGTATTTTCACAAGATTATCGGCCAGTTGTTGCCTCTTGCTTACAGCCTGCTGAAAAGGAATCTGTTTGCAGAGATAATTGAAGCTCACTTAGCTAACAGGAGAAAAGAGAAGGTAGATCTACTTGCAGCATGATGAACACTAAAATACTGTAAAATACTGACTACCATTATTTATGAATTTTAAATGTTTTTCTACTGAAGTGTACTTACTGTGTGATAAATAAACATTTTTCCAAGCAAGAGTTATCTTGGCTGTAGAATCCAAACTATATCAATCATTAATAACCTTTTACTCTCTAGTATAACTTTCACTGTAGCTTTGTAAAATAATGGTTTTTAAGCTGCTTTCCGCAGAACCTTGTGGATTCCTTAATAAGAAGTCTTATGATTATGGAGACAAACTGTTTCAAAATAAAAGTCTTTGTGTTGTTGCTGACAATTCAGAGATGTATGCAGATGTATTCTGAGTGCTGGAAGAGAAAAAATGTCATTCATGAACAATGAAGTGCAGCAGTTTTATCCAGAATCAATGTACTCACTGAGATACTTCTTTAAATGTTGTGCAGTGTTGTTTATAGTTCAATACAGTAAAAACAGAAGATACCAAAGAAACTAGACATTGGTAAGATACCCAGTGTATCATGATTGTGTAATTTAGAAATTCTAATCAATTATTAGGCTTGCTCGTGCTCCAAGTATGAATTCTCTCTTCCTGCTATTGCAGGCGGCTTTTAATTAGTTAGTTATATTGCATATGTCCTAATGATGTCTACAGATATAGAAAGAAAAAAGTGGAAACTATTTAGTGAATTTGTATTTCTCATTAGAAAGATATCCTTTTCAAATCTATCCTGAACCTTAAAAAAATTATTAAAACTGTTAGTTTAACATATAATTTGTCCATCTATACTGAAGCTCAAAATTTCCTCTTAGCAGATTTTTATTATCTAAGCTCTCAGTCTTTTTGAACAACATAGCCCTTCAAGCTTTACGGCAGCCATCACGACTGCCTTGTATTACTGTCACAGCATTGTTACCCATTTTTGCAAGGCCTAAGCACCTTGGGGTTATCTTTCTGCAGAAAGCATCATTTTCCCCCCAGGGATTGAATGAGCAAAGTGAGCCAGAAACTTGGAAAGTATTTGCAGAAATGTATTTTTTGAAGCAGGAAGTGATTCATGTTACTTGGATTATGGTCTGGACTGCTGTTTTTCTGAAGGATGTCTTGTTATCACTGGACTTTCCAAAACAATGACTGAAACAGCAATAAGTGAAAGGGCTAGCCTTTAACCTCCACCAACAATCTTGGCTGTATTGGTAGAGAGCACTTTTCCCTCTTGTATGGAACAACAAGGGTAGCTTCCATCCAACAGGTCTCCTTTAAGAACTGGCCATAAATCTTCCCTCTCACCAGCAGCAGAAGGGCTCTTCAGTGGGCGACGCCAGGAAGCTGCTCATTCTTGGGGGAAGCGGAGTTAGTGTTTGGCATTTGATTGACTATTCCTCTGCCTTTCAGAGGTTTATGATTCTTCCCCTTAGTAGTTGTTTTTTCAGCAGCTCCGGAAAGGGACAATTTGGACTCAGAGATTGTTTGACGAGGCTGGGCCGGCGTGAGCTGATGTAAAGTAAGGAATTTGCCTCACTTGAGTGGGCGTGGAGGCATAACATGCTTGGATTGCCCTGTTAGGTTTTAACCTTCCTTAATGAATAAAAGTGGATTAATATGCGAAGATAAAGGTGCATGGCATCTTCTTGATACAGTGTTTGGAGAAGTGAGACAGGGAAGCCGTCCCTGAGTACGTTTTGGCTCATACACCTCTCCAACTATCTTCATGCACCTGAAATGGTGTGGGAAGAGGAGCTCTGCGTGTACCTTTAGAGATTCATTACTGCATGTAGCTTTTATCTATCCTGCTTTAAAACCTGGCAATTTGAACTATTTATGTATGCTACATGCCCTCTATTAAGAAATTGTTTGAGAGAGAAAACTAATTATGGATTTATCATGTAAAAATGTTCAGTTTTAGTTTTAAAACCTCTTAATGGCATCAGCTCATAAAGCCCATGGACTAAAAGCCAAAAAGGAAACTTACAGGAACTTTAAGAAAGGAATAGGTGTTGCATATTGATAAAAGCAAAAGAGATATTTCATTATTTACCTTTTAATAAAGAACTAATCTGCTTCAAATGTATGTCATGTGTTCAGACTAAATTGCTGTTTAACTTAAAAGATGAGAGTTTTTTAAACTAGTAAAATTGATGTAGGCTTTAGAGCAGATTGAAGGAATGCTCCCAAATTAATAACCCCCAAAGTGTATTGCTAGATATGCACTATTTAGCAGCATGGGGAGAAAAAAAAAATCCACAGAAATCGCTATTCTGTTACCTCCTCCTAAGGCTCTGCAAGGTTTGTGGACACAAGTCTGAATCTAATTCATTACTGTTAGCAATAATTTGTTGATGATTGTAGAGCTAGATACTTTAATAATTATAAGCATAATTTTTTTCAGACTTATTGGATTTGCCTAGTGGGGTTATGTGGGAAAAACTGTTTTAATACTTCAGTTTGAATCATTTATAGGATCTCTCATATCTTCAGATAAAGAGACATGGGTCACTAGTACTGCAGCTGAATAAAGCAAGAAAGTAAAATCTAAACAGTCATACAGAAATGTTTAATAGGTTTTCTAATGAAATCATCACAGCAACAGAACTTTATTTTACTGTAATGAAATGCAATTCCATCACACAAGTATAAATAAAAACACTAAGATCAATGATTAATACAGCTCTAGAAATATTACAGATGCATTTTTCATAATCAGCAACTGAACTGTTCAAAAGAGAAAAAAATATAGATACCCCCAGACATCCCAATTCAGTTCCAACTTGAATAAGGCTCTGTAATTAGTTACATTATTACTAATAAATAGTTTTTGTTGAATACTCAGGCACACTAATTTCAGAATCTCTAACACATCATGAGCAGAGGCACATTTTATGTGCTTGTAAGAAGTTATCTGGGTAAGAACATCAAACACTGCGTTAGATCATACTATAGATATGAATTACTAAATTAAAATACATCCAGGATATGGGTTGGCATCACTTCATGTTGCAAAGGGCATTGTGAATTAATATAATAGGCAACTTTGGTAAAGAGCCTAATGGCAAACCAAGTGTATAGAGGGCAGTTTGAAACTTAAAAATTTTAAAAACACGCTGCAGGAAAAATCATTTTAGATCTGCATGATTAGTGCAAAGAACAGAAGGATTCAATCATGTTTAGTTTTAATGGAAGCATCCCAAGATTCCTAAAATGTGTTTATACATAAGCTAAATGCTGTTAACAGTGATTTATACAGTAAGAGGTGTACAGGTGCCAAAAGAGGAGTAATTCATTGTTTAACCCCAAAAGTATAATTTTCTCTGAAGTGGTGTTGAAGTACTTAATCACAATGAACAATTAATAACTGCAGAGAAACATTCTCAAGGGTTCTGAAAAACCATCTCCTAAGATTATCTGGACCACTTAGTCTGCAGTACTGACTCATAACTTTTATTCTGGTATTCCTTTGGAATATTTTTTTTCTCAAAGACTTGGATCAGTATCTTTGGATCATATGTTTTACAGGAAAAAATACAGACTATATTTTACTTTGGCAACAAAAATAACCTCTTGTTACAAGGTCTTGCATGCATAGAATAGAGCATCTGATTTTGTTTGCCTCCTTAAAGTGACTTCCTGTGCAGTTTTGCTAACAGTTTTGAAATTCCAGCATTTCAAAACAAGCTTATTAATAGAGGTAGGAGGGACAAACAAAAGACAGAAGTCATACTGTGCAAACAGACCTTATCATACAACCATAATTTTACAGCTAATTAATGTTTTCAGTAATATTCAAATAGCCAACAAGATGGTGTGATCTTAGAATGTTCAACTGCCAATCACTCCTGAACTTTATATAGTATATCAGTTTTATTAGGTAAATCAAACCTCATATCAAGTACTTGCAATACTTCTCTCTAATAAAGGAATGTTCAAAATGCAGACATTTTTAATTAGGGATAGTAAAATCCAGTTGTCATGTCAGTTCTTGGCTTGTATTTATGTATTATAGAATTTTTCAAGTAACTCGACTGTATTTCAAATCAATTGTTACCACTTCAAAGTTCCTAAAAATGAAAAGTTTTAAATTTGGTAATATTTACAAATAAGGATCTATTAATACTCTAGCCCCTTAATTAACAACAAATAATAAATTTAAAATTATGGCAATCTAGTATCAGGATGGGTTACAAAGAAATATAAAAATATTTTCATTAGAAACTTTTGCCAAATTGTTTATGGAGGATTTTGAATTATTCTATAAAAATCACATTATTAAAGTAAAATCAATAGTGTGACTATTAACTCATTTATATTTAATATATTCTAATCTGTAAAAACAAAAACTATGGTATGTATATTTAGTGCACATTTTTCTGCCTTTATTTGGTATAGGAATGAAGAACAAAAAGACCTTAATTTAGGGGGAATATTCTCTAGTGTTTGAACATGCAGTTGCTATCAGGTACACAAACAGAATTGTTCCAGTTCTTAGTAGAATAGTAGTATTTTCTTTACATTGCACAACATTGGTATATAACTTAGGGTTTTTAATAGTACAAAAATTGCATAAGCCTAAGTCATTATTTTGCAACAGAAACATACTTGAAACAGATTTGGCTGTTTAACTTGCAACTACTAAACTGCAGGGTTTAACATGCTTCACCCAAGTTTATTAACCTGCTCGATCTGCTTTTGTTGCAGTAGATCTAAACTGTCACAAGACTTTCATGATATACAAACTCTTAAATTTAAATGGCACAAGAAATACTTCCTTCTTGTGATCAAATTCAGCAGGTCACAGTACATCTCAATATGAGAAACCACCATTTCAAAAAGACGCATCAATCGTAAGGAGGCTCAGTTGGGGCTCAGGAGAGAGAAAAGCTCTTCTGGAATGTAAAGAGGTAACATGGAATAACTATACATTTCATCAATTAACAACTGTCTGTGGTAAAAAGGGCCAAATCTTCCAGTTTTCCAAGGATGGCTCAACTCAGTATGATTGAGAAACAGGGACCAACCATCAATTTCTTCCATGCTACAGCAGCAAGGTCCAAACTGGAGTTATGAACTGCTGATACAACTTCCGACTGCACTATCATGACAGATCTAACAATTCAGAGTGCATCCAGTGCAGGTTTTCAGATTTTCGTTGTCACCCTCTTTATTACATTGTAAAACCACCTTTTCCTAAATCAACTCCTAAATTCCAGCAGTATACTTTTCAAAAAATCCAGCCTTTCCTTTGTGTTACAAAACTATGCCTTATATTAAAGTGTTGTACTGTTCAGCAAATGAACCTCCTCTTCACTTTCCTCTCTCTCCTCAGTTATTGAGTTCAGTTGAACATTATTGATGCGGGGTCTTGGTTTGCCATCTGGGCCATATGTCGGAGGATATCTTTTTTCGTTATGATGCCAAGGAGGCGCCTAGAAAGAGAGACACACAAAATATGGCTAATTAACTACAAGGTCTAAAGGCAATCAACCTCTCTTGTACACAAAATCCTTTTTGTTGATAGGAACAGAGCAGCAAAGCCTGATCATTCCAAAGAATACATCGTGACAGGAAGTAACCATCATTTTGTTAAAACTATAAAAGTACTATGAAAGTAAAGAGGATGGTCACTAAACTAAACTATTACCTACTTTCACCTAGGAAATAACCAAGCTACCACCCACTGATAATTTGTTGCTGATTATCATATACCAACAAAAAGTAACAAAGATTTGAGTAAATGAAATTGATCCCATTGTAAAAAGAAAATATAGTTGAATCTAGCCAAACTCAAAATTGCTTGATAATTCAATTTTGAGGCTCTGTTCAACTATGTGCACTGCTTTGGGTATCTCCATAAGAGACGTGCAGATAAGCTTGACCAATAGATAATCATAGATAAATTTATTTGAAATTCAGATTAAAAAAAAAAAATTATAGCCCTATTTTCCCCAAATTAAAAAGCAATGCTGTTATGATCAAAGTCTTGCTATTATCAAAGAGTGAAGCTGTCTTAAGAGATACTATTATAGGAGAGGCAGAGAGAATAAGCTTCCAATCTTGTTACTCTGGTTAGTAGTTGTACTGTAACTGTTTTTATAAGGATGCATGAAAAACTTGTGAAGTATTAGAAAAAATACAAGTTAAATAAACATGTAAGCAGCTAAACTTGGAAGACAGGTTTTAACAGCAACTACTGCAGAGCAGCAATTAGAATCTGTGTGTCATAGAATACAGCAAAAGGGACATCTGATAAATCGCATTACTGTTGATAACAAGGAAATACAGGAAACCCAAACAATAAGATCTAAAATATCCTGTTGTAGATGTCAAGACTAACATGTCATTTGTAGGTTAAGTAGTAGCTAAAATCAAAAATGAAAACTCTAATCACAGAGTTTTGGCACGTTTTATGTAATTTCACAAAACTAGGGAAAAGAAAAAGACGTATCCTAGTATCTATGGGAATACCAGAATTTCTATCACTGGGATTGCTAAAATATTTCACGTTTTCTTTTAATTAGCTCATATCTTCATTTAGCATGTTTTCAACAAATGGATGTTAAATAATATGTTTAAAATTTACATGGCATTCTATTTTAAAAGCTTTTAGAGTTGTATATGATTGCTTGTCCAGATGTTGTAATAGAACACTGAACAATTCACAAGTTTCATGCTTCCTGATGTCTAAAGTGTCAAATGAGATCTGATATATCTAATCACCAAGGGTTCGACGTGCTGCTTTAGTTGCTCGAGATGCTCTAATATGTTCTTCTTTGTGATGATCCCCAAGACAATCCTGAAACAGATCATGTTATGCTAATAACTGTGTGTGAAATAAAATGAAATGAAATGAAAACATGGATTGCAGAACTGGTAGTAATGAAAACAGGGAAACGAAAACCTTTTTGGTCAACACCTCTTTCAAAAGATGTAAAATTTACTGAGAGGGCATAAAACAAGAATGAGTTTGAACATGATGAACACTGGTATCTAGATATTTTTACCACTTCACTAAAACCTCCAGTTTCTTAGGCTATAAAAATGGAACGCAAGAACAAGCCTAACCAGTATTTCAGCAGATAAGAATTCTGAGCTTTTTACAAATACCAGGTATTCTTCATTTTAGCCAGCCCTTTTCTGGATTCAAATCATATTTACAGTGAAGGATTTTAAATGTATGTGAATGCAGAATCATTTCCTTTTTCTTGAATTCTGCATTTAGAATAAATTAAATCAAACTACATACTAATATATTTTGAATTATTTTTAAAATGAGAATAGAAGAAGTTAAGAATATGTTGACTTTTTATCAGTGTCTTCTAGGATCAGAGTCAGGGAGTAGTGGGAGGGAAAGACAACTGGCAGGATTACACTTGATCATAAAGCTCCACATCCTGATTCCTGGAAATCCTGCTTAAGTTACTTCTAATTTTTTCTTATAAATCATAAGGACTGGAAAACAAGTTTTAAACCCTCCACTGTAAAGTAATTTATACCATGTATAATTATAAAATAAAACAAAACACTCAGAATGGTCAGCAGTAAAAGGAAACGAGGCCACCAAAAAACACCATCAAAGCTGACACCAGCCAGAGCATAAAACAACTAAAAGAAGTCATACAAGATCAGAAAATGTGGAGAAAGCTGGTCCATAGAATTGCCAAGAATTGGACACAACTGAACGGATAGAACCGTCATCATCATCATCATCAAATTGAGCCAATGTGGTGTAGTAGTTAAGGCATCAGGCTAGAGCCCAGGAGTTCTAGTCCCACCTTAAGGTGTGAAGCCAGCTGGGTGACCTTGGGCCAGTCACTCTCATTCAGCCCTAGGAAGGATGCAATGGCAAACCACTTCAAAAAACCTTGCCAAGAAAACTGCAGTCACTAGGCATCAAAAACTGACTCAAAGGCATAGACAGATGATAGAGTCATTTGTTCGTTTAATTTGTAAGTTGCCTCAGTCATCCAAGTGACTCTAGGGAACAACTTATTAAAATATTAAATATTTAGTCAATGATATCTGCAAAATTCTTCATATTATTTAAGGAAGGGGTGATATTACCAAAATACTGCACAAGGAAACATTTTTTCTTCTTTCAAGTACAATATCTTGTTTCCTTGATAATGTAAGAAATATTTGAAAGCCACTGAACTGAACAGAGATCTACTGTTAATCAACTTTCTTAAAACAGAAAATTTCTTAGATTTGTTGGACATACAAATATATTTTACCGTCCCAGATTTTCAATACTTTTCCTAGATAGGTGTTCTAACAAAGAAGATTCAATCCTTCTACTACTGGATCTGTTGTTCTGATAGAAGTAAACTCAAGTATTGTATTTTTAATGAGTTTACCAATCTGAGTTTGCCTCTCAAACTGAGAAGAAGAATGAAATCTGGTTACTGTTAAATTTATCAAATGCAAATAATACTAAAAAGTTAAAGTCAGAAAACAAACATGAATACTATATATCTGCAGGCTAACCATTTTTTCCATAAAACTTCATTCACTGAAATGTTAAAGTAATATTTGGGTTACCTGGGGTGGCCTTTTTACTTAGTTTATTATTTTCTGAAGTGATTACAAACTTTGTTTGTCTGTGTATTTTACTATAATAATCTTATGTGATCACAAATTCATATTTTTAGAAAGTTATTTGTACTCACTACAGTATTCTATATTCTCACTGCATAATTGGAGCTCAATCGCATCTAGATAGGACTGGAAACAAACTCTAACACTGGGTTTAATATGTGAAGACTGTAATTACAATCTGCTGTGTTAAGTCTACTTTCTAGCTATCTGAGTGGAATCATGTCAAAAAAGGGTACGCAGGTAAACAACATTCAAACAAGGATTTATATTTCTAAACACGGAAGTTGATCTACAAAGTTCTACAAATTTCCTCCTCCAATATCATGCTGAGTGTATGATCTGCACCAGCTTTAGGATAGAAAAGATTGACAGATTATGGTCTGCTCTTTTATCTTTAGGTAACAGATTCCAACCTTATGATAGAAAGCAGAGATATGGAAATGCATAGCAAGGGAATAAATCAGGAATAAGTTGCACAACTGGGAATGGGACCTCAACATGGGGTTTTGAAGCCAGCCCTATCTTCTTTGTGATATGTAGTTTCTCAATTGTTTTTTAGGAAAAAAAAAGTTAAAAAAAATAAAGTGACAGGACAACCAAACTTTTTTTTAAAAATAGCAGCATGTAAATTTCATTTTTATTATGGAAATGCAGAGACGGCAAGTTATACCAAAGCTTCATTCAACTCATTGTTGCCGATGACTGGTTGGAACTTGTAGTCTAACATCTGGAAGCACTAATCTAGTTAGTTGTTGCTACAATTGGGCTAAAAAAAACACATGAATGGTGGATATCTTCTAGGGAAAGGAAGGCCAACCTGTAGCTGTGGGGCACATGAAGTGCTTGGTTAAATTTCAAAAATACTTTGCAAGTGTCCAATTCAAACCTCTGGGAGAAAAAGAGAAAATAAGAAAAAGAGAGTGCCAGTTTGCAGGGAGTGGGAAGAGACTTGTCAAAACAAGCATAGTGAATGGCCCAATGACCACTTTTACTCCAGCCCCAATGACTAGTTATTTCACCTCACTGACCAACTGTCATGCAGCCTCCAAGAAATTAGGTGGCTTTTGACAGAAAAAGGGTTGTAAAAGCTCAGCCTTGGTACACATAGTTGTCTCCACGCTTCATCCTCATAACCACAACCTGTCAGAGAGATTGATATAAATAGCTAACTCCAAAACACGTAGTGACCTCCTTGACCGAGCAGAGACTTGACTTACCTGATCTTATCCCAGCATTTTAGCCACTTTGCCGTATTGGCTTTTTAGTAACTTCAAAACAAAAATATGCAGAACTGGAAGTAGCTTCAAAGGTATTGTTATCTAACAATTGCATGCAGTTATCTATTTAAAATGATATTTTAAATACACACCAGCAGTATTACCAAGTTTTCTTTCATGTGTTTCCTATGAACTTAATGTGATAATACAGTCTAGTATATATTCCTTGTTATGAGGAAAACTCAATAAATATCACAATAGCTTCTTACTTGCTTTTAACAGCTGACTTGGAGACTCAAGAAGGTTCCAAGAAGTTGCTTGAAAAATAAAGTTATGGGTGGGGCAAATACAAACTTTAAGACGCTTTAATACTTTTAACAAATTGAGTGACAGATGTCTGAAGGAACATTAAACAATAATGTGGAAAAAAAAATCCCGGGGGGGGGGCAAAAGAAAATTTTTCATTAAAGAACTCACCCATTGTGTGTTACAAGACACTGCCTTAGGCCCAGTTTGCGGAATATATCCACTACAATCTCCATTGGTGTGTGATCCGTAACTGTAAAAGGGCTCATATCAAGAATGCTCCTAAGCTTCAAAGGTCGAGGACTTTCTGCTGAAAGTGATAAGGTATGCTGGGCAAAACAGACTCTGGAACTGCCAACGATGCCTTCTTGTTTCTTTCTGGCACTTTCTTCAAGAACAAAAAAGAAAAATCAATGTGAAGGGCTGGATCTTAAAAAAAAAAAAAAAAGCAAGACATTGCTAGACTTCAGCCAATTGCTCTGTGTGTGTATTACTATCCCAAGTTCATTTTCTCTTCTGAACACCCAAATATGAATATGCTTCATATTCCTACTATAAATATGGATAAAGAAATTGAATAGTTAGGTAGCTGATTGTTGTGGTTAAAAATACCAAAAATTGGACAGACTATATTTAGGCCATGCAATGATTCTCTCTTTAGGAATTCTACCTGCACTGAACAGCTCTCATGGAAAAATAAAGGACTCGGCTTTAGTAGATATGATAAAAAGTAGCCCCAATAACAATCTGTTCCTAGGGTCTATGAATGAATTTTCCTTCCTTCCTTCCTTCCTTCCTCCCTCCCTCCCTCCCTCAAACCATGAGTCTCTTTCTCCCATCCTTTCATCATAATTAACTGATTGCAGCCCATTTCTCTTGCCGGTCTGTTGATAACACCTGAACTGTGTCTACATAACTATCTGGTCCCAGCCTCCTTCCAACTAAATCTCCGAGGCAGCTTTATTAAAAGTAATCCTAAACTGCACAACATTTTAAAACATCCTATGAATACTAACTGGAAGAACGTTTTAAAACATTAATATGGAAGAAAATTCCAAAGCATTCTGAAAGAAATCTGTCTTGGATCAGTATCTAAAAGTCTGACTGCAAAAAAGGCTCCAGAAAATTCTTTACATTTGGGAGATGCATAGATAACTATCTGATCTAATAAGTAAGGGGTATTTAGGGCTTTAAATATTATGAATAGCACATTAAACTAAGGTTAATGGGAGCAAAACTGTGCTTGCTCCTCTTAACCTTAGCTTAAAAAAATGAAATAGCCTCTCATCCAGACACCACCACAGCTAACTCCCTACGGCCACTTGTATATCCACCAGCATATCCAAATGGAACAACTGATCTAGGAGTTAATCTAGGATGGAAACCTGAGTCTTCAGAGGTTTTGATCCACTCATTCCCAATCAACGGTAACCTTATCTTCCTTGGATTCAGTTTCAGCTCTCTAGCCACATTCATGAAGCAGCTTCACATTATTCACATCCAGAAAAGCAATGCAAACACAGCTGCTTCTACACAGAACCCCAGCGAGGTTCTGTGCACATGACAATGTGACAATTGCTACAATCTTTTATAAAGAGAAAGTCCCAAACAGTCTTTCAAATATCAAGGCCTTATTGCAGCAATTAAGAAATGCATCTAACAACCTAGTTACTATACAGATATTTGAACTTTAAAATGTAGAAAAATTTGGCTACAACAAGGCCACAGAGGCACAACTTCACCTCAGTCTGTTTGAAATTCTTATTTTCCTTTCAAAATTCTGTATGGCAAAAGACCTATCAGGCATTTCATCTGGACTATCATACCTGCACTGTTCTTAAAACTACTTTGCAATGACAGAATAGGCATGTTCGATTTAGACATGGAATTAATTACAGAAAATAAATAGTTCACTGAAGGTTCTTCTCAATTTGGTAAGGAAATAGAAAAAATGCAAGGCACGTCCAAAATGCATGAGACCAACCTTATCTGTTCTTCGAACACCATGTCCCCACTTCCTTCCTCAGGGTTATGTATACTTTCTGTATTTCTGCTATGACTGCCTTCCTGTTATGCTTTGGAAAAATAACAGATATCCTCCAGCTAATGAAAAGCAATTACCTATTGCAATAGTCAAATCTCTCCTTAGGGCAAATCCTACTAGTCTTTGGGATTCTTTTGACATTATTACAGGAAACCCATTATAGCTGGTTTCATTGATCAAATTTTCAATATCATCCACAGTCATATTATCCTGTGTTAATACTGCCAATGGGGCGTCATTTCTTCGAGGTCTCATGACATCAGCAGCCAAGGTTGTATGAGTAAATTCTTCCTTAGCATCCAAGAAAGGATATCCATTCAGACGTATGTGTGCTTCATAGATGCCCTCTCTGCCAAAAGCATCTCCAACCCATTTGCTCGTCATTACTGCAGCCATAAGGGGTACAATATATTCTAGTCCCCCTGTTAACTCAAACACAATAACTACCAGGGATACAGTCATCCTTGTCACTCCACCTGAAGGGGAAAATAAAAATAAAAATGGCTTAATCAACATGTTGTGGAATTTATGAATATTTCTAAATATCAACACCAAAATGTGCTGCAGAGGCAGCAATAAATTAACAATGAACATCTGCTATTCTTATGAGAAACAGAATCAATGGAAGGAAGATGGTTAAATGATACACAGCCATATAAACGTGAGGCCAAAATTAAGTTGCAATCCTATGGATGCTTATTTGTGAGCAAATCCCATTGAACTTCTATACATGCATAGTATGACTCTGCAAATCTTTCAGCAATGAACTTTGCCAGTATCTTAGCGTAAGTGCTTTCAAACATTCCTAAAAGACCTCAAGAGGGCCTCAGAGCAACCATACCTGCCAAGCCTTTGACCAGCTGGTTCTCAGCATCAAGGATTAAGCAAAGTACCTTGCTGAACTATTTATATCATGCTTAGGATTGCACTGCAAAACCTAATAGAGGAAATTGCTAAATCTGGGTCCCAAATGTACCACCTGTGAGAACCAATGTTGCTTACAAGCACCTCTCTTGCTCCTACTGAGTTGTTTGTAATTTTTAAAAAAGAATTAGGCATGAAGTTGGCACACTGCCAAGCATTAGCTTCAAGCTTCAACTTTATTTCCAATCTGCCTTTGGGCTGTACTTGGTAAGTGGCTGCTATGCAGTGTTTGTTCTAAAAGTGTACCACTCCTCAAAAACAAAAACAGCAACAAAAAAAAAGCAAATGGAATGGCAAGGAATATCCAAGGCTCTAAAAAGTATAATAGTAAGGAACAACCTCTCTAGCTGGTGTAAAAGAAAATGAACAGCTGTGACTGGTCAGCTCACTATGGCAGTTATTTTGAGCACAGACATCCTTCCCTTATGGTACCACTATAGTTTTCTATAGATAAACATTTCAATATGACAATCAGGTCAAATATTTGTATCCATTTGTTTTTTTTTCCTTCAAAGGGACATTATTTAAGTAACCTAAAATTGGCTGACCGTTGGCTGTTATACTTACCTAAGCATGCAGCAGCACCAACCATAGCATAGAGGCCTGGAGTTATACAATCTGCTCCAACTTCACACCACTGCTTGAAGATAAACCAGTCATGGTGATAATAAGCCAATTGTTCCACTGCAATTCCAACAATTCTCCCAGCTATTGCTCCAATGGCCATACTTGGTATGAACAAGCCTGATGGAACCTAAAACAAAGAAAATGTCAAGGAAGGTTGTGACTTAGAAAAATGAGTATCTTCTTTTTTTAGAGTAAACTTTGGAAAAGGCTATGGAAGAATTTGCTTGTATAAAGGATTCCAGAAACAGCACACCATACAAGCCACATCTGAACTATCATTTCTGAAGAAGAGAATCAGATGCATCCAATGCAAGCAGAGATGCATGCAGACAGCCTGTAAAAGCCTTTAACAGCTTGTAGAAACTATTGTCACCAGTAATTCTTGTCATATCAGCCCATCATTGTTTCCCTGTATGTACGTATTTATTCTCCCTCACACCCCAGGGTGGCAGTCCCTCAGTGCTTCAGTATGTGAACATCCAACCTATATATTCTTCCGCATTATAGCAGTGTAACAGAATCAGCACATTAACATAGCGTGTTTTCCACCTACCGGCTGCTACAGCTGGAAGCAAACTTTCTAGTAAGTAACTTTAAAAAAAATGTTTATTTGAAATTAAAAACTGGTTTGGAGATGAAACAACTGGGAAACCAATAAGTAAGAGGAGAAAGTTCTGTTTCTTTAATAATTCTGTTAGAGAGAGGATTTTAGCAGCATATGACCAAAATCAGAATTAGCTTTCTATCCAGAATTATCCTTTGACTTTAGAGTACTTATGCTCATCCATTATCTGGAATATGCTGCTAAATAAATAAAAATCTTTCTGAACATTTTAGTAGTACAAGTATGAATAGACAGCATAGAAGACCCTGAAATTTTACACCAACTTGCACAAGAATGCATTATTTCAAAGCAATGAAGAGTTTATCTTACGAAAATAAGCCTTTCTATGTCATACTGAAAGTTACTGAAATGCTAGTGTTTTTGTTTTTACTCAATAACTATCATTTCACATCGCAATAAGCTAAACATGACGCTTGTTTTACCAAAAGCCACCATATGATTACCAAATACCTGTCCAACTGAAAGACTAAAATAATTCTTTCAATCCTAAAGAGAAGGAGGTATCTAAACAATTTTTGCTGAATCTATATTTGCATATCCCACCAATATACTTTCTCAGATATCATCTATCCATGTGATTGAGAGCACAATCCTAATGGGAAGAGTTCCATTCACCTGCCAGTAGAGAGATGGAGGACTTATTAGAGTACTGCAGAAAGAAAAATGAATGTTTGTTTCATCTTACCTTGATACCAAAAGTGAAGACTGTCATTATAATCTTAAATATAAGAGCTAAGCACAGCTGCCATATTGCTGAATACACTCCAGTGCCTGCTGGACGGTCAGGAATGTCATCTACTATTTTACTGGCATTCATGTCATTTCGGTAATCACAAAGGGAAGATGACTCCAAAGGACCACAGTCTGTAAAAAGTTCTTTAATTAGCTCACTGGTGTTGACTCTGGTGTAGGGGTTTGGAAAAGCAATGACAGCTGTTATTGCTGCCACAATAATAACCTCAAGAACTGGATACTTTCCAAATTTGGTTGATTTGCGTCGACGGCACCAAGCAATGTTGGCACGGATGAAAAATGCTCCCCACAGTCCACCAAACACACCCAGAAGAATGAAGGGCAATAGTTCAAATAGATACCATGGAGTATGGTACTCGACATAGAAAAGAACCAGGCGACTATTTCCAAAAGGATTGATGGATCTCAAAACAAATGCAGCCACCAAAGCAGCAAAAAATGATCTCCACAAGGTCTTCAAAGGAAAGTAATAACTGACCTATAAAGACACAAAAGAGAGAATATAAATGGATCTATGGGCAAAGTTGCTTTTTTCTAAGTGATTTGTTTTCAAGACAAACTATAGAAGAATGCTTCTTTACATTTTGTAGGTATTATGCTGTAACAACCAAGATATTTTCTCAAGCATTAAATGGAAAGGTATTTACATTAGGAGATTTTTAAATGATAACATCACAATGAAAGTTTCCCTCTTTTCTTAGTTATGTATGACAAGATATATGCGAAGTGTTTGGCAAAATCTTCACAGATGCCTAGCTCCTGCTTCACTCAACCATATTTAGCACATTATTTTAAAGTAATGAGTAATGTTACAATCAATATGGTTTACTCATAATGCCATATGCCAGTTTCAGTCTTCACAAATACGTACTGTATTTCCCTGCCTTCTTTCTTTCTTTATTAGATTTATATCCCACTTTTGGTTCAGAAGCTCAGGGTGGAAAACATAGTGCTCGCTATTCCTATTTTTCCATACAACCACCACTGTGTGAAGTATACTGTCTCATCTCACTGTGAGGTGTGAGCAGCTCAAAGTCACCCAGGGAACTTCCATGACCGAGGGTGACTAGAACCACTCTTAGTCCAACACCTTCTCCAACTATGCTAGCCTTTAAGATCTGGACACTCAATTAATTCAGACAAACCACTGCTAGCTATGATTGTCCTTCGTTGATAACAGTAACAAGGATATACATTTATAAGGAACTTCTTGCAATCCAAGGATTACAGCAATATAGATCTACCTGCATAGGAACCTATGGCAAGGAGGAATTATCTCCAGAAAAGGGAGGTTTTATAAATTGGTATAATTTTTCTTTCATTCTGTTTAAACAAGTGATTGTTTAAATAAATCAGCAGTATTTTGTGTGGTCTGGTAACTTTCTATCATTTATCTGCAAAGTATGCCATAAAATTTCTATTTTGTGACTAAACAGCTCTATGTGGAGGGAATGAAACTGTGCTCAGTTAGATCTGCAAGTGGCAATATGAGAGTATAGCAACAAGGAAATACAGGTATTTTCAGTACTGGGTATACATACTTCTTCTAGGCTGAAAAGGACTCCTCCAATTGGGGCACCAAACGCTACTGATACGCCAGCTGCTGAAGCAGCAGATAATACCTAGTGAACAGATTAGATGGCTTTAGATTATTTGAACACTAATTAATGAAACATGCTAAGCTTACGTTCGGGAGAGTTTTTGACCTGATTCCTACATAATATTAAGTATTATAATGTTGCATTTGTTTTTGTTTAACTCAAACATTTATTTTTCTGGGCTGTGTGGCTATCAAGAAAGACCAGGAAAAGGTAGAGTTTCTTCAAGGAGGCATGACAAGCATAGTCAGCACGCTCAATTCCCATCCACAGCACCTTCTCCCCTTTGGATCCAAATAGGTACACACCCCTATACAGCACTTAAGTAACAAACCCTCTTCACAACAATGAAAGCTCCTTGTGATCCTTAATTGTGCCACACCCACACACAAACTTTTCTTTAAACTGAAAGTTACAGCATTTCTGCTGAAATATGGGAGAAAGTGGTCTCTCTGCACCGGAAGCCTTATGTCTGATATTATGATCTTGTCTCTGCATAGCAATGCCTGGCACTTGATCCTTGCTTTACACAGCTAGCCTGTTTCTGAGACCCCAACATTCTAAATAAACTCCTGAACTGCATTTTATTATGTGCATACTTCTGCATTTAGTCTTGATTGCTTATCAGCTTAAAGTCAGTAACATTACTTTCTACACTACAAAAACAATCTTGACTGGATTAATACAAGCATGTTTCTACAATAAGAAGGTACTGCTATACAATACATGAAAAATTAGAAATTTGCAAAATATTCTGAACTTAAAATGTAACATTTGGAACATCTCCAATAAGACTAAAACAGTCCATTTGTAATTTTAAACTTTTTGAATTTGAAATGTTTTGCAAGTTCTGCTGAAAGTAAAGCTGAAATTAAAAAAGGACATACCTCCCTTTTCTTTGCTTCGTTTGTGCTGTACTTCGGAAAGAGGTAGGAGAATATGTTTCCCCAGCAACAGGCAACATGTACAAGAGGGCCTTCTTTTCCTAAACTCAAACCTGAGGCTACAGCCAAGACTAAAGTGACTGTTTTTATCATTAATGTCCACTTGCCCAGATACCCTCTAATGATAAAGCCACTCAAAATGGTTTTGATCTAGAAGAGAAGAAAAATACACTCTGAATAAATGTTTCTCAAAATATTAGCCTTTTCAGAATTTATGGCTCTATTTTGTGCTGCCAGGTTATCTGTAATTCTTAATGAAGATTTTTGAGTCTTTGGAAAGGTTATTTCTTTAACCCATATGGCTGCCTAAGTCTATGCAGATACAGTTGATTATAAATTAGTGTTACAACATTTATTTTAATATGTTACAAACTCACTCCAATTTCTAAAATAATATACAATATTATGTAACATGATTATTTAGGTATGTTAATATGTATTATTTAGATACATTATGTCTTAATATATCTTTTCAGAGCTCATTTTCATTATTTCAATGTGTGCTGTGATAATCACTTCCTTTATCAACCAGTATTTTCTATTTAGTATACATGAAATAAAAATTAAGGGTGACAGAGAAAAATCAAAGAGAGTCTATCGTAAGTAGTTTCTGCTGCTTTCCTCCAAATGTATTATGTGACACATATGTGTAAACCTGCTTTTGCAGTCATAGTATGCTAAAAGATGGCATTCAAATTACTAACTTTACCAAAATAAGGTAATAGCTATAAAAAAAAAAACCATGTAGAATTTTCTCTCAAATTATACAATACTATTTTATTTGGAAAATAAAACTCTCCTTTAATCCGCCAACAGCTATATTAATACACTTCTTAATAATATTTGAGAATATGTAAAGCCTCTATCCTAAACTGCAATCTTCATGGCATCTTGTATTCTCTCATCGAATTCCAGTTTCTTATTTCTTCTATAAAGCAACAATCTGCAGTTAGTTATATGCAAGAACATCCCTTTTTATAAATTTATTTCCAGCACAGTTAGGGATAACTATAATCCATTTCCTACCTCTGGAATACCTGATCCACAAGCATAAGGTGCAAACACCTTCACCAAAGAAACTGCTAAGAAAGCAAAGCTCAAAGCCCAGAAAATGTACATTATGTAGTTCATTATATAGGAACCTGGTCCCTAAAACAAAACAAAAGGAAACAAAGACTTTAGCAAAGCACTTTCTACTTTTAAAAGAGATTCCCAGCTTTAAAAGAAAGCTTACAAACACATCACATTTTATGATCACAAATATTGTTTACAATACAGGTAGCCCTCGATCTACGACCATTTGTTCAGCGACTGTTTGAAGTTACGATGGTACTAATCGAATGGTGGTACAACTGGTGCTTGGAGTTCTGACCATCCCGGCACCCCTGTGGACACATGATCACAATCTGGGTGCTTGGCAACCAGTTTGCACTTACGACCAGTTGCAGTGCCCTGCAATCACATGATCACCATTTGCAACTTTCCCTGCCAGCTTCCCCAGAAAGTCAATGGGGAAGCCAGCAGGGAAAGTCGCAAGTCACTGGGGCAAGTCTCCTCCATCTGCACCAACCACTCATGCACCCTCCCCAACCCGCACCAAGCCTCTTGTGCACCCCCTCGCAGGCACTGGGGTAGAATGATGATATATGGAATTGGTTGTGGGGCATCCCAAGGGGATGACTGAGGAGCTGAGTTTTGTTTTGGTTTTATGGTTTATGATTTTATAGTTCTAGGTTTTATTGTTGATATGAGCCACCCAGAGTTGTGTTTTAAGATGTGCAGCCATACAAATCTTTTAAATACGTAAGTAAGTAAATAAATAAATCTACAAACAACATCCCTATTTCTTAGATAGGGTTTATTCATCAAGGCACTGATTTATCTTTAGAGGCTGTACTTACCTCTGCTTGACCAATTATTAATTCTGCCCATGTTTTCCATAATGGACATTTGTCTCTCTCTTCAAATGTTGTTTCATTAGATGCCCAGCAACACTGTTCATGATTGAACCACAGGGCACTGAGACAAATGCCTTCCTTTAAATCAGTCATCCAATCTGCAGCAATATCTATCAATCCAGCCAAAGCACCTAGTACATAAATACAGATGATTCCACACTTTCAGAAAATAGACAGACACAATCAAAATCATAATATACTAAATACACAAGCCTCATTGAGGTTGCTGTTTTATAAGAAAACAATATTTAAAATATTACTGCTTTCTACAAATGCTTTTACAGAAATGCTGACACATCATAGCTGTGCCTTTAATTTACTGACTTTATTTTTCATGTTAAAAGGGACTCTGAAATATTAATTGAATATTACCTAGTACTCTAAACAAGGGACATACTTTGGAAACAATAAACATACTGTAGAACGTTTTATAATCGTACTGTTTCATGCTAGTATTTACAAC
This sequence comes from Liasis olivaceus, assembly GCA_030867105.1. Taxonomy (NCBI): domain Eukaryota; kingdom Metazoa; phylum Chordata; class Lepidosauria; order Squamata; family Pythonidae; genus Liasis; species Liasis olivaceus. The sequence goes on along the minus strand of CM061354.1, from coordinate 46,559,200 downwards.
TAACATAAAATTAGTTTAACAAAACACAGTAATATTAGTAATAGTAATTTAACCATACAATTACAGTGGTACCTCGGGTTACGAATTTAATCCGTTCCGTGACTCTGATCGCAACTCGATTTGGTCGCAACGTGAGGCAAATTTCCCCATAAGGTTCAATGTAAATACGGCTAATCCACCCTCCGAATTTGGTCGCTCCGCGAGGCAAATTTCCCCATAAGGTTCAATGTAAATACAAACAGTTCTGAAACATATGCATTTTATTTTTAAACCACAAAAACATGAAAAAAAGTACGTACAGCACAGTATGAAGAGGGAGAATGGGGTGGGGAGGCAGTTATTGTTTGGAGGGAGGGTCCCCCTCCAAAGGGAGATCTCCTTCAGGGGTTTCCTCTCTTCTTTGCCTCTTAGCTGCAGGCTCAGTTCTGGGGAAAAACCTGTCTAAAGTCAGTTGTTTTTTCCTGCGCTGCATAACCCTCCAGAAATGAGAGACCACGTTATCGTTCATCATGTTCAACGCTCTGTTCGTTACAGTTATGTTGGGGTGGTGCTTCTCAAAGAAGTCCTGGCACGCATTCCATTGTTTCATAATGGATTTAATCTCAGCACTGCTCACCTCCTCCCTGTCTTCCTCTTCCTCAGTGGAATGCTCCTCACCAAGCGCTTTCTGTTGCTCACTCTGGAGCTCAGCAAGTTCTTCCGTGGTCAGCTCCTCCTCATGGTCCTCAACAAGCTCCTCTACGTCTGCACCATCGACAACCAGACCCATGCTCTTGCCCATGGACACAATCTCCTCCACTACCTCTGCATCAGACCCTTCACGGTCACGTTCAGCGACACATTCTGGCCACAGTTTCCTCCAGGCTGAGTTTAAGGTCCGGCAGGTGACATCTTCCCAGGCTTTGTCAATGAGGCTGATGCAGTGGAGGACATTGAAATGTTTCTTCCAAAACTCTGCCAGAGTCAAGGATGTTTCCTCAGTGACATTGAAACACCTGGTGAAGAGCACCTTTGTGTAGAGCTTCTTAAAATTGCAGATCACTTGCTGGTCCATAGGCTGCAGAAGAGGTGTCGTGTTGGGGGGGAGGAACTTGATCTTTATAAAGTCATACCCAGCGTCCATATCATCCACCAAGGATGGAGGGTGTGCCAGGGCATTGTCCATCAGAAGAAGGCACCTTTCAGGCAGCTGGTTCCCTGAACACACGAGGGGTCTGGGAATGGTACACCAGTAGCGGCTTAATCTTCAGGTCGCCGCTTGCGTTCGCACACAGCAAAAGGGTCAGTCTGTCCTTCATGGGCTTGTGCCCTGGCAGTGCCTTTTCCTCCTGCGTGATGTAGGTTCTGTTTGGCATCTTCTTCCAGAAGAGCCCTGTCTCGTTGCAGTTGAACACTTGCTGAGGGATGTATCCTTCCACCTTCACAAAGCCCTCACATTCTTCCTTGTAGGCTTCTGCAGCAACCTTGTCAGAACTGGAAGCCTCTCCATGTCTTGCCACATTGTGGATGCCACTTCTCCTGCGGAATTTCTCAAACCAGCCTCTGCTGGCTTTAAATTCCTCACTTGCTGCGCTGGTAGAGGGGTTTTTCTGCAGTAAATCACTGTGCAGTTTCCTGGCTTTTTCACAGATGATAGCTTCACTCACGCTATCACCTGCCAGCTGTTTCTCATTCAGCCACACTAACAGCAGCTTTTCCACCTCTTCCAGCACTTGTGTCCTCCTCCTCGTTAACATCGTTACTCCTTTTGCCACATCAGCTTCTCTGATGGCATCTTTATTCTTTAAAATAGTCAAGATGGTCGACTTCGCCATCTTGTACTCCGCGGCCAGATCAGTCACACGAACACCACGATCGTGCTTTTCTATAATCTCCTTCTTCAGTTCGATCGTCACTTTCTTCTTCAAACCCTTATTCTTGCCAAGCCCGCTCTGCATTTTCTTTGGAGCCATGCTGACAAGCACACCAAAAACCTTCCAAATGCCACAAAACACACCACAAGCCTCACCGAACGTCTCCTTGCTACCGCAATCTCACCCACAGGAAGCCGCGACTGCGTGGCAGCAGGGCAAACGGCCACGGATCCGGTTCGTAGCGCGAGGCAGAGGTCGCACAGTGAGGCAAATTTTTGCAACCGGAGCTGGTCGTATCACGAAATTTTCGTAAGGAGGGGCGTTCGTAACCCGAGGTACCACTGTATTTACATGTTGGAAGAAAGGATTCTAGTGGATACAGTAGAATAAATTTGATTCTGGTATCTCTATTCATAAATGGAGATCAATGTAAACATGCTCATTACTTTATGTACCATTTTAACATTTCACTATTAGTTCATACATTACTTTTTTGCTGGGCTAAACAGTAAGCAATATTGCTCTCAAAATCCATACATTCACAGCTCCAGCAGTCTGATGCTTTGAGATAAATACGCAAAGAAAGCAACCAACAATACTGGGACAACTGGCTATTACTAATTTGGACTACATGCTTGATTGCTCATTTCATAATTACATTTCATAAATTTAAATCTAAGGTATACATATTATAACCCTGCAATGACAATACACATGGTTTCTAATGGACCCATGTATGCATGAAAATAAATGTGTAAACATAATTTCTGTGCATTCTTTTTAATAAACAAAATTACACGGTCAAACTACCCTTCCGCAAAGCATTTCTATTTGTGTATAGTTGCCATTAAATATGTTTCCAATTTCTTTTAATTCTCTCATATGGCAACTCCTTGTGATGCACTACATGCTGTTCCAGAAGATGGTCAACCTCAGAGTTTTTAAGAGGACAAAAGAAGCTACAGGAGAAGAATGGGGCAGGAAACCTCTGTGGCCCATGCAATATAACTCTCAGAATTCAAACCACAGTTAACATAATTAATCTGTAATGTAATATTTCCATAGGACATTGGGCTATCTGTACCTTTGGAGGTATATATTCGCCCATATTACTTACTTCCAGCCATATAATCATTTGCATTGTAATAAATTGTAATTATGTTTCATGAAACTGGAAAACCACAAGTAAACAGAGTCGCTAAGCAAGTGGATGGCCATATAAACCGAAGAAATAATCCTAACAACACCTTTGGGAGAGTGAATTGCAAGTGAATCACTTAGAAACAGAGTCAACTTAGGACAATGGACATTAGACACATAGTTCCTGATAACGTGATTTTAAGCTGATATAGTCCATGCTGATATACAATGGACTTAGAATTCCAATAAGCTGGGCTCTGATAAAATCACAAACTCTACACAAGGAACTTTACACTTTAACCTTTTTTATAGCCTCAACTGTGATTCCAGCATTCCCTCTAGGCTATAACCACAATTCAGGAATAAATCCTGCTTTTCAGTCCCAGTTTATAAGAAGCAGTTAAGTTACATTTTCTGGTTAGGATGTCACAAATGCATAGCAGTTGGAAGAAACAGAAAGTACAAACCACTTGAACTCACTGCTCATTCATGCTCCAATGAACTGTTTTCTATGGGACTAAGTATATTATGTTTGAACAAGACTACAGCTAAAAAGTGCAAGTCCTCAACAGTTAACAAGTAACATATTTCGTATTCATTGTTTCAGCTTCTAAAAAGTGAAATGGAACTTTACAACCTGCCTGACCTGTTCTGAGCCTAGAAGAAAAAAAGTACATTTTTAATGCACATAAGTTAATATTTTACTTGGCAGGAAAACAAAAAGAGAACAATTCAAATGTTTTTGTTGTTGTTGTTCAGTCGTTAAGTCATGTCCGACTCTTCGTGATCCCATGAACCATATTGCACCAGGCCTTCCTATCTTTCACTGCCTCCCTGAGTTTGCTCAATTTCATGCTCATTGCTTCAGTGATGCTATCTAGCCATCTCATCCTCTGCCGTCCTCTTCTCCTTTTGCCTTCCATCTTTCCTAGCATCAGGGTCTTTTTCAAAGAGTCCTCTCTTTGCATTAGGTGACCAAGTATCTGAGCTTGAGCTTCATTAGCAATCCTTCCAATGAGCAATCAGAGTTGATTTCCTTTAAGATTGACTGGTTTGACCTCCTAGCAGTCCAGGGGACTCTTAAGAGTTTTCTCCAGCACCACACTTCAAAGGCATCAATTCTTCGGCGTTCAACCTTCTTTATGGTCCAGCTCTCACAGCCATACATTACTACTGGAAAAACCATAGCTTTGACTATGCGGATCTTTGACGGCAAGGTGACGTCTCTGCTTTTTAATATGCTATCTAGGTTTGCCATAGCTTTCCTCCCAAGGAGCAAGCGTCTTTTAATTTCATGGCTGCAGTCTGCATCTGCAGTGATCTTGGAGCCCAAATAAATGAAGTCTGTTACTGCTTCCATTTCTACCCCTTCTATTTGCTAGGGATTGATGGGTCCAGATGCCATGATCTTAGTTTTTTTAATGTTGAGTTTCAAGCCAGCTTTCGCACTCTCCTCTTTCACCCTCATCAAGAGGCTCTTTTAATCAGCAATATTTTAACATTTTATGTTCTACCCTAAAAATCCACAACATTTTAGTAGAAATAAAAACAAATGTGTACAGTGAAAGGTACTCTTCTAGGTGCAGTTAGCAGAAACAATCACATGGTTGAGATTCATGGCTGGGAAGTATAACTTCTTCTTATGTATATTAATTGTATGACTTCCAATACCAAGTAGATAAAAAAATATGAGAAGCTTCCACTTTTACCTATGCTCCACAGCCAGTTTCCATTGAGCACTGTGGTTATCCTAAGCTTATGCAGGTAGTCCCTGTTTAGCAACCACAATTGGGCCTGGCAACTTGGTCACTAAGTGACACCGTCGCTAAGTGGAAAATCATGTGACCATGCTTACAATTTTACTTCAGCTTTCCTTTGCTTCACACCATCAGAAGGATACGACCCCAAAGAGCCAGGTAAGCCCATACGGCAGGGAAGGTTTCCAGAACTCGACTAACAAGGGAGCCAGGTAAAAGGACAAATCTTATAACCCCTTTCCCCACTGAATTGAAATACTTAGGATTATACTATATAAATATTATACTATATTAAAAAGATGAGTTCCTACCTGATGCCAATCCAGTTAGTGTCACAACCAGCCATCCTGACCACGCATCATACAAACTCTCTGTCATTTCCCATGCCGATTCTTTTTTCTTGCTATTGATCTACAGAAGCAATATATAGTCTAGATTAATATAAACCTTCATTTTATTAATATAGTAAGATACTGTATTTGTTTCCCTGCTAAACTCAGAGAAGCAGTGAACAGTGAAACCTGCCAGCTTCTTGTGGGATAACCAAGTATCTTGCTTCAGAAGGAGGCAAATGCTCCTTTTTCAGATGAATATATAAGGTAAAAATCTAAGTGGAATATAGTGAAGTCCACCTAGATACGTCCAAGCACTTGAGTAGTTTAAATTAACTGCTTAAGCATAGCACATTAATATGAGAAACAACAATAAGAATTAAGAACAATACTTTTTCACAAATGAGTGTTTGTCTCCTGGAATCAAAAATCGCTGACCATCAGCAATATGCTACTTACATGGCTCCCCTTTCCCCTTGTGCGCACTGATCTTTCTTGCCTTTAAATCAACAATTATTAACCTTAAGTAGTATATAAAAACATTATCAAAATGTAAATTTATGTAGTTTACGTACCCTTCTGTGTCTCTCTCTGTCTTTGCACTTCTCTCGCACCCAATCAATTGTGTGGAAATCATCGTAAGTTCCAACTCCAGGAATGGGCTCATCGAGGAGATCCAGTAAATGTGTTGTACTGTTAATACTGCCTCCATTTGTCATTGTATAATGAGTTCCTGCAGCTGAAACAGGACAAACAGTGACTTAGTACTATAAAAAGGAAAATATACAATTCAGTAGCAAAAGGAAACGGGAAAGGAAAGTAAATACGCACATACACAATCACTACATACAAAGTACAAAGTTTTGGGAATGAGATTTAACTAGAGATAATATCATCAAACAACTGTACATTAGGCAGACAGACCCCTTTAAATTCCCCAACCAAGGATTATATGCCAGTCTCCATCGGTTATGCAACAGTATTATGATTTTTTTCTAAAGTTGGAAGACAAACAGAAGGATATGAATACTAAGCACATGAAAAGACAGACAATGTGGTGTGTGTGTGTATGTATGCATGTGTGTGTGTGTGTGTGTGTGTGTACACACACACATACATACACACTTTATTCCAGAAGCTGGCTTACAACGCATTTCAAGTGGAAACTTCTCCTTCAGGAAACTAGTGCTGAAAAAAGAGCTTTCACTGCATAAATCCACTGAAGATTTTCCTCATATTCCCAGATATAGTATATTGCTTTCTAAACCACTGCCCTGACAGCAATTTTTTTAACACACCTTTGCAGTGAGATGGCAAAAGCTCCTGCCTGAAGAGAAAATAACGTGCATTACGTTCTGTGCAGCAATCAGTTCTTGTGGGCTGAGAAATGTACCTTGTACTCTTTTTTCTCATCCTAGAAGCAACCTTTTAGGATTCTCCCCTGAAACTCAGTGTGAATTTTAAGGGGCCAAGGGCATTTAGTACTTTACATGAATGCTTGCATAGGAATGTTGAGTTTAAAGCGACAAAGAAGACTGGGGGGAGAGGTTCCACAAAGTGCTGTTTGGAGAAACCCTCTATCAAGATAGGGATTGGCAGGATTAGTGACCTCATGAAATAAACATCCATGAGGCTGCTATTCCTACCAAAGGGAGAAAAAAAAAAGTAGAAAACTTTGCCTGCTGGATGGGCAAGGGGGGGGGCATGCAGTAGAACAACTGGAGTGCTGCAGGTTACCAACCTCCCTCAGGCTTCCCTTCCATGCAAATCAAAAAGCTGCACTGGAGGATGCATTATGTTTTCTGATACAAAATACCACTTTTCTGCCAGATCATTTTGATCCAGCTTCAGCCTGCCTCAGTGGCAAGATTGCAATGACATGGAAGCTCCATTGTGAGGATATATCGTCCACAAAGTAATAATCGGGCTTTTTGGGGAACAGGACAAGAAGGGTATATGGATAAGCCTTATGGATAAGAGATAAATACAGTGCATTCGGAAAGTATTCAGACCCCTTTCACTGTTCAATAGGGTTCAAGTCAGGGCTCTGGCTGGGCCACTCTAGGACATTCACAGAGTAGTCCCTAAGCCATTCCTGCGTTGTCTTGGCTGTGTGCTTAGGATCGTTGTCATGTTGGAAGGCGAACCTTCAGCCCTGTCTGAGGTCCTGAGCGCTGTGGAACAGGTTTTCATTGAGGATATCTCTGTACTTTGCTCCATTCAGCTTTCCCTCAACCCTGAACAGTCTCCCAGTCCCTGCTGATGAAAAACATCCCCACAGCATGACGCTGCCACTGCCATGCTTCACTGTTGGGACGGTACTGGGCAGGTGATGAGCGGTGCCTGGTTTCCTCCAGATATAACATTTAGAATTGAGGCCAAACAGTTCAATTTTGGTTTCATCAGACCAGAGAATCTTGTTCCTCACAGTCTGAGAGTCCTTCAGGTGCTTTTTTGCAAACTCCAAGAGGGTTTTCATGTGTTTTGCACTGAGGAGAGGCTTCCATCTAGCCACTCTGCCATAAAGCCCAGATCAGTGGAGGGCTGCAGTGATGGTTGTCCTTCTGGAACTTTGTCCTATCTTCACATAGGATCTCTGCAGCTCAGTCAGAGTGACCATCGGGTTCTTGGTCACCTCTCTTACTATGGCTCTTCTCCCCCGATTGCTCAGTTTGGCCAGGTGACCAGCTCTTGGAAGAGTCCTGGTTGTGCCAAACTTCTTCCATTTGAGAATTATGGAGGCCACTGTGCTCTTGGGAACCTTCAGTGCAACAGAAATTTTTCTGTAGCCTTCCCCAGATCTGTGCCTTGCAATAATCCTGTCTCTGAGCTCTGCAGGCAGTTCCTTTGACCTCATGGCTTTTGCTCTGATACAGTATGCATTGTCAGCTGTGAGGCCTTCTATATAATGTAATATATATAATGTGATATTTCAGTTTTTCCTTTTTAATAAATGTATAGTCATTTCTAAAATTCTGTTTTCACTTTGTCATTATGGGGTACTGAGTGTAGATTAATTAGGAAAAAAATGAATTTGAACGATTGTAGTATCAGGCTGCAACATAACAAAATTGAAAAAAGTGAAGGGGGTCTGAATACTTTCTGAGTGCACTGTATATAAGTATTTAGCAAATTACCTCTTAAATGTACTTTTCCCCCTTAAACTGCATTTAGTAAATTAACTATTGTTAATGCTATTACAGAAAGCATCTAGAAACTATGAGAAGGAATAAGATGAAGTCAAGAACAGAGCATTGTACTGAAATTGGAGGATGAGGGAAAACCTGTAGAAAAAAATTGACACTGCAAACAAATGGCAAATGTACAGTATGATTAACGCCTATGACCAACCTGCTTTGGAGATCATCATGCCCCAAAGCCCTGTCCAAAAACAGTGGTCAAAAACTGACAGGACAATTTACTGTCATTCTGAGGGAGGAAGCACAAAACTGTAAATAAGCTCTAAAACAGACATAAAAAAAACTGGGGGGAGGGGAGGGAAGGGGAGGGGGAATTAATACTTTCATCAATACCCAGGGGGAAAAAGATTCACAACAACATGATCCCAACCATTCTGCATTGTTGCTTCACCCACTGAAGCCAATACCCTCCCAAAAAACTTAAGTGCAGCCTAATGGCCACCAAAACTTGTCCGTTTCTGATGAGGATTACTGTATCCAGAAGGAAAATAAACTGAATCAGGCAAACTGAAAAAAGTTATTTATTTCACAATTAAACACTTTTCCTAATATTCATCTAATAACACTTCATCTATTTCCCAGAATTTCATCAAATTAAAAAAACATTTCACACAATTACCTTCCCTGCACAATTATGTTTTTAGCCATTCAGGAAAGCAACCGGCTGAAGAAATGCTCTGGAAGTGTCCTTGGTTATAACTAGCTCATCAAAATAGGTCACACTACAAGAGTATTAGCTAACAAGTTTCAAGTAACATGTTTCAAAACAAGAGCAGAGAAACTGTTCAACCCTTTCAGAGCACCAGCTGTATGCATGAATTACTAGTCTATAGCAGCCTCCCCCCCACCCCCCGAATCACATATGTCTTCCACATACATAAGATAACAATTTTCTTAATTCCCAGCCAGTGACAGGGAATTACTGTGATCCTACATGCCTGCTAAGCACCTGCTTTCCAACATATTTAGTGAAAAAGGGCCAACTTAAATTCCTAATTTTAGCATCGTGACTCAGTTCCAAAGCCATTCAAAACTAATTACTGCTATGTTTCTTCTTTGACATAGAAAAAAATCTTGATATAAATTCATAAATTCAATAAATTCATTTAAATGATCTAACATTTTAATGTCCCAGAAATAAAATTATTTATTTCAAATAAGCATGCATTATTACAGCTTTATTTCTCCTTCTTATGGCTATGAATTACTTATTTTCTTATAATTAGATATTTTCCAATAAACACAAAGGAACAACCCCATTGTTTCTTGACTGTTCTTCAGGTGAAACAGCTTACTGATAACAACATGAACTAGAGAGATGTAGTGGTTAACAGTGCTGGATTAAGATCATGGAGGCCAAGATTCAAATCCCCAGTTTGTCTTGAAGCTCACTGAGTGACTTTAGAGGAGACAAATATTTTTGCAGCCTACATACGTATAATTGTGATCATAAAACTGGAAAGAAAACAGGTTCCTTCCAATATAACTTGCAATGAATAGAGAGCATCCTTAGTTGGTCTTTTGGTCTGACAGACAGGACCAATGGATGTTCTTTTGTCTCCTCTAAGCAGTTTAGAATCAGAAAAGCTGTTAACAGGAACTCCATAAATTTAAAGATAACAGAGGTATATATGCAAGGAATATTAGAAAATAACTCCCTGTTCAACAAAAATTCTTATCAGGGGCAGATACTTTCCATCCATGGTAGAAAAAAATAATGTTATGGTAATCCTAATGTTTAATTTTTCAATTGTGGCTGCGGGGTTTTCTTAGCTCATCAATAGGATGAGAACTATTTGCTGAATGGGCTGATGTCAATGATATTACTTGCTGTAAAACTCATCTGCTTGAAGCCATCAGCCTGAATCTGTTAATTAAGCTTGCAGTGTTCACAGAGGAGGCGGCTGAGAAACAAATTGCCTCCCTGCACATGCCACTTAGTGGAACCCTGATGAAAAAGAATATTGAGATGGATTCACTGTTTTGTGGAAAAGTGAAGATAATATCCATCAGGGCAGCAGCAACTGGATTATGTAGCAGTGAGCTATGCAGTCTCAGATCTACCTGGCAAATTACTATAGAGAGTTATGAAAAGTAAAATTTACCTGGAGCATAAATGTGGAATCTATACACAGGGCCATGGGACCTGGAAGACTCCCTAGCCAGTAAGACAACATCTGGCTGAAGTTATAATAAAGAGGAAGCTTACATTTGGGGAGGGGGGAACCCCAAACCCTAGAAAGCATCAAATAGAAGGTTTGAAACAGTGGCACACTGGAGCCTTTAGGACCAGGTGAAAGTCCTATGGACAGAAACTGTGAATGGGATGAGGAAAAAAAGCCCACAATTAGTCTTTACAAATTCTTCTTACTGATAAATCTATTTTATGTGCAGATTTTAAAGAATAAATGGACAAAAGAATTGGAGATCTCCGTTTTGTCTAAGGGAAACTGACTTAACATCTGTATCAAAAATACTGTATAGATCAAAACATTGAATACTGGTCTTTTTTTGTGCCCTATGTCAACAAATCCTTATTTATCTTTTTATATATTTATGCTTGTGTACTCACACACCTGTATTCACACTGCCATATTCTGCCAGTCTAGTTTTTAAGAAATCATTAAATTTCTCTGCAGATAATGGAATGATTGAGATCTAAAACTATTGCACTTATTTGCCTGGCATCCAGAATTCCAGTTACTCTTACTTTTAGCTCTGTGGTTTTCTTAAAATCAAGCATGCTGTGACTGTGTCCAATTATCTTCAAATGTACTTTTCTGTAGACAGCGTTGTAAGAATTCTACTTTTATTTTCCCCCCAGTTACTATAATTATAGTATTAACGTGGTCAACTAGACGAATTCTAATTTTTCCAAAAGTAATACTTTTCTTTCACATTTTCTTAATAGTATTTATGGTTTCACTGATTGTGAATTATACTTACAGTGATTTTATGAATGTTTTTATCTTCATATATTGAAAACTGCCTACGTTGCAAGAAGAGGCAGCACGGAAATATATGTAAATAAATGTAAGAAAGTATAAAGTACCACTGCGATGCTGCCTAGTATCTGTACATACACAAAGACACACAAGCCACTTTTCCCTTCTATATATTTCTGTTTTCCAACTGAGTTCATCCTGCATTCATTAAGATATGCTTGTTACTATAGTATAGGTCCTTGAGGTATGGGACCTCAAAAGTCAGACCTATAAAACATTTTATGTTGTTCTACCAACTAGAAAAGATATTGGAAAGATTTAATGGGTCTTTTGCTTAATTGGGAGAACTTGAATAAAACTGTGGGTATTTGCAAGGTGTAAGATTGTTGCGTTATCTTTATGTTTTGATTGGATGTTGTTGTGAGCCACCTAGAATTATTGTGTATACGATGGCAGCCATATAAGTTCCTTAAATCAATCCATCAATCAAGAACTGAATTTCTACAGAAAATATAATAATATAACCAATAAAAGGCAGCAATCTCCGTAGTGATATTAATTGTCTCATGGATATAAGACATGTTTATCCGTGACACAATTAATATCACTACAGAGATTGCTGTCTTTTATTGGTTGCTCTAATGGCTTTGCATTTTTTTCTGGCTGTAGTCAATAGACTCATTCTATGTAATATTTAATCAAACAAATATTTGAAATTATTAACTTACCCAACACAATCATGCTGTGTAATTATAAATGAGGAAATTACTGATAGAGTAAATGAAGTACAACGCATAGAAACAAGACAGTTTCAACAAGAAGGAAATAAGGGCTGGCTTTCCCCCTTTCTCTTGCTCAACTGTTTTAAATCAAGTCTCTTTGGAATATTCTTGTCTACTAGACATTATAAAACTAGCACATAAATTTCAACCTGCAAATTATCCTGACTGCACAAAGCATTTTAAACATTCAAATGACTCAGGAATGGGTAAGACTACAGGATTGAATTTCCCTTAATCCTACGAATAATAAACATTTCTGTTTTAAAAACCAGCTGTATAGGTTTCTTATGAACAAATAATCTTTAATTTTATTTTGCTCTGCACAGATGATTAGATTTTAAAATAAGTGCAGAATGTCATAAGGAAAGAATAGATTCTGAGTTATAGTACAATGTAAGAAAGAAAGAGAACAAAAGGAAGTCTGGGGAACCTAGTATCAAGCATTCAACACAGTATTTATATTTAATAATTTATTGTAGTATTTTTGCAATATTTAAGAGCTTAGAGATTTTATACTATCAGTTTTTGAAGATCATTAACTCCAAATCAAAAAGACTGAACACTGCATTTGAAAGAGGAGAAATGGAATCAGTAGGTCCAATGTCAGTACAACAAAAAACTGTTTTAGAATTCATGATCTTATATAACTATATTGTTCAACTGATGAGCATGGGCTCATCTGTATGCTATTGATAAGATGAAAAAAGTATGTGGGGTCAACAGTGATGAATAGTGATGAATTGGTAGAAGTTATAAAAAAAAAAAAAGCAACCTAGCTGTATAAAATCATACATAGCAAGGAAAAAGTGAACAAGAAGTTTTTCTCCCTCTTTCAGAACACTAGGATCAAGGCTCATCCATTTAAGATGCTTAGAGATTTCAAACAGAAAATAGGAGAAACTTCTTCACTAAATACATAATTAACCTGTGGAATTCAGTACCACAGAGCATGGTGATAGATACTAACTTGAAAGGCTGGAAAAGAGGACTAGAGCTACTAGTCTGTAGTTTTCCAATGGGGTTAGGACCTTGGAATGTGGCAGCATGCCTTCAAATACCACTGACAGGGGAATAACAGCAGGAGAAGGGTATATCTCCACCTCCTTATTGTACTCCAGAACTATCTTACTGGCTATGGTGAGAAACAAAATCCTGACATCAGATGGGCCTTGGCCGATCCAGAAGGGCTACCCTGATGTTCTTACAGAAGAATCTCCATCCAGGCAAAACATGATCACATCCCCAATAATCCACATACTCAGATCAAACACAAATATCCACAAAGGCTCACAGATCCAAAGAATACACATCAAAATCAAACCACCTATCATACACTGCAATAACACACAGAATATACTGGTCAAAATACATGTATGACAAAGCATCAACAACACTCTTCCCTCTCCTTTAGTTTAAATGCCATATGATAATCACATGAATTTCTTTAGCAGTATCTCATCACAAGTTTACTTTGCCCAGTTATGTAAGAATTAAATCTGATATGTCACAGAAAAGATAACCCACTGTTCAGTTTTAAAGAAATATGAAATGAAAGGAATATTGTAAACAGTCTTAGTTAACTTTTAGACCAAAGCCTTATCACTGACTATTCTAATTTAAAATTTGTAACAAAATTAAAATATAAATCCTCAAAGTAATACTAGAAAACAACTGGAAGTTCCTACATGGTTTTTGTGATTTGCTCCACTCCATATTAGATCACTTTCCCAGACAGCTGTATAAAGGGCATCAACGGTTGTGTCAGAGAACTCTTTCTTAGCAGAGAGAGAGAACACTTGACAGTAGGTATGTTCTGGTTATTTAAGTCAGAACACACATTATTTTATCACTCCATATACTAGATCATAGAAGTTGCAAAAATTCTGCCCCTAAATATCCATGGATAAGCAAGCTCTATGAATATTTACTCCTCCCCCCCACCCAAAAAGCCTAATTAAGTTCACTGTGACTTACTCTAAAGGACTGAAAGCTTACTTTAACTGAACACTGCTATAAAATAATTTAAAGATCACCAGGTATTCATAAATTTTTAAGAGAAAAATAGACAAAGTCAGTAAATAATAAAGATCTGCCACAAGACCAAACAAGCTTTTGAAAACTGTATAGTATGATTATTTTAAGCAGTAACTTAATTAGTTTAAGACTTTTTATTCCCAGCTTCTGGTATTTCAGAAAGAAATATTTGACAGGATTGTATAAAGTGGCAATTGCTGAAAGAATTGCACTAAATACTAGTGAAGCCAACTCTTGGCCTAATTAAATTGTGCAACAGTTAATCTTTCATTAGATTTACAGTATATACCTTTTCTCCAGGAGTTCAAGGTGGATTATATTGAGAGCTCCCTTCATTTATCCCAACAACAATCCCATAGGTTAGATTGGGCCTAGAGAATGTGACTGTCCCAAAGTCACCCAGTAAGTTTCCAAAACTGAGGGTAGACTTAATCCAGGTACTCCCTAGTCCTATTCTAACATTTTAATCAAGATACATAGATCGATCAGAAGGAAGGCCCACACATATTTTGAAATAAATGCCAGTGAGATTTTATTTTAGTTACGCAGTGGTGCTGAAAAGAAAGCATTTAGAAGAGAAAGTTTCAAGGAAGCCCAATATTATAGAAATAAAATGGAAAACTTCACTGGTGCTACTTTACTAATCCTTTTACCTCTAGCTCATGGATTTAAGCTATGCAACAGCTTCTTGTCTGCTTCTATAACTGCTGAAACTGGAAGGAGAGGAAACAGTATTATATAAAAAAAACCCTACTTACCATCATATACATGTACTGCTTTGCATAATCATTCTATGTCACAATCCTTCCTTTAGAATGTAACAGCCATATTAACCATAAAAATACATGTCTCCTATTTGAACTACTGAAAACCCCTGGACAGACTCCATATGCATTGAATCAGCACATCCAATTACTCCCCTCCCCTTTCCCCCATAACCTGCTCATCCTCTAACAATGCTTCAAAGCACCTGACATAGGAAAAGGCATAAAAATATTTTTACAGCATACAATTTTACTAATGGCGTATCTTTAAAAAACAACAACTAAATCTAAATTTCCTGTGATTGCAAATAAAACCAATACAACCTTTGTATTTTTACAATAAAGGGATTGTTTTAAATCATGCAGTAAATTCATATTGCACTGAACATACAGAATGCCATGAAGGAGTTAATGCCATACAGCATGTAGAGAGACTTCAACGCCTAGTACAAACAGCATTCTCTTTCTCTGAGGAGTAGAAATAGCTTCCTTGATTAAATTCTGGTTAATCTAGTTATGGGCAGCCATTACTATGGGGCTATGTTACCACACGACTTTCATCAAAGCTTGAGTCTTGTAATTTTTTAAAAAGAAAACCAGATTCTGAAGATGGAGTCGCTCGCTGATGATCTGAAGCAAATCTGCTAATTTGAAGAAAAAAATTGGCTTGCCAGCAAGGCAGCACAGCCCATGTAGATATAGCGTGAAACAAATCAGAGAGGCTTGCCAAAAATGCAGCTTTAAAAAAAACCCTTCTCTCGCACTCTGAAAGCAACCTGCCACATGACAAAAGGATAAAAGGAACTAAAGCACAACACAAATTTGCTATACCTCTTTTATGCAACTCTCGCAGTGGAATGCCGTCTCCTCCCCCATCGTACGGTAAATAAGGATCAGAAAATACTTCCATGAGCTTGACAAAGAGAGGTTTTAAGATCAGAACAGCCACAGCATTTCTTATAGAACAGCAGCAGGCTGGGAAGCTGCCATATTCAATCAGGATTTGGACTGTGTGTGGCTTATTGCAGCAACTCCGTTCTTCCACAGTCGATGATGTCATCAAAGGGAAATTATTGCAGCCTGGTTGCTACTGACTACAATCTAGGAGCGCTTTAAAGGTGGAACAGCAGACCTAATCTATGAAGTCTGCTGTGTCTGAAGGTGACTAAGCCTGAAGTAAAGCAGAATAAACTGGTTTAAGGAAGTACAAGTTAAATCAAGCAACACCAGCTACTATTAATGTTTGAGCACTGAAAAGGCAGCCATATTTGCCTTTCAGCTTGTTCTTTATACAGTCCAAATATTAGAGATTCATTTCTCTAGAAAAGACCAATAAATATGGCTTCCTCTACCTGATATTCACTTTTTTAATGTTTAGATCTAGATCTGTAAACTATTACAAAGTATAACAACACAAATCATAAAATGGCTTAAAATAATGAATTTATATTCATATTTGAAAAATGGAAAGAAAAGTTTACATAGACAGCTTTTAAGACATTTCATTTTAAGAATGCCACTGTGATCACTTAATCGGTGCAAAAATCTAAGTAAAACTTTCTGTTTTAAAGCTTACAAATCTTATGAAAACTGGTGAGATTTACTTCTGTGGTATCAAACACAGAATTTGTATGCATATCAGCTTTTCATTTTCTTTCAGCCTGGAAATAAGTTGGTGAATTCAGCTTTCAAATCTCATGTGTATCTGGTGGCTTTCCACTTTCACAGCACAAAACTTTGAAAGAGGGGATAACCAAGAGACTTAACATAAGAGTTCTTGGCAACTGGAGAATGAATATTATTATTGCTAGAAGCCCAATCTTCAGAGTGGTTTTCAACTTTAAAAACTCTTGGCAAGTTTTAGGGTCCAAGTATATTAAATACAGATCTTCATTTCCACAAAATTGCTAGACATATCATTGTTCTTGTTATTATTATTTCCAGAATAATACAAAATATTGATGTTGTGGAATAATCCAAATTTGAATATAGATTTGCTACTGGAATGCCTGGGCCCAAACCAGGGATAAATACTTTAAATCTGTTGATTTCTAATGGTTGTTTTAAAGATTTTGAAAGATTGCACTAGATGATTTACTTATATTTGCTTGGTAATATATAAAATTGGAACATATACTGACAAAACAGTATAGCCCAAATGCTTTAGCATCCTCAGAGGTACCTACAAACTTAGGACCCTTAAGGGATACAATGTTGGAAGTAAAACCAACAACTACAACTCTATTTTATATGAAATTACAAAATAGAATGAAGGTTAGCATTACTTACATAGTTAAACTGTGGAACACAGAATTGGAATATCCAATCTTAGAAAATCAATGGATCATATAAGAATAAAGTTAATTCATCATAAAATACAATTTCATGTCTATTGGATCTTGTCCAGCCATCATAACTTTGGTTTGGTTTCAAATCACAGTATATCCTAATACAATTTTGGAAAGAAGTGTAATAGTTTTAGATATAAATATTCCTAAAATGTAGAATCTCTTATTCTAAATGGAATAACTTTTGGCTCTATTGAGCCTGGTGCTTCACAAAGCAGATAAACTTACTCTCCTGTTATTAAAGAATAGATTCCTTAATATGGAAGGATTCAAGATATGAGCCTGTTATTTATTTTTAAAAAGACTTTCTTTTTAAAAGTCTAAAAATGAGAATGTGAAGCAATATGTTAAGATAAGGACTGAATTAATTCCATATTGAAACTAAATCGCTATTATATGGATCTTTTTTGTTTTCTATTAGTCACTTTGTGATTGAGGTGGCATGCAAATGGATAAATAAATAAATAAGGGGTTTGGGGTCACATGTGTGCTTACCAATCTTGCAGTGTGGAAAAGTGAAATAACCGTCTTGTACATCTGTAAAGTTTTGTATATAAGAATTTACTTGGCACAGTGTTACTCATTGCTACCCTCCATGGCAGCATACCAAGATTTATATGGCATAAAGAGCTTTTTCATCGTCCACAAGATTGAAATGTCTTATAGTGACTCATCTACTATATAAAGCAGTCTACAATCGGTACGTAGGGTCTGTTTATTTTTCTCCTAAGCCATTTTTCCCAATATTTTGTCATTAGCTCTTAGAGATCTGACTCCAACATCACCCTATTTCTTAAAATCTCAGGCAGCCCAAGATTGAGATAAGAGATTTTTAAACAAGTTACAAGTTTCTTTCCTGTTGGCTTTGTTGAATATAGTGTTTAATGCCATCCATTCATATTACAAGAATATCAAGAACATTAACTTGGTTTAAATAATCCAATAATATCTTCAGGTCAATAAAAGCCAGTTACTTACAAGAACATTGCATCTGGGTCAAAATTCTTAAGATTATATAAGTATTTAAAACCAACTTTAGCAATAAAATTTGGAAGTGCTGTTTCCTCCCAATTCTTCTAAAATGTTGTACTGCCATCCTAGAAGAGTTTTTTTTTTTAATGTATTATTAGCTCAGGATTCCACATCTAGTCCCTTAAATGTACAAGGTTTGTGCCTTGTTTGCTACTGCTAATAGATCTCCTTCTGACAAGTTCTAGCCTCTGAGCCATCATCTTTTCTGATTGCATTTCTAATTGTAAATGCAATTGGCATAGACAACTGACCCTTATTCATTCTGTTTAGATTTCCTTTAGAATTCTTCATTCTATAATTCACTGAAATCTTCTAGAAGTTCTATCATCACTATTCACATGCTATTACTTCTTAGAAAAGATGAAGCAATACATGTCTATATTTGTCTAAATAAAAAAAATGAGATGGAATTTGTCATTGTTTTAAATTTATATGGCTGCCCACTCAACAAGCAACTCTCTGTTAGTGTATTACAATTTAGCTAAGATGAAATGTAGATGTTTGTGGATGCTCAATCCACTTCTATAGCTGCTTATTTAAGAATATTCTGATCAAATTGTGAGAAGAGAGACAGAAGCTCATTGTCATGCATTCCATAATCTTGAAGTTCAGACTCTACCCAGCAGCCAAGTTCGATATGGTAAATACAAAGAGGACACAAATATTGCAATGGAAATCAAATACAGCAATGATTAGATTTATCAATACGAAATATAAAATTATCTAATTTATATAATTAAAAGCTTCAATATATGACTTAAAATACACTGCTTGAACAATTAGCATTTAAATCATTTTAAGATAATTGCTTCTAATGATTAAACAAAATGCCAACCCTGCTTCAAATATATTATTTCAGGGAATATACATTATTGACCAACCCACTGAGGATATACAATCAGTTTATTTCCTTTACCTATCATTTTGGGCCTCTTTGTAAATTTCAGTTAACAATAATACTGTGAAGCATTGAATGCACTGTGATAATGCTCCACAAGTGGCCAGAGGTGTGGATTTAAAACTATCCAAGTGTGGCAATTATCAGGCATTTATTCTGAAATTAAAAGAATGCTATTTCCAGTAAGTTGGTTTAATTCAAAATGAATGTATAACAAAGCATAGTCATTTCTTTAGTTTGCTATGGTTGAAAACGCCAATGCATTCTACAGACAATATACCTCTTTATTATCAGGTCACAATATACCTCTTTATTATCAGGTTAAAATCGTATTTCTGGCTACTCACAAAACAAGCAAGTGGTTGTTGCATGTGGGAAATTGGTAAGCATTCTGCAATTAACTAGTCATTATATCCTGGTTCAGACATTACAGCACTAAGTTTTGCTGTCAAAGTACAGCTAAGTTCCTGCCTTGCATAACTTCCACTCCATTCCCAGATTCTTCTTGGTTTTTGTTTATCTACAGTTGTGATGTCTGAATTTGGCAACTATAGTTATCACAACTCATAATTTGCCTCTAAGGCAGAATTAAGGCCCTAATTCAGACCATGTCTTCAATTCTAGTTGGAGACAAACAATGATTTGCACTAATCACAGTATTCCCAATTTAGAGGTTACATATAAAACTATAAATATCAGAACCAGGAAATGAAAGGGGCATTGGAACTCATATGCTCAAGCTATTGCTCCAAATACAAAAAAGTCACAGCCATATCAATACAGTTATTCATTTTATATTACACTTATTCCAAAAAATTCAATTCTGTTCTGAATGTACTACTGTCTCTAAAACTGTTATACCACAATGCCAGATCACTAGTGCATCATAAAACCACAATCTTCCTGTTAGAGAACATAATTAAAATAAATTAATTAAAGAACACACAAAGCAGTAATGTACAGACTCACCAATACATATGTCACCATCTAATAAATTGTCATCCTCAGAGGTCTGGAAGTCCATGATAACACCAGCTCCATCTAGCAATTCTTCATCACTACTTGCACTAGTTATGCTGTTATAGCTATTTCTATAGTAACCTCTATGGAACAGTTGTTCAGACTCCATTTAGCTTCCCTTATAAGCTATAAAAGAAGAGAGAAATAATTAAATATACACTTCCCTTTAAAGAGGAAGAACAGAAAGGATTTTTGAGGTAAAATAAATGTTTTAAGTGGGATATCTCAGTGAAGCTGTAATTAACAGAGTATTACTCAACCAGCAGCAGATGCTGAAAATTATTTAAAGCAGATTCAAGATTTATTAATGTATTAAATTTTGAATATTTTAATATTTTGAACGCTTCTGAGACTCATGCATTATTTCTACCACAAAAACTGTAGAACTTCAAAAATAATTTACACTGCCAAAAACATGTTTTGAAATCTGCAAAATGTATTAAATGTGTGCTTAAGAAAATACAACATTTCCAAAAAAAGATGACTGAAGGAAAGATTTCTTAATGGAAGGACAGAAAGAAGACAAACATATAAAATATAGGACAGGTATAAAAGGTGTTTCTTTTGTGAAATGGAAAAAAAAGTGGCACTGAATAAGTGTGAGAGAGAAAAGATAAAAGTATGATGAGAACAAATGTCTCTACTAACAACCTGAAGGCACATTTTGTACCTAATGGTGATTTGACTAATTCACCATTTTTAATCAGAAAATCTTCATAATTATAGCATGTGAGTTATCAATAGTTTACTGCATCATTGCTCTACTTCAGTAAAGCATAGTAATAATAAGACAACCAACCTTGAGCAAGCAGAAACATTCTTGTTGGCAGCTTTATATCTCATTGGCTCTAGAGAGCTCTCTAACACTTGCAGGAAGGGGAATGGTGAAATCTTTATGCATGAGAACATGAAACATGATCCTTGAATCACAGCCAATATTAACTGATATTATTTACATTCAAAAATATATCTAATGTTTATAAATTTAACATGCTATATTGATTTATAGTGTATAAAAGAGGAATTTATGCAACCTTGGAATCAACATGCTGATTTTACTGGGTTTGTTGGGAACTCATTTATTTAGAGATACACAGGTTGCCTTTGAATCTGTCTCTCTCTGTTGTCTAACTTTTAAAGGACTCGTCGCGTTAAAATACATTTTTTAAAAAAATTGCTTTGAAGTTGTATTACTGGCACTTTTATTTCCAGTTCTCCCTCTAAAAATATTCAGCATGGAACATTCTTTTCACAGCAGCCTCACACTGCAACAGTATTTTCTTTGTATTATCTATAATAAAATCTCTGTCCAGTCATTCACTAACAGAACAGAGTCCATCTGTGTGTGTGTGTGTGTACGTGTAGCCGCATGATCCTAGAAACAGTCATGGCTACTTGAATGTATCATAATCAAGTGCTGCATTCACATTTCCACACATTTAGAAGTGCCTCTTCCAAAACAATTCTGTAGCACTACACAGCCCAGTTCAGCACGTAACTAAGCACATTCAGTCCAATTTTTTGCAATCTCAAACGGATTATACGCTTTAAGAGTACAAACTAAAGCACCATTTAGCAGCTGTGCATTTAGCAACTTCGGGTCTGAAAAACTGCTCACCATCTATGACAACTCCCCCTCCCCCAATTTTGGATAGCAATTCCTATAATGTAATCTCAACTGAGTATTAAAATATCTTTCCTATGTGTTCAAAAACTAGAAAATAACTCCAAAATATTTTAGTGTTCACCTGCTATTTATATGTTCTCTATATGTTTTGGATTTCTTTACAAAGAGTACATTTTTCACTTTCTGATAATTAGTAGTAACAAGTTTTACTTACATTATATATTAATTGCACATAAAACCATTCTCCAACCCAGCTGGGTTGATTGAAAGTATTGTGAGATAATCTGCATAAGCAAAAAATCTTTTACCTTAAATAAGAGAGTAGGAAAATATATCAGTAAGTGTTTCAACTACAGAACTAATGCAAAAGTTGAACAACAAGGGATCCAATATATGTCCCTGTTTCATACCCCAAGTTGGGATCTCTCTTGAAAGATGAACGTGCTGTGTACAGTCACTGTTTCCATATAGTTAAAACATCTCTTTCTCATATTTAGTACTGGGTGTCCCTTATTTTCTGATATTTCTACCACCAACTGTTTTACAGCACAGTTATTGGAACATTTATTTATTTGCAAGGTTTATAAGCCATTCCAATCAAAACCAACTCTGAGTGATCTATACTACCTCATCTTTGTAAATTCAAGTTAAAAACAAAAATTAAACATAATATAAATAATATAAGGCAAATCTATAGGAAAAAGAAAAAAGATGTTAAAACTGGGAATACCACACTTAGTGGGCCAGCAATGAAAATACCATTCCTGATCAGACTAGGAGTTAGAGCATTCCAGCCCTCTGGACTGATGGAATTGCCATGTTTTAATGGACTTTCTGGCCAGAAAGGAAGGAACCATTCTGATGTCTGGATATCTACACATCCGAATTCTCTGTTAGACTCAAGAGAGGGGAGACATTTTTTCCTTCTCATTTACAATCACAAAGACACTATTTCTTCACCAGATTAGTATTTTTCAGCAGTCAGAAACATGCATTAATTCAGACAGAAGTCTATAGATGTTAATTAAGAGTTCTGATAAGAATCCAAGATATTATGAAAGAAAAGTTCAGGACTATGTATGTTTACCGTTTGCCTTTTTTGGGGGGTTAATATACAAAAAGTATGCATTATTATCATATGGACATACTTTCCTCATTTAACTCTCAATAAGATCTTCAAAGTAAAAGATAGCTGGACCCTATATCCTAACAATTCTTGAATATGAATTTCCTTTAAATTTCTTATGTGTGTGTATGTGTGTGTATACATATATACATATATACATATATACATATATATATATATATATATATATATATATATATATATATATCAAGAACTAATACAACTATTCCCTTGAAAAGCCATGTTACTACTTCTGTATTAAAAGGAAAACCATATACATCCCTCATGTTATTCCCATTCAGGAAAAGTAGTTTTATGCAAAACACTGAAACAAAGCAGACAGAAATAGAAAAGGAAATCAAGGGTGGGAATGAAAAAAAAACAAACTAGTTTACCTCAATGCCAATCACAATACCTCTCCATAACCTTCTGTGCTTGCAAACAGTTCTTGCTTCTACCACTTCTATACAATACTTCTTATACTACCTTTTGTTATATAAACTTCTCTCTTTCTTTAAGGATCTAATTCAATTCCATGCAACCAAGACTTTCTTAGCCTTCTACTTCCTCTGTGTTACTCTTACTTCATCTATTTCTTTTCTGGTTCAGTCCTCATTCATTCTTTTTACACGTCCAAATCACTTCAATATATCTTTTTCATACTGATCACGTACTCTTATATTCAAGCCACATTCATTCAGCACCCAGTAATCTTGACCCTATCGCTTTTTTTTCTTTTTAACCACACAGCCTTTTACTATATTCAACTTACTTTTTATGTTTCTCCTGACATACCCAACTGTCAATTCCTTATAACAAAATGGGCAGAGGCATGATCTTATACACAACTATTTTCACTTTATTTGACAAACATTCTCTGTCATCATAAACAATCAAATCAATCATGGTTTTAGATTTATATTCATCCACTGCCATGTTCATAAATTTATGTTCTAACCACCTAGCTAGAAAAACTTTTTTTAACCAGAAACTCACCAATGAGCCACCATTTTCATTCATTCTCACCATTTATTTGGATCTCCAAAGGACCCAATCACTTTTTCTATACTCTTGTCTTGTTTTAACCCATCCATTCATGTTATCTAATAGAATACATTCCCCCCGGCAATTACATTTATTCAGAAGATTCCACATTGTTCCAAAAACTCATCTGATTCTTCCATTATCACCACTTGATGGAGTATAACAAGTTAACAACCTAGATGACACACATTCATACATTCTCATATACATTTTAGCCTTTTCATTCATAGTTAAACCTGTACCTTCACTTCTCTGCATATATCAACTTTACAAGGTCAGGCCATCAACTCTACTTTACAAAATCAGACCATTTTAAAAATATATTTATTTATTAAACAATTTCATATGGCTGCCCACCTACCAAGCAAAATTTGGGGGGCAAACAAATGTATAAAAAAAGCAAATTTATAATTGATTAAACAAAAATCAGGTTGAGGCCCCTAAAAAATCTCCATGAAACATATCAGAAACTTATTCACCCATGCCAGACCTCTAGATCTGGTGATAGGGGGAACTGTTCTACAAGCAAGAGTCAGGACAGAGAAGCCACACTTGCTAGGACCCACCAAGCTTCACTGCTTCACCACTGGGACCTAGAGCATGACCACTCTACTCAATCTAATATCATAGGCAGAAAATATCAGGGAGAGGTGATATCCCTAGTAACCTGGTCCCATACCATATAGGGCTTTAAAGGTGACAATCAGCACCTTGAATTTCACCTGGAAGCTTCCTGGGAGCCAGTACACCTCACACAGCAGCAGTGTTATGTGGGTGTACCATAGAGGTCCAATACTGGACATGCTGATGCGTTTTGGACCAGTTGAAGCTTCAGAATGCTCTTCAAGGGCAGCCCCACATACAGCCCATTGCAATAATCCAATTGGAAGGTGACCGAGGCATGAGTGACCATGAGTAGTACCTCCTGATCTAGGAATGGGTGCAACTGCGGCATAATATGTAATTGTGCAAAGGCTCTCCTGACTATGGCTGCCACCTGTTTGACTGTTACCCCATTTAGAGTCAATTATAGAAAATCACTTGATGTGAGGGGTTGTAAAACTCACAGTCACTCAGTCTTGTCAAGGTTGAGCTGAAGCTGGTTCCTTCTCATCCAGACCTACATAGCCTCCAGGCACTGGGAAAGCACACAGACAGTATCACTTGGGTGGCTCAGGCAGAGATGTATACCTGAGTATCATCAATGTACTGTTGATACTTAACTTCATATAACTTCAAATGGCACCCCTCACCAAAACCAAAAAACAAACAAAAAACCCAACCCAGAAATTTGCTGACACAGAATTAAGTTTTACTGAGATCCAAATTTACTTTAAGTAATACTTAGGAAGTCGATGTCTTAATTTAAATCTTTCAATTAAGTACAGGGGTTTTCAAACCATTTCAAAATACAGTACCTCTTACAGGAGTAAAAAAAAAAAATATTCTCAGAACCCCAGATCAATAGGAAAACCTCTAGTGATAGAAAATTGGGTGCATTCAAGTGAATTTTTTTTTTTGCCCTTAGACTCCCACAGAACCTCATGAAGTTCTTTTGAAAACTAGGAAACAGTTTGAAAAAACAACAACCCTGAATTAGGTTATTCAAAGAAATCTAAAAAACTGAAAAGTAACAAAATCGTTGCCAAACCAATCAGTGTAACATTCCATATTCAATCCCTGTATTTTACAATGCATTTATTTAATTCATTCTTCTTGAATGACAATCAGCTACACCA
Organism: Liasis olivaceus; assembly: GCA_030867105.1. Classification (NCBI taxonomy): domain Eukaryota; kingdom Metazoa; phylum Chordata; class Lepidosauria; order Squamata; family Pythonidae; genus Liasis; species Liasis olivaceus. Next base: position 46,533,559 of record CM061354.1, on the reverse strand, counting down.
TGCATAGATAATCACAACTCATGAGTGTCATATGACTTCAAAAAACTATATTAAAATCTTACTGAAAACTCATATCTTTGGGATTCCTAGTAGCAGTACATGTTATGCAAGAATGTATCAACAATAAAGCAGAGTTGGGTTATCGGTGGCATTTAGCCTCTTGACTACCTCCCATGTTTTTATTTTATGGTTTTTATATATATAAGATGCACTGGGGATGGCATTTAATTTCGTTGTGCGAGGTACAATGACAATAAAGTTTACAACAACAATAGGGAGATAATTTTTACCCCAGCTGAAACTGGATGAAAACTATAAAACTTAAAAACTATGCAATTCCACATGCCCAATAGAAAGAAAATTACAGATTTTTAACAACAAAAAAAAGTTTCATAATGAAATTGGGGCAAATTTTCAAGGGGTTATTTATTTATTTATTTAAAAAATTTATATGGCTGCCCATCTTAAGCAAATCTGGGTGGATTTATATGGCTGTCCATCTTAAGCAAATCACGATATCAAGATTTACCACAAAACATTTGGTATTTTAAAAGACATAATAAAAGGAGAGCTCTTTATTGTTTTGTTTATCCTCCAACAATAGTCATAGTGCCTTGCTGAGCTGCACAGGTCTGTCCTACACCCTGCAATCTAAAGTAAACTAAAGGACAAAAATATTGGCTGGAAGAGAAGTATGTGGACAAAGATAATTATGCTACTTAAAATTAGGTTCAAAATTAGGAACAACAAAAAGATCAAGCGCACAGTCAATTTGACCAAGACTTTTCCAGAGAAAGATGGCACTACAGAAGTAGTTTCACATACACAATATATTGAAACATTTTGTGGCTTGGCTTAGTATGTCTCTCAAACTCACACCAAGGCAATGATTTCGGTTAAAGCAGGCAGCATTAAGCATAGTCTAAAAATCATGACAACCTCCTCCTCCTGGCTTCGGGAGAGAGGGATGCCATTGTTTCAAGTACATTTTATAAGAAATATTGTAGAATAGAAGAGAAGAGACTATATGTACAGTAGCTCAGGGATGAATTGTGGAGTCCTTGGGGTTCTCTGAGCTTGGTTGTTTTCTTGTAGACATTTCATTACCTGGCTAAGTAACATTTTCAGCACTGAAGATGTTACCTAGCTGGGTAATGAAACGTCTGGAAGAAAACAACCAAGCTCAGAGAACCCCAAGGACTCCACATGTCTTCCTTAATTCACTTAAACTTAATCTTTCACAGCTTTTACTCAGTTCACAAGATACAAACAGCAATTTAAGGAGGACATGTCTCACAGGACAGATTCCAAAAGAACACCCATGGAAAAAGAAAGAAATTACTGAATCCCAAAAAGATTGCCCACTGTTTTTCCCATATAGATATTTTGGCCAAGAAGACATCATATAAAGTTCCTTTCTTGTTCCAGAAAGAGTGGGACAGAAGGTAACAGCAACAAAAAGTAAATCAGCATCCATGTCAACAGCTCTAAAATCCCAATTAAATATTGCCTTTATTAAAAAAAAAGTTGAGTCACAAGCCAACCGATGACTTACAATGTGCTACGACTGTAGCTCCCAGAATTCTCAGTAACTTAGGAGTTGTTGTCTTAGCACATCCAGAAAGCACCAGGTTGGGGAATGGTGGCTTAAGCTTTTCGCAGAGAGAAACTTTCCTCCTTAACCTCCTGCTACCATAAAGTCAAGGGTACAGCAGAACATCCAGCAGCCTTTGAGACAATCCTTCAGCCTTTTCATTCCCACGTTTTAGGCGCATCACATAGAAAGGCAGGCTTGCCTCCACCACCTCTCTTGCAGTTAAATGGCGGCGGGAGGGGGAGAAAGGAGTGTGTCTGTGTTGTGAACGATGCCGGCAATATCTCTAGCCAAATCACATCTCTCTCACTCACACACACCTGCTTAAATGTCTCTAACGCTCCAGTCCTGCGATTGTATCACTGAAAAATATAATTCCTGTCTCTTTCCCTGCTCTAGCGCCCCGGCTAAAATCCACCCTACCTGGCCGCTTGGCGCCGCCTGGTGATCCCCGGAGAGGGACTCACACATCCTCCTGCTGCTGGACTGGGAAGAAAAATCAGGAGTCAGCGAGAAAGGGGGCGGGACTTTGTAGAGGTAGGACGAACTCTTCGAGATCAAATTCAGCTAGCCAATCAATTTCCGACGGCGTTCACATAACAAAAAGCTCGCTTTTTACCGGAGAGGTAAGCTTTCTATGCCGCGCAAGCGCAGCGAAGGACTATATATCATGGACCTGGCACTAGAAGGCTCGTTCTAATTGGTTTGCGACTTTGCGCATCCACCTTCACGGGTTTGTCAAAAACCCAGTGCAAAGTTGCTGACCCAGGAATATTGTAGCAACAATAAGGCTTTCCCCAATCTAATGCCCGCCAGATGAACCTGCCGGCTGGGAGCTAATATTCCGAACTACAACTGGAGGACACCAATTTAGGAAAGATACCTACTGGAGGATTTTATTTCCACTGGTTTCAATTACATCTTACAAGTTCTGATAAATAACACACGACTGAATAGAACAGAGTACCCCAAAGCAGCGCCTTGAGTTTCTGGAAGCACACAGGGCAGACAGCTGAATTAACATCAATATATATTCTCCTTGTCGCAGGCAGTTTGGATTCAGTAAAAAAGAAGGAAGATAAACGGTGGTAGCACCATTCCCAATAATTTGATCAGACTGCATTTAACAACATGATATCATATGAACATTTAAAATACATAGCTTGTATTTTAACACACCCTAATCTGGTTTAAAAAATACAGTTTGTAGCCCCCCAAGATGTATGCCTATTAGTTTTCTAAATATTGCAAACCATTACCTTTTAACTCAATTTTGCTTTTGTGTGCCTTCCAGTCAGTGTTGATTCCTAGGCTAGTCCCTGCAGTTTTCTTGGCAAGATTTTGGAAGTGATTTGCCATTGCCTTTTTTCAAAGGCTGAGAGAGAGGAACTAGCCCAAGGTCACCCAGATGGTTTTGTGCTAAGGCTGGACTAGAACCCACAATCTCCAGGTTTCTAGCCTGGTGCCTTACTCACTTCTTAAAGCATCTCAAAGATTAGTGAGAGGATGTAAAAGCTGGAGCAGAAATAGCTGAACTGGGTGCTTTTAAAATAAAGTTGATGGCAGAAATGTTAATTAGAGATAATTTAAATCAATATTTAATAACTGTAACACTTTCAGTATTAAAGATCTCTTAATACTCCAAAATCATCACAAACAAGGCAAAATTGTGCAGCCAACTAAATCAAATTCAAGAATCATGAGCAAAGATTCGAAATTATCATGGGAATGATGTAATTTCTGTTTCTGAAAATAATCTAGAATTCCTACTTTCCAACCTGCCAAACCAACGTAACTCAGCAGTCATGCATAACAGGACTGCAGTATTAGAAAAGATGCAAATATCCTATGGAAACCCTGCTCACTGTTCATTCCAGGCAAAACTGCATATTTTGGAAAACGCTCAGAGCAGCAACTTCCCAGCCAACCAAAATAATTATGTATGCAACTATAGATGGCTTTGACAAGGCTCAAAATGTCCAGGTAAACTACATTTTGCTCTCATTCTAGGCAAAGGAATCAGAAATCAGTTTCCTGTGGGGTTTTTTTGGTTGTTGTCTGGATTTGGTAACAGAATCTTGTATGAATGTATATGTATGTAACTAATTAATTTGATAGAAGAGCCAGTCTGGTGTGGTGGTTAAGGCTAGAAACAAGGAGACTGTGAGTTCTAGTCCCACCTTAGAACTGTGAGTTAAGAGGTTAGCAATTCTTTAATAATGAAAGGGTTAGAGTTCTCTACTGTCCTCATTTATAATTGTTTATTTTAAATATGCCCATTCAGGATACTTATCTTCAATAAATTACAAGTTTCTTTGTGGCTTGATTTCCACTGAGTTAAAAGACGCTTCCATGTAGAATCAGGAATTTTCTCATTAGGAAAAGCAATGAGAGCCACATAATTTATAAGAAACCGGCTCAGAAATAAGCTTGCTTAAGCAACTGTTTCATCAATATTTAATTTATACGCAAAAGGAATGCTATAATAGAAAGAATTAAGGTTTTGAATTAGTACACATAGAGGCAACAGAGTGCCGAAACGCGCACAACGTAAAACACAGCAGGCAATAGAGACGAATCATCCGTTGGAGCGGCCTCAGAAAAACCCCCCTGCCTTGCGCTGGGCTCCTCCTCTTCCTATGTCCTCCACATAGTCACGTGACCTTTCCCTCGCCGTTACTAGGGTGAAGCTGTAAGCAACTACTGTGGCACTCCCTATCTGGTACATCCGAACTCATAGATCCCGATTTCATCCAATGAGAGAGAAAGTTTTAGATCACCTTCCTATAGCAACGCGAAGGGGGTGGGACCGAAGGTTGAGGCTCGGTTGAAGTAGCTGGAGAAGAACGAGATGGGTTCGCTAATGAGGTTGCGCGGAGATCTGGGAGAGTTCTTGTAGCGGGACTCGGATGTCTTCTCCCGGATTACTTACAGCAGACTTGGTATTTGTTCCGTGGTGGATACTCCGCTCACGGCTGTTGCCTTGTAAGTTCCCTCAGTTTTGCGTCTTAGTTCTTTCTTTGGTGTTTCAGGAATGGGTGTGTCAAAGCCAGGACTGCAGTGATCATTCTGAAGAGTGAAGGCCTTTCATTGCGAATCCTAGGATGCCGAGCAGCTGAGTGCGTTGGGAGCCAGGGAGCGCATTTTTTTTAAGACGTTATAAATGAATATTTAGAGTATTCTTACTAAGCTCTGTGTAAGTATGCAGTAACTGCCATAAGGTGAAAGTCAGTTGAAAAGAAAAAGTTAAAATCTCGCCCTGTGCTATCAATTGAATTACGGTGAATTCAAGAATAGATGCTAAACACTTGATGTGTCTTTAAAAATGTGTTTCCTGCAGTTCAGTATAATGCAATATAGTTTTGTTTCCTTTCTCTGAAATCAAAGAGAAACTACTTGCATGTTATAAACAAGCTCAGTTTATAATTTTCTACATCTTAATGGTGGTTTATAATGATGGTTTATTAAATTCAAGTACAAAAGGCATTGTAAAAGCTCAAAAAACCATATTTGCATTGTATAGAATACATACTATGAAGATATTAGATTCCCTGGGAAGAAAGTTGTATTGGTGTTTCCAAACTTAAGTCCTAATTTAGCTAATTATCAATCTGTGTCCTAAAGCTATTATTTTCAGTTAGTTCCTTTTTAATATACAGCATTCAAAACTGGCAATAATAAGCCTAATTCTTAATAAGAGTGTTTAGGATAACTGTATATAAATTTCATATAATACTCTAATCTGGAAATTATCAAGCTATGTTGGACAATGGCAAAAATATTATCTCTCAGTACAGGACTGTGGGTATTGAGTGTGAAGGAACAAAATAGACTAGTATTTGCTAATGTAATTTGGGCAGACAGAAGTTATGCTGTCTCCTGATAGATTGCAAAACTATAGACTTGATTGATTGATTGATTGATTGTGGCAGGGGTAGAAATGCAATCGATCTCATAGCTCTTGATAGTATGAAGATATGAAAAGGTTAAAACATCCACAGGAAGATTAAAATGAATAAACAAATGAATAAAATAACCACATGCACAATAACCATAAAGATGAAAAATAGAAGTTGCCACAGTTAGGTAAGAATCACTGGAAAACTCCAGAAAAGTTCAGTTTTTAATATTATTCTGAAGGCCATTGAGGAGAGGACTAGCCTAATCTCCATGGGGAGACTGTTTCTCAACACCAGCACCGCCACTGAGAAGCAGTGCCTTTTAGCTTCAACTTCCCTCATCTCCCAGAACTGTGAGATCATAAGGAATTTCTCCCTCACTCCTCTAGTAGGTTGGGCCAATACAGGTTGGGGAAGATGGTCCTAGAGGCATCAAGGTACCAAGCCGTTATCTTAAACAACCTCCTCATCCTTATTTTGAACAAGCATAACTATATCAGACTGGATAAGCTTAGTTCTGTTAGCTTTGCTTATTGGGGCTTCTTTATGCTACCTTTTATCTGTTGGTTACCAGGTGTCAGACTTTACAAGGGACTCAACCCTATATTCAGGAGCTTACAGTAAAAAATTCATAATTTTTGAAATGTTCATGTGACACAGCTTTTTGTTGCCTTATTCCAGACAAGTGAGAAGTTACACATGCGGAAGATCTGCAGAACAGAGAAATCAAGCCATATGTATATGTCTGCTAATATTTAGAATATTCTAAATATTCAGAATATTTACATTCTGGGCCTTTTATTCACACTTTTACAAGTCAACAGACTTTTGGCCATTCTTTTTCCCAGGCTTGAGAGTTGGAGACATCTGTTCTGTTTGTATAACCATTTTTTTCTAGCTTGAGCAGTTCCCACCTTACCAGGTTCATCTCTTCCACCATACTGTGGGAGTTTAGATTTACCAAATCTTCCTAATTTTCTACCTAATGACCCTAATTAGTAGTTTCAGGTAGACATTAAATGCATATTGGTAACTAGAGTAAAATTTTGGCATCCTACAGACGAATTCCTTTGAGGCAGAACAAAACTGTTTCTAATACTTTCTGCTACTCATCAGTCAATAATAGGAGTTGAGTTACTGCAAAGCAAGTAGATCTTTCAGTGTAGTCAGGCATTCCAAAAGGATAACTAATATCTCTAAAATAATATCTCTGTAAATTTTTAGTTTTATAATGTGTATAATTTTTTAAACTTTTTAAATTTAATTGTGATTTTAGTGATTGTAAGCCGCCCAGAGTCCCCCATTGTAGGGGAGATGGGCGGGGACAAGTCGAATAAATAAATAAAATAAATAAATAAATAACATGGCTGATAGTACTGAAAACTGCAGATCCAGAAAAATCAATAGGTAATATTCTAGTATATCAAGGCATTTTCATTCCCTAAATCTGATTAATCCCTAACAGTTTAATTCAAGGCAGTAAATTGTCTTATTTTACCCATAATTTATATAGAGTAACATTTTAAGGCTCTAATCTTAAATATGTTCAATGACAACCCAAAGGTTTACTTGGAAGTTATTCCCAAATAAGTCTTGAATCTTGGAAATAACTAATTTAGCAGGATCTGTTTCTAGGTAAATATGCATAAGGCTAATCTACATAACCGAGATTCAGATTCAAGCTTAATGAAATTTAGTTCAAACACATGATCTAAACTACCTTTGGTTACTCAAGCTATATAAATACAGAAAATTGAAAATTTAAATTATTGCTTTGGTGATGTGCCTTATGCTCAGAAATGCTGTTATGCAGTGTCACCTAAAAGATTCAGATGCTTTATAAGTTAAACTGGACCAGGATTAACTGGGCAATCTTTGCTGTCCCAGGCACCCCCAGTTTCACATATCTAAACTAACATAACAAGTTATGCCAGTGTATCCTCTGGAAGGGTCAGCATGGTTACATGCTCTCTCTGTGTATGCATGTACAGAAAATACCATTGCAGTGAAGCAGCAATGCATATATATACAGATGTGCAAACAGTCTGGGAAACCTTCAAACAGCTATGTTGATCCTTCCAGAAGATTTTTTTTTTTTTTTTGTACCTTCAAGTCAGTGTTGACTCCTGGTGATTGCCTAGACAGGTTCCTGCAATTTTCTTGGCAAGACTTCAGAAGTGGTTTGCCAGTGCCTTCTCCCTAGGGCTGAGAGAGATTGACTGGCCCAAGGTCACCCAGTTGGCTTTGTACCTAAGGCAGGACTACAATTCACAGTCTCTTGGTTTCCAGCCTGATGCCTTAACCACTACACCAAACTGGCTGTCATTCTTGAAAATATAGGTGCTTTAATTTGAGGAGGAGCTTTGTTTGTACTAATGCACTTTGTGAGGCTCCCATTTCAATGTTTTGTACAGCCCTAAAATTTTATTATTACTGTTTTATGGCACTTGGATCCCTTTGAAGTTTGGACAGTTGTGTCCCTTACTGAGTGGTTTGTGGATGCATTCAATTTTTCTGAAACGATCAATAGAATTTTGAGGTTTATAATGCAGAATGCCTCCTTTTTTAATTGGCAATTTGTTTTAAATAAAAAAAACCATTCTCTTCAGTAAGTGGTACTCTGAAAGCAATACATATACTCTAAATGTTACTAGTGTTTGTATATTTGGTCAATGGTAACTTTTTAATCATTAAGCCAACTATTTCTGTGTTTCCCATTCTGTGAAAAACAGCTGTAAAACAAAACAAATAAATAGAAGTAATATAGCTTAACTGAAACAAAAAAGATTCAGAGTATATTTAAATCTTGATGGTATTGAAATAAGTGGCTCAGAGACTGGTTTGCAATGTATAACTTGATCTAACAAATACTAAAAGAATAAATTAATTTTCCATTTAAATTCACTTTTCTCCCTAGTTCATACCTAAAGATGCCTTAAAAAGCTACCATGGACAAATATATTAAGGTTCAAAAGATTGGTGAAGGATCTTTTGGAAAAGCAATTCTGGTTACAGCAAAGGAAAGTGGCAAACAGTATGTTATTAAAGAAATCAACATATCCAAGGTATGTTTCTCAAATTATATTTCCTTTCATTACTCTATTTACAAATAAATTTTAAGAAATAATGCTTCTTTTTTTAAGATGTCAAATAAAGAGAGAGAGGAATCAAGAAGAGAAGTTGCCGTGTTGGCAAATATGAAACATCCAAATATTGTTTTGTACAGAGAATCATTTGAAGGTTAGTCTTAAAAATAAACTGATACTTTGAAGTAAGATATGCAAGTATAAAAACATGAATTGGGCTAAAGAAGTTAAACTGCCAGGATTTGCTTAAATACTATTTTTACTGATCAGTTTTTGTAGCTGGTATTTCTTGTATATGTTGCAATTCCATGCCTGCTTACCTAGGAATAAGTAATGCTGATCAGTTGGACTTCTAAGTAAATGTCATTAAGGTTATAAGGTAACCATATCTCATATCGCCTATATTATCTTAAAAATATATAATTATTAGAAATGAGAAATTAATTATGATTATTGTATTAATAGTATATGATATAAATGAACACTTGTCACATCAATTTTTTTCTTTTTTTGTTACAGAAGCTGGCTGTCTTTACATAGTAATGGATTATTGTGAAGGAGGAGATCTGTTTAAAAAAATTAATGCACAGAAAGGAATCTTCTTTTCAGAAGACCAGGTAATAGAATTTAAGATATTTATTTCTTTTATAGGCTGCCCATCTTCTAAATGTCTCTGGGTGGGTCACAACTAAAAAAAAACATAGAACAAATAAAGCCACCCAGATGAGCAAAATACCAAAACAAGAAAAAAACAGATCAGACCAAAATAAAACAAAAACAAAAAGTGTCTCTACAATCATCCTGTCCCCAAAGCCTGGGAGAACAACCAGGTCTTTAGTAATTTCCTGAATGATATAAGGGTGGGAGCCACACAAATCTCTGGGGAGAGATTATTTCAGAAGGCTTGTGCTTCCTGAGTCTTCAAGATGACATTCTTTTATTGATGAGACCCGGAATGCACCTACCTTCTGGGCTAAATTGGAGGGTCCTTGTGTGTGATTTCTTCCCATTGGTCAACACTGATTGAAACCAGTTGCAGAGAAACAAGACAAACCACCATAAAATGGTGCCTCTCACCCCCAATCCCTTAAGCTGGTCCAAACAGATTTAAGGTCAATTGTATCAAAAGCTGGTGAGAAATCAAGGAGCACAAGATGATCACACCACTCCCATCCTGGCTCCACCACAGGTCATCAACAAGTGCAACTAATGCTATCTCCATACTAAACCCTGGCCTGAAACCTCACTGGAACAGGTCCAAATAATCTTCCTCCATATTCCTCTGGAACTGAAGCCTGAGTACTCTCTCTGCCACCTTCCCAAGAAAGGGAAGGGTGGAGAGTGGATGATGATTGTCCAAGATTGTTAGATTCAACTATGTTTTCTTAAGGAGATAGCTTACCATAGCCTTCTTAAAAGCTGAGAAACCACACTCTCCTTCAAAGAAGCTGACACCACATGGACCCAAACACAGGTTGCCTCCTAGGTGGTTTTGACAAGTCTAGAAAAATATGTGTTTCATACAAAAGGTCTTGCTGTGCTTTGCTTGTTTAGAAAAGATTGTTTCATGAAAATGCAGAACAATGTGAAAGATACTTAATATTTATTATGGTCACTGACTAGTGAATTAATGACTTCATAAAAACAATGAACAAAGTATGGAAAGCCATGTCATAGGAAAGAAAGCATAAACACTATCTAGAATGACAATAGAAATGCATTAAAAGTCTAAAATATTTCTAAGACATCAACAGGAGTGCATATGACATTTACTACAGTTCATTAGGTATTGATAGCAGGATATTAAAAGTAGAACTTAAGTGTTAAAAACAAAATGACAAAATAAAAATAGTTCAGTGAAGTTGAAAAGTGAAAGTATTTGTCTACTCTGATAAGACTTTGCTGATACCCAAATTGCTTCTTTCTGTCTTTGTAAATTTGAATACAGGTAGTTCTTGCTGAACAACCACTTGTTCAGCAACTGTTCAAACTTAGGACAGCGCTGAACGAGTGGTACTTAAAACTAGTCCTTGAAGTTCCAGCCATCACAGCATCCTGCAGTCACATGATCGCTATTTGTGACCTTCACTGCCAGCTTCCAACAAGCAAAGTCAATGGGGAAGTCAGCAGGAGGTCGCAAATGGCTTAGCAAGGGCAACCAGAAGTGCCGGAACTGCTGTTGCTAAGCAGTACAGTCACAATGTCATGCTTTACGACCGTGACACTTAGCAACAGAAATTGTCCCAATTGCTGCTGTTAACCAAGGACTACCTGTAAAAGAAGAAAAAATCTGGAAATCATGTGATCTTACCCATATTGTGCATCCCCAATGGCTAGGGACTGAAGATACTGAGCTGTCGTTAGGACAGTTCCTGGCTTCGGACTCAGTCAAGAAGGACACACAAGGAAATAGAGATGGAGGAAGAAGGACAATAAACTGATGATTGAATCTCAGTTTGGTGTTTGTTTGTTCGTTTGTTTTTGGGGAAAAAAAGAAAATCTTATTGAACTATCATTTGTGGGTCTGATAGTTTATAAAGCCTTCACTCTCCTGAAGCCCTGACTGTGAGCATCATAAAGTCCCTGCAAAAAAGCCATTTCAGGGCATTTGGAGCACTTTGAAGATGCTTCTGCCTGAATGTTAGCTTTGGCCACTTCTTGCCTTTTCCAAAGAAAAGAAAAGGAGTTAATGAAGCTGACATTCCCATCTATGAGAGTCTCACTCTCCATTATTTCTCCTGGGTCTTGCCTTTGGTGAGATGAGAACTTATATTGTTTAAGAGTACTGGCAGCATTTTCAAATGGTGGCTCTTGAGGGGTTTACAAGAACGAAGGTTCCCATCCCTCTTTTATATTCTGAAATATACTGTGCATTAAATTTTTCTTTTTATAAAAAATTAAAGTTAATTTTGAGAGTAAGTGAAACTGCATCTCCCAAAGTTTAATATTTGATTTAATATTATTCTAATCTCGTACTAAAAAATAAAACTTTCTAACAAAAATAATTTCTTTATAACCATAGATCATGGATTGGTTTGTACAAATATGTTTAGCATTGAAGCATGTGCATGATAGAAAAATTTTGCATCGAGATATAAAATCACAGGTAAGTTAGATATAGCAATTTTTTTCTGTGGAATTTTAACAGGTACATTGAAACCTGGTGCTCACAAATCATTGATGAAATAAGAAATCAGGTCTGGACAATTTTTCAAACAGGAGAGAGGGCTTGTTCAAAGCAGTAAACTTAGTTATATTGCTGAAATACAGTGTTTCAGAAATGAGCTGTGCTAAATATCAAGCTCATGGTTTTTCCTCCCCCTTCTTTTTATCTGTGCAGCTGTGGGGTTTTAAAGTTTGTTTTAGATTTTAAATAAGTCATTGTTTCCTGTTATGTCAGAATTTGCATTAGCAGCTTTATTTAAATAAGATTACCAAAAAAACCTGTCTTAAACTGCAGGTTTTCAGCAAGTTTCCAAAGTTCATACTTTTAGTTTCCTCCTCTTCCATGAAAAGAAGTACAGGAGCCTTAAGCTACCTTTAGCTCATAACATGAAATCAAGGTTCTAGGATAGGATATCTTCTCAAGCACAAGTTTTCCCCTAAATGAAATTCAAATAGTGTTAAATGATGCAGCTGATGTTTAGTCAGGTTAACAGTGTACAGACTATAACTCTGCAAAGCATTCAAAAGAGGTGCTTCACAAAGTAGTTTAGCATGAATGAAGCAGTCACCTCCTTTGCAGAGCTTATCAGATGGCTTCAAATCTGTTCCAGTTGTTTGTGCATGTGCAGACAATTCCACTGAGACTGTTAGCAAAGCAGCTGTGCATGCAGGTGTATACAGAGTCAGCTGAGGGCCTTTTGAAGCAGCTGTATGATACTTGCAAGGGATATGGCTGCTTTGACCCTGCTTTATTCTCACTAGTGTGCTATGCAAAGCATTACTTTCATAAGTTTTGAACAGCCCTAGGAGAGGAACACAGTACCATTATTTTCTATTATTTTAATACCACTGTCCTACCAAATTTCAGATTATTATGTAATAAAATGTTATTAAATGTATTTCTTTTTGCATTTTCTACATGGAAAATATGCATTATTTTTAAACTACTAAGTGGAAACAAGTGCTTTGTAAGTATGCTTTCATTAGGATCAACCTCTGAATTCTGTGGCTTTGCAGAACATTTTTCACAACCAATAATGCATTAAAGTAAATCCCATCCAGTTTGATAAGGCTTATTCCCACATGGTAGATTGTAACCTATTTCTATCATGAATTTAATTGTTTTATTAGTTTAAAATACTTACAGCATCTCTCAGAAATGCTTACAGCATTTCTCAGAATGAGGACTACAACTTTTTTTTAAATATGCTATTTGTATATTAACTATTATATGATCATAGTTAAACAGTTGGATGACTCCTGCAGTTTTATCAATTTTAAGTCATAAGATGAAATAAGTTTCTAAATAAAGAGTATTTGATTCTGTGCATTAGTCTGCTTCAGAATAAAGGGTTGGAAAATAGCATAGGAAAGACAGAGAAGCATGCTTCACTTCCAGAGACCTGGGACTGAATTGCTGGGTTTGCACTTCACATTGAAGTGTGAACTTTGTTCATGTAGCCATGTCTGAATACACCAGAATTGCTTGGGTTTCTCCAACATGTGTTATAAACTGTGGTTTATAAACCACAGTTGCTGAGTTCACAGAATATGAGCCAAAACTAAACGATGTTATGAGCTGTATATTATTTCTTAATTATACTGTATATGTATTTGAAATTATTTTGATTTTTCAAGTACATTTGATGCAATAGAATTTCATAATATTTTCCATCTTACATGTGAATGCCCATTTAGCCAAGAGTAGTTTCTAACTATAGTTGTAAATTCTGAGTTAAAAACAAATTAATGTGCATATTTTTTTTTAATAATAGTCTTATATTTTTCTGATTCTACTCCAGAATATATTTTTAACCAAAGATGGAACAATACAGTTGGGAGACTTTGGAATAGCTAGAGTTCTGAATAGGTAACTAAAACCATCCTCATTGCCCCAATTCTAATAATAATATTAAGGTGCTTTAATTGATTAATACCATCTTCTTTTTTATTTTAGTACAGTGGAGCTTGCTCGAACTTGTATAGGAACACCATATTATTTGTCACCAGAAATCTGTGAGAATAAACCTTACAACAATAAAAGGTAGTGTTTAGCTATTTTCCCTTGTAATTTATATTATCATGTCCATTTATTGTGGTATCATTTTTTCAGCTTGCTTGTTCTCATTCAACTTTGTTCTATTTTAGTTTGTTACAGAAGTCAATGTGCTTTTATCCAGTCTTAATATAATTGTTTTTAGATAAAGGAATAAAAAAGTAATTCTTGACTACTAAAAAACTGTGTAATATGTAATTCTACTTCTGGCTCTGTAAAGCAGTATATATTCTACAATGAGTTGGAAAATCCAAATATATAGCAAACATTTTAAAATACCATAATATATAATTGACATCCAGAATACAGTTGCAAGAAAAAGTATGTGAATCTTGTGGAATTTCATGGTGTTGTGCATTAATTTGTCATAAAATGTGATCTGACCACCATCTAAGTCAAGAGTATTAACAAATATAATGTGCCTAAAATAATAATACAAAAACAATTCTGATCCTTCATGTCTTTATTGAGAACAACTGTAAAAACTTCATAGTGCTAGTGGAAAAAGTATGTGAACCCTTGAGTTGATCTCAAAAAAGCTAATTGGAGTCAGGTGTTAGCATACCTGGAGTCTTGCTAAGCCTTGGAGGTGTGGACTAGAGCTACACTGACTGATAAAAACCACTCAAACTTTTTGAGTTTGCTCCGCACAAGAAGAATACGCTTATGTGAGCCATGCCTCACCAAAAAGAGCTTTCAGAGGATCTACGATCAAGAATTGTTGATTTACATAAAGCTGGAAAGGGTTACAAAGTGATTTCAGAGACCTTAGAAATTCACCAGTCTACCGCTAGGCAAACGATCTACAAATGGAGACACTTTGGGACTGTGGCTACTCTACCAAGAAGTGGTCACCCAGTCAAAATGACCCCAAGAGCACAACGAAGACTCATCAATGAGGTAAAGAAACAATCCCGAGTGACAGCCAAAGATTTGAAGGCATCATTGGACCTGGCTAACATCTGTGTTCATGAGTCTACAGTACGTAAAACATTGAACAAGCAGGGTGTCTATGGCAGCACACCACGAAGGAGGCCGCTGCTTACTACAAAGAACATTGCTGCACGCCTGAAGTTTGCGAAAGAGCACATTGACACTCCACAGCGGTATTGGCAAAATGTTTTGTGGACTGATGAAACAAAGACTGAACTATTTGGAAAAAACACGCAGCACTACATCTGGCGTAAAAAGGGCACTGCATATCATCATGAAAACATCATCCCAACCATAAAGTATGGTGGAGGAAACATCATGATTTGGGCCTGCTTTGCTGCATCAGGGCCTGGCCAGCTTGCAGTCATTGAGGGGAAGACGAATTCCCAAGTGTATCAAAAAATTCTTCAGGATAATGTGAGAATGTCTGTACGTCAGCTGAAACTCTGTAGAAGTTGGGTGATGCAACAGGACAATGACCCAAAACACCGGAGAAGTCTACAACAGAATGGCTTCAGAAAAACAAAATCTGCCTTTTGGAGTGGCCAAGTCAGAGCCCAGACCTCAACCCAATAGAGATGCTATGGAATGACTTGAAGAGAGCCATACACATGAGACGTCCAAAGAATATGACAGAGCTAAAGCAGTTCTACCAGGAAGAATGGGCTAAAATCCCTTCTGAATGATGTGCAGCTCTGATCCACAGCTACAGGAAGTGCCTGATTGAGGTTATTGCTGCCAAGGGGGGGTCAACCAGTTATTGATTCCAAGGGTTCACTTACTTTTTCCACTAGCATTTTGAATGTTGAATGAATGTGTTCAATAAAGACATGAAGGATCAGAATTGTTTTTGTGTTATTGTTTTAGGCACATTAAATTTGTCAATACTCTTGACTTAGATGACGGTCAGATCACATTTTATGACAAATTAATGCAGAACACCATGAAATTCCAAAAGGTTCACATACTTTTTCTTGCAACTGTATGTCTCCATAAGTAGCCATCTCATTCTGTACAGTATGCTAGGGCACTAACAGGGCTTGCAGTTTCTTCTCTAATGCATTTTAGAATTCTGTTTCTTTCTACAGACTGAAAAAATGGCTTGAGGGAAAGTGGAATAGAAGCAGTAAGCAGGCAGATAGTACTCAGATAACAATCTGAATCCACATTACACTGAGCCACAATTTCATTGTTTAACCATTGTTATTCAATGAATAAGTCAGAGTGGCTTCGATCACATAAAATGTGAGGTCATAAACACGGTTTACAAACTGCAGTGGCTGGATTCATTGATAAATCTGTGTTCTGTCTTAGAGCAGTATTATGAATCCAATAATTTCTTCCTGTTTACCTAAGTGAACCAAGTCAGATTAGATTTTGACATTTTGTATGTTCTCAAACTCATATAACAATCAGATGCCATTGCTACAATTGACATGTAGATATATTCCTAATGCAGCTTTTTTTATGGAAGGGGCCGAAGACAAAATTAATTATTTAATATTTAGCTGGCATTGCAAACTAACAATTTGTTTTTTTGTTATTTAGTGACATGTGGGCCCTTGGTTGTGTTCTTTATGAAATGTGTACATTGAAACATGCAGTAAGTTAAAGTTCAATATTCTTAATGAATCACCTGTTCTGAGCATTTGTATCCCTTGCTGATAGTATTTTTCGTAATCGTTAGGGTGGTTGGGGAAGAAATAAATAATTGCGTTAGATAAAATAATTATCTATGTTCTCACTTGCCATAACAAATATTATTTATGTTTGCTTTTACAATATAAATAATGTGTTTTTATATAATCTTACCTTCTTATATAAAAAGCAGTTGTGGCACCTTATACATATGTTGGGTGACTTGAATTTCCAAATACAGCTGGTGTTGTTTGAATTGATGATTCAGACCACATTTAGATGTTTTGTAATAATATTGCAAAGAAAAAGTCACCAAATTGTGACATTATAGTTTGTAAAGTTAAGATTTAAGTTATATCAGTTTATGTTAATCCATTCCTTGTGCAACTTTTCAGTATGAATTTACAGTACATTAATATGCCGAGTTTCTTGGACGTTAACAATTTGCACATCTTAAGTATGTTTACTGAGATAAATCCTAGTTTCAGTGTGACTATTCTTTGTGTAAGTGTAACCTTGAAATAATTACATGACCCCTGGTGGAGCCTGTTTTATTAGTTAATATCTGAAAAGTGCATTCTTTCTATTTCTGAACCACTGTGGGAGATGAGTTGCCTCTCCTCATTTGTGAAAAACTACAGAATATGATGAAAACTACAGAACAGAATGACTGGTCAGTTTCTTTACTGTATAATTAATCTAGATTAGTTCTTGTAAAAATTCCCAGTTTATTCACCAAATATTAAAAAATATCTGTGGCAGTTTCCTATGGGATAGAAAGAAAGTTAAGAATATATTCAAAAATATTTTAAAGTATCTTGGTTTTAATATGTAACTAAGCATGCTTTTCAGAGTATTGCTTTTATTCAATAAATTCTACTTTTCTCTCTAGTTTGAAGCTGGTAATATGAAAAATTTAGTTCTCAAAATAATCTCTGGATCATTTCCTCCTGTTTCTGCACGTTATTCCCATGAACTCCGGAGTTTGATTTCTCAGTTATTTAAAAGAAATCCTAGGGATCGACCATCTGTTAACTCCATATTGGAGAAAATGTTTATAGTTAAACGCATTGAGAAATTTCTTACACCACAGGTATGTATTTGGACCTTTATATATAAATACATTGCTATGCAGTGAGTTAAAAAGTCCATTTTTAGATGTTTGACTTCCAAGAACCCATTAAGTATAGTTATTATATAATATAGTATACTTATATACTATATTAGTATATCTATATATTCATATTCATATCAATATATTTATATAATCATATCAATTATTCTGTTTTATGAACTGTTAAGATATTGTGAAAACAGAAGCAGCTTTTTTTTCCCCAGACCAACAGGAAAAGACTCCAATTACAATAGCCAAGAGAAGATGGAAGATGTTAAGTCTTGGGCAACTAGAAATAGACTAAATAAAGAATTACATCAACAAGGAAGAAAGGACAAGGAAAGATATGTCAACCAATAATGTCAATAAATAGAAGAATAAAAGGAGGAAAGTTGCCAGGAAAGTTTTGCCAAAAGTTCCTTGCATGAGAACTTTGTGAAATAGTTTTGACTTTGCAAGATCCTTATGAAAGCCAGTTTAGTCTAGTGGCTAAGGTGCTGGACTAGGAGCATGGAACTCAAATTTTAGTCTTGCTTTAGGCACAAAAGCCAGCTGGTGACTTCAGTTAAAGGTGAAGAAGTGAAGGTAGTAGGTAGGTTTATTTTACTGGGCTCAAGATGAATAGTGTGATGGAAAAGTGAAAAGGAGAGTAATTCTAGACAAGAAAGGAATGACAACTTTGAAAACAAGATGAAGGATAAGAGCATTTTAATATATTAATACAGTTAAAGTAATAGGTTTTTTCTAGTGGTAATGTACAGCTACAAAAACTAGATATTGAGTAAGAGTGAGAGAAGGACAGACTGAAGAAACTGAGAGACTAACAGTCAGTCTTTGACCAAATAACAACTATTCCTTTTTTTCCCCAAATAATTTTATTAAGAATTATAAATGAAAAGAATAAAATCCAATAGAAACTACAAAAAATACCAACAGAAAAATGCCTTAAAAAAAGGCGGGGGGGGGGGGAAGAGTGTAGAAAAGGAAGAAAAAAAGGGAAAAAGAAAAAGTAACTTCCCTTTTCATCGCAGCAGGTAAAAACAGTTTTAATAGCTTATCACCATCTCTAAATAAAACATACTTTCTCTTCTCCCTGTAACTCAGTAACTATCTCTTAAGTAACCAAAAAAAAAAAAAAATCCAAATGTTTTATCAATCATTCTTTGTCAACAAAAGTCCAGTAGGGGCAGCCAGATATAGCTATTTTCCTCTTTTAGCCCTGATCAAACAAGGCAACCTTTATTAACCTTCCCTGAATTTTTAAAATTATTCTTTAACCCCTTCAAAAAAAGTCTCTGAGGTAATTTGCTGATCATCTGTGTATCCAAAAAAAAAAAAAAAATCCTTCAGAATTTTAACAGATTTCTTTCGCATGTCCATTAGATAAAGTTTATCCTTTTGTTTGTCACTTCTAAAAAAAGACTTTCCAAACCCTTAGCAGAGCTCATTTGTATATCCAGAAAAAAAAAAAATTAATTTCCTGGTTTGGTATCTGTTCATCTCCTTTAGGGGATAAATCATCCATCAGGATCTATTTGCATTACATTTAAGTCCTCCTTCAAATTAATTTCATAAACATCCATTACAACTTGTTCTTGTTTTACAACTTCATTAAAGCATGTTTTGTCCAGTCTGTCAAGCAGTTGATCCACTCTATCCGGTAACTTGGCTGAGAGGTATTTCAAAGTTGCACTAAGGATTTCTGCTCTGTTTTCTTTGTCCTTTGGCTCCCTGTAATGTCCAACTTTCAAGGTCTCCTTATCATAAAGAAACAAAAGTAATTGCCATTTTTCTATGAGATGATATCTTCTAATAAATTCAAAACTATAATTCCAAATTTCTCTGGCCCCTTAATCCATTATTAACTTTCCAAAACCCAGATACTAAGCACCTTCTTGCTGCATAGTCAAATGTGATGTAAGCAGGTGCGGGATTAGAAAGAAATATGCCTAGCAAATTGGGGGAACTAGAAAAGGGAAAGACAATGAATAGAATGAATTGATGGGATCTAAGAGATTATTGGAAGTTCCTCAAAGAGCTGTGAGAATTAGAAATCAAGCTGGCAAAACTTTGGTCATGCAGTCACCAAAAATTGAACTTGACTTAATGATACCTAACTATAGAATATGCTGAATTTCTACTGAGCTAATGTATGCTATGATGCAGCTATAATTATTGGAACTAACAGTTTCAAATATGAATATGGTTTCAACATTTTGCCTAGAGCTTTGAAAAGGTGCTACAGTTGCTGCTGTGTAATCATATGTGGAAGTAACTTTGATTCTTAATTTTGAATCAAATAATTACTTAGAAATCAACTTTTCCCAACCTAGTTGCCTTCCAGATTACTGAATTGCACTTTGAATAACCATCAGCCATTGGCCATCTTGAGAGTTACAGCTGATGTGGCATGTTTTAGAATATTTTAAGCCCATTGAAAACTTGGTGTCTTCAAAGTACATATGGAGTTCTTATTAACTAATCAGTATTGGAAATTTGCATGATAGAAGCTTCATATGATTGTTCAGGTTTATGTATAAATAACCTGAATCAAGCTGTGGGCTCTTTAATCAGAGATTTTATAATTTGTTTATGTATTAGGTTTATATCTTATCAAGAATTTAAGGTGGCATACAATAGCACTCCACCTCCCATTTTTCGCTACAGGTACAACTTCATGAGGTAGGCTGGGTTGAGAGTGAGTGACTGCCCAAAGTTATCCAGTGAGTTTGTACAGGCTGAAGGCGGACCTGAATCTTGGTCTCCCCAGTATCAGTTGAACAACTTATCCCACTAAATGATGGTGGCTGTCAGAATGAGTTATTAGGTTATAAATGCTTACTAATATTAGCATTAATTCTTGATAATTTGTCCTAATCTATATTTCAAATTCACATCAGCAATTTTTCCTATCTTGAGTGCAAGTACAGATACTACTTTAAATGTTTTGTTTTTGTAATTAACATTAACTGCCTATATTTTATTCAAAAAGATAACATGTTCTTTTAGCTTATTGCAGAGGAATTCAGCCATAAAATATTTCAGAAGTTTGGACCTCATGCTGGGCCAGGTAATATATAAACTAAGTATTCCTAACTAACTTTAACTATATAACCAACTAATAAATATATCTTCATGTAGCTGATCTCTGAACAATCAGCGTAACAGTGGCTTTGTGTATATGAAATCTTATTCATATTTATCTTACATAGTTAAAAGCTTAATTTAAAACTAAACATTTTTATGATTCTGGGTAATTTCTGCATAAGAGAAGCTATTTTTGGCCACACATTTGTTTTTGAGATGATTTAGCAACTTTCATTAGCATGCTTCTTTATGCCCTTAATAAAACTATTGCTTCAGTTGGTTAATGTGAAAAAGGCTTAATACAGTATGATATTAAAATAATTGCAATTCAAAATTTTGTGCTAGAGTTGCTCTGTTATTCTTTTTGTAAGGCATGCTAATCTTTGCTTTTTGTACATTATGGAGCTTCAAACTGGAAACAATTTTCCATTATTTGTCAAAGTAAGTAAAAATAGGTAGTTTGTCTCTGATTCTAGCATGTATTTAAACAGCTCAGTTTTATGCATAGGTAGTTATTCTAAAGCATATGAAAGTCAGTGGGCTTTATTGTACAGGGTTAGGCTAAGGAATATTTTCTGAATATTCCTCTTGATATTATTTGACGTGAGCGGTCTTTGATCTATCCAATTTTGTGCGAAGAGTTGGCATTTTATTCTCTCTTGCATAGCAAAGAGACCAGCCCAAGGACAAAGCTTAGCCTCTGCTGCACCTGCCCACAAAATTACCAAACCTGCTGCTAAATACGGAGTGCCTTTAATACTTAAGAAATCTGGGGATGCAGCTAAGAAGTTCTATGAGAAGCCTATAATTAAATGTAGACAGGTGAGAGCATATTTAGTAATAAAATATTTTCAGTCTTTTTGGATGGAAAAAGGGTACATTTATTACTGAGAGTGTTTTACTTTGCACTAGTCAATGTCATAATTTCACCTGCAAATCCCCTAACAGGAATGGAAACATAATATGTAACTAGTCTTTGCACCTAGTTTGATGTGAATTCTAATTCAAAATATGTAATGTGTAGTTTCCACTGTCTTTTACCTATTTTTTTATTGTAGATCAAATATGTATCATATTTGACCAAATGTACATGATTACATGCAACTATATATAGATTAATGGTTAAAACAGCTGTGAAGTAGGGCAATGTTTTAGTTTCATCTTAGTTTCAACTTTCATATAATTTGTATAGTTAAAACAGCAGTAATTTGGAATCCTGCCAGTAAATATTCCTGAAAAATCTAAAATACTTTAATATCTAGCAGCAACTAGTTCTGGTAATTGGAACCAAATGTTTAATTTTTAAGAGTACAAAGTGGTGCAACTTAGTGGATCTTCTGGAACATATTGTGATATTATGGTAATATATGCAATATACTATATCAAATGTTTATTATTGGACCTCACACCTCTCTATTCAAAGTAGGACATGAGTACTTAATGGACTAACAGTTAACTGTGTCAAATTAAGATTGAGAAGACTAAAGTTCAGTTGCCACTCAGTTATAAGCTTGGGCAAGCCATATATTTCAGCCTAGTGTACCTTGCCTGATGAGTGAAAGCATAAAAGATGTTGTATGGATAAAAGAGCATGCAGGCTGATGAAGCTCCTTGGAGGAGAGGCAAGATTTAAAATGAAGTCATTGTATTACAAGTAACCGTGCTTAAATTTCCAGGTTAGATCTGGTCTGTATTGTACTACCAGCAAAAATGCAAATGAGTTAACTAGTGCTGTCTGAGATGGCTTTTTCCTTAATGGCCTTTAGATATCATTAAGGATATATTTTTTGTCTAATCAACTCATTGATACATGTTTTTAATCCCCCATCTTTTAAACATATCAGTGACTACTTTTGATTTGTCTTCTTTAGATTGTATTATTGTTTTTAGATGCTTTGGCTGTTGTGGTGGTATACATATTTTAAAAAAGGATCTGTGCCTGCGGCTTTTAATGGTGAATATATACCATGATTGTCCTATAATGAGAGATTCTTATATTTCCTAATTATTAGTAGGTTTTTTAAAATTCTTTTTCCGGTCACATGGAAATAGAACACATTAACAACACTTTCTGTCTCTATATTCAGACCTACTGTATTTTCTTTTGTGTTTACTTTTAAAATAGTTTCAGTGCTGGCTTTGGCAATCTAATGGCAATCTCCTCTATTTAACAGGTGGCTTTTAGAAAAATGTCATGGGTCTTATAAGCATTTTTTTAAAAAAAAATACAAGTTAGAACTATTTGTGATTGGCTAATTTATTAATCTGTAAACTGTAGAATATGGTCTTAAACAAATATTGCTTAGCGATGTATCTTGTAAACTACTAATTTCATAAGATTTACTGCCTAGCATTAAAATGCATGTCCTATGTACGGGCTGAGGGAAGAGGAGGAAATTGTTTATATTTAATTCAAGAAATTACTAATATTTAATTTAAAAATACTCCTGGCCATATTTTCTTAGTTACATTGTTAAGTCATATAATTGAGGAAGAAAACTCATTATTTAAAATAACATTAAAAATAATAAAGCAATAAGAACTAAACACATAGGATGACTTTGTAAACTATAACCCTGTACTCATTTATCTGTGAAAAGCCCAACTATTTATTAGTAAATATACACAGGGCCCAGAGCAGTAATTGTAAAGTTTAAGTTTAAATTATTAATTTCACATTCTCACTATGCAATATGCAAGTTCTTGCTAATTTGTAGTTTCACTCTTTATTTAGGGCCCTCCACCTCCATTGAAGAAAGGGAAACTACTAGAAGAAAGGAGGAAAATGTTTGAGGTATAAACACAAGGAAACTAGGCTAAAAGCTTTTAAAGAAATAAATAAATAAAATCCCCAAATCTTCAAACCTTTCCTCCTTATTTCCTTACACTAGAATATTTCTAATCTATAAATGAGAATACACCTTTCTGTCACTGAGTCATTGCTATCCTCATCAGAATATGGTAATAATTTGTACTTTAAATCAGTTTCCATTTTTCAGGAAGCAATTAAAAAGAAAAGGCTAGATGTTCTTGAGAAGGAAAAACAACAGCGTGAACAGGTAAATTGAAGGCTTTGCTATTTCTGTTTTTTTAAATAACAGAATATAGGTGTAGGCAACATTCTTATGATTAATTGTGGATGTTAAGTAGTTTAAATTGCTGCTAATTGAAAAAAAAAATCTCATCCTTAATTTTTAGATCAGTTATATGAAGGCTGAACAAATGAGAAGACTTGAAAAGGAAAGGGTAAAATGTTTGACTTTAAACTTTAATTGTAAAGTTCAGTTTTCAGAATTTCCATTGGATTCCAAAGTCTAGTTTTAATTTTCCCCTCTCTTCCCCAGATGGAACGAATAAACAGAGCCAGAGAGCAAGGATGGAGGAATGTTCTCAGCACTGGTGGAAGTGGTGAAATCAAGGTTGGGATCTCCTAACCTTTCTATATGAAATTATTATTTTTACTATAAATGTGAAGATGAGCAAACAAGAATTTCTTTTTACATTCATAGGCTCAATATTTTGGTGGGAGAGGAGCTATTGTGGCTTTACCTGTTCCTGGTCGAGGACCATATGAACACTATCATGCTATTTTTGATCAGATACAGCAACAAAAAGAAAATCTTAAAATAGAAGGGAAAGATATAAACTTGAATGAAAAGCCTGGTCAAGAGCCTAGTCAAAGGTATGTCTATCTTCATTAAGAAGTTCATAACATGTAATTCTAGCCTAAGATACTGAAAATTACTGTGCATATTTATCTACAGAGGATCTCCACCTGGAGTTCATGCAGGAATTCATAATGGGCCTGCAGCTCACCATCATTCACCTGATGCTGATGATATTAGGAAAGGAATGAAAAGATTGGAGGAGGTCTCTAGACAAGCCAATGCGAACAGGTTGGGTAATAATACATGTCCTGTGTATGTAGATGAACAAACCCTTAACAATGAACTAAGAATCACAGACATGGGTGCTCAAAGCAATACCTTAAAGAAGTATATTATTCATGCTTTACACCTTGCTTCTGAAGATACTGTGCTCTATTTCATGCCATTAATCTACAATTTTTACATTGCACTTCAACATTATTGTTAGTCTTATAATGTTGTTAACGTCTTATAACGTTGTGAATTGTCTGGAGCTGGGCAGCCTACTATCAATCAATCAATCAAATCTTTATAACGGTCATAGACCAGCATAAGCAGGGTGGAGTACAGTCATTAAAAAGGCACAGAGCATCAGAGTAAAAATCAAAATCTAACAAATTATGAAAAGCTAGAAGATATAACAGATCTATACATTAAAAACTAAGCATATGGGGAAAAGGATCTAAAAGAAGGGGTAGAAGCATTAGATGGATGTAGGGAAGCATAAAAGGTTAGTATGTGGAAGACTATATCAAGTTATAGAGCACTGTAATATGACAAACTAGCTGCTCATTAAATCTAGTTGATAGCACAGGTGATCATCTGATGAATTTTGAGCGCTGCTGTACAGAACCTGGCAACGTTTTATGTTGTAGCAGGATTGGTATCTGAAAGCAGCAGGGTGGTATAAAATTGTCCTGTGCGCCCTGGGTATTGATGCAGTAATGGGGCAGCCTATTAAATAAATATAAATATTTCAAAGTATTGATGAGATACAGTATAAATAACAACAATAGCAATAATAAAACAATAAATTAATACCAGAAGTAAAATAACACACACATTCCTGCGATAAAACATTATATGAAACATTGAAAGTATCAGAAAATACAAAGGATCTCACTAGGCCTTAAAATTTGATTATGTGCTTACTAGTCTACCAAGGTAAGTATTTACCAATTTTATCCAAATGTTGGTGACCAGAAGCCTCATCCCAGATATGAAGGGATTCAAAGAAAAATCTCTGTAAAAGACTGTAATACAAGAACAGTCTAATATAGAAGTGGGCATTTCTCAAGAAATCACAGGAAGATTTGTTCCAAGCAGCTAGTATTGGTGAAGGAGTTTTTAAACCTTACCCAGTATTATCCAGCCTTATTAGTTAATATTGTTGTTTCCATTTTAGTGCACTTAGTGTTTAAAATCTAAATAATTATGACAGTAAAAATATTACAGTGCTGCTTATGGATAATTAACCACTGAAAATAAACTCTTGTAAAAACTAATTTTCACTGGATTAAATTCAGTCTGGTGAATCCATCAACGAAACATCATTGTTGGTAGAACAGGTTTCAGCTCCCTTTTATGTTGTACAGTGCTGCTAACCATTTTAAAAAGTCAAAATGCACAGTGTGTGATATAATCACTTAAGATACAAAAAAATGTTTAGAAGCAATGCTATGCTCAGTTGCTAGTTTCCAGTACTGCAAGTTTAATTTATCCCAATTTTAAATTTCTCAAAATGCATCTACTGGAGAGAGGTCCTTTGCTTTAGTCTAGTGCTTAGATTTCTATTACCCATAGAACTCATTTACTTGACTTGGAAAATCGGGATAGCTCTTTTTTTTCCCACTCTAGCTCCACATTGGGCTGTGTGACAGCAAGAGATATTATCAGGATGAGATTTTGAGGAAAGTAAGTTTTCATTTACATAGATGGAATGTTGCTGGTTCTAATTTTGAAACACATTTTCAGTATATCAACATCCTATTATGGAGGATATATTATGGAAAGTATATTTCAGACCAGTTTTTAATGTTATGTTAGTAATTAGTACTGTATCATCAGTTTAAACTTCTCTTAAGCAATTTCATGAGGGTAAAAATTCAATATTCATTACAGTCTAAAATCTTTAATAAAGAATAGTTCTGTGCAGTAGATATGTCTCCTCATACAGACCTGGGGGTGCAAAGAGTGGCTCTAAATCTTCCATATTCCTTTTGGTTGACATGCTGGTTAGCCTCATGGGAGTTGAAGTTCAACAGTTTCAGAGGGCAAGGAGCTACATAAGATTTTAAAATTTCCAGAAATATTAAAACAGTGGAAACCTGTTTTTCCTAGAATAAAAAAACCTGGAAATATTGGAGGAGAATAAAACATATAACTTGTGCTGTTACTAATGTCTACCTACTCCCAGTGTTTTGGGGCCTAATAGAGGCTAGGAAGAGATCCAGCAACTTTTAGGTTCAAAGTCAAGAAGTGAAAGCAAGCTCCTGAACAAAGAAGGACTGATTACATCTTGTCAGGGCCCCTTGTAAGATGAAATGCATTTTGTTCTTCCATGTGAGACCTGTGTAGCTTGTTCTCCATGTACAGGAATTGCAAAGATCTGATAGTTTAAATTGTCTTACATAAAAGTCTTCCTATTATGTGGTTTTAGAAGTCATCTGGGATTAAAACCTAGATGTCACTATATGCTTTCTTTAACTATTTTGTGCATCATTTTAAAAGAAAATATTAGGAAATATTTTATTATTCATTTTTTTCCTCCATTTGTGGGGAAAAGTGAAGGCCATGATAAAATTAGAGCAATTTTTTTCTCTCTAATTTTTCTGTTTTGTTTTTTTTTTCCTACTGCAGCTTTACATTTATAGGTATATATCATCCATCTGTATTATAGGTCAAAGACTGCTATTTATTGTGGTAAAACGATCTTTCAAGTGTTTCAGTGGTAGATTGGAAATAGTTTGGGAATATTCTTAAGCTAGTAATTGTATCAGAATCGTATTGCATTAACTACTACTTTATAAACAGATATGCTGTACCTTTAGCTGAAAATTCAGCATGTTAATGAGCCATATAACATATTATTAGATGATTTTTTTCTGGGTTCAACCATCTGTGGTGCATTTGAAATCATCATTTGGTGCCAAGCTATGGTTGACATATATGAAGACTTGGCATTGCCTGAACTAAGTCACTGTTTTAAACAGTTTCTTTCCTATTTTAATATGAGGAATGGTTACAAATATAATGGAAGGAAGTCACTGTGGTTGTTAACTGATTTCATACAAGTTGGGCTGCTGCTTGTCAAGTGCTGGTCCCCTATTTTAATTCAACCTTCTTCTCTAATTAATGGTGCTGATTAACATTGTTCTTGTCCTTGCATTAACCTATTCTAAATCTACTGAAATTTTAAAACCAAGTTTGTTTCATAGTACTCTTCAATTCTTTGTGATTACTTTTATATATATTAAGTTGTATTAATACATTAAACTTTTACGTATTACTCAGGCAAAAAGGCTGGATAGCTGCAGAAAGAGCTAAACAAGTTGAAGAATTCTGGCAACGGAAGCGAGAAGCCATGCAAAACAAAGCCCGTGCTGAAGGACATATGGTATGAAATGTTGGCATTCCTACTGTGCAGGCATTTGAAACATCTCTCTTAATTATTAACTCTCTTATGCACTTGAAAAATCCATTAACTTTATGATAAGGCAAATATAATTCTTACATTTTAGCATCTTGGTTAAACACTCCATGAAAAATAAATGAAAATTATTTGTATTTTAAGATTATTTATTCTCAAGAACTATTTTATTTCTATATGTTTTGCATCTTCCTTTTTATTTTGTTTAATACAGGGTGGCTGTAGTTTGCAGTTCATATAGTAGTAATAGTCATAATCACAGCAAGTATTTTAAAATGCAGTCCTGTGGGTATTTACTTGAGAACAATTTCTTGACTTCTGATTAGTCAAACTGCATTGTAAATTAATTTAAAAACTCAGGCAAACAAGCATTCTTGCTTTTCCTAATAAGCTCTTCTGAACTAGAGGACTTTTCAAATGCTGTACTGAGATTTAAGGGAACAATGGAGAATTAAAGAAGAAAAAAGAAATCCTGCAGTATGTATGGATCTTGGCTTTCTTTAAACAGATTACTCCAGATTACTTTCTTTAAACAGATTACTCCAAAGTACAGTTGCATAGCTGATGTTATTTTAGCACTCTGTAACCTATTACACAGCTGTTCTGATTAACATGCTATGCTATTAATTGATACTCAGGTTTCATATATAATTATGTACAAATTTATTAGACTAGTTCATATGTATCAGAAAACCATGTCTTCCCACTACATGAGCAAGCCATGATGAGCTTCTCCCGTCTTTTCCTTCTCTGGCATATGAAAGAGAAAACCATAAGCTTCTAATTTTAAATCAATCATGGGCAACTGTGATTTGCCTGGAATTGCAAACAAAGCCTTCTACTGTTCTTTGTATTTAAAAGAAGTTAAAGATAAGCACAGATGTCTGGGGCTTGTTTCAATTTATTTGAAACCAGGAATTTATGAAAATATACTGTATTTAAATTTGGCCTCTGTTTACCTTTCCCTTCTGATTCCTTCATGAATCAGCTTTCAGTTCTGAATTCATTATAGTTCTGTATGATGCCCAATATCTAAATAGGCAAAACAAAACACTGGGTTAAAAGGGTTTATAGTTTTTAATTTGATTTATTGGAGTTCAGTACTTAGATGAAGAACTTCAAATACTTTTTCCTTCTAGTTTTCTCCCTTGAGGGCATTATGATTAATACACAGTTTCTCTGCGGTACATCTATTACACATTATAGACATATGTTGATCTTTTATAATATTTGTTAGCAGATTTGTACTGTCTCTGAAAATCAGGTCTGGCTTTCAGAAAGGAATGATAATAAACCAAAAAATGATAATCATTTTCTTTTTTTAATTGCGACCACATGACACGGGAGGGAAAATGGCCGCACTTCCTGCTTGGAGGGAAAGTCCCCTCCCTACAGGAAGTCGCGACCACGTGACACGGGAGGGAAAATGGCTGCGCTTCCTGCTTGGAGGGAGAGTCCCCTCCCTACAGGAAGTCGCGACCATGTGACACGGGAGGGAAAATGGCCGTGGATCCTGTTCGTCACCCGATCCGGCGTTTGCGACCGGAGGTAAATTTTTGCGGCCTGAGCTGGTCGTGACCCGAATTGTTCGTGAACAGATGCGTTCGTGAACCGAGGTTCCACTGTAGTAAATTATGTTGCTTTCAGTTAATACAGAGAACAGGAATAGTCTGACAGTGTTATTGCTGCACTGCAACCCAGTACCAACATATGTAATCAACATTTTTGCTTTGCACTGCACAGAACTCTCTTTAAAATGGTTTTGAAACATCATGCAGTATTGGTGCTAAAGTGGGGTATGAAAAGCTCAGTTATGTGAACTTTGCCTTCATAGTGTTTATATTTAGAAAAAAGCAAGTGATATTATTACCCTGACTACTGATAGGAAGTGAGGATTCCTTTTATATTATTTCATCTATGAGTGAATTGGGCTTAGTATTTGCTCTGGAAGCAAAGGAAATTTGAGTTATCTGATCAAGCTATCAAATCAAAAGATCAAAACTGTATTGCTTTCTGCAAAAAAGGAAATAGGGTTCACCACACGGATCATAGTAATGCACATGGTATGGACAGCAGTTTATCAGATTAAATGAACAATTTAGAAAAATTGATAATTTTACTAAATTAAGTCATATGTACATTTAATTCAAAATATTTCCACACTTTATCACTGTATTAACTATACTAATCTATTGTTCTGGTATGTATTCATGTGATGAATAATAATTCTGAAAGATTTTAAAGTTATCATGGAAACATTTTCAATATGCTATAGTGAGATTTTTATTTTGAGATAAGCAAATATTGGCCTTCAGCAAAAATATCAATTGATTCTACAATTTTGAAATAATTAAAAGATACACAGCAAGACAAAATGGAAAAAACTTCGTGATTGTTTAAGAATGCATTTTTTCTTTAATTTTTCCATTCATTGGTGATGATCAAATGTTAATTAATGTAAGACTAGATAATGTGATGGCCCTAGCTGTTCTTGAATTTAATACATTAAATGGTGAACAGGACACACTGCAAAACCTGACAGCTATCTATGGAGGCAGGCCCATTTCTTCAAGAGGAAGGAAAGCCAGAAACAAGGAGGAAGAGGTACGCTTCCTGCATGTTTTCTGCCTTCATTGCATACATAGAACCCCATCCTCTGCCTCATTTTTCTGCATGGATGTATAATCAAAGGAAAAGGCTTCTTTAGAGTTTTAATTAGTATGAACGTACAACTCCTAGAGATGGCCCTTTGACAAATTACTGTATTTGTTACATAATTCTGTCACCAGAAAGAACTCATTTTCTTTTAAAACACAATCAGATCTCATCTCCTTTGATAGTTATTAACCACATCTCATGATGCATCAGTGATGGATCTGCTGAATTACTTCTGTTCCAAAAGAGACTTGTCACATTACTGGTTTGTGAAATTTGAAAGAATCAGTATTGCTGCAACTTCAGGCAGAAAAGGTCTCTTTTTATTTTCTTTCAGGAGTACTTGGCAAGACTAAGGCAAATTAGACTTCAAAACTTCAATGAACGTCAGCAAATTAAAGCAAAACTTCGTGGAGAAAAGGCAGGTTGAAAGTATTGTTATAGATCAGCATGATTAATTCATTTTATTTTCTGTTTATTTAGAGAAGGTGTGGCATTTGCCGTGGCTCATGATCTTTTATGCTGTTTTTGGCTTAATTTCAAAATCTCTGCACAAGAGATCAGTTCAAGCCCCTGGACTTCTGGGTTTTGTGCTTCTGCCTATTCTGTGCAGTCTGCTGATTTGGAAAGAGAGAAGAGGGTACAGGGAGAGAAAAAAGAGGTGTCAGGCCCACTTACCATGCAGCCTCCCAGTAGACTGTCTCTGAGAGAATGCAACACTTGAAGAAAAATAGTGGCCCACTCCTGATCTAGATTATCAGTGACATCTATCAACAGTTTTATAGAAGATTCTCAGTATTGAATCCTGTAATCTACACAGTAAACTACCTCACCTAGAGATGAAACTAAAAAAATGAAGTCTGCTTCAAGCTGTGCATGACTCCTTTTGATTTCATTGATATGTCCATGTAGTGTTGTCTTTTCCCAGTCTTGCCTATAGCCTGGGAATTACCTAGTGGTCTCCATCCAAGTACTAGACAGGCCCATCTTTGCTTAGTCCTGATGAGGTCAGCTTTGCCTTTTGGAGTAACTATACATAAACACATAACTAGAGATCCAGGGTTGTGTATTAAAATAACTGCTATTTTCAGGTGATGTGAATCTTAACCATCCATGTTGGGAAGTAAGCTAAGTTTCATCAGCTTGGAGAATACATAGAAAATATGTCTAGCTATGGAGGATCCATGACCATACTGTATCCACTCTGTCAAAAGCTTTTAGAGATATTGTAAAAACATCTTTAGTTGCTTTCTGGTTCAACAGTACTGTTACTTTTGTTCACTGAGGGGAGTGCACATGCTGAGTCGAATCATATCTGGATAATTACTTCAATCAAAAATAGTTTTTTTTAGTACAAAGTTGGGTGAGTCCAGCAGCTAAGTGGAAGAATGTCAGCCTGGACATGCATTTGAGCTAGATTACTGATTTGGTGGTCAGCAGAAGCTGATAGAAAGATGAGTATCATTCAGTGCAAATAACAATATTTTTATATTGCTGGCCATCTAAATTAGCTATGTTCTATTTATTCATTCAGAAGTGGAAATATAATAAAAAATCTGGTTTGGGGATATTTTTATTTTTAGACATTTTTATCCACAGCGGTTCCAGGATAATTTATGCCACGTAAGATAACGTAATATAACCAAAAGACTTCCATCTCTCTTCAAATAAAGAGATTTCTCTCTGTATTAAAATAGAAAGCATCTAACCTTGATTTTGAAATGTAGTTCAGTTATATTATTATTTTTCTGTAGTTACTCTCGACATTATACAAAACTGATTTTTTAAAAAAACAATTTTACAGAATGAAAATGGTGGTTCTCCTGTCCATGAAATAAATGAAGAAGCAGAATTAAGGCGTAAAAAAATTGAAGCACTAAAGGTAATAATGAAGGAAAGTAGGAGAAAAATAGTTAAGTTGAAGTAGTAGGATGTAGTTATCATGTGGATTTCACAAGCAGGAATGAGAAGGGCATATTAATAATCTTCTAAAAAAGAAAAGGGCCACAGCCCTCAGTAGTTTATTAATAAACTAAGAGAAAACTGAGGTTCTAATATTTGCTCAGCACTGTCATAAAATCCATAAGTGGCAAATTAATGAGACTCCAATACCTATAATAATATAATAAGGATATCCCTGCGTACCAGCATTTATGCCATGTGGGGGAGGCTCTGTAGAGTCTCTGAGCCATATGCTCCTTTGTTGTCCTTTACTGTATGTCTTATATTTATATTTACTTCTTTTAAACACACACACATATATAGTTTATGTTTAGTAATAGTAGCCAGCATTAATGGCTACTATATTTAT
The DNA here is from genome assembly GCA_030867105.1 of Liasis olivaceus. NCBI lineage: Eukaryota > Metazoa > Chordata > Lepidosauria > Squamata > Pythonidae > Liasis > Liasis olivaceus. Next base: position 46,500,725 of record CM061354.1, on the reverse strand, counting down.
ATATATTAAAATATTAATTATAATAGCCATTAATGCTGTTCCATAGACTTTTTCAGTTATACTAGTAAAAAAAAATTATATGCTGTTTTGGTTTGGAATTTGCATTATCTCCAAAACGTGGTAAAAGTAGCAAGAAATAGAGGATAGTGACAAATAAGATACTGTATTTAAAGAGATTTGGTTGCAGAGAGACCACTGGCTGGGACAAAAAGAGTTTATTATGAAGAAAGAAAGTCGGTCTGTATTTATTTATACTTGAAAGAATCAATATGCATCACATACAGGTGTTGGGTTTTTTGTTTGTTTGTTTTGTGTTTTGTTTAGCATCAATTTCTAATAAAGGAAGATGCATCTCTAGCATTAACCAGCAGGGCACAAAGCCAACAGCCTTCCCCAGTTCCATGTCCTTCAACAGCTGTATTTACACATTCTTTCAGTAATTGCAACATTTCCATTGTTGAAATCTGCCTACAAGGAAGATGTAATACTAATGTTAAAACGTTAATCTAATGAAATTATGCTGTTGGTAAAATAACTGGTTTCTCCTAACATGTGCATGATAAATGAAGATAAGCATAAAGTATATTGCTTTATTGTTAGAAGTATGCTGCCTATATCAGGAATGCTATCTGCAGTGCAAATCAAGTACATATACACCAGAAATAGATTTATTTTACAAGGCCCAAACCCATGGGTGATAGTTAAAACAAGACTGACACCTTAAGAGCAACAACTCTTTATATGCATGAAACTGAGATTTAATAGTATCTCTTGGGGATCTAATGGGTTAAAATTCATACAAAAATATTCTGAAATACACTATTATAAATGTCAGATAATATATAGAAAATCATAATCTTGGAAATCAAGTTTCCATAGAATTTAGGATCATCAGGGTTCCTTACTTTAAAAAATTACTTTTTTGATCACATTCAAGGCACAAGCAAATGCCCGGGCTGCGGTGTTAAAAGAACAGTTAGAACGAAAGAGAAAAGACGCGTATGAAAGAGAGAGGAGAGCTTGGGAAGAACATGTAAGAAATGTTAACCTATTGGACATTTTCTGTGTGCTTGCAAAATTTCTTTGTTAAAGCTTTAAACTAAGTGTTGCCTTGTATTGCACTGGGAATATGCAAATACTACTATGCAACTTAAGGAAAAACTTAGAGGTTTTTTTTTGTTGTTGTCTTGAGAATCTGGTCACTGGATCTTCCTGGACAGGAAGTACTCTTAGGGAGTGTCTTGTCCTTGAGCAAGGCATAAGTGAAACAGTTTTCCTGAGTACTACTGCTTTAATTGTCTTTAATCCTCTCTTGGCATGTTTCATAATCCTCTGTGATTTGTCCTTTAAACTTCCCTGGAACGTATTTCAGCTGCTATTCAAATCATTTAATAGATTGTGTTTAGATGATAGGGTAAAGTATTCCTACACCTAGGACCCATAAATGTTTGGCTTAACTTCTGTAATCATCACCTGTCCTCTTCCCAAGTACTTGAATGTGCAGAAAATGTGAGGGAAAGTAAAATTTTTTGGTTTTGTGCTTTATAAAGAGGCATCAAAAAAAGTTGTTTTTAAGCAACAATAGACTCCCAATTTCTATATGGTCTAGACTACAACACAAAGTAACAAAATGTTTTACTCTTCTAACTCAGTTTTTAGGAGGAGAGTGATTTCTGTGCTTGATAAAATAGACTTAACTATCACCCTTACCAAATAGTAGAAGTGGGATACAATAAATGAAAAAGCTGAGAAGTATTTTAGTTTTTTAATTATAAAAATGAAGATCAATAATAGTTGGAAAGAATATGAAACTGTTCATTGAAGAAGAAATGAAAATATTTGTATCTATATCTTTAAATTTTTTTGATATCTGATATTTCATTACTGTAGTACATATTGTGATTGTGATATATATGATTTGAATTATAACTATAGCTGGTGTCTAAAGGGATAAAAAATCCAGTGGGAGCTTCAGAATTAAGTCCTACACATAGTAAGCAGGAAGAAAGTTCTCCTACCAGATTAAAGCTTGGTTCACCACAAATCATCTCCATGACATCAGCTTTGAAGGAAGTGGGTGCGGTAAGTAATATCATTATTTGAAAGTAATAAGAAATAGTTTTGAATAAAAACTTTTCCTGCCACCCCACAATTTCTTATCACCCCAAACCCACCTTTCCCCAATATTTTAGACTCCAGAATATTATTGGAAAATTATGATAAAATGGATCAAAACAAATTTGAACATATGCATATTGTTCATTCTACAAATGATATATTTCACAGCACTGATACCAAGCATGAAATACACACATATACTGTATATCTGCATGTCCATGAAAGATGATGTTCTGCCACAGTTTACAAGCTTTTTAAGAATTCATGGCTCTGTATCAAATAAGTAGCATAAAATTAGCCTTCTGTTACATAAATTCAAGTTATCATTGTTGAATTTTAGATTATAAGTAATATATAATTTAATGTCAAAATATTAGTGGTACAATGCAATGGCAAACATGATCTTTTCCATTCTTATGGTTATTACTTAATGTACTTGATACACATTTTCAATCTGTATTTGTAGGATGAAAATGCAGCACTTGCCCTGGAAGCGTTAGGGGATATTAAACCTGATCTTCCTATTCATGTAAGTTTAATTATATGGGCTTTGTTTGTTCTTATATTCCAAAGTTTTTTTTTGTAAGTTCACTATTATGTTGTATAAAATAACCTCTAATAAAAGCTTTGCTTGCATCCCAAACCATTCTTAAATCAGTGCCTTTACCTAAATTATTTTCAAAAAAATTCTGTTAAATTCTTTTTACAATCCTCCATTATTGCTTCTTTCTATAGCAACATTTTGTTTAGTTTCCATCTAAAAGAGTTAGATTTTCTTTTATAAACCAAACTCACAGATTATATCCGAAAAAGTCTTTGGTAATATCTCTACTTTAGAAACCTTAGTAGCCAAGTTCTTTGAAATCCAAATCATGTCTATTCTTGAAAAGGATCTATGTCTTTCAGAAAAGTAGGTATACTTTCTTGAATTGCCATTTTTCTGTCTCCATATATCAACCAGCCCTAAACTGTCCATCAAATCAAAGAATACTTTTGGTAATTTGCCTTGAGTGGTTTTAATATTTTTCTCAAGTTTATTTTTTTGTAATAGATTATTTTTTCTGGTTTTAGAACAAGCGAGAAATACTCCGAAGGCTGAATCAAAATCTTAAAGCACAAGAAGATGTGAAAGAGAAAAGGGAGCCTGAAGACATCTCTGAAATCCCTGTTGCTGACGAGAATCATCACCATCAAGAAGAAATATGTCCAATTTCAGCTGATCGCAAGAAATGGGAAACGGGGGCACAGCTTGTAGTTCCACTAGCACAATTAACGATGGAAGAATCCCTCTCTCGAACAGAAGGTAAATTGCCTGTTTTAAATTTGCTTTTGCAATAACACGTAGATATTTATCCTCCGGTGTAATCTGTTGATACTTAATATAGATTGCGTCTGTTTCACCAGAGGTATTGTGCAAATTTCATTGCACAATAGATTGGACATGAGGCAGTATTCAACAATGAGCTAATCTTCCCCCCACCTAAGAAAGAGAAAGATATGATCCAGATTTTTTGCCTTAGTTTAGGGCTCTTCTCTTCCTGTTCATTTTTTAACTTTGTACAAGGAATTAAGCCTTTTTCATGTTTTTCCTTTACGCTTTTGATGATTCTATTAACCTAACCTCTTAATTATTTGCTTTTTTAACCCTTGATTCCTGATTTTTTCCTGAGCTCTGTTCTGATTTTCCCTCATTCTCTAGCTTGTCGTATGGCATTAATAAGAACAGAACCTAGTTTGCAAAACAAAAAGGTAAGAACAGGTGAACACAGTGTGTTGTTGGAGCATCCAAAGGACCTGTGCATACTCAAACCTTCTGATGCTGATCTATGATCATAATAAACTTTAATTAACTAACTAGTTAAACCATCAGTTTCATCATGTGGAAGTTGGCAGAGTTTTTTCTATTAATCTGTCCTATCTGTAGAACTTTCTGTCCAGTCTTTCTCTGTGCTTAACTGTGATGGAGCTAAGAGAGGGGAGTTCAGTGTCAATGTGCTAAGGCAAAGAATCTGGATCACATGCTCTCTGCCTGAAAACAAGGTTGAATGCCTTGTTGCATGAAGTTAGAAAGAATCTTCATAATAAATGGTCAGTATTTTATTCTTTACTCTTTAAATTTTGTCCAGAGTCTCAATATTATACATAGTTTTAGACTAATGCTGAACATATAAATATTAATGCTCTTCATTTTCAATGTTGGAGGTTGGTTTTCTCCCCAGATAACATCTGTTCACTTTATTAAGTGTATGTGAAACATAAAGCTTGTTATGTCACCAAAACGTTTCCTTTCCCTGGAATAACAATTATTCTTAAATTCTATATAATTTTTTTGTCAGCTAGTACTAACCAGTGGAATATCTTTTTTAATAAAATTAGTTTGCATAAATAGAACTCATATTAATTTATACTAAATGAAATTAGTTTGGTTTGATATATTAGAAACACATTCACAGGCCACCATGTTCTCACTTTACTCATTTTAAGGATCTATTAAATTTCAAAAATAATGGAGAGTTTTATTCAGGGATGGCTCTCGCAGCTTTCATTGAATGTACAGAACAAAATATCTTCCCAAATACTGTTTCTTAAAAATAAATTTTGGCTAATGTATTACATTTTTCCTACAGCACAAACATTTGGAGAAGTTATTAAGCTAGAGGTTGCTGAACCCCAGCGAAAAGTTTGGGGTAATAGCTCCACTGATTCTGTATTGAAGATACTTGGGGAGGCTGAGTTACAGCTTCAGACTGATGTGATGGATAACTTAAATATTACCAATGGTAAGGATAAATTGAAGCTATCATTTGGAGTTTTGAAACTCATATGAGGCTTATGTTTTTGAATTTTTCATGAATTATAGTCAGCAGAATGTTGAACTGAATAGTAGCAACTCAGATTAGGGTACCTTTTTTTTTTTTTTACTAAGAACCATTACCTAATACACGAGTTTTCAAGCTTTTTCAAGCCATAGAACCTATTTATTTTTTTAAAATTCTTGGAATCTGATCAAGAGTAGTATAACTTCTGAATGGCAAGCCCTACCCTTCCACTATGACTTAGTGACTAAGGGAAAGACAAACCTTTCTACGAGAAATCGGGGAGTGGGGTGTAAGCTTAGTCTCTTGCAGAGAGGGGTTTTTTTTCCCATTAGCCCTCCAGATTCCACTCAAATCTTTGGTTTCCATGGAACCCAATTTAAAAAATCCCAGCCTAATGTGTATTTTAGTTCTGTGTCTGGGTGATGTTGCAAGGTTATCTGGGTCTCCTTTTGGGCTGTGGACTTGATTAAAGTGGATAGGGTGTTACCTAACTTGTCCTCCGACATCTCTGGGCTGCATCTGTGCCACACCTTTGGAGCCAGTGGAAATGTGACTGGCTGGATCTGGGAGATGTCAACCTCTTGCTGTAGGACTGGCCAATGCCTACAGCCTTGGAGGAGGCTGTCACTGTGCCCTTTTCTTAAGAGCCCCACCCTGTTCTGGCCAACTTTGACAATTATTGCCCAGTTTAGAAAGTTGGTTGGGAACATAGTGAATAACACCCTGTTAGATTGTTTATTATCAATGTTTTTCTTATGTTTCTTACTGTGGATGTTTTTATTGCTGACCTTGTATAAGCCACTGCAAGTCTGTATGGATTTGGTAGCGTACAAATAAATAAATTGCATTGGCTAAGCAGTATGATATACAGAGTTTGTACAATGTACATAAATATCTTTACTGATTTCCAGGTGCCTACTTGACATAGTTTAAGAGATTGATATTGACCTTTAAAACTTTAAATGGCTTAGAGCAACCACCTTTCCAACCTTGAACCTACCTGGGTTCTTAGATAGCAGGAGAGGCCCTTTTGAAGATGTCCTTACTGGCAGACGTTTAGCTATCTAACAAGTGAGGGAGGGCACTTTCTTGTGTGGTTCCAGGGTATAGAATGCTCTCCCCAAAGAAATAGTGTGGCACCCAGCCTCCCAGCATTTAGGAAAATAGCAAAACTGCTGTTTTTCTCCAAGGTTTTAACTGGTAAAGTGATTTTAATTCCTTGATTTTAAATGAATGGATTTTATCAGTGTGTTCTAGATTTTTTGTTTTATTGTAAGCTGCCTTGGATGCTTGTACAAGCAGAAAGTTGTGATATACAGTAAATTTAATAATGATGATGATAATTTATTGCTGTTCCAAAGGCTTAAATTCACAGAGAAAAACAGTACAGTGAAATTAGAGGGAAATATAGCTTTTGAAAAGGAAACTTGCTGTTAAATTTATTTTTAAACAGTAGTAGCTAGATCACAGTTTTAAGTTATACTTTTAATTCATTAAACATGTTTATTTTTACTTAATAATGACTTGAGAATTTCCTTTAAATTCCAAGATGGGAAAAGCTCTGGATTTTGATACAATTGCAGTACAGTTTCTTAAGGTTTATAAAATACCATGGATTAGAAATTTTGTTTCTTAGTGTGATGAAAGTGGGTTATAATGGGAGTAAAGTTTGATGGCTTAGCAAATGATTTAACATTGAGCAGAAAATAAGACAGTGATGTATGAAATTTCCTTTCTTGTTTGATGTATTTATGAGTAAATGTATAAGGAATACTTATGATGTTAGAGGTGTATTAAATGAGGACATGAATGTATGTGCACCTTTATATGCAGATGATGCCATGTTGTTTGATGACAACCTGAATGATTTATAGCAAATGTTAGATAGATTGTATGATGCAACAAGGAGTATGAATCTGAAAACTTGGGTATCAAAGATCAAAATAGTAGTATTTGATGGAGAAAAGTTGCTGATTACATATCATGGTAAAAAACTGGATCAAATTTCTATACCTTAAAGAATGTTTATTAAAAATGAAAAATGTGCAGATGCTGGTAGTCAGGGAATGGATAGTTTGTGGTCTGTTGCAAGGAAGAAAATGGCTGTGTACAAGAGCATGCTTCTGCCCACTTTGCAATATGGGAGTTGAAGTTGGGTGTATAGGGGAGAAACATAAAAGTAAGCTGAATGCAATAGGAATAGGTTATATAGAAAGTGGACAGAACAAGAAGAGAGAAGGTTAAGAATAAATGTATGCTCAATAAACATGGATTGAATACAAAAATAAGTGATCAAGGTGGCTTGGTTGTATGGAGAAAATAAATGAAGATCATATTGCAGAGCCAGTTTGGTGTAGTGGTTAAGGCATCAGCTAGAAACTGGGAGACTATGAGTTCTAATCCCAGCTTAGGCACAAAACCAGCTGGGTGACTTGGGCCAGTCACTTTCTCTCAGCCCTAAGAAGGAGCGAGTGGCAAACCACTTCCAAAACACCTTGCCAAGAAAACTGCAGGGACTAGTCCAGGCAGTCTCCAGATGTCAAAAACTGACTTGAAGGCACCCCCCCCCCCCATATTGCAGAACAGATTTATGCAGGAATAATGAAATGATTGAGAGAAAGAACAAAAATGTCATGTAGTTGATAAGGTACTAAAAAGAGAGAAATTAGATGTTTAAAGGGCAAAAGGCCATGCATGAATTGATGTATGAAAGTGGGAAATAAAGATAGTTTGCAAAGATGAAAAGCTATAGTAAATAGTGTTGGTTTCCTTTCCTTTCTCTTGTCTCATCTATTTACATTCTTTGGCTTATTAGTTCTTATTCCTGCATTCCACATAATGTTGCTTACTCCAAAAGAAAACAGTGTGATGGGAACTTATGAATGGACTAGAAACATTTTTGCAGTGACCTGAAAAGAAAGATGCAAGTTCTTATTTTTTAGAGAAATCCGCTATCTGTGAAGCAGTCTTCAAGTTTGGTCAGTCTGCTTTTTTTACCATTCATGTTTGCTGAAATGAATTCAGTAAGAAGTATGTTTAAAGTGATAAAGTGTTAATATTGTTATTTTTCTGTAGAAGCTCCAAAGAAAAATTTAACAGTAGGAAAGGGTGATGATACTAGAGCAGTAACTTCTGTTGAAGGAAAATCATCTGTTGAAGCTGATAATAATGAAAAGATGGCAACAGCAAGACTTCATGGATCTGAGTTACCCCAGTTATCACCTAAACCTACTCTGATGGAAGGTCTGTCTTGCCAATTCCAACTTTAAGTATATTTAAACTTATTGTTCCAATGAAGCATAAAAAATATATTAAAGAAGCTTGACAAGAATTTATTTATTTATTTATTTAACACATTTCTATGGCCGCCCAACTCACACACAGTGACTCTGGGTGGCTTACAGAGTAAAATCCCCAGTACAAAAAACTCATTAACTCTACCTCCTGTGGTGACCAGAAACACAGTCAAAACAATCACTTGATTAGCTCCTTTTCAGCTTGGGGTCCCCACGCCCACTGACAAAACCATATCTTCAGGGCCTTCCAGAACAATATCGGGGTGGGAGGCAATCTTATCTCAGAGGGAATAACATTCCACAGGGAGGGAGCCACCACGGAAAAGGCTTTGGTAGTCCCATCAGATGTACTTCCCTCAATGATGGGACCCACAACATTCCCAGCCTCCCCACTCTGGTGGGCCAAATAAATGTAACTGGGGAAAGGCGGTCCTGCAAATACCCAGGCTCCAAGCCATGTAGGGCCTTAAAGGTGATAACCAGCACCTTGAACTGGACCTGGAAGCAAATCAACAACCGATGCAGCTCCTGCAAAAGGGAAATATGCACAAATCTGGACTTGTGCAGAACTATGTGGGCTGCTGCATTTTGAACCAACTGAAGCTTCCAAATACACTTCAAGGGCAGCCCCATGCAGAGCGTGTTACAATAGTCCAAGTGGGAGGTGACTAGGGTGTGGGTGACTGTGAGAAAAGGACAGTCCAGGAATGGGCGCAACTGACACACAGCTCGCAGTTGTGCAAAGGCCCTCCTGGCCACGACTGCCACCTGCTTCTCAAGCGAGAGTTGTGAGTCCAGAAGAACCCTCAGTTGTGCAGTGGGTCCAACTGGGGCAGTGCATCCCATCCACAACCAAAGATGCTAGTTCGCCCAGAACCAAGGAGCCCTGAATCCAAAGCCACTCCATCTTGCCAGGGTTCAAGTACTTGTATAAAACCTTGCAAGATACTTAACTTGCCTTACTTGCAAGATACCTAACATCATTTTATTCCAACATGCCTTTGGTTCTGATTGATTGTACAAGACCATTATATTTATTTGTCTTGTTTCTATTGTACCTTGTTGTAAACTGCCCAGGTTCTCAGTGCATTGGGGCAGTTGACAAATGCTGTTAGTTAAATCAATTAGCCATAACTGAAATGTGTAAAGATAACAGAGAAGAATTTTAGTAACATTTCATGTGGCATTTTTAATATGGTTTGACTGGTTACAGCTTACTAGTAATGTTTTTGAATGCTATTGATCTCTGAGGATTAAAAGATTTTTAAATGATATTCATGTCTAATAGTTTTTGCCCTCCTGCTGAATTTGCTATGTGTAAACGCCTTCAGAACAGCTAAAACTTCTTCCCACAGAATCAGATGGTTTGGAAGCAGAACTGCTAGTAGAAACCAAAAGAAACAAATGCCAAACAAATATATTTGCTGTTGCTGAAGTGTGGATTAATGAAGGAAAAGAAAAGGAAACAATGTAAGTCCCCCTTCTTTTATACTGCCTCAATTTGAAAATCAAATTTTGACAAGATAACACTAAACTATTTACTTTTTTTTTCCTGGTTGTGATGCTTTTCCACAGATCACATGACCATACTGATAATTATCACTATGATGACAACAAAGATCTTGCTACAGAAGATGGAATTCATAATAAAATACCAATCCATGATGAAACAGCAGTAGGTCAGCAACTACAATTGTTTAAAGCAACAGACACACACTCCCCGCCCATTTTTGGACTGATAAGCACATTTGGAAGTTTCAGAACATTTTGTGGGTGTAGTCACAAAACGGATGTTATTGGAGAATTTTCTTTTCACTAAATAGCTGGCATGCAGGGACATAGCTAGTCACAAAAGCACTAGGGATGTCTTGATTATCCCTTTGTCTTATTAGTGGGCAGGTGAACATTGGGCAGCAGTGATCTACCATTTTTATGTTCTAGAAACGTGTATGGGATTTATTTAACACCCAGAGGAATTCCTAGAAATGAAGATAATGTATTTTGCAGGATGTGAACTTCCCACTGATTTATTGATTGATTGATTGATTGATTTGTATGCACATACATACACACATGCATGCACACAAGACACATTTAAAGTGTTCCTTCCTGCAGGGAATATGTGGGCCATAAGACAGTTGTACATAAATATATTGGCATCCTTAGGTGCCACATTGGAGACCCCAGTCTTTAAATGTAAAATGGGTCTGGACTGGATGTATCTGGATATTTATTTACAGTATGTCCATTTATGTGGCCACCCATCTACAGCAAGTCTAGGCAGCTAACAATATTAACACAATAAAAACAATCATAATAATATAATGGCAGATGAGAAAATAACATTTGCATGCCTAACAACCATTCCACGTGCCCCTTTAATCTCCTGACTCCCATGCCTAGAAAACAACCATGTTTAAAGGCTTTTCAGAATACCAGCAGAATTGGGGCCAGCCGGATCCACCTTCTTTCTAGGTTGTTTCAGTGTAAATAGGAAACCTATGTAACAAAATCCACTGAAAATAACCCCCTTTAATCCCAATATGATTTAAGGAACAGAACTGTCCTACCAAATGGCAGTAGATTCTTGCATTTAAATCTGATTCTGTCTAATCAAACACAAAGCTGTAGGAAGAAGAAAGTTCAGATGTCACAGAAGAAAGGTCATGTGATAAGTGAAGAACTCTTTTCCTTTTGCCATTTATCCTCCTGAAAAATCTCTAATTTTCTTACACACAGGCTTTCACAGTCTGTAGAGATATGGAGAACAGTTACTTTTTACTGTTTAATTTCAATGAATTATGAATTAAGCATGAATTTCTAAAAATTAATTATAGAAGATCTTACTACTGTAGTTAAAATGAAAACATTGCATTAAGACTTTGACAAGAAGGTGTTTAAACTACTAAAAGATTTGTTTGTAAGACGTCTGTCTTTGTTTCATTGGTTTAGGACAGCAATTTGAAAGCACTATTAGCCATTATAAATAAAAATGCAATAAAAGTCTTGAATCTTTTACACAGGGTTGTTGATAGTGATTCTGAGGACAAGGAGAGAAAGAATCCAGTATCTTTTAGAATTGACTGTACCTGCTTTCCTTCTTGTTGTATAGGCTGTCAGATGTAATAAACCCAAAAGTTGATAACCAAACTCAGGACTGATAATTATTTCTCTTGAGCTGAGCAGCCATTCAGTAGTGCTGCAATAGAAGTGTTGCGACAGTGCAGTAGTAGAAGTAGTCAAGAATTAAAAAGAACCAGATCTGGTCTACCAGACTTCCTAACACTCCTTGGATAGATGAAATGTAATGACTTGAACATAAAATCACTGAACTTAACTGACTCAACATGAAAAACAAAACTGATTATTTCTAATAGGCAGGGAGTACTGATTTATTGTTTAATAACAAAATGTTCATATTTTATTTTAATAATTCTAAAGTAATATCAAGCAGTATGAACGCCTACTAAATATAAAATTCCTTCAAATTTCTAAATCATGTAGCTCTTTGATTAATTGCACTGTTAATATTGCATATGTAATTGTAAAATAATTTGATCTTTATCATACCAGAAACCAACGGCCCTGCACTGCCTGAACCCTTTTTTCAGAAGGTCCAGGAACATCAAGCAAGACTAGTAGCTTTTCCAGTTCTTTCAGCACAGTCTTCCTTTGAAGATTCCATTCCAACAAGGTCACGCTCTGTATCGCCAGAGAAGACAAAAGGCAAAAATTCAGTGTTGATAGGGCTTTCTACAGGTCTGTTTGATGCAAACAACCCAAAGGCAAGTGTTAAAAATCGTCATAACATTGCATATAGGCAATATCTTCCACAAGATAAATCCTGTAACAGAAGTGAGCACATCTTATTTTATGGATTGACTGGTTAAGCCACATACTCTACAGGTAGTCCTCGCTTAACAATCACAATTGAGACCAGAATTTAGACTGCTAAGTGATGCAGTCATTAAGCAAATTATCACATGACCGCTTTGCTTAACAACCACAATCCTGGTTGCAGTTGTTAAGTGAATGCCCTGGTCACTAGGCGAAGCAACTTCCTGCCTGCTTCCCGCAATCAAGTCAGTGGGGAAGCAGGCAGGAAGTTGCAAGCCCTGGCAGTGCCGGGTGGGGGAGGAAGTGAGGGGGTGCATGGGAGGGTTGGTGAGGGTATACAGGGTACGGTGTGAGTTGGGTGTGCGAGGGCCTCAGAATTGCTTGGGTTCTCAGCTCCAAGAGAGGTTCTAAAGCCTTTCCACTCCGTGGCTGAAAATCCTCTGTGGCTAGAAATCCTGCTTGAATTTTGGCACGGAGCTTTTTCAGCCAGCCCCCAGAGATGAGAAGGAGTTTTCGTGGCAGGTGGCAGCGGCTTGCAATTGCCAAGCGCCCTGCGATCATGTGATCATTTTCAATCTTCCTTGCCGGCTTCCCCAGAAAGTCAATGGGGAAGCCAGCAGGGAAGGTCACAAGCCACTGCTGCCTGCCAAAAGGACTCCCTCTCAACTCTGGGGGCTGGCTGAAAAAACTCTGTGCCAAAGTTCTGCTTGGATTTCGTCACAGAGCTTTTTCAGCCAGCCCCTAGGGATGAGAGGGAGTGCTGCAAAAAAGGGAGGGGAAAGGCTGCTTTTGGCTCTTAAGGCTTGGGCGTGCCTTATCAGCAGTGGGAGCAAGAAGATGACAGTGAAGGTCAGCTGGGGCGACAAACCACGGGGCAGCAGGGGGCCAAAAGGGCAGAGATGGTAAGGAGATAGGGAGGTGGGAGCCTTCATGCTTACTTCCCTTCGACATTGGAAGATGTCCAGCAGTGCCATCAGCACAGAACTGGCAGAAACCAGTGGAACCCAGGTACACCCATCTACTGTCCGGAGAAGTCTGGCCAGAAGTGGTCTTCATGGAAGAATTGTGGCCCAAAAGCCATACCTCCGATGTGGAAACAAGGCTAAGCAACTCAACTATGCATGAAAACATAGGAACTGGGGTGCAGAAAAATGGCAGCAGGTGCTCTGGACTCTGGATGAGTCAAAATTTGAAATATTTGGCTATAGCAGGAGGCAGTTTGTTCGCCGAAGGGCTGGAGAGCAGTACAATAATGAGTGTCTGCAGGCAACAGTGAAGCATGGTGAGGGTTCCTTGCAAGTTTGGGGCTGCATTTCTGCAAATGGAGTTGGAGTTTTGGTCAGGATCAATGGTGTCCTCAATGCTGAAAAATACAGGCAGATATTTATCCATCATGCCATATCATCAGGGAGGTGTGTCATTGGCCCCAAATTTATTCTGCAGCAGGACAACGACCCCAAACATACAGCCAATGTCATTAAGAACTATCTTCAGTGTAAAGAAGAACAAGGAGTCCTGGAAGTGATGGTTTGGCCCCCACAGAGCCCTGATCTCAACATCATCAAGTCTGTCTGGGATTACATGAAGAGACAGAAGGATTTGAGGCAGCCTACATCCACAGGAGATCTATGGTTCTCCAAGATGTTTGGAACAACCTACCTGCTGAGTTCCTTCAAAAACTGTGTGCAAGTGTACCTAGAAGAATTGATGTTGTTTTGAAGGCAAAAGGTGGTCACACCAAATATTGATTTGATTTGGATTTCTCTTCTGTTTACTCACTTTGCATTTCATAAATTGATAAACATAAACAAGTACAACATATTTTTGAAAGCATTCTTACTTTACAGCATTTTTTCACACCTGCCTAAAACTTTTGCACAGTACTGTATATGTATGGATCTGTTTGGATGTAGTTCTCCTAAATGCTTATGAAATTATTACATCTGACAACGTATACACGAATTACACACTAAAGTCTTCATTTTTAAAAACTGTAGACATTTTGTAATGTTGGAAACAGATGGCAGTTCTTGGAAGTGATAGCTGAAATAGAAATTTTATTTAAGAATTTAAAAGTTGTGAAAAAGTTGTATTAATGTTTATTACATGATAAACAGTTTATTACATTATACATTGTTATAAACTTTTGTTACATAATGAGAAAAATTCAGTTTTCCGATGAAAACTAATATAATTTAACCTATTCTGTCACCTTTTCCTAATTTCTTCCTACTGCCTAATAAAAAGTTGCTTCATACTTAGAGAGAGAGAGAAATAAAAATAGGTTAAGATAAATTTACTTTGTTATCATACTTCTATATTCAAATTTTGATTAAGAGACTGTTATCTTCATATAAGCTTTGCTTTTTGATTTAAGCTATTCATGTAATGCATTATTTCTTTTCAGCTGCTGAGGACCTGTTCACTTCCAGATCTTTCAAAATTATATAGAACATTAGTTGATGTTCCCAGTGTTGCTGATGTACAGAATCAAGAGAATCTTGAAATTGATGATGTGGAAGATGAGCCAATTAAAGAACATTCAGATTCTGAAGAAATGTGAGCTATCCTATGTCACTAAAAGTAATGTGGTTGCCTAGATCTTCATAAGGAATTAAAATAAATATCTTAATAATATTAATATAGGGTAAACTTTAAAAACAGGGTTGTTTGTTATCCCAGTTTGGTACTCTTCAAAAGTACTGGGGCTGCAGCTTCCAGAGCTCCCAACTAGCATGCTCAATGCCTCTGCTGGCTGGGAGTTCGGTCCCCAGTACATTTGAGGGGACCAGCTTGGAGATGTCTAGGATATGCTGTGGCATGTTGGTGTCTTTTGTCAGGAAGGGAAAACAAGTTCAAAACATATTTTGAACAGTAATAAAAATGCAGAAATAAAAAAATCTGTAGCTATTTTCTATTTCTGTAGAGTACATTAAGTACTAATGTACCTGATGGCAATTGTTCATTACTTTAGTTGCAGAATACTTTAAAATGTTTTATTGATGGAATGGGAATGCGGTAATCACAGAAGGGTGATTACCAGAACAGTGGCTGGAAAAGGAAATTGAGTGTCCGTTGCTCCAGGACACATTCTGGAGCTAAGCACAAATGGTTCTGAGAAACAGAATGTCTATAGGCTAATAGATTGTGAGGTTACTATCTAAGTTTACATTTATGCACTTTGTCATCTTCCTTAGCAATGGTAGCAGAACTAGCTGAGCTTGTAGAGTAGAAGTCTGGAGGTCTTGACCCCCCCTCCCCCCCAAGCCTTCTAGGTCTTCATACTCATTCTCTTTAGGATAGTGGCTTAGTAGTTCTTGCTCCCACCCCTGTCTTCCAAAAGTCTCCTCACATGGCATCCTTCCCCTAACAAGAGCTAGGGCTTTCAGAACCTGTGCTTTCTTTCTGGTGATTAAAAGGTAAACTTTATATATTAAAATGTCAACATGCCCTGTTGAGGTAGGTAAATACAGACCTATTCCAATCAAAACAGAAACTTTAAAAGAGCATTTAAAAAAGAACCCACCCCCCCCCCCCCACACACACACTTTAGGCAGAACTTAATACGGTACTGGTCTGCTACAAGTTTAAAAAAAATACTGTCGAGAAATTGGAGTGGGATTTCAGTTTATTCCAAACCACGAAAGAATCTAAAGAGAAATTATTTCCTCTGGCACAATCTGGGATATGCATAAAAGTACAGATAATTATTGAGCCAGCACAGATAAATAAAAGATAGAAAATGAGGGTTTTATACAACACACAGAAAGCAAAAAAATCATCTGAACTTAACCCAACAGCTGGTTAAAACATATTGATCTATCTCTATAGAAATAGTAGTTTTTCTTGAGTTCCACTACTTCCTTTTACCTGGATTTCTCTATTTTTCCTGGAAATTCCAATCTTTAATCTGAGGCTTTGGGAAACAATGTTAATCTCCTCTTTTTTCAGCTTCAGTCCAGCAACAATTTCTTAATTTCCTCCTCAACTTCTGCTCAATGTTTAAAATGATTCAGATTTTGTTTCTCAAAAACAGAGCAGTGTACCTTTTGTGTATGTCAGAAGCCACCTTTATTCAGGAGATGTATATTTAAACTAAGACACTGGTTAGCATGCAAGCTGATGTCAGGTAGCAGTTGTGAATGTGAGGGTTTGCAACCCACATTCTCACCACAGTAGTATATCCAGTTGCCCAGTTATTTGTGGATTTCTT
This sequence comes from Liasis olivaceus, assembly GCA_030867105.1. Lineage (NCBI taxonomy): Eukaryota > Metazoa > Chordata > Lepidosauria > Squamata > Pythonidae > Liasis > Liasis olivaceus. The sequence goes on along the minus strand of CM061354.1, from coordinate 46,484,442 downwards.
GGTTTATAAAGCAGTATTCAAATATTCAGAACCTGTATCTTGCTACAGCTTCAAACTAGTATCCTTTCTCCTTTGTCTCAATGGCTGCATACCGTTTTTGTTTGGTAGAAGCTAATTATTTTATTCATGGAGAGAATAATCACCAATTCTTAATCAAAACTTATTTTCTTAAGTTCTTCTTGCAAAATGGTTGAGGCAATTCAAATTTAGGATTTGGGATTTTCCATTCATTATCCTAGCCATAGTCTCCGTCCTGAAATAGGAACTTGTTTGCTAATGTATATCTTAAGTAAAAAAATCTCTCTTCCTGTTGCTCTCTGCTAAGGCCTGTCTGTTATGACAGTGAGACAAAGAACCAAGTTTTCAGTTACGCCTCCCTATAAACTGGTAAAGGGAAGACAACTAAGACTATATTGGCTTCTCTTTGCCAGTCTAACTAACTTGCACTTCCTATTATTGGATTTGAATGTGAAAACGGTTTTATTTCTTAAGTAAAGAACCTCAACAGTTTGAATATATAAGGCTGGAGTTAAAAGGGATAAATGGAACAGAAATTATTTGTAAAATGTTCAGTTGTCATCTCAGCATAACTAAGGTCCAATTCATATGATACATTTCAATCTATAGTAAATTTACTTCTATAAAACTGCTCACTTTAGCAAGATCCAAAATTCAATTTATGTATGAGTTGATTACTAGTATTTCCCATACCTGTTTAATGCTCCTAATGCAAAGTGATACTGTTGTGATCATTATCCACATGATCAGAGAACAAGGGAGTCATTTGCAGATCGTGACAAAAGTCCATAGAGGAGTGATTTTAGTTAAGCAACTACATGACAGGATAACTATATGGCACAGTCTTTATTATACCTTTATTGTCTGTGATCAGCATTATTCAGTTTTAGTTTCAACATTTTTGAAGAACTCATTCTTTTGATTAAAGTAATAGCCCCCCCCCCCCCCCAAAATGTGTTACAGTATTTTCGGGGAGACTGATTCAGATTTGCAAGAGCTTCAGGCATCAATGGAACAGTTACTTCGAGAGCAACCCAGTGATGAATTTAGTGAAGAGGAAGAAACAACATTAAAAGCTGAATGCCTAGGAAATGATACAGAGATGGAGGAGGATGGCACCAATTTCAGTAGCGAAAATGCTCTTAATGAAGAGTGGCATTCAGGTATACTTCAATTCTCTAGTTGTTCTAATAGAAAGATAAGTCTGAAAGTTTGTGAGTCAGAATTAGTCTTCAGCTCATATGATGTTTAAACCGAGATAACCTCTGCAGCCTAGAAGGACAAATCATTAGGACAAGTTACACATGTATCCTTTTATTAATCAAATTGAATTACTAGGTGAGCATTTTATTCAGCATTAATTGAAATAATAGGTAGCTTGAGATTGAACTGTTGTGGTCCATGTAATAATTGCAAAGTGACCATTAAAAAGAGAATAGTGTTGTATTCTAATATAGATTGCACATTACTACAGCTGCGAACAGGAATGTTCCTAAGGTAGATCAAGCTGAAGTTCTGTCTGGTGTACAACTGCATTCTTAGGACTAACTTGCCAGCATCCTTCAAAACTCTTTCTAATTTTGCAGCACAACAGTTTCCAGGTAGAGGATATCTTTGTACATTTGACGTTGAGATTTGTGCAAAGTGTGAAAGTTGTTGAAGGTGTGCATAGTGTTATATTTAATTGGATATACAAAGTTCTTAGATATATGGCAAACCTTTTTGAGGCTTTTTTCACTAACATAATGGGAAACATTTATTTTCAGTTGGTTAGAACCCGTCTCAAGTACTGTGTCAAGTTCTGAACATGACACTTTAAAAACAATTCAGAAAAATTGCTGTAGACTCAAAGAAGATGAAAAACTAAATCTTATGAAGAGAGTTGGAAGGAACTGAATGTGTTTAGCTACAAGGGTGGAAATGCTAGCATCCTTCAGATACCTGAAAGGATGTTGCAAGTAATTCAAGACTTGTTCTTTCTCATTCCAAGTACAGGGCATGGAATAATGGATTTAAGTTACAAGAAGCTAGATTTTGATTGAATGTTAGAATAAACTTCTTAACAGCATTCAAATTATCCAAAGCTGGTGGGTACTCTTAATTGGATGAGTTCAAGCAGAAGGTAGACAGCTTTAGGATGCTTTAATTTATGCCTCCAGGGACTTTTTCTAATCTATGATTCTAATATTGTAATATTCCATACTTTCAGTAATGCTTTTATACTGAGTGAGCCTTTAATAAATATTATTTTGCCACTGCCATAGGGATAACTTATCTTTGTTGCTGTGTCACCAGAATTCCATTGTGCGGTTAAATGGGAATTAGCTTGATATAATCAGCTGAAAAAGATCTGATGAAATTCAAGGCAGCACAGCCTTCAGAATATTGCTTACAATACATTTTTACCACCTTGTAGATTAAAAAAAAAGTTTTTGTCTTGTTCCAGTCTTTATAGTAATTAATGATTGGTTGCAATCAATGTTAGATATACAGAAATGAGAACTTGATGTGAATTAACTAATACTTAATAGGATGCAGATGTGAATTGGTTTTGTTTTGTTTTGTTTCTTTTTAAGGTTACATGCTGCTTGGGTTTGTGTACATCTTCATTTTTTTTAAAACTGGAGGTTCATGTGGATCTTATTCTTGAATTTCAGATTTTTTTTCCTGAGGAATGTTTCTGTGCATGCACAAGATCCCTGTTGCTATTTTTTTTAGCCTACTTTGGTACATTGTAGTCTAAACCTGATAATTTTAACAATATCTGTAAATGCAGTGAAAGTGAATTGTAATTAGTTCTTAAAAATACTTAAATTTAAACCAGTTTATACTGATTTAAATGAGATGATAGATCTTCAGATTGTATTGTTCCAAGACAGAGTTGTGGCTACTTTGGCACTTTGATATGTAGCCATTTTATTTTAGTATCTGTTACGTTTGCATATGGTCATATGAAGCTATGGAACAGTCACAATAAATTTCGAGTGTGAATATGACAACTTCAAAATTTAGACTTGAAGTGGCAAAGAGACCAAATAAGTATTGCTACAATAAAAATAGGAATACTAAAATGCTTTCTTACATTTCTTCATAGACAATAGTGATGGTGATAATGCCAGTGAATGTGAGGAATATAACAGTGTGTTCAATCATCTAGAAGAGCTGAGATGTAACCTGGAGAAAGAAATAGGCTTTGAAAAATTCATCAAAGTTTATGAGGAAATAAAGGTTTGTAGAATGTTTAACGTGAAGAAAAGGGAAGGAAATGATCATCTATTAATAATGACACACACACCCTTACAGTATGAGAACTGTTTAAATAAAATTAAGCTAATGTAGTTATTTGTCAAATCAGTTTGACACACAGTTTCTGAGAGATGCTGTAAGTAATCCATTGTGTTCAGGAGCTGGAGGCCCATCTTTGCTGATCCTTGATATTTCTGGGTGGTAGAGTCTCCTATATGTCTTCTGTTAATTATTTTCTGAATAGCATGTCATAGGGAGAGTCCTCCATCACTGCTAACTTCTATTCCCCTTCCCAGCTTTTCCACTGAAAAGATAGTTCAGTTTCTGCTTAGACTTCAGCAAAAAGTATTTGCAGTCATGGTGCCTTGTTGGACCTGGATGAGGAAGGTGTGTGAGCTTAAACATTTTATTTAAATAGCACATTTCTATGCCTTGTTTTCTAGGCTATACATGAAGATGAAGACGAGAGCATTGATATTTGTTCAACAATAGTTCAAAATATTTTAGGAAATGAACATAAACATCAGTATGCTAAAATTCTCCATTTAGTAATGGCTGATGGAGCATACCAGGAAGGTAAAGTATCTGACAAGTATATGTTTTCAGCATTATTTTTCTGCTGGCTGGCTATTCATGCTTAGCTAGTTATTGGGTACAACACTCTGTCTTTGTTGCACAACTGTTGTTTCTATATACACTAAAAAGTTGTATATTTTTGCTAGTAAATGTTAAAGTAAATGCTTCTTTAATCTTTTGAAAGTTGCCAACAACCTGCTAATATGAATTTTGCTACTGGACAAAACATAATAGGCTTCTATCCAGTGGTAATATCCTCAGCTTGGGTTTGCCCATTCCTTGGACAGAACAAATTCCAATTTGTCATACTGCAGTTTGCAGTTGTACATACTTCTATTTAATATTTTTAATGGAAATCTTATTAGATATATTCATACTGCAGAAAGTAAATATGCTAAAATATACAATGTTTTGTGTATTTATGTGTATTGACTTGGTGCAGTGTTAATGCTGATCTTGATATTTTTGCCTGTTAAATGTTCCTGTTAAAAAACTAGGCTATTACTGGTTCCTGAGACTCATAACTATCATGAAACAACCTTACAGCTGCCTAATATTTAATGCTAATTGAGTTTGTACTGTTTCTAATATCTTTGTCAAATCTAATTTAAAGTCTAATCATGGTTATCATTAAATTGATGCAGATCTTATACTGCACCATAGTTAGCTTCTAAAACAGAGATGGAAGATTGCAGAAGTGAAGGGGGAAAGGTACATGATTCTGCTACAAACTAAGTACTAGTCTCCTGATTGTTACTTGAATATTATATTTGTACCACACTATTTCTTAGAATTAGCTTTCTCTTCACATAAGTGAAGTATGTCTCTAAAATTTTAACATAATAAAGCAACACCAATCATAGTAGTGTATCCTTCAAAATTAAACTGAGAGAGCTTTAACTGTAGTATAAAAATAGGAGATTTGTAACGAATATACTGCATTATTAGTCCTTTTTTCATTATTTCTTAGAGGGGAGGAGTTTGCTGTCTTTTAGAGGGAATAAGAGTTTTGAAAGTGTGCTTGCTAAACTGTTTTCCTCATAACATTTTAAAATCTTTCTTTGCAGACAATGATGAATAACACGCTTTGGTGACATTCTAAGCAAAATGCAGCTGTATGGGTTTTATTCTGTAATAACCGTACAACAAAATAACAGTTTATTGGGACAGACTTAAAATCTTGTTGATTGCATGAAGAAAATGGAAAAATATGGCTCTTTTCAGCATTATAGATATCTGTTGAAATATAGCTTCATTCCTTCAGTAATACATTGAAGGCTGTGTTCCATTTAAAATGAATAGCAAGGAATAGAAAGGCTGACTGAGAAATAATTTACTGTTTGAAAGTATCATGTATGAATAAGCTCATGATTTAGTAGCTATTATTATTATTATTATTTTTTACCTAAGCAGTAAAAAGGAACAAACAAAACTGGGAATATATTTTTGTGTTCCTAACAACCTTGTTTAAAACAATCTTGACTGCTATTGCTGGAATTTTTAAATATTACTTTGTTTTCTCTTCAGGATGACCATTTTTCATTAACACTATTTGATCTTAAGTGCGCACTATATGGAAGCAATTTCCCTAAAATTAGTGGAACATTTTACATGTATTTAATATAAACATGTCTAAATACTATATTTTTTTGGATTTTTCCACAGAATGCGTATGTAATAAAAATATTTACAATTCTCAGTATTTATGTCCTAATCAGTTTACCATTTTTTCTTTGAAATCCTTCGACCCATTTTCAGTACTATTTTTGTCAGCTAGCAGCAAAAGAAAGACTACCATTTTCCACTGAAAATAGAAGGAGCTTTCAATGTAAAGGTTTCTTGTTGGAGTACTATGTACTCAGCTAAGTTTGCTGCTTTTTTTGTTTGCCTGTAACAAGGCTATCCTAGCAGAAACATGCAATATTGCTGTTGTTTTGAAAGTTAGATGTATATTTTGCAGCTGGTTGTCTAAAGGGAAGCAGCTGAATTTTATTTTCACTGCTTCTCACTGAAAAGAAATTCTTTAGTGGGAGGAGAGAGAATTTCTGTGACATGATGAATCAAAGCATTTCTACTGTGTAACAAATAATATTGATCAGCTATATAACAAGGTTTTATGTTGAAAATGTAATTCTGTATTTCCTGCCTAATAATGGAAAGTGGAATGTACATAAGCAAACTTACAATTATAATTTTAAAGTAGTGTTATTTCTAACCATATGAAATAAATATTTGAGGGGTTTTTTGTGTGATAGTTTGGATTTTCTTGATTTATGCAGCTGATGAATTCCCATGTTTATATTGCAGGAAAAAGAAACAAAATTAAAACAATATTTATATTTTGTATTTTAACCCAAAATTTAATTAAAACACCAGGCAATTATGGGATGACATTTACATATATTTTATTAAAATAAATGTAGGCTCCAAATGGCAAAGGACAAGAAGCTTCCTTGCTAACTCTGTAATAGCAGATGAGATAGAATTGCTTCCCGTGGAATGTCCTGCTCCATATAGGAGGAACAAAATGCATGAAGATAGAGAAATTGCTGGAAGGAAAATTTGGACTGGACTTCTAAGCTGTTAAATAGAAAAGAAAAATGTAAAGGTTTTGTATATAGTTTTGTCTTCAGGGTAATCTGTCAGATATGCCTCCCTGCAGTTTTAAGAAATTCAAAAATTTGCTTATTCTCCATTTGAAAGTTATGTAAACAAATTCTACTTCAAATAGAGGACTGAGTACACTTGATACTAAGCCCCAAAACTAGAATGTTATTAGTTTTCTGTGGGTAGTACAAGATTATATACAGATTGGCTTTTTAATTAACTGACTACATGAACAAACGTGGAACTTCTGTACTTGTTGTCCAAGGTATTTATTTGATAGTTGATATTTACAAGGGAGGAAAACATTAAACAATTTACAGACAACAACTTATACAATCTTTATTGTTAGTTGCTGAGCCCCTGAGTGGAGAATAAATTGTGGCTGTTATTGAACACTATGCATGCATATGTCTTTTTACTGCATAATTTTCCCTAATCATAAATATGTAGTAAAAAAATTTCAAGAAGAAGAAAATATAGAAATTCTGTATGTAATAATTTGGCCTTAGTCAGGCTGGAGGAAATCCACCTGTACAGAGTTTTTGCCTTGTCCAAATTGTGCTAACGTATCCCAGCCATCTTAGAATTGCCTGCCATTCTTTGTAAAATTCATACCGTATAATCTCTCTGCAGCATAGAACCATCCAGGTTCCCTTGGAATTATACAAAGATAAAGAGATCCCACTTAGTCATGATTAGTATTGCAGTAGTAGAACTCACAGAGCAGTAGAAATCACTAGCACTGGAAGCATATAGAAGGAATTAAAGAACCAACAAATAGGAAATCCTAAAGTCCTTACAGTCACTGAAATGTAAGTCCTTACTGGCCATTCTTGAAAAGCAATCCAAAATTGGTTGATGCTTATGCTGCATGTCTCTCAATCCCAACCATTTCATATTAGGGCCATAAAATATATTATCTCAGTCACTGGATTGGTTAAGGAATTGAGCTATCCTCAAAGTGCAAGGCACACAGAGAAGGAAGACAGTCAATCAATGTGAAGGGTTTCTTCCTTTAGAAAAAGACAGATGAATGACTTATTTTCAATTTTAATCAGGATTACCAGACCCAAGTAGTTTGGGAGTACAGGGTGGTAGTGCTAATCCACTCCAGGAGTAATAAAGAATAAGAAGTAAAGCAAAGAGATAATAAGGGACACCAGTCACAGAGACTTCTTTTTCATTGATGATGATTTTCCAAACTTAATATATTGAGTTAGCAGGCCAAATCTAGTTCAAGTAACATTACAGGAGCTGGTCACTTTATACTGTACAGGTAGTCCTCATTCAGCAACCACTTTTCAGTGACCATTCAAAGTTACGATGGCCCTGAATGAGATGACTGGTCCTCATAGTTGTAGTTGTCGCAGCATCCCCATAGTCATGTGATCGTGATTTGGGTGCTTGGCAACTAGCTCCCAATTACAACGTTGCAGTGTCCCACAGTCACATGATCACCATTTGCAAACTTCACTGCCAGCTTCTGACAAGCAAAGTCAAAGGAGAAGTCGGCAGGAGGTTACAAATGGTGATCATGTGACATTGCGCCTAACAAACGTTCAGGATTCGCCTAATGATGGCAACTGGAACTGCCAGAACTGCCATTGTAAGTTGGTGCAGTCACATGATGTCACACTTTATGACTGCATCACTCAGCAATGGAATTCCTGGTCCAAATTACTGTCATTAAGCAATGACTATATGTATTGGTACAAAATTACAAAATTCCCTTAACCCATTTGCTTCTTTGATAAACCACAAAAATGTTGCAGTATTACTTCTCTTGGTTTACAGTGTTAAGCGCAAAGAGGATAATATCTAATAGAATCTGGCTAAAGAAGGATATATATTTTGCTGATAATTGTCCAGCTTGTACAAATGTATGGTAAGATTCATCTGGAAAGATTTTTGGTTGCTCTTATTTCACACAAAGTATAAAATTATAGTCCTTTGAGATCCATAGCATTACTGAATGATGTGAAAGTTCTCAGATCCCATTGTAGGATATTTCCTAATGCAGCTTAAGGATATTTCCCAGAGTTATTTCCTGCTTGTATTCTTTCCATAATATTCTTGGCAATAAGGAGGCCTTTCATCAATTACATAATATCTGTGGAGTCTTTGGTGCTCTCTGAGCTTGCTTGGTTGTTTGCAGATGTTTCATTACCTGTAATTAATATCTCACCATTTCTGTACATAGGAGGACAATGGCATTATATATTTTTCTGACCAAAATGTGGTTATCAATAAGGAAATCGTAAATTGAATGTACAGTGGTACCTCAAGATACGAATGCCCCACCTTACAAAAATTTCGAGATACGACCAGCTCCGGCCGCAAAAATTTACCTCAACATGCGAACTCCGCCTCAAGCTACAAACCGGATCCGCGGCCATTTGCCCTGCTGCCATGTGGTCGCGGCTTCCTGTGGGCGAGATCGTGGTAGCAAGGAGGCGTTCGGTGAGGCTTGTGGTGTGTTTTGTGGCGTTTGGAAGGTTTTTGGTGTGCTTGTCAGCATGGCTCCAAAGAAAATGCAGAGCCATATGTATTTACATTGTGTAAGATCTTGCCCCGTTCGTCAAGAGAAACTCCCGTGACACGTGTAGTTCACAAAAGAGGTTTACTCAAGCGTAACGCAACAGTTACAAGCAAAGCCAGGACTGGCTTGGTACAATACATTGGTTCCTTTATACCTCCCCTCCTTACAGGCTGCGGATTATCAGCGCCCCAATGATCCCCCTTAATTGTCCAGATGGCAGGTTCAGCCTGAGTCCCATTGTTCTTTAATTGTTGTTAGCCCTTGGCGTGGTCATTGCTTTCCTTGGGCTTTTGTCGCGCACACAGCTGGGAGCGGGAGCTTTTCCTCGCGCACGCGCTGATTGCTCTTCCTCAATTCCGCGGCTCTTTCCTTTGTCCATAGCCCTTGGCGTGGTCATTGCTTTCCTTGGGCTTTTGTCCCGCACACAGCCGGGAGCGGGAGATTTCCCTCGCACGCGCGCTGATTGCTCTTCCTCAATTCCGTGGCTCTTTCCTTTGTCCATAGCGCCCGCGGCCCTCTGGCCTTAACAGATTAGTGGAGAGATGCCAGGTGGCCCTTTCATTAGCACTTCCTCTTTCTGCGCTAGCGCTCGAGCGGTGAAACTGACTAAAGCGCGCCTGGGGAATTTCCTAGCCGTGCAACGCCGGCTGACACACTGAACCTTATGGGGAAATTTGCCTCGTGGTGCGACCAAATTCGGAGGGTGGAACGGATTAACTGTGTTTACATTGAACCCTATGGGAAAATTTGCTTCAGGATGCGACCAATTCGAGTTGCGATCAGAGTCACGGAACGGATTAAATTCGTATCTTGAGGTACCACTGTATATGAAAGTATTCATGATAAAATCTTTAATGGAGAAGTATGATCCAGATTTACTTTGGTTGAAATAGGTATCATGATGCATTAAGTTATGGTGCTTTTCATATTTTTTCTCAGAACGGCATTATAGGTAGTCACTGAGCCATTCAGATTAACTGGAGCACCCTCCTGCTTTAGAATTATCTGTCAATGTTATGAATCATGACAAAATTGTGAAAGCGATTTACAGTAGATTCCAATTAATGGTCTGAACATGTGCATGCTGCATTAGACAGTCTACAAATCTGTCTTCTAAAAAACAAATCATTGCTTTTCACTAGGCAAGAAAGGTAACTTAGATTTACTGTGAATTTCCTTTATTTTAGTGATCAAAGCATTTAGCTTAACAGAATAGTTTGTTTTTGACAGATTCTGCTTCATTTGCTAATGTTTCCAAGCACACACTATGGTTCTTTGTGTGTCATTCTTCTTTACTGTATCAAGAGTTCTGGGGATGCTGCTCTTACTCCATAAATCTTTGCACTAAACTCTGATGGTATCTGTAGACACAATTTAACATATTTTAAAAGTTTCATAATCTAGAAAGTTGTCAATGTATCTTTACCTGGAGAACAAAGCTACTTATAACCAGTATTAGAACAGTGTAAACCATGTCTTTCGTCATCAAAGGGCAATAGGAAAGAAAATAATTTCACCATTAACTTTCTATTCTACTTACAACACTTTCTATGCAGATAACTGGTACTTCATTTTGGCCATTACCTTACTAAGAGAAAAAGCTCCTGGCCAATATATATGATAGTAAACCTCCCTTAGATGCATATGTAGAAAAAGCAAAAAGCTTTTTCCCCAAAATGCTGGGGAATTGCTTTTGTTGAGAAGATGGCAAAGAGGAGTTCTTAGAAATCCCTGACGTTTCCGACATTGTTTCTAAATAAAGTTTGTAATTATATTCTTCACTTCAGCTTTCTTGTTCATCAAAAGCTCTTCCAAAATTTAGAAATTTCCAGACATACAATCAAGCAGTAAACAATACCCTAATCAAGGAACTACCAGAAAAAAACAAACAAACACCAACACTGGCAGGGCAAGCCACTGCATATAAACAGAGAGCAAACCCCATCCCATTCTAGCACTGAAGATGTTACCTAGCTGGGTAATAAAACATTTGCAAGAAAACAACCAAGCTAAGAGAATCCCAAGGACTCCACAGTTCAACCCTGAGCTACACATATTCGCTTCTATTACTAACTTAGAGTTTAAACAAACCAATATTTTCTTGTTTTTAATGTTTTAAACAATTTGTAAATGGCACAGAGTTGCTGGGAGTTGGGCAGCATATAAATTTAATAAATTATTATTTTTACTAATATTGATTTTTAATAAACTGGTAGTGCATTCACTGAATACACACACACACGCACACATATATACACGTACATACATACAGAAAGAACCTCTCTCTTAATTTAAACAGTCTGCTTCAAATATAAAATGTTCCAGGGGTGAGGTCTAGATCAGAAACAGGCCAGAAGCAAAGGGCCTGAGATCAGACTGGTCCATTACAATACTCTTCCTCCACCAAACAATGAACAGCTGTTAACCTGTTTGCACACCCAGAAGGGAGAAATGTAAAGTTTAAACAATCTGTTCACTCACGCTCGTGCTCTCTAGTTTGATTATAGTTTGCAGTTTCTGATTTTCTACATGCTAACATTTCATCTAGTAACTTAATAGAAACTATCTGATCAAGTATTGTGTCCTTGAATACCTTTCCACAAGCCTTCTCAGTTCAAATATCTTCTCAGTTCAAACTGTTTTTATCAATTTTACTTGTAAGCCGCCTAGAGTCTTACAATGACTTATACAGTGAGATGGGCAGCTTATAAATTTGATTAATAAATAAATAAAAATATCAGTCTGGGAGAAGTGTGACATTAGAAATCAGAGCTGTTGAATTCTAAATTGCAGCGAAGATAGAAATACCATGGATATTTTATAAAGAGTAAGATTACTTTTCTTGTATTATTTTCAGCATATCAAAATAATTTGATTCTATTAATTGTATTGTTATGGTTTGTTCTACCTGCTAATAGAGCAGCAGAGTGAAGCCAATACGTTGTGTTGATTTCAATTTGCTCTTTTCCAGAATGAGATGTTTTGCAGGATATGCTTAGAAAAATAAATTATGCAGTTGTAGGCTTATGTACTGGTAAGTGACAAATAGTATTATATTAAACTTGATGCAGTCCTCCAATTAATTTGGCAGCAAAGCCCTTGAGTTGCCCAAGGTATGTGCTGTTACAATGTTGTATTTTGTGGTGAAGAAATAATACTGAGAATTATTTTGACCATTTATGCATATGATACTGTGTAATCAACTTGCTTACAAAGGAGAACATGTACATTACATTCAACAGCTTGCATAGTTGAAATAATCAGAGTTCTTAATGCACATCTCTTTGAAAATTGTTAGTTTTGCTTAGATTTCGGGAGGAACATAATATTCAAAACTGCATTGGACAGCAAATATACTGGATAATAAAAATGTAAAAACATATAAATACAAAGTTCATTGCTAAATAATACCTTTACTAAGACTACCAAAAAACCTGCTATAGAATTCTTCACCAGGTAAGATGTTATAAAAATAGGCTTTTCTTTTCAACTATCTGGCTTCTACTTTTTAAAACACATTACCTGACGAAGAGTTCTAGAAAGCTTGCACCTTAATTTGTGTAAGCTTGGTTGGTTACTAATGGTATTATTTAAGTTTGGATATTTTTCATAAATAAAATATTTTTCATAAAAATAACACATGGGCATTCACAAGAGAGTTTTCTTTGTATATAGTATATATAATAATTGAAGTGTCCATTGGCTGTCTATAAAAAGGAGTTCACTGACATTTGAACAAGAAATCCTTTAATAGTGAAGAAGAGACAAAAAAAAAACCTGTTAGGCTTTGCAAATCCTAGAGAAAGGAACCAAGAAATAATAAAACTAAAAAAGTGATTTCTATTTCATAAAATAGTGATGGGGAACCTCTTAGCAAGTTATATCCAGTGATAACTTTGGATCAGGCCTTCACCTCTGCGCTTTGCAGCTGCTAATTAAAGCTTTTTTTATTAATGTGTTGGGGAGGACATTCTTGTGAAGGTGATACTTTGGAAGATAATACTTAACCATTTCTCCTTATATCTTCTCTGAACAAATAATTTCACAACTTCCAACAATAACTACACACACACACACACACCAAGCTTAGGAAAAAAGTCAGTTTACAAAAGTGCTTTTTTCTTAATATATTTTTTCCAGTACTTAAAGGTTTTACTATGCTCTGAAAATTCCCTCGTTCAACAATTAGCTCATTAAAAATGGGTTTTAAAAGGCAAAACAGGCACTTTAAGCTTTGCGGAGTCTTGGCATCTGTTGCATGCCTTAAGAACTCCCCACAACCATCAATTCAGACTAATTGTAGCCAACTGTATGATTTTAATCTGCAAGATTTCAAGCATCCAGCTTGCCTCCTATATCTCTCACAATACACCCCCAAACAGAAAAAAATAGTTCACTGACTTTTGTGACATGACAAAGCCACTAGCTACAGCTTCTGATGGTGTAGTCCCTAATTTGCAAAAGACTGCCCACCACTTGTTTAATTTGTGAATTATGAACAAGTATAGTTAAATTATCTTACAGTAATTTATAGTAGAAGAAATACAAGAAATGGAACCAAATATATCAGGAAGGTCTGTCAAGTGAAAAACCTAAAACAAAGTTATAGATTCCAGACATTTCCAGACAAAGATGGGACAATCAGATTCTTTCTTGGAGGAATGAAAGCATGTAAACTGATATATAGTTATCTCTTTCCTCAGGGAAAGAGGTTATGGAGAATGAAGACACTGCTTGAAGCAATCTGTACTAAAATCAATATACTTGCCTGACAGTCCTTCTCCAAACAAAATTCCTCTCAAGAAAAATCCTGGATTCTCTTCAAAATAACTAAATTGCCAGATTATGGCCATAATACAAACAAAATATAATCACATTGTACATTCAGTGGAACTTCTGGTATATTCTTTTCGAACAGTATTTCACTCCTATACTCGCAAGGACACACATTCACAAATACAAAACAAGGCAAACCACTTTGTACGGGGAGAGTCTAAAGTAGCATGTATGCAAAATAGGAACCCATTTAGGAAACAAATCCTACCGGATGTTTGTAATCCATTGTGTACTTTTCTGGCTGGTCACCAAAACCTGGTCTTTCAGTTACATTAAAGAGGTTCAGTCTATGTAAGTTTCCCAGCTTTAACCCCCAGATTTTGTTACCTAAAAATTATTGTATTGCTCGGTTATTATAGAAATCAGCTAAAGATGATCTCTGGAATGTGACTTAATTTCTGAGACTCATCATGAAATTTAAGTATTTCTCTTTCAAAGTGAAGACATAGCCTTACCAAAAGGTTTGTCATTATTTAAGCACTGTTTCAACTACAGTGTACATAAAATTTTACTCCCTTTGCACTGCTTAACTTTAGTGTTTTCTAATTGCTTAAAATGTAGGAGTCTGTTTTTTAAAAAATAATTCACACACTCATTCAGTTATGTTAATACATAATTACTTTTGCTTTGAACTCATATGGTCTAGTTAAGCAATATAGTTACCAGTCAGAATTAAAACTCTGGTGGAACCATGAATGAATGAATGAATGAATGAATGAATGTGCGCGCACACACACAAATGGTATACCAAAAGTCAGACCCCATAGGCCATTCACAATATGCTTTATTAATTTTTTTTCAGAGAAAATGTTCATGTACTTAAGAATGTTCAAATGCCAATGTTCAAATAGAATTAACAACAATATAAGTGAAATATACTTAGCCAAGATTAATAGTGTTCAGATACTAGTTTTAAAAACAAACTTTCCCACTTAGAAAAGCACTGAAGTATCTACTTACAATATGGCCATTATGACTACAAGCAAACCAAAGAGCTCCAAGTCAAGATTTTTTTTTTTTTTAAAAAGCTTTTGTGGATGCATTGAATGACAATATTTGCTTTCATAAAATAAATACATGGGCTTGCTTATGGATCACATTCTTTTTCAGAATGAATTTTCCAGTAGCTTCTGTAGCCTTGTTAACTCTTCTGAGGAATGAGATTCTATCATTGCCATCTTCAGAGAGGTGGTTATATAACTGGCTAACATTTTTTGATCCACATTTACATGGTTTTAAAATTTATTGTTCCTCAAAGCAACTAGGAATTATGTAAAATAAACATCAATATCAAATTATGTCATATAGATGGATATTATATAATAATTACAAGATGAACATCTATAACGAAGTTGGATTATTCTGTGAGAAATAGGGTGGAAAGGAAGGAAATAATTACAAGGAAGAAACTGATCCATCTGATAATAGAAGTCTGCCACAAGGAGGAAAAGATTATTAGTCATAACCAAATATTTAATACTGATAGAGTGAAAATCCAGTGAAGAATTACTTAGCAAAAGGAGAAAAAAAAAAAGGAAACACAAATATGTTATCTAAAAGGGTTTCTAGAAATTTCAAAGTGAATAAGGGGGGAAAACATTGAATTTGAGAGAATAGAATTAAGGAATATTGTAATTTGAATGGTAAGCAGAGACTTACAAATAAGCAATTGTTCATTATGAACATGATTTGTTAGAACTAGGTTTTGTAAATTTTAGAATATAGCAGAATACCAAATCCTAGTTAGCTACTGATAATCATGTTCTGGGAATCCACACATATTCTGGGAGTTGAAGTCCACACATCTTAAAGTTGCCAAGGTTGAAAAATACTGGTCTAAAGAATTGAAATTACTGGAAAAATGCAATAATACTCTGGTAACAGAGTATCCCTCCTATTTGAGACTAGCTTTGTTTAGGTATTAAAAATTTTTACACAGTTACAATTAGGTAAAGCAGGAATTCTCAAAGTTTGTGGTGCTGGGACCCCCTACAGTTTTAATAGAATCTATGTGACGCCCCCATGGAATAAAACTAATGAGCTCCTCCTCAGCAGTAGTAGTTAGTATGACAGTTAACAGTTTAGCATCAAATGGATTCCCAGCCCCTTATTTCCTTACTACTATATCACTCTGGTTCTGTGGCATCTCTGCTTTTAAATCAATCTCTTGTGCAACCTTTCTAGCAGTAACTGACCACTGGGATGCCCGCCCCAGCCTTTGACAAGCAGGATAAACAGCATAGTATTTGCTCCAGGGGGCATCTGCAAGGGAATCAACAGTGTCAAAATGGTAGGCATAAAGGGCAATTGAAACTCGGCCCCTTTTTGTGTACATGTGATGTATGTGACATATTAAAAAGGGGCAGGACTTCAATAACCTGGTTGTGCTTCTCATGTGACACTGTTTAACCCCCTACAAATGACCCCAACTTGCTTGCTCTGTGTAAAAGAAAAAAACAACAACCTTGCCCCATAAACTAGACTTTCAGATTGTAGCCTCTATCCTGTGTCCATTGTGCCTTGCTAACCAAATGCCCTTGTCCTCACAGGCCAGCTCCCCTATTTTTAGATTTGTGATTGTCAATGCCTGTTCAAAGGCATGCTGGGTATGTTTCCCTCCACCCACTATGAACTAAGATGGCAGCATGTGGCACAGAAGTTTTTATTATTATTATTATTACTACTACTACTACTACTCCATAATTGCACATAAATTGTTAATTTCTAATTTGTAGAAATTTGTCAGGTTTAACTTTGTACCATGAAGAGGTTGTGTTAGTTTTTGTTCACATAGGGATTCACTGAACATACAATTTAACTTAAGTTGTTGCATGCAACTGTGTGTTGTGTTTAGTTGGACATGAAGATTATTTAGGTCAAAGATCAAAATACAAATCCTTTTTCAAGCCACACCACAGTTTTATGTTGCATTATCCTTGTTTTTCAGTCATTCAAACAGATATAGAAATGAATCCTATTTAATTACGGGTGTTATTTTCTATCCTGTGACCTGCAATTCAGTGGTTGAATCCATTTTACTATAAATTGTTTGAATTTATCCCCAGATTTCCATTTTATTTCTTAAATAATATTAGGAATATGTGACATGGAATATATAATTAATTACTTTCAGGACCTGTCACTGATTTCATGGGGATAGAAATCCTAGAAGTCTAAACAATGTGGTGAAACTCAGGTAGTTCACAATGAATTATATTCAAAGGAGCTTTCAACCATACTGTAAATTTTGTACCCTGTATATTTCAAAATGGAGAAAGGTCTAAGGCCCATTCTTCACTCAAACATTGGTCCATCAAGTAAATCTCAGCTGAGGTGAACTTGGTTCCTCTCTCTATTGACGCTATTCTGCTTCCAAAGGAACAGCATACAATATATGGATAGAATGGCATTTTAGCATTCTCTACCATCCTTCTATTACTTATCTACCATTATCTGATTCTTTCAGTCAAGTGAATTGATTGCTTTCTCAAAAAAAAAAAAAAAAAAGCTCACACTGGGTATTATGATAGTCGTGTATAGTTCTGAATTCAGACATACATGCAAATGGAAATGATGCAGTCATGATTTGTCATCAGGAATGTTCTAAATACCCATTGCTATGTCACCTTCAGTGACCCATCCCCTGAATAAATAGATTGCAACATGAATTATTAAACGTTCTAATTTCCCATGCTTAATACAGAAAAGGAACAGGCACTTATTTTGAAGTTTTTTGCAAGGGTAGCAATAACCCATTATTTTATGCCTATCAGTGACCCTTCCCTTCCGTATGGCCAACAGCCACTTCTCAAATTTTCAGTATTTTTGTGTCACCGTGTGACACTCTGCAAGCATTTTCATCTTCCCTTCCTTGAGCTGCCCAGCACTCCCACCAGCTGGCTAAGAGGATCACTAAAATGGCAATTAGGCAGCACCCTTTCTTTATTCTTCCTTTAATCATTTAAAAACAAACAATTGAGGGCATGTGGCAAAGGTGCTCTGAAGCAGCAGAAAAGAATGTGGGAAAACAACAAGACACAGCAGCACTTTTGCTTGGGGAGGGGAGCCTAGGACCTGATTTGTTTCATGACTGCCTCCCAATGTGGAATCATCCATTCTACAACGACAGTGAAAGACACAGCAGTCAGTCAGTGTAGGAAGTTTGCTAGAAGCCCCACAGCACTGTTCCACACATAAGGGCACCCCAGAATTTGGACTGCTGCCTCCCTTGCAATCCACTGAACAGCCCAGTGATATATTCCATGGCCATTCATAAGGACCAAAGCAGTTTGGAGGTATTGTTCCCAGTATCTTACATGCGTTTTGGTCGCTTACTACCCAAAGCAGATCAATGCTTTTCTTAATAAAGGATTACATCTGAATCTCTCCTACTAAGGGCCCCTCTCTCTTCTTTTCCATGCTGGTGGTAATATGAAGCTTTCTTGGCACCGAGTGTATCCGTCTGCATTTCACCTGATCTTCCGGCTCTGCTCTGCATAGCAGGGCAACTCGGAAAGGGCTCTTACTTACTGGGCCCGTGCACTTGAAAGTCTCTCCAGACGCTGTCAGCTTGCCTGATCCATGCTTGAGCCAGTGGGGTGAGACAAGCAAGTATGCGGAAATGGCGGGGAAGCCTTTCCCAGAAGCAGTGACTTAAGATTCAGAAGTGCTTCCAACTACAGGGACTCTGTACCGGAGGAGGCAGGCAGGCAGGCAGGCAGGGAGAGTCGAGCCGCGCCGAGCCGCCTGAAGGAAAAGAGTGGGCGAGCGGATGGGCCGGATCCAGGCACTAGCCTGGGGCGGCTGAACGGCGGGAGCCAGGATGTTCTGAGGGACGGGAGAGACGGCTGGTCTACCAAAGGGAGCAGAACCCTCGCTCGCTCCCCGCCTCCCATCGTCTCCCTCTCGGGGGCCGTGTGCGGGAGGCGCCCCAGGCTCCTCCCGCCCAGGGAAGCGGGAGTTCCAGGAAGTAGCAGACGGGCGGGAAGGACGGCTTGCGTGCCGAGAGTCCCGCTCGCGGTCCGTCTCCTCCATCTCAGAGCCAGGTCCTTCCTTGAGGCGGGGCGGCTTCCCGCGTCAGCCCCCTTTTGGGGAGGAAAGGAAGGAAGGAAGTAGGGAGGGGCGGAAAGAACAGAGGCGCAGAGAGGAGCTTCTTCTGTGCTGGGGCGGAGGGGCTGAGCGCGGCGGCGACTCCTCGCGGGAACAAAGAGGCGCGAAAGCGCGAGGGCTGAGGGGAGAGGGGGCACTCCTCGTCTCGCGCCAACGGCCACGGAGATGGTGAGTTCTGGAAAGGGGAAGTGGAGGTGATGTGGATCGCGAGTGTCCTCTCCGACTCTTGGTACCTGGAAGCGACGCTTCGCACCCGGGCCGCAGTGAGGCTCTGCGGTGGCCGTGGGGACGCTCCCCAGGGATGACTCCCTTTCCACCGCGCCTAGTGCGGTATTAGCGACTCCTGCCTTCGCGTCGTCCGCCTTTGGTAACGAGAGACCGCCACTAAAATCTCGGTAGAGACCGTATTAGCCCTCCAGCGGTCTCCTGGCAATACGTCTATTTCCCAAGGAAAGGAAGAGTCTTGTCTCGCCTCTTGCTTATGGAGACAGATTTCGTCTCTGTCGCATGTTGAGCTGCACATCTCTATAACGCATCCTAGGCACGTACGGGAAGCCATAATGTTTAATTTACACTGTCCAGGTCTCAAAAGCACGGCTTTCTTTCTGTTACGTTTGGTTCCATTGTTGTTCCTGTTGTTTTGTCTTCACCCGAAATAAAATATGAACGTCTTTCCTATATGCATCTGAAGCAGCTGAAGGGTTTTCCTCGGTTATTTGGCCTTGGAGTGAACTCTTCGTGAAGTATCATGTTTCTAATCAAATCTTCAGGCATCATCTTCTTGTCTCTGTTGGCTGTTACCCTGTGCTAGGAACCTTCTGTTACTGTCTCATCTTTGGTATATGTATTTTAGAATGGATAGCTGTGAAAATAATTTAAGTAACATCTGTCTGTACAATGGATCTACTCTTTAAAATAGCCTTGCCAATGAGAATAATATTTTAATTTTTGATCAGATTGCTGAAAAATTACATTTGCTGAGTGGGATTAGATTTTTGTGAGCTATTGCTCTTGAAATTCTGACCAGAACCCTTTAATAAATATATTGATGGCTTATTGGAGTATAATGTCTACCATAGCACATCTTTCTTTTTCTCTTGGGTGAAAGTTTGACTAGCTTCTGTCAGCTTCTCCAATTTTAGCATGTGAATTTTAAGAGAGAATTGTTAACTGTAGTATATTGCTTTTAGTAATTGGATCTCTTTTTGTTTTAATACCAAATTTTGGTGATCAAGCTATATATTTTTCATAGCTGTTTTCCTATTTAAATTGAATTTAAACATACTGCATACAGATTTTAAATTTTGTTATAGAAAGGAAAATGACTTAAATTCCATAGTTTGAAAATATGGAGAGAGATAAAGATTGGTGGCAGCAGTAATTAATGTGGATTATGTAAACTGAGAGTTTGAAAGTTAATGATACTGTGATCTTGGCCATTATATTGACTTCCTCTGTTGAAAGGCACAACAATCCCTCCTAATGATCCTACTTTAGTTAAGGAGGCACTAATAAGATTTGTCCTTTTACATCCCCTAGTGTGCAAAATTTTACTGTTATAGAAGCTGTAGAGAAAACTAATATAAAAACTTATTCCTGACATACATCATATCCCCAGATGTATTAAAGCAATGAATCTGGACTTCACATTAGACAAGAATACTTTTAAAAAATTTTTGTTTACAAAAACTTTTGTTTTTAAGGTTACTGGTTTGTTAGGCTGTCTGAAAGAAAAAAGTCTTTTGCTGTTGGAATGCCTTTCTCCATTTCCTGTTGCTATTAATGTTTTTTTTTCCCCCTTTACAACTTTCAGAAAGAAGAGTGAAGAGGCATGGATATAACATGAGTTGCTTAACGTGTTCAGAAAGAATATGAATTATTTCTCAGTTAACTAGATAAAATGGATGAGTCGGTCTTATTGGATCTGTTAGAGTGTCCTGTCTGTTTAGAACGTCTGGATGCTTCTGCAAAAGTCTTGCCTTGTCAACATACATTTTGTAAACGATGTCTCTTGGGCATTGTGAGTTCACGCAATGAGCTTCGTTGTCCTGAATGCAGGACATTAGTAGACTGCAGTGTTGATGAACTTCCTAGTAATATTTTGCTTGTTCGACTACTAGATGGCATCAAACAAAGGCCTCGGAAATCTATTAATTTAATGACTTGCACAAATTCATTAAGGGCCCAAACTAGCACTATTGCTAACTGCATTCCAAAAGATCTCCAGAGTTCTCAAAGTATCCAGCAACAGAGAGTACAAGCACGAAGTCCGCCTGTTAGGGTAAGTGACTAACATGCAAATAATATAAGTGGAACACATACTCTTTTGGGAGGTTTGATAATCCAAGGAAAGTAGAATTATGGTGTGATGAATCAATTGATGGTCATTCGGATGGGTCAGCTGGAACACTCAATAGTATTTTAGCTTAATGGAAAGAAAATTAAACATAGTAACCTTCAAATATCTGAAGGGGGTCACATGGAGGATTGAGTGCACTAATTCTCTCTTGCTCCAGAAAGCTGGGGTAGAATCTAGAAATAAAAATTGCAAGGAAACACCTTTTGGTTAAGCTTTAGGAAATATTTGTAATGGAATTAGTTATTTGTCAATGGAATTGACTACCTTGGGAGCTGGGTTACTTTGCTGAAGAAATTAGGAAGAAATTGGATGACAATTTCCCAGGCGTGTTATACTGTAGTTTCATCCTGCATTCTAGTTCTTGCACTCAATGCTGCAGTGACTGATGGCAGCTGTAATCCAAAATACTTGTAGGCAGTGGCATCTGCAGCAAACTGGTGATACCAAAATGGCAACACATGCACAATGTCACCATGCAAATGCTGCCATTATATACTTGCACTCCAAAGTTGGACACAAGTATATAAGTTGTGACATTTGCATCATGGTTATTCCTCCTCATTTACCCCTGCAGAGCATGCATTTGGCTGGATTAGATTAATATCCCTGAATTAGATTATCACCACGGACTCTTCCAAGCCTATGATATATTCCCGCCTGAATAACACATAACGGTGGTTGATAAAGAATTTGTTTCTTTAGTGCAGGAATGCATTGTTTCTTATGCCTGCTTTTTCTCCCTGAACAGTAGATGCTATTGGCAGCTGTTCTTCTGCATTTTGCACTTCAGTTTTTGACCTTAAAGTTACATATGAACTGCTATAGTTAAACTTAATAATGAAAAGGACCAGCTAGAATGCTTTGGTGAGAACCTATGAATCTTTGTGAGTGTATGGGAGAGAGAGAGGGTACTTATTTTTTTAGGCTACAGATCTAAAATATGTCTTAGTGTTTGGAAACTAAACAGGATTAGGCCTGACAAATACTTGGATGGAAGATCTCCAGGAAATATCAAGGCTGTAGTCTAAACTGGGAATTCAGAACAGTTTTCCATTTTATGGGAAGTCACCAAGAGTTAAGCTTGACAGAGAGTTTCCTTTTTTCCTAACTGTAATACTTTTCATATAAATAAAGTTAAAATGTATGAATTTCACATGGTGTTTGTGCTAAACTTCTGTTCTTAATATTATTCTTCACTGACTAGTTGTGAGTAACTTTCTCCAGTTTTTGCTTGGCTTTAGTGGCCTAAATCAAAAATTGTATTTGCCAGATTCCTGCCTTTTAGTTTCTGTATGGCTAAGACAAATCAGATGCTTCTCTAGAACAACAGTCAAGGAAGACTCTAGTCAGTCAGCCAACAAAGTCTTCCAACTTTACTATCAACAACAAAGTTACTTACAATGCAAGAGCAACAAAATTCCTGCCTCTTTCTTGCGCTGGATAACAGAACGCTAGGTGGTTTTTCATGTATGTCCACATTATTTTTTAATTTAGAAAAACATATATGCTGCCAACTCCCTTAAAGTTTTATGGTTCTATTTAAGGATTAAAATGTTTTTGGTTCCTTGCAGTATGAATTGTCAGTACCCATATTCTCATACCGAGGATTGCTAAATAAACTTGAATTTCTTTTTAATTTGATCTAACAGATGCAAAATAGTGGCAATTATGGAAGTGAGGGATCTAGTTAAAATTAAAGGGTGTCTTCTGACCACCTCTGTTTCAATTTCAAATTATTCTGTAGAATTTTCCAGAGATTTTCAGAATCCTCCTCTGCCCACTGACACAGTATTGCTTCAAGACCCTAGGTTTGACTTAATTTTTTGGCAATTCATATTCTTGAATGTATCAGAGTAGTTACATTTATTACAGCTTTATCCAGAAATTAATTGAAAAGATAATTTCATAAGATGACTTGCTTAGTGGCAGGTCAGATTAGATTCCTTAAAAAGGTTTGCTCCTCATCCAGTAAAATTTGTATGTGTACTGCCTCTGGGTATGGTTTGAATTTGCTGTGCAGTGATTAAGTGCTTCATCAGTTTTGAAGAATGCATTGTATTAAGGCTGAGGAATAGTTCAAGTAATATAAGGAGTGAACAAAGGCTTAAAAGCACTCAAGTATTTTTTATATAGTTGCTTGACTTTCTGATATTTAGAACATACACTAGTATATCCTGTAGAGATTGGCTCCCCATAGAGTTGCAACCGGTTGCTAAGAAAAGGGCTTACTCTACCAAGATTTAGAAGCTGCAGGATCCTTTTTATATTATAGTGGAGAGGTAAGCAACATGGAGCTAGCATGAGCAGGAATCAAAGTTATGGGAATTGTAATCTAAAGCATCTGGAGATTTGTCTACCTTTGTTTCATTGTAATATGTCTAAACAATTTGCTTCCAGTGCCAGGCCAAACCTGATAAACATGTCCTATTCAGAAATGCCCTTTTGAATGTTGTATACAAAAGTATTTTTTAAAGGGCTTTTTCCCTGCCTTGTATCTAAATTGTAAAATCGTGAACCTTTCAGAAACAGTTGTCCTCCATAATAGATCACGTCAAAGAAAGATATTTACACGTGCTCTTGAGTCTTCTAGAAACATTCAAGGTTGTACCATACCGGTACAAAGGATAGAGGTTGAAAATAAACTAAAAAAAAGCAGTTATAAGAATCCAAAGTAGTTGGTTTAACACTTATCCTGTTTATATATATGCTATACCAACACATATTTTTTTTAAAAAATAACGTATAAATATTTTAAAGAGTATTAGCATTCTGTGCAGTTAATGAAATCAATTTTTTTCAAAACTTTTGGAGAAAAATAATAAAAGTGCTGACTATCTTGCTTTTTGGGATCTGTTCTGGAACACTAGGCAACTTTTATTTCTATATGCTTTGCAGAAAAGGAAGTGCAGTGATATTTCATTTTTATATCATGTCTCAGTTGTGATTAAGTGAGGAAAACATAGGATATCTTTAGCCAGTTTTAAATTATTGTTCATAGTAAATGTGTAAAATAGTATCATGTTCACATCATATGTTGCTTTCAAAGTTCTACTGCTAGAAGTAATTAAACTTGCAGGGAAAAAAAAGCATTTTAAGGCCTTTTTAAAGGCTGACTTTTCAAGTATACAGCCAATAAGAATGTTTTATATAGGTTGTTATATGTTTTCATCAGGTAGGTTCAGCCTTGTTTCTATGAAGTTAAGAAATTTTATTCATGCTTCTTTCTTGTCCTTTCTGTTACAGCTTGTCTTTCCTTTTTCTTAGTTCAGTTAGAGATCTGATGTTTTCCATATATTGTTCCACTCTAGGTTCCTCTTCCATTCCACTAATAATTTCTGTCTCAGATCTGTCATATTCTATGCATCAGCATTTCTGTAAACGAAAAAATAGAGTGATTATTTCTAGTTTTGCTATGATAGGAATTATGCTTGATTTCTTAGGAAATATCCTGATTTGTGAATTTTTTTAGATTAGATTTTTTTTTAATCCCACCTTTATTATTTTTATAAACAACTCAAGGCAGCAAACATACTAATACTCCTTCCTCCTATTTTCTCCACAACAACAACCCTGTGAAGTGAGTTGGGCTAAGAGAATTACTTGGCATATTCTAAATACCAGCAGGGATTCCTCATATCAACATCCATAGGGGTGTTAAAACAGGCAAGATGGCAGCAGCAACAGCACAATTGAAGCCCCATCCTTTTGTAGTGTTTTGTAGCGTTTTGATATCACACACATGTACAAAGGGATGGGGTTTGCGCTGTTATGGTTGCCATCTTCCCTTAGGCGTGAAGTATGTATATACTTGGAAGTGGTGAACACTTTGCTCACTGCTTTCTTGTACAAACAGCATCAGTATGATATGATTGCTATGATGCCAGATCTAAAAGAAACAAATGATAAATTTTTGTCTCAGACTGAAATAGTGGTGAGAATTTTTCAGTGTCTTCAAATACCTCTAAAGATGGCACAAAGTGAGAAAAATATTCTTTTCTTCAGCATGTAGGAATCGTTCACCCATCTCATATTTAATTTAGAAGTTTTTGGATGTTTTATTGGTAATGTTTATGGTCAGAGTTCCCTTGACAGCTCCCCTCCTCATTCTTTATATATGCTAGATTTCGGACAGATCTGTCTCTTCTGCCCAAGTAGGTTGAAAGTGAGATTTCAGTGAAAAAGATGGAAATGACAGTTTCCAAAATAGAACCTAAAAGTGTCAAACATACATACCGCTTCATACTGGAAACTGGGATTTCAGAAGACTTATTTAACCAAGCACTAGAATTTATGGAATTATGGAATTCAGTTACTGGGGAATCTAATAACAGCTGCAATTTTGAATGAATTGAATAGTCTGATTATTCCTTAAGGAAAGACTTAACCAAATTTATTTTGTTATTCTTACTTAATATTTACACTAGCTTATTTACTGATGCTATTATGCCACTCCATTTGTTCTGTTTCTAAGCATTCACAAAAATATAAAATATAATGCAAATAATAATCATGCATTAATCATCATCTACCAAATACATAATCATAATTCAGTCATCCCAGTACAATCAACCACATCTACCTTAATCCCAAAATGATACTTGAAATAACAAAATTTTCACAAGTTTTCTGAATACCAACAATGCAGGCATGGATCTTATTTCACGTTTTTAGATAATACTTTTTAAATAATACTTTTTAAATGCTGGATTAAAGTTTTGTGATAGTGCTGTATTTATTTTCTGAAAAATAAACAACAAAATTATATTTCTGCTATCTCTATTGGAATGAGTTATTTGGAGGGGGCTCTTTTTGTATATGGATGTCCAGGTTAGAGAAAATGTAGAGTAACATAGAATATGTACAACTTAATATTTGAACATGATTTCATCATCACTGTCATTGACCCAATGTTATTGCTTCTGACTTGTTAATATACATCAGCTATATATAAAGTTGATGTTCCAAGTACATTTTTAAGTCTTCAAATGAAGTTAATTAGAAGCAGAGAAGTATGTTTGTATATCCAGTGTATTCAATATTACACTGATGTTTTTAAACTTAATTCAGGAATGTTCCCCTTATGTAAGATGTTTTCCTTTTGGATTTCTGATTCCTGATTTCTATGTACTTTTAATTATACATGGATTCCCCTTATCTTTACTATGTGTATACACTATTGACTTTTTAAACTTAGTTTTCACCTAGTTTAAAAGCATAACTCTGGCATATATTAGATTTCTCTGTGTCATTGAAGACATTTTAAATATCTACTTGCCTTAAGGGGAAAAAGGTAGTTATTTCGATTCATGAAGATTTAATAAGAATGCATGAAACTAGAATATATGAGATTATAGTATTTTGCTCTTTCATTTGCAATGTTATACATGCATAGAATCAGAAATAATCTGTTCAATAAAATAATATTTTTTATTTTTATATATATAAAAATATATGAAAAATAATATTTCATATCTGCTAATTAGAATTTCTGTCCTTTAAACTAAGATTTAAAAAGAATTTGTGGATAACATTTTAAATATTTTTAAGAGCAATTTGCAATAACTACTCTTCATGAGCTGCACCGTGTCCAGAGAGAATCTATGATGGCACTGCTTGGTGTCTTAATTTGTCTAGATTATGGTTATAAGGTGAAATAAAAAAACCATTTGTCACCTTACTGAATTTTGCCCCTTTTTTAACCCTCTTAAAATCTGTTAGCTGATTTATCTGTGTAGTATTAATCTCTTGTTCTAATTCTTAGACTGTACTTCTGTACATACTTACAGGACTATAATGTAAATTGGAGTATAGTCCTATACACCTTTAACTTGAAAGTAAGTCCATTTGAAATCTATTCAGTTTACTTTTGAGAAGACATGCATAGTCTAGCACCATCAATATTAAGTGATGTCTGCTTTCACAGTCCCACTCACACAAACCTCTCAATGTTTTGGCATTTACCTAAATAAAGAGTATAGGTTTCTGAATGGCACTGGCAATGAGAAAGCCATAATTGCCATTTTATTTTACTATAAAGTAAATCAAATGTGTACATACTATGAGTATCTACGAAAGGAGAAATTATTAAAATTAGAAGGGAGTAGATTTGCAAGTACAAAAAAGTACAGAAGTGATATAGATTACTGCTTTGATCTTCTCCTAATATAATAATACATAACATTATCACAGTTTTAAAAATTTGTAAAAACCATACATGATGGAATTTTTTATCCGTTATAGTATGTTACATTTTCCTGAAGGTTTTTTTTTTTTAAATATATGCTGAGTGCCTACTTTATTGATTTGCTTTGGAACAATTTTGACCGCAATTCTAAACAGATGTTCCAGGTACTAAGTTCGATTGAAAAGAAGATAATTTATGGATGAGTAAATATGGGTAGAATTATGTTGTTTGGATTATTGCTTGGATGCATAATTTTCTGAAATATTCAATTGATTATATAATAATCTTGGTGTTACACAATATTGTGTGAGGTATATGATGACTTTTGTAAGATTGTAATATCTTTCTTTTGCACTATAAATTAAAGTTTGCCGTTTTCTTTAAGCACATGACTATATGGAAATTCTAATTCTTGCTGCATGTGCCTTCTGTCAGGGATAAGAACTAGTCAGTCTAACTTGTCAGTGTATAAAGCTTCATAGCCTCCCTTAAAATTGTTCCTGCATTCCCAGCTGGGCTTTCTGCAGATTGTCCATGTTTTGTTGGTCCTTTTCTGCACACCAGCAGAATCTGCTCCATTTTGCCTGTGCATTTTTTATTTGTAAAAGGTGGAACATGATGAAGTAAATGCATGTTAATGTAGGAGCTGACCCTTTCCTGCTGAACCAGGAAAGTATGAAACAACTCCTCATAATTTGTTTGCCGTGCATCTTCTGCAATGGAGGAAAGAGCACACTACTTCTTTCCATGAGGGAAAATGGGAAATTGATTCTCTATATTCCTCTGCATCCAAAACATGATAACTTGGGGGTTAGACTTACTTTCATTAAGTCTCATCCTCTGACACTGCTGAGTCTGCAGGTGCAGGTAGGGAGTGGTGTTTATATCAGAACCATACCCTATTAGATCCCTTTTTCTGTCTTCTAGAAACCAAAAATAGTATTTAATTCAATTGTATGATAGTGTGTGATTCAAGAACATTATGGATTAAATCCAGATTTAATTATGCTTAGACTAAGCCATTGACATGACTGAGATGTATGTATTATAAATTATTATGCTAAATCCAGATCCAATTCTGTATACTGAAAGCTTCTGCAAAAAAATCCTATTTTAGACTAAAATACTTTTCCCAATTGTGTTTACGTGTTAATATTATTTATAGTAGGTTTGGAAAAGGAATCCCCAATCTGTTTGGGTCAGTAGGCATATTTTGAATTTGAGAATACATTAAGGCTTCTTTCAAAAAATGGCTGCAATAGGAGGTGTGGTAACTCACAAAAAACTATTTACAAGAAAGGAAGTTGTACTCCACCATCGCTTCATTACTCTGCATTTTTTTCTGAACAGGTAGGCACAATTCAAAAGAAGGTACTAGACTACAATTATTATAATCTTTAATTTTTTATGAAAATCTTTTGGGTATATTTGTGGCACAGAAACATTCCTAGAAATATAGTACAATATTGAGGCTGTTGTTTTGCTTTGCAGCATGCTAGCTTCCTGCTTATTTAATTAAATAAATTTAAGTGAAAAATTAGGTGCCACATAGAGCTTGGCAGAGATTTAGAGAGATATTCATAGAGGGATTGGCACCTGTGGGTGCCTTGTTAAATACTAGAGCTTAGACTGTAGGTTTAACTGACAACTGGTGCCTTCACATTAATTTTGTCTACTTTGTTGAAGTAGATCCTTCAATTGAAACACAGTTTGACTTAAATGAAAAATGGTTTAAAATAAACTTTTCTATGTCACTGAGTGGGTTTCTAGACTGAATACTAGAACAGCATTTTCCTCAGTGCTTTGGATAATACATAAGCAGCATGTTTGTCATGAAAACCTTCTATTGTGTTTTAGAGCCTGAGGGCTTAATTTAACTGAGGCTGGCAGAAGACATCTTTCTTTCTCTGTGTTAAAGAATTCTTTTGTACTTCTTTGTTTTTCTAAGCCAATGAAAAGTTGGAGAAAACAATTTATAATTGTTGTTTTGGAGAGATTAACACATCAGTCACTGACATGGTTTTAAAAAATACCCTACCAATTATTGCCATTTTTTAAATTGCATTAATTCTGAAGTTCTAAAAGCACTTACTAATAAATGAGCCTTATTGAAGTCAGTGGGATTTTTGAGTAAATAAGGTTGTAAAAACAGCATATTTAGGATTGCATTGCTAAGCTTACATTCCTCAGAAGAATGTTATTTGAGATTAATAAAACAGTAGAGTAGAGGGTGTTTTCTGGGACCACAATGTAACTTAGTAACTATTGTTCTCTCAAGGTTTGCATAAGCTTGAACTTTTTACTACATTGCAAAACGCTAATTACTTCTAACCAGGAAATACTGCCATTTTAATCCTTGGAAATGCAAGTATACCTTCTTTGTAGGAAGTTAAACAAAGTTATGACTATCTTTTTTGTTTGTTTGTTTTCTAGTTCCAGGCATGAAAAATGTTAATTTGGTTGCATCTTGTTGAAGTACTTAAGTCTCCGAAGTATTTTTTTTAATTTAATGTTTTTGTTTTACAAAGGAAATTTATTGTATTTATGTAGTTTTTAACAGAATATATATATATATAAACTGCTACTTTTGCATACTGTTTCACAATGTCCAAAAAAGCAAGTTTTATAGCAAGAGTAGAAGGTGCTTGGGGCTGAAGGCTAAATTGATTTCTGGATCAGGAGCTATATATGCATAGTTTCATATACACAGTATATACATAAACACATACACACTCATTTCTATCCTGTTAGTCTTGAGTGGGGTTCAGTAAAGCTAACCTCTTCCCATACTTTTTTTTTGGGGGGGGAGGTTGCCAATCATTGCTTTCCACTGCTGCATTGGGTGTGTGGTTGTGGCTGAATATGCGTGAGTTGCTCATTCATCCTGTATTCCAGTGCTCCTAATCAGCATTGCTAGAGGGAGAAGGACTTCCACATTCCCACCAAATTCTTTTAAAGTGTACAGTCTCCTGCTTACTGTTTTCTTGCTGCTAAAGTTATGACCGTTGCAGTGTCCCTGTAGTCATGTGATCAAAATTCATACAATTGGGGCCAGAACTTCTGGTGCTAAGCAATGTGGTTGTTAAGTGAGTTGTGCCTGATTTTATGACCTTTTTTGCTGTGGTCATTAAGCGAAACAAGCTGTCGTTAAGCAAATCAGGCTTCCCTCATTGACTTTGCTTGTCAGAATCTGGCTGGGAAGGTTGCAAATGGCAATCATGTGACCCTGGGATGCTGCAACAGTTGTAAATACATGCCAGTTGTCAAGCACCTGAATTTTGATCACATGGCTGCGGGGATGCTGCAACAGACTTATGTGCGAGGACCGGTCACAAGTCACTTTTTTCAGCACTGTCGTAACTTCAAACAGTTGTAAGTCGAGGACTACCTGTAAACAGATGTTATTGATACTGTTACCTCTAATAACAAGTCATTGAAGGATAACTTTATGCATTGGTAAATAATTGTTTTTACGTATCAAGGATGGGAACTCTATAATAATAGCTATTCATTGTATTTCTTGTGGGTTTTTTTTTAAATAGGTGCATTTTACAACATAGTTGTACTTTTATTGTTTCTGTAAGGATATATTTTACATGCTCAAAGATATCTGCTCCCAAGGATTCTCATCTCAAAACTGGAGACTGTCAAAGATACATTCAGGGCCCCTGCAATGTCAGGCAGCCACATTTTGCATTCTTGCTGCTTCTGAAATAATGGTGGAAGGAATATTTAAATACTGTATTCTGTATGTTATCTAATTGAAAATGATCTCACCTTTTTTGGGGGGGATGGGTTTCCTAGGTTCCTAGCTTCTACACATGTTTTTCATTATTTACTTTATCTTTAAGTCTTATGCTGTGAATGGGGCAGGTGTTGAAAGTGTGATATCTAAGTATTAGATGACTTCTATAGGTCAGTAGGAGTCAAAAACGACTTGATGGCACATCATCATAATAATAGATCAATCTATATTTTTTTTTCTACAGAACAAATAATTTTAACAAATCATAAGGGCAGGTTTCTGAGAATAATTGTTAAAATATATATTTTTATATATGTGTAACATTAGACTTTGTAGACCCTTAAAATATATACAGTTAATGTGACTTCTAGTCTATCCAAAATATAAAATTAATCTGTTCTTGTTACTTCATTGAGGCACAAAAAAAAGATTAGTATAATTTATCATAGAAGATCCATACATAATAAGGTGTATGGATAATTTGTATCTGATTGTTATATAAACTTTCAACTGTTCAATTTTACTCATTTTACTCATCTTTCTGAATAAATTATATAGGACTATTTTTGCTTGATTTAGTTGATATGTATTTCAAACTAAATGAATCATGAGTATTAAAGTTAATTGAAAATGTCTGCTGTAGTGCAGTCTCAGTTATTGTTTTTAATTGTTCTAGCAAGTCTTTACGAAAAACATATTTAGAGTAAATAAGATACCTACAAATTTATAACTCAAAACTATCCCAAGCCTACATAGGTCTGTTTTAAAACATCGTAATTCAGTAGTTAACAAATACAAGGAGATCATTTCCACTGATAATGTTAAATCCTGTTTTCTTCGATGCAGTTTTTTTCTTTTGAAGTTCCTTGGGATTTCATTGAAATGTTAAACTCATAAAAATGAGTTCTTAACTAATTTTCTCTTTGTGTGATCATTTTTAATACTTTAATCTGTAGTATATGATGAAGCATAATACATTTTGTTAGTGATGGAGCAGCAACATTCAGGCTAATTATAAAACAGTGTTTGGCTTCTTGCTGACATAGTATCTTTTCAGTAATATCTTGCATTGCCGTGGCATCTTTAGTATTCCAGGAAGCTTATTTAGCAGATTTAGTTCTAAACAAATTGATATTACAGGCTGCAAATGATATATTCTTAGAATTGGGTCTTTCAGCTTATAAATTGTTCTCAGATATAATGCTCTTATTTTAGAGTCATGCTTTTTATTCTTAAATGACAGTTTCCTCTTCTGACTTGGAGTTTTTTGTTTTCTGCTTTAATTTTTCCTATCTCAAGCCCAGTCAGTCTGTGACAGTCTGCATAGCTTTAGATATCTTCTTTTGGAGTCTGTTTGGATGACACTAATATTCCATGGAAGATGGGGCTTCTCTTAACAGGTCATAGATTTTCTTTCTTTCTTTCTTTCTTTCTTTCTTTCTTTCTTTCTTTCTTTCTTTCTTTCTTTCTTTCTTTCTTTCTTTCTTTCTTTCTTATTTTATTTATTTTCCGAATAAATGGAGACTGAAATAAACTTTAGACTATTTTATATCTGCTTTAAATGGTAAGACAAGAGAGCTTGTATTTCAGCTTCTGGCAAGGTTATCGTTTATTCTGTCCGCATTAGGTAATATTTGTTTAATTCTTTGACAAAAATATTTATTGGCAAGATATTATATTTGTTTGAAAGCAGAAAACTTATATCCTGGACTAGACATTAGGAGTAACCTGCTTCCTTTCTTGGGGATGATTATGAAATCAGCTTAATCCTACTTGCTGTCCTAGATGGCTTTTCTACACAGTAAATCTTCAGATGTGGGTGTCCAGAGGGTAAGTAGGAGATCCAGTGGCAAAATGTTTAGATATATTTATATATGTGAATCAAATGTTTAACATAATCAGAGTTTGCTGCAGACACATTTATGTGATTTAAAAATATCTGTTTTGGGTAAGCAATGTAGTGCCTCTAGGGACCAAATTGTGCAAGGATAACTCCCTGGCACGTGCCCTGCCTGATTTTTTAAAAATATTTTCCCCCTTTTGGGCAGGGATCTGGCCTCCTATAAAGCACCAGCCTC
The DNA here is from genome assembly GCA_030867105.1 of Liasis olivaceus. Taxonomy (NCBI): domain Eukaryota; kingdom Metazoa; phylum Chordata; class Lepidosauria; order Squamata; family Pythonidae; genus Liasis; species Liasis olivaceus. The sequence goes on along the minus strand of CM061354.1, from coordinate 46,451,145 downwards.
CGGCATAATCATTTTACAAAAATACCGTATTTTTCCGACAATAAGACGCCCCCATGTACAAGACGACCCCCACTTTTCCAACCCAAAATTAAGAAATCAATATTTTAAAGATAGTGCAGAACACATTTTTATTTAGTAAATAGTTAACATTGACCTGATACACTCAGTGGGAGGAGGTCCAAACCGTCTCTCTGCAGCTCTATTTCCAGGCTCTTTTGCATAACTGATTACATTCAAGCACGAGTGAAACTGCTGATAGCTTGTCTCTGCAGGCAGACTTCCTCTAATTGGTTTGTTCAGCATCAGCTGACGTCAGTTACATCAGGCTCGTGATCGGAGGAAGTCTGTTTGGGAGACAAGCTATTTCACTCGTGATTGGAGGCTAGCAGTAGGAGGAAGCCTCTCTGCAGAGACAAAGTATGGGCAGTTTTGCCACCGCGCGGTTCTCTCCTCGGCTGACTTCCTTGAATAAGACGCCCTTCAATTTTTAGGGTAAGGATTTTAGAAAAAAGTATCGTCTTATAGTCGGAAAAATACGGTACCCCTTTGTCCCACAGTGAGAAACTGTAGTCCAATATTTTACGTGGGAATAAAATTCCTGGAGACTTCATAGGCAGTCTTCCATTATGCGGGAGGAACCGTGTGTTCCAAAACTTCCGTTTGCCCACTGATCCAAAGAGAGTGCCTACCATTATTTATATACACTTATTCTGATATACCTATATTTCAAACATTTCTTTACATATTTCTTTATATATTTCTTTATTCATTTTTGTAGTCAGCATCTAGGACAAGTATGAATTATACAGTAAATATTCTTATATAGGACAATTTCATGTGTTATGTATTTTTATTAATTAACTCTTTTTGCCTTTAAACACAAGTATAAGTTCCTTTGATCTATTAAGAAAACTTCAGAATAAATACACAGTATAGTGTCTTATGTCACTATAAGGAGGATTTTATTCCTTTGCAGAACACTGTAGAATAGCTTTTTATAGCTTCTAAGTTCCCTGTATCTTCATATATGGAGGTATTAGTTTGTTTCATTAATAATTTCATGTTGAATTTCAAGTTTAGAAATGAGCTAAGGACTGTAATGTATGCAGAAGAGTGCAGGGATTTCACACTAAGGAGTAGGTACATAATGGGAAAGATATGTGTGAACTGAGAGAGATAGGGAAAGAGTAGATAGGGTTTAATTTCCTGATTTAATTTTTTCAGTATAAATGAAAATAGGCATTTATCTGGTTATAAAAGTGTTTTTTTGTTTTTTTGGTCAGAATATAATGTACTGAGCATGCATATGCTTTTTAACTTGTCAGAGGTAGTGTAGCCCTTCATAATATAGTTGTACCTTGGAAGATTGATTTATATCCTGTAGTATTAATCTGTCAGGTGTTGGCACAAAGCAAAATCTGTTGGCTTCTGGGAGTTTGCTGGCATTTTAGAATTGGGCAACTTATAATAGCTTTATAACTGGGCACATAAAAATAAAATACTGATTTGTTGGTATTTCAGTAGTAGATGTTACAATCATTTGCAATGCATGACAACATTTTTATGTAATGTTTGTCCTGTGAAAGAAGTTGAAACCTCATTTTTTTGTACAAATATACCCCTTACTTCTCCAATAGTAGAAAAATGCAACAAGACAAAATAATGGAATAATGAGTAGAATTGTGTTTGAAAAGATGGATGGTATTCCAAAAAGAAACAAAGTAGGTGGTGGTGCAAAGGTCATTTCAGCTCTAGACAGAAGCAGCTATTTGTAAAATATACTATGGGAACATTTTCTTGTGTGCTAAGAAAAGTCATTTCCTTGTCATTAAATAAATCTAATCGAAAATAACAAATTATCCAAGCATTGTCTATTATATGCCTGCATTGTATACTGTACCTCCTAAAATGGGAGCTTCAGGGTCATGGTGTTACTCTGGACATCATAAATCGCACAAGTATCCTTTAAAACTATAGATTGTCTAAGAGTAAAATATTTAATACATAAGCCAAGTGTTAATATTTGGTTGATTAAAACAAAATAATACATTTTAACTTACTTAGTTGTAAGATATGACAACTCATTTACATTTTTCAATAGACATTTCAGTTTTAATTAATTGATAATGGGAATATTAATATTCAAATAGTATGCAATATAAAGTTTTCTACAATTAACAACCTTGTTCTGATTGTCAGCTCTGATAGTATAAATTGTTTAGTATGTGTAGCCAAAATGGCAAGCAAGAATCTTACTGTATGATATCTTAAAACAATTATTTCAAGTTACATGTGCATTAGCTTGTATAACTTTCTTATATAAGTTATAAACTTATATATGTATATATAAGTTATAAACTGATAACTTATATAAACTTATATAATTAGCCTATATAACTTTCATCCTCCATTTCTACAAATAACAGTTCCTGTGGAAGATCAATTTGAGGAGCTTCATAAATAATGTGTAAGCTGAATGTTTAAGTAATGAAAGTGGGAATTTTGGTGGGAAATGACAATAACAAACTATATGCATAGTGGAAAAAATGCTTTTTTGTGTATTATGAAACTGAAAGTTTGCTTTTTGGTTATTTTCTATATTTTGGTATTTCAAAAAGTTTCTGTTTTTAATAGTAGCCATCTACATGCAGAGCTCTAATCCATTACAGCAATCAAGAGAAGTATGCAAATACCAGGTTTAACAGTAGTTTAGGCTAACATTAGCACTAAGCATAGCCTTTAAAATGATAGTTGAGTTCTTGGAGCTACAGTAGTTTCAAATTCCAGGTTAGTACAGGCATAAGCCTTAATCACAAATAACATGACTAGGGGGAAATCACATAAAAGAAGAAAGTATATGAACTTACAGCTAGGTCTTTCTTCCTTAAGCATGCCTAAGAGAACTGATTTTTTTTCTGCATTTAATGTAGTAATAGCAGATGGTAAATTTAGGTATGCAGTCTCCTGATAGGTGAATGCTAAACTTCTTATGCATGTATATGACATCTCCACATAGATAACCAAACATTGGATGCCAAATTCTTCTTATATATTTTTATTGTGGATTTTAATTATAGTAATAAAAAATAATAGAAACTAAACTCAGAGAAAGTAAAAAGTGCAAAGGAGAAAAAAAGAAAAAGGAAAGAGTGAGATAAAGAAAAAGAAATACATAAAGAAATTATTTCCAATCCTCATCACAAGTATAAACAAGTTCGGTAGCTCTTCACCCCCTTTAGGGTTACAAACAGATATCTCTTCTGCCCGTAACCCATCCCTTATTTATAAGCAAATCCATAATCTATCAACAAGGTTAAAATAAGACATGTTTTTTTAAAGTTCTGGCAACTCTTTATGGACTTTTTGGTGATATCAGGACTGAAAATTGATGTTTTGTGGATTGTTAATCTTGATCAAATAAACCAACTATATTCTTTCCTTTTACTCCTGAAAATCTTAATCTTTAATTCATTCAAATATTGTCATAGGATTTGATCTGTCTTCAATTCTTTATCCCATTGCAAAGGCTTCTTTGAGGCTTTAACAAGCCTCTTTTATAAATCCAGTAAAAAGACATTATCCAGGTCATTCTCTCAGTTTATCATTAGTATTTCCCTTTAATTTTTAAAGCTTCAGCCAGCTTCTTTTGTACATCCAGTAAAGATTCCTTATCTGGGTCATTCTCTTGGCCTCTCACTTGTGTTTCCACTTTAAATGCCTTCTCTATCTTGTAATCCACACTTACAGATGCAGAAATGCAAAATGCAGAAATAATCCAGTATTTCTGATTCTATTTCTGCATCAAGCAAGTTTTGTTTCACATCTGCCATTCCTTCATTAACATCTTTTGAACATAGCTTATCCATAGAAGTAGACATCATTACTGATATTGTTGATATTGTGGCTACTAATTTCTGGCTCCATCTCCTTTAGCATTTCAAATGTTATAGTGTTTTGTATCATTTTGTAAATCCCAATATTGATCCAAACTAAAAGCAGGTTTTATGTTTTTTTTTCTTTTTGCCTGGAATCTTTAATCCCCTCTAGTGTCCAATTTAAATTGTAAAGTCTCTAAACTCTGTTATGACTTACAGTAGACAAAATAATTTAATAATAATTCTTGTGGTTCCCATGAAAAGCTGTTTATTTTATATAGCTAGTTCCAAAATCTTATAGTAAAAGTTTCAGTGTTCCAAATTTGCCTGGACTCTTAATTCATTTATAACTTTCTTAGTTCAAAATCTTATTTAGCTTTTTGCTGTTTATTTAAAATTCTTTAAGTTCTTAAACTTACAGTTAATTTTTCTTTTGTTCAGAAATGAAGATGGACTCAGGTAGCTTTTCAAATTTGTCGTTCTGAAGATCTCTAATAGCTTTAAGATGGTTAAATAAGTAGTTTTCGAAGTGATTAGAAAATGAAGTTAGCAAACTAGTGTCCTTTAAAAGGCTGCACTGCGGTTGTGAGCTTGATTACTGATCCCTTTGTCTCCCAGCACTCAGACCTGTGGGAGACTGCTGTCCTGTGGTCTCCTTGCGAAGAGTAGCCATCCAGAGTATATGTGGCTGATCTCCCGTCCTCTCCTTGTTCAGAGAGGTTCCAAAGAACCAGTCTACCCACCAGTTTTTTGGTCTTTGCCGCAGTTGTCATCTTCGCTCTCCTGGAGATCCATGCCTCCCCCAGAAGTCCCTGGATGCGAAATTCTTCTAAATGATTTTGTGAAGCCAATCATTGCAATTTAAGCCTTCAAGAAATAATTCTTTTAAGTCTAGAAATAAGAAGCTAACAATATAAATAAAATATATTTTCTTTCTAACTTCTAAATCATTGCTCGCTGTTCAGCAACATAGTGTCCATGAGCACCAGGATTTCTACTAGTGTCCCAAATTAAAGTCTTAAAAGAAAAAGGCAAATTTATACAAGACCGTGCCAATCACCTGCTTGGACTACACACCAGTTAGTGCAGAATGCTATGCTACAACATTCTGCACTACCTCAAGTCTTCAAACTGTCTTCAAGAATCAGTTCTAGTAATCAAAGAAAGAGTGCATTCTTTTTTTATATAGAAAGGTTATATTTTCTCTATATAAAACAAATATATTGTGTTAATTACTAATGATGTTTTTGTGTTATCTGTTTGTAGAGGTGGAATTTAGGGTGAGAAAATTAAAGTTAACATACATGCACCGAAATTTAGTACATTTATGGTTGATTCCAGGCAGTTCAGAGTTAGACGTAGTTTTTAGTGTTTCTGCCTCCAACCCATCTTCTGAAACAAAGAAAGCTATAAAGTTAAGATCTATATAGAATTAATGGAGTTATTAAGAAATGCAACATAAGTCAATGGTTAATTAATTGGAAATGATCAAAAGCACAAAAAGAGCCAGAACTTTATATGAATACAAATTCATGTGCTTTTATTGAAAAATTTAAAATTATGGAAAAATAATAGTTCTTCTGAAAATACTGGTCTTGTAAATTTGAAACAGTGACATAGATTTTATTAGAGGTTACTTTTAATGCATTTTCATTGAATGTTATACAGAAGAGTCCAAAGGGAAATGGACATTATTTTGTTTTTGGTTTCCTGAAATCAGATCTGCTCCACTATAAGAATGGTGTATTAGTATCAATAAAGTTTGAATGTGAATGTTGTTTATGGTGTTCTTCATTTCTAACACGTTCTGTGTATGATGATTGCTGCTTTACTCCGTGAAAATTATCCTATAAGTTACTTGAAATACCTGTTTGCATTATCTAATTTCTGTTACAACTGCTGGGAGCATCCATGTTTTATTAATGTGGTGCCATGAATGTAGTGATATAAAATCCAGAAGTAATATTTTTTTTCTATGCCTAGTGCCTGTTAAAAGCTACATGTCATATAGTAGGTTAATATTCAATCTAGATGGTAGAACTGTGGATGTTGACAGATATTACCTTTAAAAAGTTTTCCTCTAGTTTTTCTTGAGGACAAAAGCAATTCATTTTTCTAATTTTGAAAAGACTTTGAAAGGGCTTCCTTTCTGGCTTCCTTTCAACCCTTTTCAAAATTGTAGAGGGTGAGAGATTTATCACCTTCTTCCATACTCAGGAGAAAGAAACTGAACTCATTTTGTGTCTCAAACACATACGAGGTCAACCATTTCAGCTTTGGGCACTAGTTCATTTTTAATAGAATGTTCTATAACTAATAGTGTTATAATATTTATTGGTTTAAGATTACTAGTGGGTTAATTTTATTGACTGAAGATTTATTTTTACTGACTGAAGATTTTAATTTTGCAAGCTGTCTTCAATTTTTTAATAATGTAATATAATAATAGTCATAATTATTGCTTTATCAATTTTAACAAAGTTGTAAACGTCATGTTGAAAACACTTTTATTTGTGTCATGCTTGCCTTACATATATATTTCTTTATTGATTTTGTTGTTCCTAAATCTCTGATACTGTAAATTGACAAGTTCATATTTAATTTATTTCTACACCTGGATATCACATTTTATTTAACTTTTGCCAATAGCTTTATAATAGTGAAGGATTGTGAACCTTATGGTGCCTTTTCCTGTGAAGAATTTATATTTGAGTTAAGAAAGCACCTCTTCATTTTAAGTACAGCCTCTCCCCTGTGACTTGTGGTTTACAGTAAAGACTACATAAATAACAATAACAACAAAATAACAAGTAATTGAATGGTGTAAAGGATATAAACAGATTTTTCTTGGATTCATATAAAAGGATTCAGTGAAATTGAGTGTGTGTGTGTGTGCATGCGTGCAGTTTATGGATATAAACTCTCCTTTAATCAGCAAGGTATTTTTGAAGAGAATTTGAGTGGCTATATATATTTCCTGTTAGGAAAATGAAGTACAGTCTACATTATATTTAGAATGGGTATCATTTTTCGGTAAGATTCTCATTAAGCTTAGAATTAGCTTGCCTAATTCTTGCCTGCAGGCTTTAATTTGATTTAAGGTCTTGTTTATGGTTAATATTTCACAATTTTTGAAATACCAACCTTGAGAAGAAACACTTTTTCCATTTTGCTGAAATTTGAAACATATGCAATCATTTCTCTTCTAATCTGCTATATATATTTCTAGTTCAAAACATCAAAATATCAAAACTTGATTTACACATACAGCAAGGTGCCTGTGTATGTCTTACTTTGTTGATTGAAAATTGAGTCTAATAAACTTTTACTTAGTTTTCTTTTGATACCAGAATGTTCGATCGAAAAGAGAAATTTGACTACCAGTTATTTTTATTGCTCCCTATTCATTTTCTTTAACAATTTTGTTGTGGAGGCTTCATCCTGGTTTGAACAGAAATTCTCTAATATTTATTGACCTAAATAGATATATACAGCGAAAATTTTAGTGGGCTATTTTATATTTCTGTTGCTCTTCAGCTTGACATCTACAAAATGTTCCTTTCAGTGGTCATAATGATGATGTTCACATAATCTATGAATATGTGAATCTCAGAAGAGGCTGAGAATGTTTTTCTGTACAAGCTAGGGCTGTATTTGTTCATCACAGCATTGTTGCCTTGTATGAAGTTTCAGTAATATTTTTTGTTCCTTGCTGCAGCATATTTAATTGGCTGTTTATTGAGTAGCAGATGCATTCTAAGACAGCTTTACTGATATTTGTAGTCTCAAACAATATTGTTCCAAGTTACATTTGACTCTAAGTTCTAAGGATAAAACAAAAGTTGTTGTTGTTGTTCAGTCATTAAGTCGTGTCCGACTCTTCGTGACCCCATGAACCATATCGCGCCAGGCCTTCCTGTCCTTCACTGCCTCCCTGAGTTTGCTCAGTTTCATGCTCATTGCTTCAGTGATGCTATCTAACCATCTCATCCTCTGCTGTCCCCTTCTCCTTTTGCCATCAATCTTTCCCAGCATCAGGGTCTTTTCCAAAGAGTCCTCTCTTCGCATTAGGTGACCAAAGTGTCTGAGCTTGAGCTTCATTATCAATCCTTCCAATGAGCAGTCAGGGTTGATTTCCTTTAAGATTGACTGGTTTGACCTCCTAGCAGTCCACGGGACTCTTAAGAGTCTTCTCCAGCACCGCAGTTCAAAGGTATCAATTCTTCGGTGCTCAGCCTTCTTTATGGTCCAGCTCTCACAGCCATACATTGCTACTGGAAAAACCATAGCTTTGATTATGTGGATCTTTGTCGGCAAGGCAATGTCTCTGCTTTTTAATATGCTGTCTAGGTTTGCCATAGCTTCCCTCCCAGGGAGCAAGTGTCTCTTAATTTCATGGCTGCAGTCTCCATCTGTGGTGATCTTGGCACCCAAATAAATGAAGTCTGTTACTGCTTCCATTTCTACCCCTTCTATTTGCCAGGAATTAATGGGTCCAGATACCATGATCTTAGTTTTTTTAATGTTGAGTTTCAAGCCAGCTTTTGCACTCTCCTCTTTCACCCTCATCAAGAGGCTCTTTAGTTCTTCTTCACTTTCTGCCATTAGGGTGGTATCGTCTGCATATCTGAGGTTGTTGATGTTTCTCCCTGCAATCTTAATTCCAGCTTGTGATTCTTCCAGCCTGGCATTTCTCATGATGTCCTCTGCATATAAGTTAAATAAGCAGGGTGACAGTATACAGCCTTGTCGTACTCCTTTCCCTATTTTGAACCAATCGGTTGTTCCATGACCGGTTCCAACTGTTGCTTCTTGGCCTGCATACAGATTTCTCAGGAGATGGGTAAGGTGGTCTGGTACCCCCATCTCTAAGAATTTGCCACATTTTGTTGTGATCCACACAATCAAAGGCTTTTGCATAGTCAATGAAGCAGAAGTAGATGTTTTTCTGGAACTCTCGTGCTTTCTCCATGATCCAGCGAATGTTGGCAATTTGATCTCTAGTTCCTCTGCCTCTTCGAAACCCAACTTGTACATCTGGTAGTTCTCGGTTCACATACCGCTGAAGCCTAGCTTGTAGGATTTTGAGTATAACCTTGCTAGCATGTGAAATGAGTGCAATTGTGCGATAGTTTGAGCATTCTTTGGCATTGCTCTTCTTTGGAATTGGAACGTAAACTGACCTTTTCCAATCCCGTGGCCACTGTTGTGTTTTCCAAACTTGCTGGCATATTGAGGGCAGCACTTTAACAGCATTATCTTTTAGTATTTTAAATAACTCAGCTGGAATATTGTCATCTCTGCTAGCTTTGTTGTTAGTAATGCTTCCTAAGGCCCACTTGACTTCGCTGTCTAGGATGTCCGGCTCAAGGTCAGTGATCACACCAGCATGGACATCAGGGACATTAAGATCTTTCTTGTATAGTTCTTATATGTATTCTTGCCACCTCTTCTTAATCTCTTCTGTTTTTGTTAGGTCCCTGCCTTTTTTGTCTTTTATCATACCCATCTTTGCACTATGTTCCTTTGATATCTCCAATTTTCTTGAAGAGATCTCTAGTCTTCCCCATTCTATTGCTTTCCTTGATTTCTTTGCATTGTTCATTTAAGAAGCCTTTTATCTCTCCTTGCTATTTTCTGGAAATCTGCATTCAGTAGGTTGTTCCTACTCTTCACCATAATTACTACCTTGGAAACAGTGACCTTATAGTCCTTGAGCCCTGGTTGATGGTACTACCCTTGAGCTTTCAAGGGTAGCCAATTTCAAGCAAAAGCCAACTGGAGGCAAAGCAAACTGCGGTTTCTCTTTATTTGGTTAATGCATGTGGTTGAGATGATTTGCCATTACATTTTTCTTAGTCCATGGTCCCATAGATAGTAGATTTAATCTGTTTCATCAGAAGCCTACGATGGAATTTTGAGATGCAAACTGAAATGGTGTGGACTTTCCAGACTTCAGCATCAAATCAGCCTCTGGATATTTTCCTTTTCTCTACTGTATAATTGCAATTTTCTGTTTTATTGTCTATACTTCTTTCCATACTTGAAAACTATCAGATAGTTGGTTTTTGTTTATATTAAGGGTAGCAGAGAATTATATAGGCTGTTTGACTCAGAGCCCCTGTTTTTTGCTGTCCCTTTACATGCATGCACTGTACTGTAGAGAGCACTTCATCATGAAAATGGAGAAAAGAAGGCTGATTTTTTAAAAATAAAAATATGTAACATTCACCAGTTTCACTCTGTAGTTACAGTGCTCTCACGTGCACTCTTGTAATGTGGAAGTCCATAATGCTGAACTGCCTCTCATGTTGCAGAGTGCATGAGAGAAGCCATATTGATAAATGGATCTATATAATATGCCTTTTTCTGCAAAATAATTAATCTTAGTTTATTTAATATATAGTTTAGATCAGTGATTCTTAAACTGACCCATACTCCTTTTCTCAGTCTCAAATAATGTCATTACCCCACCAAAAAACAAAACAAAACAAAAAACTCAACTCAGACTATGTTGTTTTACACAAGCAGAGGTAGTAGCAGTCCCAAACTGGATCATCAATTCATAAACAAGCAATTACAATTGCTCCATTACCCGCAGGATATGTCCAAATTACCCCCTTGGGGGTAATTACCCCCAGTTTAAGAACCATTGGTTTAGATAATATGCTCACGTATTAATCTTTTTTTTTTCTTTTAAAAGTAGCTGATGGGTAAACAACAGTTGCAAGTTAATATATCACGTTCATCCTTCCTGTAGATCACTTATGGTTTAGCCTAGTGGATTGATTTGCCTCTGTTTAGATGTGAGTAGGTTATTTACATTTTGTGACTATAAAAATTACCTGCTTTCTTTCTGTAGGGTGTACCTCAGTTACCTTGTGCCAAAGCATTATATAACTATGAGGGGAAAGAGCCTGGAGATCTTAAATTCAGCAAAGGTGACATCATCATATTACGTCGGCAAGTTGATGAAAATTGGTATCATGGAGAAGTTAATGGTATCCATGGATTTTTTCCTACCAATTTTGTCCAGATAATTAAACCATTACCTCAACCTCCACCTCAGTGCAAAGCACTTTATGACTTTGAAGTTAAAGACAAGGAAGCTGACAAGGATTGTTTACCCTTTTCAAAGGTAAAAATATATACCTGTGTTTACATTGTCTCAGGAATGTTGAAATACTTGTTAATCTACAAGTTTCCCATGTATCAAATGTTATTACAATTTTTCATCTTGCTCTTTTTCTGAAGGAAATCAAAGTGACAACTTAAAGTTATACTTCTAATTTAAAACATGTTATCTTAGATAAATAGTATTTGAACCTCATCTTCTATTTCCAAGATTAGCACTCTGTTATACCATATTGATTCTTCGAGACAAATTAGAATTTATGTGCTATTGCTTTTTATGAAAATATAACTCTTTACAATATCTCTTTTGCTGTCTTCAGTCTTTTGTTTCTAAAGGTATGCTTTTAGTTTGCTTGGTAGAATTCTTTCATGGTCCAGGAATAGTTTTACCATGAACCTTTTGGGGTCTTTATTGTGTGGGTTGGTTGGGCCAAGTAATCTTATGATTCCTCTATTTTGTAATCCTTAAAATATAATTTAAAAAAAATACTCCCAGGAGCCCCAGACAGTATAACCAATGGTGAATGGTGCTGGGATATGAAAGCCAGCAAAGTCTTAAAGGCCAAAAAAAATCTTCAGCCTTGCTCTGTGCTTGCAGTTTTTTTTAGTGTCTATCATGGACATTTTCTGATACTGACATTTCCTGGTTTATTAATCCCTAAGAAGATTGCATGTATATACATTGAAAAGTTGGTATTTAAGTGTTGTGGCTACTCATTAAAGAAAACAACAACTAAGAATATATGACATATAAGTAACGGAACTGAGATGTATTGTATGCTCTAATGCTGAAAAAAAAAAGCAGTTGAGTTGCTGTTACTCAGCAAGGATTTCATCTGATGGATGATTGATTAGCTTCTGGAATGGCTTTCAAAATTTGGTAATAATAGGAATATACTACTGAAAGAAACTTTCATCTGAAAATATGCAAACTGACTTGTTGAAAAAAATCTCAATAATTAATCTGAATATGTTACTTTGTCAGGAAAATAAAATAAAATAAAAAGTTTAATTGGAACTGGGCAATTTTCCTACCTTTTTATTTTCTTCTTTTACATTCAGGATGATATTCTGACTGTGATTCGTCGAGTAGATGAAAATTGGGCTGAAGGAATGTTGGCTGACAAAATTGGAATATTTCCTATTTCATATGTTGAGGTGAAAGAATCTTAAATTTCTTTAATGTTGAATTAATGGGAATATGCACACATGCACACATACATACATACATACACAAACATACACACATTTATCCTAAATTTCTTTTACTTTGGAGAATATGGACAAATGGAAAATTTGTAGAATTTAATCAAAGAACATTATCTTTTTTTTTAAGCAAATTGAAACATTTATTATAGAATGCACAAGTAAATTAGGTTCTGTAATGAGACTTTACTTGTAATATACATTGTCATACATTCATTCAAAACTGATGATAGAAATATGAACTATTGACGGAAAGTTTCATTAAAAATTGTCCTTACATTTGAATTGTAAAAAGATCACTCTTTGCATATTTGCTAATGTCCGGCAGCTGATAATCATAGTGGATTTTTGGTGTCTGATGGATCATAGTACCAGTCAATTTAAAAACATTTATTTAGTATCAAAATAATGGAATAAAATTTTTTTTTCTTTAGTTTACTCCTATGCAATATCATTTGAAGAAGTTAAATGACTATAATTATGTCTAAATATTCTAATAAGAACAGTGGCATCAGATAAGAGACATGCTTTCACTTGCCTGGTCAGTCTAATATTTTGAAATATTGTATATGGCTGTAATAATGTAAAATACATGTCGTTTGTGTGATATGCTGGAGTAGGTTAACTTTTCCATCACTTCACACATCACTTTGAACCACATAAAACTAGATCTGATTTAAATAAAGGATATAATTTAACAACAATAATTCTCTAAAATAATGCTGAAGCTGTTATGGTCTTAGCTAAACTTGGACATCTAAAATTTAATTTACATCAAAGCTTATTATGATTCATTTTGTATACTGTTAACAATGAAACAGTCTATTAAAAATGTGTATTGTATGCTAGCTTCTAAATAAAATCTTAAAATACCTGACATTATCCCTGTGGCTAGTATGTTTTTGGCTATAGACAAGCCAGCTCCAAATGTCTGTAGTTTATTACATCATGGCAAGTTTTCAGATATTAATATGTGTGAGCTGTGCAAAATTTCCACTACAATGACATCCTTAGACATCTAGATGAATTTAACCTTGGTACTGAAATTCATATGGATTGATTATTTCTGTATCTTCTTTGAACAGCCTCTCTGTGGAGATATAGAAATCAAACCTAGGCTCTACCACTGAATCGCTCTTCTCATCAAGAAATCAAATCTCAGTCATCTGCATGACAGACATAGATGTTCACCTCTTTATGAGGAAATAAATAATACAGTGTAACTGATTTATAGTAACTTTTGAGTATTGCCTAGTTTCCACAGTAATCTTCAGTATTCAGAATATTTTAATCACATGTCATAATAATACTTTTATGAAGTTGGCTAGATTCCCTAGGAAGCAAATTGTTCAGAATTATCCTATATTCAGTTCCAACACTGATAATCTGGCCAGCATTATTCCTGCTACAATGGATGGTTTATTATAGTGCTCTTTAAATGAGGTTTAATGTTTTAGCCCAAGTTTAAATTATAATAGTCACATCCTTAACAAAATCTCTACCCAAATTATGGGTTTAGCAAAGCTTACCTCTATCTTTTTGTGCAGTAGCTTGCCCAGCCAGAAATTAAAGGAAAATGAGGCATTGGTGCTCTGTGCTGTTCTGGTTTTTCAGAAGTTTGATTTTAATATTTATTGCTGAAATGAACACTGCTATAGCAGATGCACTCTCAAGAAGAAATTTGAGAGAATATAGGGGACTAATGCAGTTTGTTATCCAATCTTACATTGGACACTGCGTTATAATAATTTCTAAATACAGAGTGATTATACAGTACTGGAAAGAAAGGAATTTTAATAAAAAGGAAAGCTTGCTAGGTAGTCTGGGTCAGAAGGTAAGTTAATAAAATCAAGGTTGGAAAAATAGAAATAAAAATGTCATGCCCAATACAATTTTAGATTTTATTTCCACTGCATTCCAGAGTTTGATATACTTGTAAAATTAAGTGACTTAATAATGTATTAGAGGATATGACTAGTTGATTGCCTTAATTTTAATGATTCCACCATACTGTAAGAAATGTCAGTTGATATCACAGATATCTAATCTCATTGATAACTTGGGATACTAATTATTAACATCACTTCTTTGATGGAGAACAGTGCAAGTATCTCAGTTGGCCGGCCTGTTTCCTTGCAAATCAATAGTCTTGGTATGTTATCTGAGAAAGAAAAAAATTCAGTCTTGGCATACATCCATTCCAGCTTCTTTATCTGCTAACTTCCAGATTTTTACAGTGATAAACTTGACTCTTGGAAGAAATTTGTTTAAAGGGGCATTTGATTCTATGCCTTTTACATACTCCTCCTCCAAGTTTATAACTGGCAATAAAGGAGTTGATGTTTATACATACCCTGAAGTCTTTGCGTTTATTGTGTGATTTTTTTTCCTAGAAGTCTATTATTAATTTTTCTCTTTAAAAAATGTATTTAATTTTTTAAAATTTCAGTTTTGTAAACATTCTAAATTTACTAAATAAGTAAAATTCTGATAATTTAAACAGATTTAATTGCAGCTAAAATTTCCATATTGTGTATTTTCTAATGTAGGACAACTTTTTTTGCATCTATCTATACCCCAAGGGATTAGAGGTACCTATCTCTTGAGCAGACTACCATAAAGACTTTGATCCTGCTTTTTGTGATTTAGAAGTCAAGTGGTATGTGGCTGTAATATAATTAAACATAAAGGTGAATTTAGCTCTGGTCCAAGAGGTATAAGTATGATTGCAGTAATTCACTTCAAAGATTTTTTTTCAATATTTTTAAACAATGAATAAAGGAAAAAGATGAGTGGATAGGGGCATTCTATTTCTCCTTCTCTTCCCACATTTATATAGATAGAGTAGCCAGATATAACGAATTACAATACATTCAGGAATGATACAAAAATACTTCTTAATGTACAATATATAATTAAAATGGAACTAGTGCATTTTTTTTCTTTTAATCAGATGACAGCATTAATATTTATGAAGTGTCATTGTCTTGCAGTTTAACTCAACAGCAAAACAACTTATTGAACTGGACAAACCCTCAGTGTCTACAGTAGATTCTGGAGAAGGCGCCTCTGGCACATCCCATAGCAATTCAGTGCAAAAGCACACTGATACGAAGAAGAACACCAAAAAACGCCATTCTTTTACCTCCCTTACCATGTCCAATAAGGCTTCACAGTCTTCTCAGAATCGTCACTCAATGGAAATCAGCCCTCCTGTCCTCATCAGCTCCAGTAATCCAACTGCTGCAGCACGAATAACTGAGCTTACAGGCCTTTCTTGCAGTGCACCTTCTCAGGTAATCATGATACAAGTGGAAATCAAGGTATATCATAGCTGTTTTAATGAACAATTTAAAAGGTGGTCAAAACAAAAGAGGTATAATTATTGCCCTAAATTATTTTTATACTTGTATTAAAATATGCAGAAGCAAACCTTAACTATTCATTAAGGGACAATCTTCTTGCATTCTTAAGTACTATAATCTGAAGACAGCTGTTCTTGCTTTTTACATAAGGTTTTTTTTCCCAGTTTAAATAGGATTTCTTTTAAATATTTTCTAGCTAAAGAGTAAAATAGTTTTATTCTTGAACTAGATAAAATTTGAATAATGTTAGGTACTTTTAAATTTGGGGTTAATATTTTCCACATATAAACAGTTTGGAAGGATTGTTCATCCCTCACAAATTGGGAATTGGGGGAGAATTTGAGTAGTTTTCCAAGATGTGCAGGTTCCCTTGAAGACAAAGTAGCCAATTTTATTGGGTACCAAAAAAAAATTGGATGCTTATGGGGTGTGGGAGTGTCAGGTAATGTCAGTTGAGTGGGGGATCTCTGCTGTGTTTGGTGGCATTTTACATTACTGTTTGGACTACTCAAACGTTTCCATGCCATTGTTTGAATGGATTGCTCTTGTGATGGTGACAGTGGTATGCCAGTTGGTAAGGGATACAGTTATAAAACCGGAGGATTGGAGATTAATGCAGAAAGACCTACTTCTTGGGAGTGAGTTGGAGAGGGCCAAACTCAGGAGTGTTGGACTTAGATAATCAAACTTGGAGCACTAAGCTGCAGAGACCACCCAAGTAGACTGATTAGTTACAGGCCTGGTCTCTCTGGCAGAATTCAGTGTGGCAGTTCAACCTGGATTGTGGTGGGGTCTGTCAGAGGCAATACTGGAAAGGTGCAGGCAGGAGGCAAACCGGAGCTTTTGTGATATCAGAAGCAAGTTTGACCAGTTGGAAGAGCAATGGCTGGAATCATATCATCCCCATTTAAGGCCTTTGGTCCTCCTGGCATAGGACTATGGCCTGGAACCTGGCTTCTTGGAGCTATATCTGGGAGCAGGGCTGATCCATGGGACATTTATTTCTGGCCTGGTGGTTGCATGCTTCTTCGACATCTGGCCTAGTCTTGGACCCGATGTATTGACTTGGCTGGACTTTTCTCCATCTCTGAGGAGTGGGGGCTGTCTATTATCTATCTCCTCTCAAGTTTACTCTCAGCCTACTCTGGACTGGACTGGGGGATTGGAGGTTTCTGAGGAGTAAATGGTTGAGGGGTGTCTGTCTTGTTCAGTTTTGTCTCACAGCCTAGAATTCTGGCTGATGAATGCTGGTGGCAGGAACATCTGGTAGTGGTTGTGGTTTGGAGGCATTTGTGGATGTAGGGTGGATGGTTCCCTCCTGGCCTGGGAATGTGGAGGTGAGTTCATAAGGGAGGCTGTGATGGGTAGGGAGTTGAGGGAAGGTGCAATTAGAGTGGCTGCTAGAGTAGCAGTCGGCAGGGGAACATATTATGAACACCTAAAAATAGGCCACTCCTGGTGTCATCAGGTGTGATGGCTGAGATTACTCCCACTGAGATCACCACTCCAACCTTCTATATTCAACTCCTATGCTACATCATTGGATCCTTGATAGCCCTGGTCTTTGGCTGCTGATATTAAATGCCAGGTTGGTGTGTAATAAATCCATCCTCCTCCATGACTTGATAATAGAATAGTCAGTCAACCTGTCTGTATAACCAAGACCTGTATGGCCCCAAGGGGGTCCTCTCATAGATATGCCCACCTGGATTTCTTGTTGGGCATTAGTCACAATCCCAGAGCCGCAGGTAGGAGTGGCAGTTGTCATCCAGGAAGACCTGATGGTTGTCATAGTTTCTGCATCATCTATGTAAGACTTCATAGTTGGTTGGGCTGTAGGGGGAAGTTGGATTTGTTACTGTTGTATTGGCCTCCCTGTTGCGTAGTGACATCCCTCCCTGAGCTACTTGATTCTGTTGCTGGGTTGGTGGTAGATTCCTCAAGGCTGATAGTCCTTGGAGATTTTAATCTGCCTCTGGGTCGCTTTGAGTCCGGGGCATCCCGGGATTTCATAACCACCATGGCACCCATGGACCTTTCAAATTATTGAGAGCCTAACTCATACCAGCACACTAAATCTGGTTTTTCATCTCAAGGTAGTTGCAGTATGATCTGAAGGTAGAGGACATTACCATCTGCCCTTTGACACTGTTGGATTATTCTCTGATTGCTTGGAGTGGAATTCTGACCAGGCTAGTCCAGTTGAGGTGATGGAGGCACAATCTTGCTTTATTAGCTGGGAAGGTGAAGTGAACAGGATCCTCAGGACTGCTTACCTGGCCATCTATTTGTTAGATCTTTGTCCCTCCTAGCTGGTGAAGGCTGCTTGGGAGGTGACATGCATTTGGTCCATACAGTGATACTGGCTTCTCTCAGAGAAGGATCGTTCTCCTGCCTTGAAGGTGGCACTGCTTAAGAAACCATTATTGGACCCAACTGTCTTGGGCAAACTTTGGCCAGTTTCCAATCTCCCATTTTGGAGGAAGGTTGTAGAGAAGGTGATTGGGCTGCAGCTCCAGAGAGCTGAATTCTTTTCAGTTGGGTTTTAGGCTGGGACAGAATAAGATTACACTTGCTGATGACCTGCGGTGGAGCTGGAATGAGAGTGGCACATCCATTGCTGTGGTTCTCCTCCTTTCTTTGCAGCCAGTTTCAGTCAGTGTTGGGGGGAGAGAAGAGGTCAAGTTCAAAAGCCTTGATTTGTGGGCACCATGGGGCTTGATACTCTCACCCCTCCTGTTTAATATCTACATGAGGCTGCTCAAGGTGGTCATTTGTCAGTTTGGAGTCAGGTATCCTCAATATGCGAATGATAGTCATCCATCCATCCATCCTTGGTTGGCCAAGCAATTGTGTCAAGGTCTTGTCTTAGTGTTTAGAGACTGTGAGATCTGGATGATGAGGAATAGGCTTAAGCTCAATCTTGTGAGAGCCAGTGGCTGTGGGTGCTTGGATCTCCTGGTTCAGAGGAATTTCCATCCTTGGTTCTAAATGAGCTAGCACTCCCCAATTTGAAGAGCAGGTAGCAGATGTAGCCAGGAAGGCCTTTGCACAAATCCAGCTGGTGTGACAGTTGTATCTGTTTCTTCACTGAGAAGCCGTCCTTATAGTCGCTCATGCCTTGGTCACCTGACAAGTAGTCTGCAACTCACTCTACATGGAGCTGCCCTTGAAGACCACACTGAGTGCAGCTGCATCTGGTCCAGAATGCAGCAGCATGAACAATGATGGGCAGACCTTGCTATTTCCACATAACACCTCTGCTTCATGAACTGCACTGGTTACCAGTAAGCTTCCGGATGCAATCCAGTGTTATTACATATAAAGCCCTTCATGGCATAGGGCTTGGTTTCTGAGGGACCACCTATGTCTGGTAGTACTTGCCCATCCTGCACATTGGCTTGCTTCAGCTTTCTTGATAACATTAAGCAATGCCATCTAGCAGGACCCAGGAAGCAGGCCATTTCTGTTGCAGCACTTGCCCTCTAGAACAACCCGCTCAAAGTTTTGTTTAGTGCCCACCCTACACATCCTCAAGCAAGCCTATAAATATGGCTGTTCCTCAGGCCTTGGATTAGAGTGTCTGGTGGGCCCTTCTAGGTGTGTATATGGGGAGTGATATGGAAGTTTGTTTTTTCATTGTTCTCTTGGGATGATTGTATTTTTTTTTAATATTATGTTGGTTTTTCTGTTTTTAACTTTGTGAAGCTGCCCAGAATTGCCCAGTGGCTGGCTGGCTGGCTGGCCAAACAAACAAACAAACTTAGAAATTTGGGGTGTGAGAAGGTTAGATGTCCCATTATATTGTTGGAAGGTACGTAGCCCAAAATTAGGGATTCACTTCCCAGTTACTAAACCATGGTTTGAACAGAATTCCACAGATTCACATTCGCTCTTCATTTTTGTCCTTCATACATTATTATTAACTTTCACATTCTTTCCATGATATGCAGTATCTGCAAATCCATTTAAGCCATGTTCTAAATTTTGGTTAATGTTAATTATAGTTTATAAGATATTATGACAAAGTATGAGAAAAGCAAACTGACCCCCCCTTCAGAAATTTGATTCTTAGAAGAAAGAAAAAAATGAAACTTGCTAAAAATGCCCTTTGAAAGTGACATCACAGTTACAGTTTTAATTATATTCTGCAAGTGTAGTCAGGTACACAGAGTTTGTTTATTCAATATAGTGATGCATAAAAGAAGAAATCATGTTTATAAAATCAGTAAAATCACATTAATAAATCCCATAAAGAAACCTGAAAAAATATTAACCATAACATTCAGTTGTATTATACATTCATACTTAAAAGCGAAATATATATAAATTTAAGACTAGAAATCATTTATATTGAATATAAAGCCAATATTTTTGTTGCAAAAGTACTTCACATTTTTCACTTATGGAATGATTGGATTTGCTAGATGACACATTAATTCTGTTTCATTTATCTGCTCTTAATAGGTTCACATTAGTACCACAGGACTAATTGTGACCCCACCACCCAGCAGTCCAGTAACAACAGGACCTTCATTTACCTTTCCACCTGAAGTCACTTACCAAGCTGCTTTTGCTGTAAGTGTAAGTATCATTTCACAGAAATCAGAATAGTTCTTATGGAATTTTATCTCACTTGGCACTTTCTTTTTTGTAATTCCAGAAGCTGCAACTTCTGTACTTATTACTTTCATTGGTGGGGGAGTGAGTTGGTAAAATTTTATTTGGTCATTCCAACACAAGGAAATTTGAGAACTCCCATGCCTTCAGCCTACTTCATGTACAGCACTTGTTATATAGCAAGGAAAGCATTAGTAATAGTCAAGTATTCATACTATACCAATTCTACTAGTTTACGGTATTTGGGTGTTTTCCTGAGTCTATACAGCAACCATGCAAGCCCAGGAAAAAGAACAGCTTCTTTAAAGAGCAGCCAACAGGTAGAAAAAGTTTCCCATGTTGGATCCAGATCACCATTGGTTGCTTCAGATTCAAATGCTGCATCCCTTTACCCAATTGTATTCACTGTTAGAGGGTATAATTCTACATAAGAAAATAGAAGGACTTGAGCTTTAAGAAATTACTGATGAAAACAAGTATTCTATAACTAGCTATCACACACACACACACACACACTCATAAAGAAAATTGATAAAACTGTGGCCAGTGCACAGTTGAGATTAAGGTTATAATTTTAGAGCAAAGGATTGGAGAGAAAATCTATTCCGTTTTAATCTGAACTATTACATTTATATGTGCTAAACTGGTATGGGACACATTTTTCTAGTTTACAGTATTTGGGTATTCTGCAATTAAGTTTTCTGAGCAAACATGAATAGAAATGTTGAAAAATGTATATATTAGATAAAAAGTGTAGAAAATATTTTAGGAAAAGTCACTTGCTAAACTATATATTAAGAAATACGTGTGTATTAGGCAAAATAAGCATAAAACCTATGTATTTTCATGTAAAGGTTAAAAGAAATACTTATGCAGAAATGAAATGGAACAAACATTTCTATTCATATATGTTAGATTAGTCATAATGTCAAGTCCATAAAGATGTATGTATGTATTAGAAGGAATTCCAATGAAAACTGATAACCTTGAAAGCTGTTCTCATTCCTGTTGACAGACAGAACCACTGCATCATGTACATACATAGGAATGCAGAAAGCTGTTTATTGCCAATCTAGGGTGATGAAAATCAGGCTTGCCCAGCATGTTAATCATTGAGTTAAAATAAAACTAGAATATGAGTGGTATTAAACTGCATCAGTTTCACACCTTTCTGGGTTGGTATGTGGCTCTAATGATTACATCTTTCTCATAAGTAGATATTTCAAAGCTTCCAAATAAGATATAAATGATGTAAAATAGAACTGAAGAATATTACCATAAGATAATAGAATAACTTTATATTTTAAAGCTAGAGATAAATGCATTCCCCACTATGTCGTACAATACAGTTTTCAAGTAGTTGCCACATGTTTGTTTAAAACCAGAAGTAGTGAAGTTAGTATCATGGAAGGTATATGCAACAGTGGTGGGTTGAAGACATATACTGGATATAGATGCTTATTTTTATTTGTGTAGATTTATGCTTTGTTTCATTTTTACTGATGTTTGATTAGACACCTTTGGGACCTTTGAGTGGTGGTTTAGTGGTGTGTGTGAGAAGAAAGATTCAAGCCAGCAGTTCCACAAGTATATTTTTCACTGTTCAGCAGAATATTCTGCAGTACTTCCTTAGCTATTCCTGTGGCTCTGCCTTGCTGTCTGTTTCGTTTTTGTTTACAAATCAGAGGATAAGATGATTGTTGGCTGCCCCCAAATCTATTGTATACAAGAGTCATTGTCAACACAGTCCCTAATCAGAGAGCTGTTTTAAAATTTCTATTGAAAATAGATATCTATTCTGCGTTTCAATCTGCAGATGCTATTCAAGGAAATATGTACTCTTCAGGACATTGCAGGATTGTCTACTATTTTATGCTGTGTATGTATTTTCTGGTTGGATGTTTTTTCCTTGCCTTTTTGGCTAAGTAAATACTGGATAGGATAACCATTTCTTGTGAATGCCTGTTCTCTTTGTGAAATTAGATGTAGAGAAATGTGGAGATAACCTTGACTAAATAATGTAGCAGCAATTAAAGGATAATAAAAGACAACTCAGTCCTGGGAAAGAGGAAGGCTTGAGAAAGAAACTCAAAATAGTATTGCCCTGATTTGGTATAAGAGGAGGCAGAGAAAAGCTGAATAAAGTAGCATTTTTGTAATCCTTCTGATTTCTCTTTCCTTACCTGGCCTACCTCATAGGGCTGACATCAGCACATGAAAATAACTTCATATTTTAAAAAAAATATTAAAAATGACTCAGAGGTTTTTTTTTTAATGAAAGAATTGTGGAGCACAAATGATTCCAGTAAGGATCTACTTTTTTTAAAAGCTGTCATTTTCTCTTGTACATCTTGGTAAAAATTACTACTAATCCTGAATTTCAAAAGCTTACTACTGTCTGTTATTATACTTTAAATGTAACAATAGTATGATAATAACTTGCCAGTTTTGTTTTTAATCTTTGTAATCAGGAGTTAATTTTTAGATTTACATATGTATGTATGAAAAATTGGAATACTGCCCAATCCAGTGATTCTAGGTTTAGAATCACTGGATTGGGCAGTATTCCAATTTTTCATATATATATATACGTAAATCTAAAAATTCCCTCCTGATTACAAAGATTAAAAACAAAACTGGCAAGTTATTATCATGCTATTGTTACATTTAAAGTATAATAACAGACAGTAGTAAGCTTTTGAAATTCAGGATTACTAAAAGTAGTAATTTCCTCCCAATCACTTTAAAAAGATATCCTAGGAAAAATATAATAAATCATGATATAATAAAACAATATCAGAAAGGCAGCCCATAACCATCAATCTTAAAAAAGAAGAAACAAACATAAGGTGGGCTCCCTGAATCTTAGGTGGAAAGCTGCTCCTTAATATGAAGACTACCATTGCGAAAGACCACCTCTTGGCTCCTATCCCTTCTACCCAACATGAGTTAGGGATGCTCAGCTTCTCCACTTCTTCAAATCTGGTTGTAAAAGACAGTGCTGAAGGTATACAGGAGCCAAGGCATTTTAGACTTTTTAGATTAATGTTACCATTGCTAACTGGCCCTGGAAATCTGTTGATGGCCAATGAAGCAACTAAAGCATCAGTGTTATGCTGCTAAATGTCTTCATCCCTATGAGCAGATGACATGGTGAATTTTATATCAACTATACTTTCCAAGTCATCTTCAAAAGTATTTCCATGTAGAATGTGTTATAATAGGATAAGTTATAAGGATATGAGTCACTTATGGTAACAACAGTGGTTCCACTAGTCCCAGCCTCCACCTACTACTTGAACAGGAGCTGTGAATCTAAGATAACTTCCAAGTAGTAGACCTGCTCCTTCAGGGGGAGTGCAACCCTGTCTAGAATTAACCTTGGAACTGGAGTAGAGTCAAAGATGGCTCTCCTCCTATGAACAGCATCTCCATCTTGCTGGAATTAATTTTAAACTTGTTTTATCTCATCTAATCCATCTGTTTCAAATGCTGAATAAGGACCTCCACATTTCCTGCCTAGAATGGCAGTGTACAATTGAGTATCACTGGAACATTAATGATACCTCTTCTCAGATTAAATAACCTCCCCCAACAGTTTCATGAAGATGTACTGTGGGCTTCACTGTTCCTCCCCAGTAATTACTGACCAGAACTGCCTGCTTCAAAAGGAATGGAACCACTGTGGACTGGTGCCTCCAACTGCCATAGTTAGCCAGAAGGATGGCATCATTGATACTGTACACTGCTGAGAGGTTTAATAGGACCAGAAGGGCCTTCCATTCAGATCCCATCATAGGTCATCCTATGCTGTCTCTGTCTGATGCCAAGATCTGAATCTCAACTAGAAGATATTTGGGCAATCTATTTCATTTGTCATCTTCTGTTGCTGAAGCCCTAACACCTCCAAAACTTTCTCCCAAAAGGGGAGATGGGTTGGAAGTTGTCTAGTATAGCTGGATCTAAAGAGGGGCTTTTCAAGAGCAGATACATCATACCTCTTTTCAGGCAGATGCTATACCATCCCTTCTCAAACAGGTATTAATCACCACTCAGATCAAGCTGTACATATCCCAACTGGCTTCCCAAATAACTGAGAAAGACTATAGGTCAGCCCAAAGGCGACACAACTCATAACTATAGAGAACCTTGTCCACTTCTTTCACTAGCTTAAAAGAATCCCAAACAGTCTCCCAAGATATTGCCATAGTTATCTCACTAAACTGATAAAATGGTAATATACTCAGAGGAAATATGAACTATTTTATCTTTAAAGGATTTTGTGACTATGTTACAGTGGCCTATAGGAATGTCTTTTTCCCTGCTTTTCTCCAGGAAAGTGCTGGACACAGTTTTCAGACACAATAAGAGGGGAGGCTCATGCCTTGGTCATTTCCCATTTGGATTACTGCAATGTGCTCTACATGGGGTTGCCCTTGAAGACCACCCAGAAGTTACAACTGGTCCAGAATGGAGCAGCACTCCTGGGTTTGCCCTTGTTGAATGGGCTGCACTAACTCCCAGTTTCCTTCCGGGTGCAATTCAAGGTGCTGGTTATCATCTTTAAAGCCCTGCATGATACAGGACCAGGTTATCTGCAGGATTGCATCTTCCCAAGGGTGTCTGCCTGTCCCACCAGAGCAGATAATGTGGGCGTGCTCCAGGTTCTTTCCCTTAAACATTTCCATCTTCTGGGTCTTTGGAAGCATGCCATTGCAGTCCTGCTGTATAGAACATCCTTCCCCCCAGAGATCTGACAGACCCCCACCCTCTTAACCTTCAGGAGAACATTAAAAACCTGGTTCTTCCCCCAAGCATTGGGATAGGGTAAGGTCAGAGTAGGATGTGAATTTAGCGAGTTGCATCTGGGAAGTGTGGTTGTAGCACCAGGTTTTTCTGGGTTTGGTTTTCTGGTTTCTTTTGTTTTTATTGCTGTATATATTTTTTATTTTTGGATTGTAAGCCACCCAGCATTTACTTTAAGATGAGCAGCTGTACAAATATTTTAAATAAATAAATAAAATCATGTTTTGCTACTCTTATTGCTACCACACACTTTCAAATGTGAATATACAGCCCTGTTCAGTCACGTTCATTCTTTGTTTTCTGCCACTATCACTCTAAGTGTTGAGTTCCTAAGCCAGCTAAGGAGCTCCCCAAGTTCTGCAGCAGACCAGTCCTGCACATTCATGTATCACCATATCTATCCATGATTTGGTGATAGAGGAATGTGCAAACCTGGCCTGCTGTAGATCATGGATGGATACAGTCTTATTACATACAGACCCAGCATTAACAACAACATTTGAAGCCAAGATTCCAGCAATCCAGCCACCTGAATTCAGGAAATAGCCAGATGGGCCAGAAAAGGAAACCAGCACTGATTTGCAGTTCTCCTTTTCCTTGAATGGCCTGTCCAATGCCTCCCACTGTAATTCTTTCAGCCTGCAGTTGTGGATATATGCTCCTCCACATCCCCAACTCTCTGTCCCTACCCTATTGCCTCAATTGAGCAGCTATCAACCATTTACTCCGGTGGGACAGCATCTAGAATTCCATTCCTGCTCTTGTCACAAATACATTCATCACTAGGGCCTTACTTGAGGTGGGCCTTTTCCTGTACTTTCACTCTGGTTGGGCAATGTTTCTCAATCCCTGCCTGTCACCATGGTTCTTCCCTTTCAGTCAAGCAGTGTAGTGTCTTTCTTTATCTTAGTTTTTCCTTTTTGATCTCAAGTGTAGCCTCCACTGCCCTGAGACTGCAATGTGATTGACTTGGCTGGGGGTGTCTCTCACATGCCACCCAGTTTCTGACTGGCCCCGTGGAGTTCAAATACTCTCCTATTGTAGAGAGTAAGGGAGGTGACCTTGACAGAAATATGCAAGAACCGTTACCTAGGCAAAGGAGGCCATAGCATTCTTTAAGCCCTGGGAAACAAGATAATATTCAGAAGTGACTAAGGCAAACACCTTCCTAATTCACTGAACCATAAGAAAGAGGAGAAGGTACCGCACAATCAGACTTGCACTATTTTATTATTATAGCCTATCTCATATAAAATGTTGTTCTGGTCTTCCATGGAGCAGATTTTCTGATCTGGTCTGACACCCCAAACACCAAAATGTACCAGCTCCACCCGATTCTTCTTACTGCTGCCATTACTCAGTGCCCTTCCCTATCACAGCCTTCAGTCCTCTCCTTTCTGGCCATGTAGTGTCCACACATTTTCTCTTACCCAGCCGCACAATGTCTGATGGCAGCCCTCACATTGGTGGTTTGTTCCCAGCAGCTACAGCAGCCCAGGAACCAGCAGTTTCCACCACTACTCCTGCTCCACCGCTTCTGCTACTACTTGGCAACAACTGTCCAGCATCCCTTTGCATCTCCAGGTCAGTCTTTCACTCTTCCTCCATCTTCTCCTGTATTTCTTTCATCTTCCTTTCTTTTCCCTCTCATCACCATTCATTAGCACCATTCACTATTTATTTGCCCTTAACTACTTCTCCTCATCCTGAAACCCTCACCTCCAAACCCTCTAACCCACAATCTCTTACACAACACCTCCAAATCTCCTAAGCTCCAAAAAATAATTTCAAAATTGCCGCCCCCCACTCCCCTGATGCAGTGGTGGACTTCATAGGGAACCATCTTTTAAAAGAATAAAAATAAAATAAACATTGGGGCAGATTATATTGAAATTTCTTACATATTTCAACTTCTGGTTTCAAAATCAACAATGGCTTCTAGATATTATTTGAAAAGGGTAATTAAATTTTGAACGGTTTTTGGATTTCTGCCAAGAGCTTGTATTGAGTTTTTATATTTTAGAGTCAAATTAGCCTTTTGAATTTGTTCATTTGTCAACAACATGTGTTGTTGTTAGGGTAAAACAGTACAACCTTTTGTCCAAGTATGTTCTGTTAGGACATGCGAAGTAGGTTTATTGTTGGGTGCAGATCAGTTCTGGAGTATACATGTTGTGCATGTCAGTGCATATTGTATCTGAATATTGGTGCCAAAATGTAATTTCATTTTTAAAATATTTTATTTCTAGAGTATTAATCCACCTCTGCCACCACCACCACCACCTGTCTTGTCTGCTACAATAATTGCCCCAAATTCTACATGCCTGCCTTCAGGGGCAGCTCAAAAGTCAACATCTGCATTGACTGAGCAAATATCACATTTGAGACCACAGACAAGACCAAGTGTGTAAGTGAAA
Source organism: Liasis olivaceus (assembly GCA_030867105.1). Lineage (NCBI taxonomy): Eukaryota > Metazoa > Chordata > Lepidosauria > Squamata > Pythonidae > Liasis > Liasis olivaceus. The sequence continues at coordinate 46,423,722 of CM061354.1, read as the reverse complement.
CTAAAACTTATTGATGATTAACTTGAAATGGAATGGATGATTAAAAATTGGCAAAATAATTTGAAGTATTTTCTATAACAATCTTGAAATTGTTTGACTTCTCATCTGGTGTATTTAATTAGGAAAAAGCCACAAAATACATTTGTTTTTGATGCACTGCTTTTTTTAGCACCTTATCAGACTTATTACTGATAGTATTGTATCCTTCAATTTAAGCTAAACTTCTGGTGACTTCATGAATATCTCTGTATAATTTTCTTAGCAAGAATATGGGAGTGGGTTCCCATTAACTTTTTTCCAGGATGTTTTTTGACTTCCTAGACAATACTTGTGGTATTTTGTAGTGGCCTTCATCTAAGCATGAATCAGATCCAACTGTGTTTAGCTTTTTAAGATCAGGCAAGGTCACCTAGGTGCTGCCATTTAATTTAGCAAAATAGTTTCCCATACTTTTGTAGATTGTATTCTGTGAAAAGAGAAAGAGTTAAAGATATCTGTCAGAACACTAAATTGTGAGGTAGTGATATAAGCAACAGCAGATTGCAGGTTAGTATTAGAAATGATGCTAATAACTAGGATGAAATTTATTTAGTTACAGTGGTAGGTAGAAGTCTGAACTTGTGGCAGAAGTCTTTTGCCTATAATAAGACAAACATCTGAGAAAACAGTTGGGCATATTCTTAGTAAATTTACATAAGATTTCAATGAAGGGAAATTCAGTTTTTATTATCACATATTTTGGTTTGGTTACCAAATTCAAAATTTGCAGATTATTGTATCTGCATTCTTGCATGTGCATTAACAGATAGTTTTGTATGAGACCATCCATAGGTAAAAGTTTCTCTTTAAAAAAACAAAAAAGTACTTTTGATAGCTCTTCAGATAAGGACAACACTTCTTTTTGCTTGCAACTTAGATTAGCCAGTGGTAAGTGGGTGTTCAAACAGGTTTTTGAGAGATGCAGTTGGGAGAAGATATTGTAGTTACTGTGATTATCTTTATTAATTGTCACTAGTTATTAGATATTTGAAATAGCAACTTTGCTGGTCATTGACCGAATAAAGATGATTGATTGATTGAAATAGCAAGAGCTTGAAGAAGTATATTGAGAGGTGATAAGCAGTTTGGGACAGAACGTTTTAGATGCCTCTTGCTGATTATAGTAATTTCTGTGATTAAAATATCTGACTATACTGAGGAGCAACTTTTCATGCTGAACTGAACCCACACATTTCATTTTCAAGTAGGAATGATTCTACAAAACCTGTAATTTGCAACATTTGAGATGAAAATAAATAGATAAAACAGGTATTTTTACATCTTGTTTCTTAGCCTGCAGTCCATTGAGAATGGTTTCCTTTTCCAGGTATATTGCTATTTATCCATACACTCCTAGAAAAGAAGATGAACTGGAACTGAGAAAAGGTGAAATGTTTTTGGTGTTTGAGCGTTGTCAGGATGGCTGGTTTAAAGGAACTTCCATGCATACCAGCAAAATTGGTGTATTCCCTGGGAATTATGTGGCACCAGTTACAAGGTATGATGTTCAATAAGTTATGCTTTATATAATGATAAAAGAAACAAAATGTTCTGGAATCTGTATATAATAGGGCTGAGTGATTTATTTAATAAGAAGCACATAAGTGTTTGCATTATTTTTAATAGGGCAATGACAAGTGCCTCCCAAGCAAAAATACCTGTATCTACTGCTGGCCAGACAGGACGAGTGGTGACCATGGTCAATGCTTCCACTGCTGGAGGAACAGTGCAAAAGCTTCAGGGAAATGGTGTGACAGTGAATTCTAGTACAATACCAACAGCTGTAGTCTCTGCAGCACACATACAAACGAGTCCACAATCCAAGATCCTTATGCATATGTCTAGTCAAATGACAGTGAATCAAGCTCGCAATGCAGTTAGAACAGGTAAAACAGTTTGTTTCTTGACATAGGCAATAAACATATGAGGAACACCCTGCATTTTGTCAAGCCTTAAAATTAATATAGGTGGGAGGGGACAGCAAATATAATGTATCTACTATCCTGGAGATAAGGCACAGATTCACTTGGTGACCTTGGCTCAGTTATACATGTTCTATAAAAATTGAAAGTGTTATCTCAAGGGTAACGTAGGCTTTTTCCATATATGCTATATGTTGTCTTAGGAGAAGAGTGGGATATAAATATATGGCTAATATAATGTTGTAGTGTTTTCAGGTGGTCTATGGTGTACATGTCACAATCTGGAAATATATTCTTTTCAGTCATCTGAACTATTTCCCCTTGTCATTGCAGTTGCAATTCATAGCCAAGAAAGACCGACAGCCACTGTAACACCAATTCAGACTCAAAATTCAGCATGCCTTATTCCTGCTGTAATTATTCCACACCATTCTGTTGCCTCCCAACAGCTACAACCTCAATTTTCCAATGCTGCTGCTTATATCACAGCTGTAAATATCAACCGGACAAATGTCCCATTGGCTTGCACAACTTCTTCATTAAACTCTCCTAGCACTTCTGTATCAGTAGATGGAGATTCAAGTGGGAAAATTGTGACTGTTCATACTGGAGCTCCAGCTTCCCCAGAGAATACATTGGCTGCTGGAGGTATTACTTCTATGAGTAAAACAGACAGAGATGGAAAGGTAGGCATAAGTTTTTTGTTCTTTATAGTCTCTGAAAACCCAAGCAGGGCTAGATCTAGTTAATATTTGAATGGGAAACCATGAGGTTTGTTTCAGCTACAGCTACCAAAGCTGTAGGGTAGACTACAAACAAATCTCAGAAGCCAGTGGCAAAACACTTCCACATTTTTGCCAAAAATGTCATGGGAATGTCCATTAAATCATCAGGAGTCAAGCTCAGTTCAGATACTTTTTATGTCCTCTGTGCAATCCTTCAGTCTTCTCACTTAGGAGACCTCTCTTTTAATTGCTTCTCTGTTAATCTTAGATAGAAAAAGTAACTGCCATTATTTTGACCTCTTTTTGATTTAGCTGCAATATTACCATTTGGTCTTCGGTATCACATAGTGGCAGATTCAACTTTTATTAAGAGTAAACCTGTGTAATAATCAGATGTCTGTTCCCTAATGAGTTGTAATTTCTAAATTTGCTAAAATATAATAAGTTTTGTAATAATCAGAGAAACTCATAGGTTTCAGTATTGTGGCTTCTTTTACTAGTCACATTTTACTTTCAGAGTATTGCATACTTAAGATGGCTATCTACTGATCCTGATTGGAATATATAACAAGGTTTGACCGCAAGTTGTTAGCAAAGAAGATACTGCATGCTTTAATACTTTTCTCCAATTCTGTATACGATATATCAGATGTCTTACATATAATATTTTTGTTCCATGGAGCATTTATTGGTACATGCCACTAACTTTGTTATACTGTTTTAAACATTCATTGGGAGATCTTTTGTGTGTATCACAAGTGCACTACTTTTTAAATAAAAAAGTGACACTCAAATATGAAGTCAGTTGAAGGGAAAACCAGAAAAGGCCAGAATAAATTTAAGCAAGATAATATGTTGATGGGTTTTTTCCTTTAGATTTTTATCCCACCTTTATTATTTTTATAAATAATTCAAGGTGGCGAACATACCTAATACTCCTTCCTCCTCCTATTTTCCCTACAGCAACAATCCTGTGAGGTGAGTTGGGCTGAGACAGAGTGACTGGCCCAAAGTCACCCAGCCGGCTTTCATGCTTAAGGCGGGACTAGAACTCACAGTCTCCTGCTATCTAGCCTGGTGCCTTAACCACTAAACCAAACTGGCATAATTTTGTGGCAGAACTGTATTGCCTCAGCTTTTTGGTGAATATTTCACTAACTGGTTTCCTGCATAGTGCTACCTTGATTAGGCATTAATGTTGCATCTTGGTGGCTTTTTTTTAAAATTGTTTTATTATATTGTTATAAGACATACATAATACATTATATTATTTTGATACAGTGGTATATATACAGTGTTGAATAGAGATTACAGGTGGTCCTTACAATTGTGGTGGACCACAATTGGGACTGGAATCTCAATCATTGAGTGAAGCAATGGTTTAGCAAGACACCCACGTGATTGCTTTGCTCTGGGCATCCCCGGTTGCGGTCATTAAGCAATCTCCTGGGTCATTAAGCAGACAGAGCAAAAGAGCTGCCTGCTTAAGGATTTCAGCTCTGTGTGGAGCTGAAATCCTCCTGGCAGGCAGTTCTTTCACTCTCAAACGTTCCTGCACACTGCCAAGAGGTTTCTCCTACCCTCCGTGTATGGAAGGGAAATCCTCCATGGGGTTGGAGGAACAGAGCTCAAATCTTCCCTCCATCCCCTCTGCTTGAAATCTTCCCTGCCAGCTTCCCCAGAAAGAAGATTTCTAATGGCAATCACATGATTATGGGGTGCTTGGCAACTGGTCATAAATGTGAGCCGGTTGCCAAGCGCTTGAAATGTGGCCATGTGACCGCAGGGAAGTGGTGCAACATTTTACGATGGCCAGAAGTGCTTTATGTTGTAACTTTGAACTGTCATTAAAGGAACGGTCGTTAAGCGAGTACTATCTGTATTAACATTCTAATGTTTAGATAACTTAGACCATTAAAGATTTAAAAAGGCATATCAGTATTAGCTATGATTTAAAGTATTGATGTTAATATGCATAAGGTTATTTAGCTTTTACATCCAAAGCTGAATATAACATTAAGAAGCAGCTGCAAATTATATCAAAATATTTGTTGTACAATAAAGGTTTCTGTCTTAAGGTGATTATTTAATATTAAGGCCTCCACTGTATTATTACTTGTTGTTTGTGCATGTTGAGGAAAAAAAAGAATATAGGCAACAACAACTAAAAAAAGAAAAAAAAGGCTATTTCATTTCTAATTTCCCCCTTTTTATGCTTCTGCTTAATTTGCGATGTATATAAATATTTAGATCCTCTTAGAAACCAAACTGTAAATGTTTATATTTGCTATGCTGTGTGATATATTGTATGTATGGGAACCATTCTTGCTTAAATTTGGTTAAAATTGTATTGTGAATATGTACTGTTAATTTTGCCTTTGCTGCATATTCCCCAAGTTTAAGTTCCCACATCTTGCTGGTTTCTTGATGATTCCATTTTTAATTTGTATTAATGGATTTTAATTTTTGGGTGGGGGGTTGACATTTACTATTAATTAATTCATGTGTTTGAATCTCAGCTCTGGGTTGCACAAAGGCTGTTGGTATTTAAGTAAAATTTATGCCCTTAGAAATAATGAATGCTGAAAGTCTTCAATAAATATAAAATAATTTGTGGGGATAATAACCTGACTTCTCTTGCAGCATAATCTTAAGGATTGCAAGTCTGTAATTTATATGAAGCACAGTTTATAGCTGTTAGTGGTGCAGTGAGATTAATTTCTTGAAAAACCTCATCCCCAAATGGTTCCACTGTATCACACCACCATTACACATGCTTTGTCCCAATGTATGTAAAGCACATTAAATGCTTGAAATACAATGCTAATTATTTGATTGCCAAATTTAAAGTTCCACATTCATATTACCTTTTTTTAAAAAAAAAAAATCTTTTTTTTAGAAAGAAAAAAAGGGGTTATTGAAGTTACTTTCAGGAGCATCTACTAAGCGTAAACTTAGAGCATCACCACCATCATCACCAACTTTGGAAGTTGAGCTGGCAGCTACAGAACTGTCCCTTCAGGGTGCTGTAGGGCCAGAGGTCCCATCAACTTCTAGTCAGGGAAGAGCAGACTCCTGCCCCATGGACAGTGAAACACCTACATCTGTGCAGGAAAGTACTCACCGCAAAACAAGTTCTGTGGATTCTAATATTCCTATAGCTCCCCCTCCAAGGCAGCCCTGCTCATCATTGGCTCCAGTGTCAAATGAATCCAGATCTGTAGTCTATGAACGGTAAGTCATTTTCCTGGACAAAAATGTGGTTTTTCTTACATTTAATCAAGAAATGCTAATTAAAAGTGATGGAAGAAAATTCTATTAGTATTAGTTCCTCCTTATATTAACTTGGGTTTGAAATGTTTCAGTTATTTCTAATACATTACATTATTTAAACATTGTGTTGTTTCTAATACATTACTAGTTGGACAGTGACCAGAAGGCCATACATGATTCATTGTTGGATCACACACAGTAACTTTTTAATGTCAGGCTAATTCCTAAAGTAGATTCCTAAATAGTTGAGTTGGAGGGAATGATGCAGAAAGTACAGCCAATCAAAAAGCCTACATGGCTGGCTGTTATTGGAAATAGTGCTGAACTTTTACATTATTCTGTTTTTCTAAAATCAAATTTGAATATATTATTGTCCTTCAATACCTGATTACAAGGCAGTGTACACACACACACGTGCACACACACACATACAGAAACATAGACACGGTATCACAGTAGGGCTCTTTCTTACATGTACATTAAATACACATTTTAACTCATAAATCTATTTATATTAACATTCTATTTTAGTGGAATGTTCTTTAGCATAAGAATTTCAGATATCAAAAATTTATTTGCACAATAGCTGAATGATGCAGATTACTGAAAAGATACAGATATCTGCATTCTTAAGTTTTTGGTTTTTTTCCCATTTCCATATAAAATAACATTTTTCTCTCATTAGTTTTGGCGCTATATAGTTTCTGGAATGGACTTTCTCCAAACTAGAGAATGATGCTTCTTTGGATTATCTCATACATATTATCTCATCTCTGTGTCTAAATGACATATACAATTTTTAAGTCATTTACAATACATCAAGGAAACAATAGAAGGTAATGGTCACTTCTGTCATATAATGATTTTCAACAAAATTGTCAGAAAGGAACAGAGAAAATGATCACATCGTTTTTCACTGTTTTGTTTGATAAAGGCTTTTCTTATTAGGGTAATGATCTCAATAGAGCATAGTAGCATTGTTCTTTTCCCATATTCCCCACTTTTCTTTAAGTTAATGAGTATATTTTGAGAAAAGATTATTTTCATAAGAAAAAGAGTACAGTGGGGGAGTGGAAAAGCAGGCAAGAGGACTGTTTTGAATATCTTCAGGTGAAACTCGAAAAATTAGAATATCATGCAAATGTTCATTTATGTCAGTATGGCAACTCAAAAGGTGAAACCAATATATGAGATAGACGCATTACATGCAAAGCGAGATATGTCAAGCCTTACTTTGGTATAATTGTGATGATTATGGCGTACAGCTTATGAAAACCCCAAATTCACAATCTCAGAAAATTAGAATATTACATGACATCAATAACACAAGGATTGGAAATAGAACAATATCGGACCTCTGCAAAGTATAAGCATGCATATGTACTCAGTACTTGGTTTGGGTCCCTTTTGCAGCAATGACTGCCGCAGTGCGGCGTGGCATGGATGCTATCAGCCTGTGGCACTGCTGAGGTGTTATGGAAGACCAGGATGCTTCAATAGCGGCCTTCAGCTCTGCTGCATTGTTCGGTCTCATGTCCCTCATCTTTCTCTTGGCAATGCCCCATAGATTCTCTATGGGGTTCAGGTCAGGTGAGTTTGCTGGCCAACCAAGCACAGTAATCCCATGGTCATTGAACCAGGTTTTGGTACTTTTGGCAGTGTGGGCAGGTGCCAGGTCCTGCTGGAAAATGAAGTCAGTATCCCCATAAAGCTCGTCTGCGGAAGGAAGCATGAAGTGCTCCAAAATCTCCTGGTAGACGGCTGTGTTGACCCTGGACTTAATGAAGCACAGTGGACCAACACCAGCAGATGACATGGCTCCCCAAATCAACACAGACTGTGGAAACTTCACACTGGATTTCAAGCATCGTGCATTGCGTGCCTCTCCATTCGTCCTCCAGACTCTGGGTCCTTGGTTCCCAAATGAGATGCAAAAGTTGCTCTCATCAGAAAAGAGGACTTTGGACCACTGGGCAACAGACCAGTTCTTTTTTTCTGTAGCCCAGGTAAGACCCTTCTGACGTTGTTTGTTGTTCAGGAGCGGCTTGACAAGAGGAATATGACATTTGAAGCCCATGTCCAGGATCCGTCTGTGTGTGGTGGCTCTTGATGCACTAACTCCAGCCTCAGTCCACTCCTTGTGAAAGTCCCCAACACTTTTGAATGGCCTTTTCCTGACAATCCTCTCCAGGCTGCGGTCATCCCTGCTGCTTGTGCACCTTTTTCTACCACACTTTTCCCTTCCACATAACCTTCTATTGATGTGCTTTGATACAGCACTTTGGGAACATCCAACTTCTTTTGCAATTACCTTTTGGGGCTTTCCCTCCTTATGGAGGGTGTCAATGATGGTTTTCTGCACAACTGTCAGGTCAGCAGTCTTTCCCATGCTTGTGATTCCTACTGAACCAGCCTGAGAGACCATTGAAAGGCTCAGGAACCCTTTGCAGGTGTTATGGATTCATTAGCTGATTAGAGTGGGACACTTTGAGCCTAGAATATTGAACCTTTTCACACTATTCTAATTTTCTGAGATTGTGAATTTGGGGTTTTCATAAGGTGTACGCCATAATCATCACAATTATACCAAAGTAAGGCTTGACATATCTCGCTTTGCATGTAATGCGTCTATCTCATATATTGGTTTCACCTTTTGAGTTGCCATACTGACATAAATGAACATTTGCACGATACTCTAATTTTTCAAGTTTCACCTGTATTTCAAAGCAAGAGATCTGGAAACAACATTTATGTCTTCCTAAATAGAAAAGGGTTTGTGTATGATAGAGATCTATAAAATTAGATATGGAATAGAAGATAGGACAGGATTACTCTCATAAGAATAGAACCCGGTGTCATCCAATGAATATAAGTGGAGGGAGAGATAGATCAATATTTGATATTGCTATTTTAATTTTTTCCACAGTTACATAATTTAACTGATTCTTCAGAATGTAAACCCCATCTTCTTCAAATGATAACATTTATATTTTGTTTTGCATAGAAATTCTTATAAAACAGCTCTCATTTTTTTTTATTGCCAATTTTTGTTCAGGTGAATTCTTATTCACGTCAAAGTAACTGTGTAACCCTACGTGTATAGTATTGTATAACTAAATTTGCTGGTGATAATGTTTCACTAATTTTAATGTACTGAGCTGTAGACAGATTTTGAAATTAGAAAGTGATATGAAAATGGAGTTGTTTCCATTGCTATGTACATGAATCTGCTTTTCTTTTTGTGTGGGCAAAATACAAAAATCTGTGAAATAAATGCTCAAGTGTCATAGAATCATAGGGTTAGAAGGGACCTTGGAGGTCTTCTAGTCCAACCCCTTGCCCAAGGCAGGGGTCCTCATACCATCTTGGACAAATGGTGGTCCAGTCTCTTCTTGAAAACCTCCAGCGATGGAGCACCCACAGCTCCAGGAGGCAAGCTGTTCCACTGCTTAATAGTTCTCATTGTCAGGAAATTCCTCCTTATTTCCAGGTTGGATCTCCCTCTGATGAGCTTCCACCCATTGCTTCTTGTCTTACCCTCAGCTGCTATGGAGAATAAATCAACGCCCTCTTCCCTGCGGCAGCCGTTCAAGTATTGGAAGACTGCTATCATGTCTCCCCTCAGTCTTCTCTTTGTTAAGCTAAACATGCCTAGTTCCTTTAGCCATTCTTCATAGGATTTAGCCTCCAAACCCCTTATCATCTTCGTTGCTCTTCTCTGCACTGTTTCTAGGGCCTCAGCATCTTTTTTGTATTGTGGTGTCCAGCACTGGACACAGTATTCCAAATGTGGCCTCATCAGTGCAGTGTAGAGCGGTACTATCATTTCCCTTGATCCTGATGCTATCCCTCTGTTGATGCAGCCCAAGACTGTGCTGGCTTTTTTGGCAGTTGCAGCACACTGCTGACTCATACTTAAGAGGTGGTCCACCAGGACACCTAGATCCCTCTCATAAGCACTACTGTTGAGCCAGATACTACCTATTCTGTACCTGCATCTGATTTTTCCTGCCTAAGTGCAGGACCTTTCTTTCTCTCCACTGAATTGCATCTTGTTGGATAGGGCCCAATGCCTAAGTCTGTCAAGATCCTTCTGAATCTTGAATCTATCTTCCAAAGTGTTAGCAATTCCCCCCAGCTTTGTGTCATCCATAAATTTGATGAGCGCCTCTTTAATCCTCTCATCTGGATGAACCAGAATGTATGTTTATATCATGAAAAATGGTTCTTCTTTCAGTCTTTTATCTGGAAAATAGTTGCCTCCTTGGGAATAAAGTGTACATACTCCAGTTGTTTTGGAGAAACACTTTTGGTAAAAATAGCAATATAATTAAATTGGTAATATTTTAGCCGGAAAGCATGTGAAAGATTATGCCTGTCTATTTTACACAACTGCTTTATTGTAAGCCTATGTGCTTACAGTTAAGATGCACTGAAACCAATTTAAATATGTGAAGTTCATTTGCATATGCAGTTGTAGTGATGGCATGTTACTAATTTTTTATGCTTATTCAAGAATGAGGTTTTTTGGTACGTGGTATTTTATATATATGAATATGTATGTGTGTGTGTGTGTGTGTGTGTACACACACAAGTAGTCCTCATTTAGCAACTGCCTTGTTTAGCAACTATTTGCATGTACAACAGCGATGAAAAAGTAGCTTTTCAACCAATCCTCACATTTACAACCTTCACAGGTCTGTAAAGCAAAGATAATAAACGCAGTCATGGTTTGCTTTGCTTAACGACAAAGTTGCCAGTCCCAATTGTGGTTGCTAAACACAGACAACCTGTATATACACATACACATATATATATATACATACACACAAACAAGCACATATGCTACTGGGAAGACTCAGTGAATCAGTTCCTCTACACTACAGTAAACTCTTAACTAAACTGACTTCTGGTGATGTCCCTTTTCTCTGGAACAGCTTGCCTCAAGATACCTGGGCCACCCCCCTCCTTATTACATTTCGGAAAGGCATTGATTTTGTTTTTAATCTTATAGTAATACTATAAGCTGTTCATAATCTCTGGAAATGGAAGGGCATATAAGTTGTAGTGACACAGAAAATCAAAGACAGAGATAGTGGGAGGAAAGGGCTCTCCGTTAAAGCAAAATTTGCAGAAGTGTAAAATAGAAATTGGATTTTATGCATGTTACTTATATATAAAAAGTAAATGGGAATGGGATTTTACCTGTGTATTTTATTTTATGCATATGTATTTGCAAATGGCATTTTACAAATGCATAGAACCATTCAGTATACATGATTTTTCTAAAGTCAGCTAAATCAAAGGTATAAAGGTTCAAGATCCATTAAATTAAGGGTTTCCTCTATTTTGTTTATTTCATGTAATCGTCCCAAGGCACTTTTATGTTCACTGTATAATGTGTATGAAGCAAAGGAGAATGTAGAAAACAATTTTAATTTACTAAACTGGATATTATGATTTTTTTATGGCTGGGATAAGAGGAAGAATAGTACCTTTCATAAAAGAAAGAAATATTTGATGACACTGCTTACTTTCAAGGGCAAAATATCAGGCATAGCACAGTATTATTTCTCTTACTCGAAACCTGAAGCAAATCCTAATGGAATTTGCAACAAATTCCTATTGGGATATAAATTGGTATGGGGAAAATTTATTTACAAAATGAAAATATAACCAGGAAAGAGATACAAAGCACTAGTTTTCTGTTATTATTAATTCTGATCCTTCGGTGAACTCGTTCATTTTATCACATAACATAATGAGTCCATCCAATATATCTTGGTCATATTTGCTAATTATATGTTTTAAAAGTAAATTTTAATTATCTGGTATTGGATTTTAAACTATTCTCTGTTCTGGTGAACAAAATTATATTAACACTTTCAAACTATTCTAATATTTATTTCTTATCAAGAACACAATGAAATTGAGATGTATATTTCACTTGATATTACTGCATTAATAGACTTAATTGCCCTGAAACATTATCATTAGATTAATATTATAAATCAGTCTAATGATAAATCATTTATTTATAATTATAAATAGTTCAAAGAAACTTTCTGATACATTTGACTTTTTTTCTAAACAGTGGGATGCTGTTTTCAAACAGTGGGAGTCTAAATGTTTTAAAAAATCTTATTCTGCAGATACAGAGTAGTGGTATCCTATCCTCCTCAGAGCGAAGCTGAACTTGAACTTAAAGAAGGAGATGTTGTTTTTGTACATAAAAAGCGTGAAGATGGCTGGTTCAAAGGCACATTGCAGCGAAATGGAAAAACTGGCCTTTTCCCTGGAAGCTTTGTGGAGAGTATCTAAGAAAACTAATTTCAAATATTTCAACTCTCACAGCACTATTAAATAGCACAAATATTTTACAAGAGAGATTGCAGCCATGGATGGCTGTAGTATAAACAAATTTATATTTATGGTTTTCAGTACCCTACAGCACAATTCTGCCAGCAAAGAAGACTGAAATAGTTGCTTTTTTTATCATTTTGAATTCTTGAGTGTAACGTGTGCCTTGTAATGTCTGATTTATCCTTCAGAGAATTTTTAAAGTATATATATAAATCATAAAAGCTCATTGTTTACAAGGCTGTAACTAATTTATTCATTTTTCTAAACTTGAATTCTGTTTAATAGCTAAAGTTTGGTGATTATGATTAACAAGTTATTTATAAAATAAGGAGAAGCTGGATTCTTTTCTTACAAAAAGGCATAGTGTCAGATAGATGGCTTTTTCCAACTGCGTGTGACAGTGAAGTGAGTTTGTTTTATGGGTTAATGTTGGCTGTAATGATGGTGATGTAGTGTCAAATTGAACCATGCACACTGGGATAAAATGACATTGTGGATTTGTTTTATTTTGGGTGAGAAATTGTCAATAGCAAGTCTTAATGTCTCAGATAGAAACATTTCTGATGAAACATTTCTAAAAGGCAATGATACAGCTGTGCAGCATTGTTAACATTTTCAAAGTGAGAATGAAATATAGAAAATATGCCAGAAATTGGGAATATCAAATTTCACTGGCATCTGTTTGTCAAGTATTTTTGGATATCTGTCAAGATTTCGCTTTGTAGATTTGGCTAGTTCTTTGAGCACATAGCATATAGAATATAAATGAGTTAAAATAGGTTTACTGCAAAACACTTGGAAGAATGGAAAATAATAGTGATAATTGATAGGATCAAAATTTTAATTCAAGTTGCACTTAGTGTCTAAATATGCCAGGAAATGTTTGCTTCTTTACCTTTTCAAAGTGATTTGCATGGCTGAGAGACAATTTACCTTGTTTGAGCAATAGTGGGGTAAGTAATACACTTGTGTTTTCAAAGTAAAGGCTGTAAGAACACTGTGACATTTTTGCTAATTTTGTAACTATTGCTACTTTCATATGTCTTGAGTTGTCAGTGTCTTGCATGTTTTATCACATTCATACAGGTATACAAAACAGTGCATGACTGACTTATAGATTTTATTACACTGTACTGTTAAGATGTACTGGATGTTAAAGCAACCAGTTACCTGCTAGTATGGAAGCCACTGACCAAAAACTAGTGAGTGATTGGGTACTAACTGTATAAAGAATATTCTCACTATTCTGTATAATTCCAGCCATGGATATTTTAAAGCATAAGTGATTTGGGGAGCACATCTTCTACTTAATTTCAGGCATTGAACAAGTTTCAAACATTCAGTTTCCCCTCTCTTAATATTTTTGCACTCTTAGTTTGGAAATAAACTTTGTAAGGAAGGGAAGCTGCCATATAACTCCTTTTTTTTAATTCTCTGCCGAATAGAACAGCTTGCTCAGAAGCTATTTCATCATAAAACACTGTACATTGGTAATATTCATCAGCCTTCCAGGGCATTGGCCTTTGGGATATTTTTTCGCATATTCAAGACCAAATCCTAAAATGGGAAGGGGAAGAATGATGGTATTCTGATGATTTAAGACTTGTGTTACATCTCTCTCTTCTGATAAAATATTAAAAAGTTAGAACTTCTTTTAACCTAGAATCTGATGAGGTGGGGTAATAGAAATCTCTTATTCTCCAGTGGTCTGCTGACTTTTCTGGCCATTATTCTGCCTTTCCCTGTTCAAGTTAGTGGAGAAAGAGACTTAATAGAGAGGAGCATATTAGCAAGATTTAAAAAAAACCACAAACTTCTTTTGACACTTGTGAAGTCTTTTGATGCCTTCCCAAATTGAATTCTATTGGAAGAGATGGAATTGAAAGAGATTTTCCTTTAAACCCATCCTCCAACTTTTGAAGCAGTTTCCTAGGAAGAAAAGGCAAGAGTAAAAAATATATATAATTTTCCTTCCCCCCTTAAGTATATTTATCTTTGCCTCTGATCACTCCAAAAAATATCAAATCTTATGGACTTAGTTGCTAGGAACAGAGTGAGTTTATAATAGTCACACTGGACCCTTTAGTGGACTTGGAACTTATCAGTTACATATTCTGTACATGAATCCTGTCAAGAAAATACAATTACTTCAAGATTATTGGATATTCAAGCTATTATTACTATTATTATCAGTCAGATGACCCATAATATATGTACAAGATTGTCTTTATACCATTGCTTGACAATGGCAATCTTGTTACATTTATCTCACCTAATTTCTGTATGAGACTTAGCTTGCTTTGGCAGATCTCCTCTTCTTTAAGCATATGATAGGAAGAAATTCAGTAGGCAATTACCTTGACATAGATACAGTGCCAGTGGGAAAGATTGATCTGTAAATTTCTGCCTGTTATGCAGCTGCTAGAGACTAAGAATTCTGTTACCAAAAAAGTGGGTAACCTTAATCTCGGCACCTTCTCCTTAATAACCAGGATGTGTGAGTTTTAAAAAAGTCTTGTTCCTTTCAAGAATGAAACTTGTTTGATATTAAAGGAAATGCATGCTGTATTAAGGTGAAAAATGCAAATTAGTTGATGAATAACTAATGATTTTCATATAAAATACAAATGATTTTTTAAATTTATAAATGGGGAGGAAATAATTACTAGCTGAAGGCATTTCTTCCAATATCAGTAGTTTCATTATCATTTTAATATATTGAAAATGAAAACATTCCTTAAATGATACACTGAACAATTCAATTTCTTGTGGAATTTAAAAAGCTTGGTTTACTTGAATGTTCATATGATGTACACACTATTTGAAATGAATTTTAATAAGGAAATGCTGGCATCAACTTTCATCAGCACATATTGACACTTATGTGTCAATCTTATTTTCATGTATTAGTAGATTTATATGTGAGAGACTACTACAGAGAATCTTCTCCATATGGTAGCATACTTGTGTGACACAGGTACCTCTATTCATAAGATTTTATTATATAATGTCTATCAAAAATATAAATTAATATGATAGTGTTCTTACAATATAATACATTTTCTAATACCTTTTTAAGAAAATGGATCATCTTTTATTTTAAGGGCTTGTTATATATGGTACAACAATTTTGAACAATGCCGTTTTCATGTCTTGTGACCTTTATAAAGTTTGTGGGAGTTGGGTTGGTTTTTTGGGTTGTGTGTAATTGAGTTTATGAACAAAAAAGCCTTTACACTCATTTTGGAGTACTTTCTTAAAGAAATTCTGTGGAAAATTTTAATGTCTATATTTGAGGTCCAGTGGATGTTACATGTTTTTATCTGTTAAATTTCATTCCTAATAAATATTTTCTTAGCAAAGAGCTTAAATGCACTGTGTTGTATTTTGTGAATTATAGTTATTAAAGGTGAACAGTAGAGGAATATAAAGACCACCCAATCTTCTTTGAGGAACAGATCCAGAGTTCTGGAAAGTGGCTTATTGGTTCCAATTTTTTACACATGTAGCCCAGTCTGATCCAGTTCCTAGATCTAGAGAAGCTCCATTCTCCTATATTCTAGTACAGGTAAATTCAAACAGCTGTAACTTATTTTTCAGTAGAATAGGATGAAATGTGCAGATGATCTAGGTCTTCATGAGGATGAATCCAACACGCAGTAGTGTTTAAAATTATCCCTTACCACATGAATACTTCTGGTGAATCTGACTCATCTTTCTTGTTAATAGCCAAAACTCACCATAAGAACAAGGCAGGAGGTTGCAAAAACTCTAGGAAAATGGCAAAGGATCTGCAGACCACTCTTGCATTGTCTTATGTCAACATTCATGAATCCACCTTAAGGGAAACAGTAACAGTGATGAACATGGGAGAAAACTAAGAAGGAAACCAGCACTGTCCTTCATTTCATTATGTCAACAAAACACACACACACCCCCGAGGAGTTCATTATGAAAATAAAAATGAAAAATATAAGGAAATGTAATGTCAGTTAGGATCTTTAGTGAACTCAAAGTCAATGATGAAAACTGAAGGTGGTGTATAGTTTGTTTTCTTGGGCTCAAGAGGTAAAGATGGACAATGAACTGGAGGAGTAAAGAGATTTATCCTAGGAGGAGAGCAATTTGTAAGCATGTGTCCATTCAGTCTCCAAGAAGTTAGCTTTATGCAGTGAAATTCAGCTAACTGCCTTGGCCTGCTCTCTGTATATGGTCATACACCTATTTATTATAAAAGAGAATCAACTTTACTGAGCATTTTTAAAAGTAATCTTTATGAGAGGCTGCAAGTTCACAAAGCTTATTGGCCAGTCGTGTTAAATGCTGCTGGGGAATTTTTAAAAAATACTGTATATTCTTAGGATATACTGTATCAAATCAATCAAATTTGGAGCATGTGTATTATAATTTTGGCATTATATCTGATGTGGCAGTTGCTATTTAGGAAACAGTTTCCTTCCAGAAATATCGGCAGTTGCACCAAGAAATAATAAAACAGTTTGTTCTACAGTGTTATTCCTTTGAAGGTTTTGTGTCATATTGGTTGGTGGTATATGGTAGACAACCTTCTTTTACATTCTTCAGCCACTCTTGTCAAGATAGATGAAACTACAAGCCATTAGCCAAGCATCTAAGATTGATCTTCAGATCTTGGAAAAGACAATGTATTACATCTTATGCAACTAATACACTATCTAAAAAGTTAATGAGCAAATATAATGTACACTGAAACCAACAACTTTCTCAAGGAAGACAGATCAACACTTATATAACTATATTTTTGGGACAATAAGCAAAGATTTAGAATGAATTTATATAATCAATTTTAATGATATAATTACATTTAATGTATGAATTGCTGACAATACTTAATACATGATTGGGCATCATAGATCATTGTTTTTTAATGTTGCAGATGAGCAGTAAACTAAATCTGGTGGAAGGTGAAAGCTTCTCACTAAGAGTGTTAACATTTATTAGGCAGGAAGCAGATAAAAAATGCACATTTTATTGCTGCCTAAACCAATTACTGAGAGAAGAGAGCAGTTGAAGGAATAATTCAAATACAGCAGTAGAAAATTGATAGAGAGTACAGTGAAATAGAGACAGAGAGATGATATAAATCTAGGAAAAGCTTCATAGAAAATTATATGGTAAAATAATTCAGACAGATTTATAGATAGAAATAATTGAGGGGTGTTCATCCTGCTTGAAGAAAAACACCTGGATAGAATTCTGGAAACTAATATACTAGAACTGGATGTAGGCATGGCTAAGTTCTGTCAGTCTCTTGATTACTGTTTCTACAAGTATATATTTATCCAGAATGCCAGGGTTGTCCTTAGGGTTCATTGTCCATAATCCCAGGCATGCTTTGCTAACAGATCTTTTAACTATGTTACCAAAACAGATGGAATCCTTCATTTTATGTACCCATAACTGTATTTTAGGGTTAGGGTTACAAAGTTCAGGTTTTCTAGTATAGCTTACAATATTCTTCATTATGGTAGGCTCAGGTTAATATTTGGCACTGGGAGTGGATATGGCCTCTTTTAAAGAATGAATATGAAACAAAACCTTAGTATATTCACATAACAGGTGTCACAAAGTTGAAAATCAGATGCTTAATATAGTATAGTGGAAGAAAACTATACTATAGGGTTATACTTTTCTTCTTTGCTAATTGCCCATTCCTAAGAACCCTTGTTTTGTTTGTCCTTCCTGCCTCTTTTTATTCCCCCACCTTCTAAGTGTTTGAGACATTGTGCTGATCTGCATCATACCTACCTAATTTGAACATGAGTGGCATGATCTGCCACATTAGTTCAAATGCTGAATAAGCTAAGCTACTTGAAGCTTGCAATAGATGGCATGGAATAGAGTTCAGTTGGCTTGTGTGTTGTAATAAATGGCAGATTCTTTGGGGAAAAAAATCTCGGTGGAAGCAGGGAAAGAGTCATTCTTACCATGTTTCACTAAATAAAACATGCAATTAAACATCTACACCGATTTATTTTTTAAAAATCGATTACATTTCAAAATAAAGTAAAAAACAAACCCTTGCTATGCATTATTATTTAGGGAACCCATCTGATTCATCTACTATCTAGAAAATCAAGCATTGATCTCCCTTCGCTTTCCTAACACCTCCACCTAAAAAACCCAGTCTGAAAGAAACGTTGCTTTTTTACATTGCATTGCAATGAGAGACAATGTGACAACTTGGAATGGTTCTACATGACAGACCACTTTTCTATTGTAAGGTCACTACAGTAAAATAAAAATGAAAACTGATACAAGCAGTATAGATCATGATATCAAAAGAAAGGTTATCCTTGTGGAACTTCTTTCCTTCCTACTTGGCATGTGTGTGTGTATGTGTACATACATACATACATACATACCAAGTAGGAAGGAAAGAAGTTCCACAAGGAGGAAAGAAGTTCCACAATTTCCCATATACAGGTGAAACTTGAAAAATTAGAATATTGTGCAAATGTTCATTTATGTCAGTATGGCAACTCAAAAGGTGAAACCAATATATGAGATAGACGCATTACATGCAAAGTGAGATATGTCACGCCTTACTTTGGTATAATTGTGATGATTATGGCGTACAGCTTATGAAAACCCCAAATTCACAATCTCAGAAAATCCAAAGTCCTCTTTTCTGATGAGAGCAACTTTTGCATCTCATTTGGGAACCAAGGACCCAGAGTCTGGAGGATGAATGGAGAGGCACACAATGCACGATGCTTGAAGTCCAGTGTGAAGTTTCCACAGTCTGTGTTGATCTGGGGAGCCATGTCATCTGCTGGTGTTGGTCCACTGTGCTTCATTAAGTCCAGGGTCAACACAGCCGTCTACCAGGAGATTTTGGAGCACTTCATGCTTCCTTCCGCAGATGAGCTTTATGGGGATGCTGACTTCATTTTCCAGCAGGACCTGGCACCTGCCCACACTGCCAAAAGTACCAAAACCTGCTTCAATGACCATGGGATTACTGTGCTTGATTGGCCAGCAAACTCGTCTGACCTGAACCCCACAGAGAATCTATGGGGCATTGCCAAGAGAAAGATGAGGGACATGAGACCGAACAATGCAGCGGAGCTGAAGGCCACTATTGAAGCATCCTGGTCTTCCATAACACCTCAGCAGTGCCGCAGGCTGATAGCATCCATGCCACGCCGCATTGCGGCAGTCATTGCTGCAAAAGGGGCCCAAACCAAGTACTGAGTACATATGCATGCTTATACTTTGCAGTGGTCCGATATTGTTCTATTTCCAATCCTTGTGTTATTGATGTCATGTAATATTCTAATTTTCTGAGATTGTGAATTTGGGGTTTTCATAAGCTGTACGCCATAATCATCACAATTATAGCAAAGTAAGGCTTGACATATCTTGCTTTGCATGTAATGCGTCTATCTCATATATTGGTTTCACCTTTTGAGTTGCCATACTGACGTAAATGAACATTTGCACAATATTCTAATTTTTCGAGTTTCACCTGTACATGGGAAAACTACTGGCTGAGGGAGTGAGCACAGAGCCTCCAAAGAAAGTAACTTTCTTCGAATGAAAGGAAATTTGCTGCAAATGGGTGACCATTAATCAAGACTGCTTTTTCCTTCCTTCCTTCCTTCCTTCCTTCCTTCCTTCCTTCCTTCCTTCCTTCCTTCCTTCCTTCCTTCCTTCCTTCCTTCCTCCCTCCCTCCCTCCCTCCCTCCCTCCCTCCCTTCCTTCCTTCCTTCCCTCCTTCCCTCCCTCCCACAGTGGCAGGGAGAATGACATTTAATCAGCAACCTTCCGTTAGCTGTGAATTATTGGTTTCCAGCAACAGCAGCATAATCCGGGGGGGGGGGGGAGGTTTGTACCCCTTATAACCAAAGGATATTGGGGTGTGCATGTGCTTAGTTCTTTAAACAAGAACAGTCTGTTCACAAGGAAATTAACAATTTTGAAATGATTAATTTTCTCCCTACTTGCTTGCATTTGTTCCTAGTTATTCTTTCTCTTCTATCTTTTTATGTCTTCCGTGCATCCTTGTTCCTTTTACTGGTTTCCTAAGTTGATGTTATTGGGCATCTGACTTAATATGTCTGTTCTTTATGGAGGCAAGTTGCTTTGTCTCCAATCCAAGCTATAATAGAATTAGCCAGAAAAAATTATCTCCTGGCTGGGAATAAGGAGGGGGGAACTGGGCTGTCACAGTACGTTTTCTTCACCATATGGTGTGGAAAGAAGTGGGCCTAGCTTCCACCCTTTAGGTGACAATTCTAGTATTAGTTACACAATGTTATTTCTTTCTTTTTCCTTTTTGCATGCATGAATGTAAAGAAGCCAACTAAGGCATTGTGATAGAAGTATTGTGACTCTTTCATGCTCCAATAATGAAGCCAGAAGTAAAGTAAAGACAGCGTAGAAGTAGTTCTGTCTTCTACAATCAAAGGCAGCAGGCTACCTTAGGGGGTACCTCATGGCATATAATTTGTGCCCTCCAGTGAAAGGGAACAGGTATGAGGTAGAGGCACAGGTTTATGCTTATTGCCTCCATGTGTGTGTGTGTGTGTGTGTGTGTGTTTTTCATAGAAAATGTGTCATTGGCATCAAATTTGTTGAAATCAATTTAGAAAAAAAATCTCCAAATTCAGTCTACATCTTCCTAAAAATGTGAAAATCAGGATGATGGATCAGGAGATGGGGTGAGTGTATGACAAATGCTTATCTTTAACTCTGAAAAAGCATGTTTGTCCTGAAATAACTCATGAGAAATGGTCACATTTTAGATAAAACCATGTATTTGCCTGGTTCCAAATTGAAGGCTGCAATTTTCCTTTGGGGGCAGCTCTCCTGTGGTTAACTGCATAGTTTCCTTAGGCCCTATCTGGGCACACGTGGGACAGAAGATGCGTCAGCAACTGAATCACTTTAAAGTGGTGATCAGCTATACAGTGAGGGAAATGGCTGGGTCACCCTGTTTATTTCATTTGGCTGGGATTCTTGATACAGCCAATGGACTTTTGAACAAGCAGCTGGATTAAATAAAAAGCTGGGGATTGTAATCTTAGACCTTTTTCTAAGAAAGTAGAAAATTACAGGTTGACATTTCATTTGCCTATTTTCAAAATGCTTAATCTATTACCAGAAGTTATTTCATATCTAGTATAGGCCAACCCATTTTGATGGAGTAATTTAGCCAATGATTTGACTACTCAAGCCTCCTTAGAACTGACCTCTACCTCTCACAACAAAGGGTCCTGTCTGCTCAGAAGGGAATCCTATTAAATTTATCAGAATTTCCATAGAAGAAGGCATAGGATTGCTCACAGTGGTGGGGATAAATTGCAATTATTTCAAAATAATGCAACTTTTTCAGCTTTAGAACAGTCCTTGAACATTCAACACAGGCTGTATAGTAGAACTTTATCTAAATGAATTCACCTTCTAATATAAGTATTTTTATCTCTGTATATTTTCTACAGAAGAAAATGTCTATTTCTGTCCTTTGTCCTCAGCATCTTAGACAATGAAAGAAATTAAATATAGTAAGTGGGGAACGTATGATTTACATAGTTTTTAAGTTCACTTAAAATTTGTGTGGAATATGTTTAATTGTTTAGTGTCATGATTTCCAGCTCACCTAAGCCAATATGTAGGGCTGTTTTCTTTTAGAAATTGTGAGAGCATATTTGCAATTCCTTTCATAGAAACCGCAAAATATGGATAGCCTGGGGCTGTTTGGAAATGCAGTCTGTGTGGCTGCCATTCTCCAAACCACACAGACATCAAATAATTTGAAAGCTTAACTGAAAGTACTGTAAGCACTACCTTGCTAAACACCTGGAACCTAACAAAATATTGGAAAAGGGGGTGTGTATGTGTGTGGGGGGGCACATATCTAGTTGTTGAATCTGAAAGCACAACTCTCCAATGGCTAGGAAGGATTTAAAGGATTATACATAATATGTGATCAAATGCTACCATGAAATATCATGAAGTAATCTTTGTTTTTTTAATTACAACCCAGTTAGCAGGGCAGGCCATATTTCAAGAGGTGACAGGTTAATTGACATCATTGAATTAAATTTTAATAGACAGACACTAAACCTATGCATCAGTCTAGCATCTTCCACATCCATGTAACTTTTCCAAATCCAAAACAAATTGTGATCTAGTCAGCACTTGAAAGAGTACTGAATGAATTTCACAGAAAAATACGCATGAATTGTAAGATACAAGTTGGCTTTTATCTTACAAAGCATTGCAGGCATAACTTAGGCCAGTGTTGTCCAAACTTGGCCACTTTAAGATGAGTGGACTTCAACTCCCAGAATTCCCCAGCCAGCTGGGGAATTCTGGGAGTTGAAGTCCACTCATCTTAAAGTGGCCAAGTTTGGACAACACTGACTTAGGCCAATCTGTTATTAAAGAACAGAAAGAGGACTTGCAGAACCAATTATAGAATTCCATTTCCTTTCCTGTCCTTCAACTATGGCAGGAGGGAGGTGAGGAGGCAAAAGTTACAAAACCACTGATACTAGCTGTTGGGTCAGTGTTATCAGGAACTTCCCTTAGATTAGGTTTCCCAATCACCTTCAAATTCTGGTCTAATATCTTATTTCAATGAGGAGCTTTGGTTACCGTTAACTGTTCTAAAAATTAAACCACTGGCAATATTTAACTTGAATCTCATCCTTTCCTTCAGCTCTTGCCTCCCACTTTATCTCTGTCCTTTTGTTTTCCCTCTACAGTACAGGAGTGTGTGCATACACACACATGCACACATGTGAGAGCAAGTTAAGGTGCTGGACTAGAAACAGGGAGACCCAGATTCTAGTTCTCCAGCTGTCCCTTAGGTATGGAAGCCCACTGGGTGATTTTGGGCCAGTTACTTTCTCTCAGCTCTAGACTGGGAAATTGAAAAACATCTACCAAACACACACTGGACCATTATGGCAGTTTATGTTTCCTAACGTTTCATGAAGAGGGTGTTATCCTTCAGTAGATTGATTCAGGATACTAATGCTAATACTAATAATGCACACACTCATACAAATAACCCTTCTCTCTCTGTATATACAAAAACAAGATTTGGAACATGCTGAAAATAAACAATCAAGACTACATGCTTACAATGAAAATCAAAAGTTAGCAGGGCATACCCTTCTTGTTCATTTTCTGCTCCCTTTTTTTTTTATTCTCCCTTTTTTTTTTCTTTTCTTCCTTTCCTAATAGGTTGCAAGATAACCTATTTTGGGGTGGCATGGTAAATGCAGATGTACTGTTTGTCACCAATCCTTAGTCTACTCTTCAAGGAACACATTTCAGACCCTGACAACCATCACAATAGCTTCCTTTATTATTCGAATTACTTGACTGAAGTTCAGCTTCTAAAAAACTTAACATTATATTGCCTCAGTTTCAAGAAGAAAAAAAATGAGAAATTCTACGCAGGATCAGCAGAAATTAATACACCCAGGCTCTTATAAATTCATATATTCCAGATAAAATATTTAAAATAAATTAAACATTTTGAGGAGCAGATCCTTGAAGATTTCAGTATTCTTCAGGCAAGTTTTTGACGATCTTGATAGAAATCATAGTGTGATCATAGGTTGAAATCATTGACATCTTGCAAGATTTTGAGCACTGTACATGGATTGTTTATATACTCAGAGAAAACGGACAAGTCTTTTCAAACCCTTGATCACTTGCACAGAAGTGTTGAGATTAGGCTGGAGATCTCATGTGGCCAGATTGCATAAATCACCATGCATCAAGTACACAGAGAACCTGAGCACAACAGTGTGATAGCAGAGTTCATAGCAGTTAACACTTCCAGACATGTGGCAGAGCATGTTTCAATATTCCAGTCTAGAGACTACCATGTAATGGATAGCAGCTTCCATACCCAGCTTCTCCAGGAAGAAGTGCATCTGGCATGTTGGCTACAAACCCCATTGCACCTACATAAATGAAAGAGAGAAATGCTTTGAAAATTAGCTGAGGAGTAATAGCCAGTGAGTTATTGTAAAGTTCCTTTGCTAGCATAGTGAGCTGAGTGCTGAAATAGACCAAAGGAAATCTTGGCAATGTTGGATGATGAATTTGATCAGCTTGTGAATGAATGCCTGAGGTTAATGATGTATAATACCCCATTGTGAGATTAGAAAGCATTTAAAGGCCTGTTGGAAATGCATACTTCAAGTAGTAGCAGCAATGGCTTGCTTCCCAGAGAAAGAAGTGATGCTGGAAATCCAACATTTCAGAGTAAATCTCTGAAAAACAGGCAAATGATTAAGCTTAAACATTAAGCAATAAAACAATCCAAAGTATAAAAGTTATCCAGTCAAGCTCCAATGTTAATTATGTATCTCCACAGTACAGTGAAGAATCACTGTTTCTGAACTTTGACTAGGGCCTTTTTAAAGAATTACTTGTCAATATTAAGTGCACAAAGGAAACCTGCAAGTTCATGCAGCTAGCTCTGTCTCCTAGATGAAAAATAAGGGAAAAATTTAACACATGACAAAAGAACTAAGTGATCTGACTCAGTTTCTAAAGTACATAAAAAAATGAAAAGGTATTCAGATGGCACTGAAAAGTTTATTACATAGGTTCAAGCAAGCCTATCTAGGGAAGGCATTGTATAGACATGTTTTTTTGGCAAAAACCTCTTCTAGCATGTAACTACTGTAGTGATTTTAGAGAATCTTAATTAAAGAATTTAACTTGAATTAATTCTAATATTAAATAATGGGGTTTTTATGGTATTGCATGTATGCGTTCACTTTGTGTTTCTCTGCTGGTTCCTTTAAGTGCGGAATTCTTGTTAGGATGCCAATTTGTTATTAAATGCCAGTAGAATTTATGCCTAAAACAAAACAGTCGATTCAAGAATATAACTTGCTGTGCTTCCTTATCTCTCCCTCCTTCCACAATGAAGTACAGGATCAGCTTTTAGAATAACAGTTAGAAATTTTGACATATCAAGTATATCAAAGCTGCTATGTTGCATTCCAAAGAATGTGTCTGTAATGTTTCCACACCATGAATTATATCCACGTGTTCCTTAGATTTATCTTGTTTCCTTACAAGTTGTAAACCTCTTCTCTCTATTGGGGGTTCTTATTAGTGTGTACATATGCTCAAATATTCTTTGAACAACATTCTATATAAAATCTATGTAACTTTGGAGCTCTCATTCTTGGATCATCTGGGTGCAAGAGACTAGTGACCAACTGTAACCAGCTAGCTTTAGAAATAAACTGATCATCTGGATTGTCTCCTCTTTTTTTTTAAGGTGAGTTCTCTACTATCCATTGGAGGTGAGCCATGTGAAAGACTTTTTAAATGATGATGGAGATCTTGTTCAGGCAAGTCTCCATCTCATGGTGGGAGCACTATAGATATACAGATGCCCCCTTTAAATTAATTACAAGGCTTAATACCAGGCAATAATGGCAGATAAGTTTATTGTCATTTTAGGGAGCACAGATGCACTGCATGTTCTCACTAGCCCCTTCAGATTTTTAACACTACCTAAAACAAAATGCTGCAATAGGGCTATTGTTCTGTTCTAATTAAAATTAATTAGCAAAGGCATATAGATATCGTATTTTGTGTATCTAGTAATTGAATAATTTTTTCTTCCTGAATTTTTCTTCCCTTTTTTCCTCTTGAAACTACAGTACTATACCCAACACTATGAGGTGTTCGTTTATGATCTATTGATTTTATTATTAAAGAAATATTTGTTTTGCTCTCTTCTTTAACCTGGGAAATAAAATCAAAAAGACAAAAAATTCAGAAGTCAATGGCAAACCACTATAAGGATGGGTCAATGAAGTCACCAGGAGTTGAGCTTGATGCCAAAGAGATGTGATATTTTTAGCTGAGAAGGTTTAGATACTGATAAAACATTTTTTAGTTCAAACAGAGTAGAACAGTCCAAGACAGTAGATTTGCTAAGGTCTTCTATTTTTAAAACTTGACTTCTCAATCAAAACCACAATTACTTTGCAGAGCCACAGCAATTTTGTTAAGTCATAGAATATAGTATTTCAGAACTCTCCCTGACATCCAAATTCAATATGTTTGGAAGGCTGATGGAAGGGATTGAAGCCATTTATTTAGTAAACGTACATATAGATTTTTAAGGAAATCATTACATATGCAAGTATTGTAGATTGGAGGACTTGAAAATCATTTCCTTATGCTAATAACAGCTCCCTTAATCATTTTTATTGCACTCATGAAAATGCTATATTAAGAGCATTTTCTTAATTTGATTTTTTTATTATATTTGATTTTAGAATAATCATATATTCAAGTTCTAGTGTATGGTATTTCTAAAAATAATTTCAGTCAACATGAAACATGCAAGATGTAAGATGCATAGTTTTATAGTGCTAAACTCACCATCAAGAGCCTCTAGTACTAGAAGATGAAGTTAGATCAGCACTCCGGTCATTACCAACTGATGAAATGAATACCCACTGAAATATGGCAAGAAGAGAAGAAGAATCAAAGTTCTAACCAAGCTATGCCAGCAAATCTGGAGTCTGGAGAATGACACAGTGGCCAACTAGTTGGAAGACATCAATCTACATTCCAATACCAAAAAAAAAAAAAGGAGACTTAACAGAGTGTGCAAACTATCGTACAATATCTTTAATTTCACATGCTAGCAAAATGATGCTTAGGATCATCCAATGCAGATTAGAGCCTACATGGAAAAAGAGATGCCAGATATTCAAGCTGCCTTTAGAAAAGGCCAAGGAACACAAGCCATTATTGCTGATGCATGCTGGACAATTGAGAAAGCCAAGAATACCAAAAAGAAGTCAGTATGTGCTTCACTCATTATAGAAAAACCTTTGATTGTGTCAATGACATCAAGCTGTGGAAAGTGCTCAGAAAAATTATGAATTCCAGAATATCTCATTATCCTTACAAGAAACTTATATATAAGTCAGGAAGCCACAGTACGGACAGAACTTGGCAAAACAGATTGGCTCCAGGTTGGCAACGGAGTGCAACAAGGCTGCATACTCTCCCCTTATTTATTCAACCTACATGCGGAATCTATATTAAGGGAAGCTGGGTTGGAAGAAGATGAGCGTGGTTTTAAAACTGAAGAAACATCAATATACTGCACTATGCTGATGATACTACCCTGATAGCTGAAAATGCAAAGGATCTGCAAGCCTTAGTAGTAAAAGTGAAAGAGCACACTGAAAAAAATGGGACCAGAATTAAATATAAAGAAGACAACAGGTAGAACAACCAACCTTAGAACTGACAATGAACATATCAAAGTGGTGGGTAGCTCCTGCCTTTTAGGATCAACTGTCAACAATAAAGGAACAAGTAATCAAGAAATATGCTGCAGACTAGCACTCGGTACAGCAGCCATGAAGGCCTTAGAAAAAACATTCGAATGCCTTTATGTGTCTATACCTACAAAGATCAGAATTGTGCAAGCCATGGTCTTCCCTGTGACACTTTATGGAAGTGAAAGTTGGACTTTAAAGAAGGTCTTTTAAAGGATAGGAAGAGTATTGATTCTTTTGAACTTTGGTATTAGAGAAGACTCCTAAGAATACCCTGGACAGCCAAGAAAACAAACTGATGGATCATTGAACAAATCAATCCAGAGTTCTCACTTGAGGCACAAATGATGAGGCTCAAAATATCCTACTTTGGACACATTATGTGAAGACCCTCTCTGGAAAAGGCTCTAATGCTGGGAAAGGTAGAAGGAAAGAGAAGAAGAGGACAACCAGCAGCAAGGTAGCTGGACTTATTTACAGTGATGATAAGTGCACTGTTCAGAGACTTGAAAGAACAGGTTAGGGATAGATCATCATGGAGAATTGGGCAAACTGTACAGTCCTGTTACCAATTCTCAAAAAAAAGAAAATTACAGAACTGGAAAGGATTGAGGAAAAATAAGTTTGTCTTTCCTAATCCTAAAACAACTCAAGTAAAACTAAATCATGGGAGATTAAGGACAGACCAAATAATGTACTTCAGACAGTGAAACCTTCCCCAATTTAGGAATCCTTAAGATGAATGGACCTCAATTCCCAACATTCTTCTGCCAGCATGGTCGCTGTTGAGAATTTGGGGAGTTAGCCCATGCATGTGGCTTATCTGAACTATGGAATTTGCCATCAGAAAACATGGTGATGATTTTGGAAAGGATTTTTAAGATCGAGGATCAGGCTTTAAGTGGTTACTATGAATAATGATAGCTATACATTATATTCAGGATGAGGGCATTACTGTTTTCTTCACAGTGGTTGAATATCTGTCTCTATGTGATGGGGGGATTGTGTGCTATATTGTCAAAGGGTATAACTATTTTGTGAATGATTACTTTTTTTCATCAATGGCTTGCTGTTTTTTTCTGTCCTTGCCCCAACCCAATTGCCCCAATCCAATGGAACTATTGTTTCATCTGAACTGAACTGTCCTGACCCAAGGTATGTAAAACTTCTTGTTTTTATTAGAGAGGGTATTTGTAAAAACATGCCTTTGGCTCTGGATAATGGCTCAGTCAAACAAATAAAATCTGGGTTTTGTGTCTATAAAAACCTTGCATTCCAAAGACATCATAGAGATACTAAGTGAGTCCATGCAGAAGTTTGATTCCACTAATGTAAAGCTGGTTAGGACATGATATATGTATGATACAACAATAGAAGCCAACTGGAAAAACTTCCACAAAAACAGGGAAGCTACAAAACTATTTAGAATATGAAGAGTTCCATTTACAGAAGGAAGGGGGGAAAAAAAGCAATGTTACATTCCAAGTTCTTACTAATAATTTTAGCTTGCCTGTATAACCTAATAGTTGTCTATATTACTAACACTGTTTAATGGATTGCATAACATGATACCATAATGTATTATTATGCTTGGAATATTTTAACTATCTTCTCTGCCCTCTCCAAAGGAAAATAACATATTAACATCAATTATTTTGACATGTTTTGTGATCCCTATCATAATGAACAATTTTGAAACTTAGTGTTTACCTTACGACAAATTCTTGAAAAATGAATTTTGTAATGTACTATTACAATGCTACAATAGGTTGCTCAATGAATTACACATTATTTTCCATACATGTATGAGACCATTTTCTTAGTCACTGATATATACCAGCCACTCCCTGATTTTCAAGAATGGAACCCTTCTGATCGGCAATGCGTTGCTGTAAATTTAATGGAGTGAACTTGCTGTAAGGCCAGTCATCCCTCTTGGATAAAATACAATCTCCTGATTTGAATTTAGTCACAGGATGAACAAACGCTTCTTATTTCCAAAAGAAGCCAGCTATGTAGAAATGGGGACTATTTTTTGATTGGATGAGACAATCTAAAAGCTCCTACAGGTTGGGATATTCTGAATAGATGGCTTTTATGAAAATAAAAGACACACACTCTTCTAATCAATACTTCTATTTAAAGTAAGACAACAAAAACCAGTTGCCTGATTAACTCAGTATATGCCAGTAGGTGTTTGGAAGTGGTGGATTGTCTATCACTCCCCTGCTTCCCCCAGAACTGCATCTATATCCATCTTACTTTTGGAATGCATTAGACCTCTCAGAGTAGCATCTTTTGAATCCTATCAGGCAAAAAAGGATAGGTACCCTGGGTAGTGTTGATTGTGGGGGTTAAGCTAGCTGGTTTAAATGCCCCCTTCCAATGATTTAAACAAATGCTAAATTATGGTTAAGGAAGATAACAAAAAGGGATGGCGGTTGTGCTACTTGAAGAAGGAGAGGGAACATATGTGCATTTCCAATTTTCAAACCAGGGTTGGCAGGGAACTACTGTTACATCTGCTCTAGATGATTGTTAAACTGACAAAATTAAATTGTGGATAATATTTATTACAGCATAAAAAATGTTAAATGTAGTATTCAGAATAATGGTGATTTTAAAGAACTTGATAAATCTCTCTTTGTACAGGTCTTGAAATATAACTTTTTAGATTTGAATGAAGAGAACTTTCTTTTAACTATTTTATATTTAACTCAAGACATTTGAATAAGCTTTCTCATTTTGGAAGCTCCCACCAAAATCATTGGGTTAGGGTTCCAACCTCATTTTATTCTTTATTAGAAACCTCATTGCAACTATGTATTGAGTAAGTGCTTCTGTCACTGACTTTTAGCATACAGAGTTAAATTAAAAATTCTAATTAATTCTATATACCATGAGTATTGGCTTGGGCAACTGAACTGCACATCCTATTAAAACCTTATGAAAAACACTTAAATTAGATCGATGGACTTTCTGTGCTGTAGAGCAGATTGTAAATAAAGAATTAAAATATGATATATGGAGCAGCATCTTAACAGAGCAGTTATCCAGAAATCAAATAATGCTTAAGAACATTAATTCTGCAGAAGAACATTAATAAGCTGCAGACTGCCTATTGCTTACCCATACGTGAGAAGCCAAGGAGAAGATCTGAACCTCTTTCAAGAGGACTGAATAAAGGCAAAAGTATTCAAAATATTGTGGGAAACAGAATATGGGCAAAACAAAAGAACATGCTCTAAATGTTTTATAGAGGTCATATATTTACCAAACCTATTTCAAAATATGTGTGTAGAACTTGTGCAGGCTTTACTGGCAATTCCCCTGAACCATATACAACCATTTGAAAAAAAACTGGAATATTGTTTGTTTACAAATTGTCTGTCTGCTAACTGTCTCCCTGCCTGAACTGATAGTCTCAAATGTATTACAAGGAGTCAAATGAGTCAATATTCATTTAAGGAGTCACATGAGGGATGCTTTATCAAAAGGAACCCAAGATTTTATGGCTGCCATATCAACCATAAGTTTGGTTCATATCTGATATCTGGCCCTCAAAATATGGAGGATCTGGACTTTTGTACTGGTTTACAGAAATGTTCTATGGATGAGGGGACCAATATCTATTCTTTTGCCTGAATGTATCAGTACTAGTTCACAAGACATTGCCTTCATTTGTTTGACATACTATCATTCATATAAGTCAATGGTTGATTTAATTGCCTATAGCATTCAATTAGTAGTTGAAAATGATACTTATTTTATTTTAGAAGATGTATACATCACTGGAGAAGAGACTTCAGAAATGCTTACAAAAAACTGAGACAATAGATTTATAACATCATAAGTAGAAAAATATTAAGACACATTAAAAAACCTGGGAGAATAAAATAAATTAGGCTACTGGAATCTGAAGGAGAGACACTTTGATTATGACCTCAGTTCATGGGCAGGTTGGAGCTTCATTTTCTACCTAACTGAATGGTGGTATGTCAAGCAAGGCCAAATCAAGATGGACAAATCTTTTTATTGGCATATTTATTATGTTATGGCAGACAGACAAAACACAGCTTACAGACTAATATTCTCTACAAAGCCATTTTTTTAAAGTCCACAGACCCAAGATGATACTATCGCCATCCCACTCACTGCATCTTTTGAAAACCAGTGGAACAATTCAAGAAAGAGCAGCAACAAACTAGAAAAAAGCTTCCCACTCCTATGTTATGATACTAAAAATAGTGGAGTTATCTGTATTCCAATTACTTTTTTGCCATTCTTTATTGAATTACAGGTAGTCCCCAGGCTAAGAACGCGTGGTTTAAAGATGACCCATTGTTAAGAATGGAGACTATTATAGCAAAATTCGAGTTAAACACACAATGATTTGAGTTAAATATACAACGGTTCGAGTTAATTACACAATATTACTTATACAGAATTATACAATAGTTCTGTTCCAGCTTACGTACAAATTCGACTTAAGGACAGACCTTGGGAATGGAACTCGTCCTTAAACTGGGGAATACTTGTAAGCAAAACCGAAAATGAAAAAAGAGAAAGAAAAAACCAACAAAAATATTACATACACAAAGGCTTCTCATACAAGTATATAGGTATATAAAAGAGAACTCTGAAGAAGTGCATGGGAGATCAGCTGGAATCTGTGGAGAGGATTCAAGAATAATTGAGGTAGGAAAATCTGTTTCAGGCAACAATTACCTCAGGAAAAATGAGAGAAAAGATTGTTTCTATCTTAAGCCTATGATTTAAGGCTACAATTTACAAAAGTCAAGAAAACAAGCACAGGATTGTTTGCTGGAGAGAGATTGCATCATTAAGATTTAAGTAATGCTTTTAGTGAAGAACTTGCTATTGGACCTTGGATTTACTTTCATGTGGGTGCCAGTTATGATCTTTATTTGTGTCTTATAACTGAATCTGAAGTTTGATGTACTTGTGAAACAGTTATTACATGTTTGTTACACCATGAGCTCTTTCAGCAGCAGATCTTGCCCACCTTGGATCTGTCCCAAATTTAGGTTCTTCTTAGTATAGTACTATATCTTTTTAAGGGAGATTCCTTTAACACCCTTTGATTTGAACATGCTTGTATATGAATATAATATGTCTGCAGCTCCTTAATGTAGCTGAATTTTTTCCCCCAGAATTGCACCACAACTGCATTAGGACAACCATGTGATCCACAGAAAATATGCAGTTACTTTAAGATATCATAGTTAAATCCTACAGTTTCCCCACATGCTCTGAAGCAACTGTTTGCTTTCAAATCTGCAATGCTGCAGAGCCCTATTAGATACAATCTCTTAATCTGGAGACCTTCCTAATATATTCAGATTAAGGATACAAAAAAGCTATGAACCTGAGAGTATCTGCTTTTTTACTTTTTTGAAGTCATAATAACTTCTAGTGATCCTCTGAATATTATTGTGACAGCCTTTGTATCTTTGTTATTGACATAACAGATTATTCTTATTCTGCAGTCCACATACAACAGAGCACATTAAGAACTTCTTAATTTTTCTTATTTTTTCTTTAATAGATTTTTCTTAATTTTTCACCTTAATGTGAATAAGACATAGATTCTTATACTGGTAACATCAGCAATTTCACCCTTGATGGAGAAGAAATAAAAATAGTTGACAAGCTCAACTTGCTTGGATCAATAATCCATAATGAAACTACAAGCAGCCAAGAAGTCAGATGATCAATCATCCTTGGAAAAATGGTTATGAAGGACCTAGACAAGATCTTTAAGTGCAGTGATGTTTCCTTGTGTACAAAGATCTGACTTGTTCAGACCATGGTATTGTCAATGACATCATACGGATTTGAAAACTGGACAGTGAAGAATAAGACAGGAAGAAAATACATGCTTTTAAATTATGGCTGTTTGGCAAGGTTGAAGGAAAATACAAAAGAGGAAGATAGGCAATACAATGGATATAACAGCAACAACCATGGATACCACTCTTACAACGAGTCACTTGACTAGACAGAACACAAGCTCAGGGTAATATTCACCAGGTCACCATGAATCAACATCGACTTGATGGCAAGTAATAACAACAATTGTAGTTGTCAAGTTACATTTAAAAATGTGGAGCAAGCAAAGAAAGTGACAATTATAACTGATGATTAAATTATGGTCAATTTGAATGGTTATGCAAAAAAGCAAGCAAGCAAGCACGTTAGCGAAATTGGCAGCCTTAAAGACTGAAATATATGGCTTGAAGCATTTTACAAATGTGCCAGCATTAATGTAAAGGAAGAAGAACAATGCACTCAATTTCCTATATTTTTAATTTCTTGGCATTCATACTACACCATATAAGTAGCACTCTTACATCCTTCACTAATAAAAGCAGAGTCCAGATAAGCACCAGCTGGGGTCCGTTGCTGGCTCTCATCTCCAAACACGGTCAGTGTAAGGAACAGACTTTTGAGACTGCCAAGGTATTCAGAACCCTGCTACATCCCAAGCACGCAGATGCTGTTACTTAGTGTTTGGTGCTGTATTTTGAGCAAAGAAACATATTGGGTAAAACAGAGAAAATCACATGAAAAGATTTTTGTCTTCTTTCATGTGGGGTGGGAAGACCGTCAGGCTTGATTATACAATAGTGAGGAAAATGTGCTTTCAGTGGTACTTTCCTGTCTCCAAAGTTCTAGATAAAGCTAATATAAGCTAGACAGTTGATAGATACAAAATATAAAGTGGATGGGGATATACTGATTATTCTCTGGTTGGAGGGAAGTATTTCAAAATCATACACAGGCACAAGAAAAATGAACAATTATGTAAAGGAACAAACAGTACAGGACCCCCTCCCTAGCCATACCAACTCCAAAATTTGGCGGCAGCAGTCCTCAATTGCTTCTTATCGTGAACTTGGCACTGTTATGTATTTTTTTTATTCATAGAAGGTTAGGTTAAAAAAAAAGTCTAATGCATGGAAAATAAAGATTACATGGGGAGCTGATGAATAAAGTGTTGGAAGTCTTGAACATTTTGTAATCGTTCTACACCTCAGTATGAATTGTCGCCCAGCAAGATATGAGGCTACCCACGGCTCCCTCTGCTGTTATAAACATTGCTCTTGCAAAGGCACCATCAATAGCACAAGGCACGATGCTCACGTGGACTGACTGAACTGCCCCCTTGATGTTCCCAGTCTCTGCTGGATTAAGAATGAAGCACAAACTGAACTCCGATATCCTGCAATGGCAGCACTGTTCACGTAAGGTTTCACCATATTATTAAACCACTGAAATTGAAGGCTAAGCTTGCTTTAATTCTTTGCTCCCTGTATACCAGCATAGCAGGACAAAACGATGTATGATCGCTGCCTTTGCTTTTCTACAAAATCAGCTGTGGCTAATGATGCTGCATTTTAAAGTGGTATTCTAAATGTGCCAACATCTTTAGTAGAGTTCGTTTAAAACTTTTGATTTGGCCATCCAATATAAACCTGCTTCCAAAATGAGAAATAAACATATTTTTAAAAGAAACATTAAAAATGCAATGCCTCTACAAAATATTTATTACTGTTTTGAAAAATGATTATTTATAAAAGCATCCATAATCTATCCAAATATTCAGCATTTCATTTCCATAT
This sequence comes from Liasis olivaceus, assembly GCA_030867105.1. Taxonomy (NCBI): domain Eukaryota; kingdom Metazoa; phylum Chordata; class Lepidosauria; order Squamata; family Pythonidae; genus Liasis; species Liasis olivaceus. The sequence continues at coordinate 46,388,416 of CM061354.1, read as the reverse complement.
CATAGTTTGCTTGTACTCTGAATTTTCCACAAACATTCAGCAGTTTCTGGATTCTAATTTAACTACTTTTTTGATTGTACTACAAGGCTTTGCCATTTACTGGCTAACTTTTTGACAGCTCTTAAAAGATTTCAAATTAGGTCCAGAATGCTATTTAAGTGACTTAGGAAAATATAGAGGATAGATAAAAGCAATATACAACAGTTCTAACAGAAGCTAAAATAAGGAAATAAAACGTCAAGCACTTAAAAGGATAACAGGATTAAATGTAACTGCCAATCAATATCAGAAATTTAAATCCATATATTAACTTCAGTTTCACCATTTTTGACAATCCCATTCAGGATCTACTAATATGATAGGCATAGTATGCAGATATTATGCAGTTATATTATGCACACATGGCATACAATAGCACTGGATCCTGCTGAAGGCACATAGCTTAATTTTGTTGTTTTTTACAAAAAGGAGCTAGAAACTGCTTGCGTAGCTCCTTAAAGGAGCAAGCATGTACAATTACAACTGTACAATGTACAATTACAATAAAATAAAAACAACTAATTAAAATACCATAGCTATAGTGTGATCCTATGCTTATTTGGATGTAATACAAGCTTGTGTAGATTCACAGACTTAGTTCTCAGGGTTGTTGTGTACTGAACTTACTATTAAACTGGAATCCCATTAACTCGAGTGGCATTTATTTCAGAGTAAATATACTTAGGATCAATTGATAAATGCACAAAATTCCTCTGGACTGCACTCAAAGTAAGCATTTCAAACACAATAATATAGACTAACTGTATAGGAATGTATCAATTGCAACAGCTGCTGCTGTTCTGTGGTAAAACATGTCTGAACATTCCTGAAAAATGCATTTTATTATATAAATTGGCCCTGTATTATTGTTACATTATGAATGCAATCTAAAACATTTTCCTTACTGCCTTATTTTTAATAAGGAATTCTTAAAATCAGATGAAATGTTCCTTTTGATTCTGTAGTAGTTCCATTTGAACAGGAACCAATATTGTTTTACAGATGCTCTAACATGTTCTTTAGTTTTGTATGCAAGGTTTTCACAGTGTGATGGAGGATAATTAAACTGTAATTAAGTAATTTTGTTAGTTTTTGCCTGCTGTATAGGAAATCCTAGGGTCTATTATTATTGCCCACAGCATTAATAAATTAACCATCTCCCTTTCCAGCACAACTGAATCCATGCCCTGAAGTTATCTTGGTTCTGTTTCTTTTCTTTGATGAAAATTTCTTCTTACAGCCAAATTGTTTAACAAATTGATGACAAAGACCCCTACTGAAGTTGGCAGAATTACTATAGCTTATTAAATCACAGCACCACATAAATTTAACAGAATACATTTTGGCATACTATTCTGAAAGATAGTGACAATTCTTTAACCACTCCAATTTCTATCAAGCCTCTGTAAGATTAGATTCTATTTTAGAGTGATAGTGGATATATCTTAATCTGAATAAACAGTGAGTGGGTCAACCCAGAACATGTCAATAATGAATGACTGGTATCTTGGTTTAAGTGAAGTAATTTGCTAAGAACACTGGAGTAGGAAGAAAGTTCACTAGTATGCTCTGTGCCCTCACATTCCTGTAACGATAAGAGAGGTAACACAAACTTTTCAAATATTAATATGTTTGGAAAAAGTCAGCAGGCTGTTCAAGCTTTTTGAGACCTGAACAGCTATTTTTTAATGAAATATGAGCACAGTCATATCATTTAGCTGCTATTCAATCATCAGTTATTAGAAATGTATATATTTCAACGTTTTTTAAAATAGTTTTTAGGACCATTAGTGATTACCACTATCTTGCTAAGGTCACAGCCAATACTAAGCCATGTGTTTGTTTTAAGCCCACTCTTTTATGGAACTAACAGATCCACTATGACTTGATAAACCATGGTTAAAAAAATCCTGCCTGAATCAAAAGAAAATGCTTTCTCAGGTATTTTTAACAGAACTTTTGGTAGAACAAAACATTGTGACAAAATTAATAATAGATAACTGGTTGTTGTTGTTCAGTCGTTAAGTCATGTCTGACTCTTTGTGACCCCATGAACCATATCACGCCAGGCCTTCCTGTCCTTCACTGCCTCTGAGTTTGCTCAGTTTCATGCTCATTGCTTCAGTGATGCTATCTAGCCATCTCATCCTCTGCCGTCCTCTTCTCCTTTTGCCTTCTATCTTTCCCAGCATCAGGGTCTTTTCCAAACAGTCCTCTCTTCGCATTAGGTGACCAAAGTATCTGAGCTTGAGCTTCATTATCAATCCTTCCAATGAGCAGTCAGGGTTGATTTCCTTTAAGATTGACTGGTTTGACCTCCTAGCAGTCCAGGGGACTCTTAAGAGTCTTCTCCAGCACCACAGTTCAAACGGATCAGTTCTTTGGCGCTCAGCCTTCTTTATGGTCCAGCTCTCACAGCCATACATTACTACTGGAAAAACCATAGCTTTGATTATGTGGATCTTTGTCGGCAAGGTGATGTCTCTGCTTTTTAATATGCTGTCTAGGTTTGCCACCGCTTTCCTCCTAAGGAGCAAGCGTCTTTTAATTTCATGGCTGCAGTCTCCGTCTGCGATGATCTTGGAGCCCAAATAAATGAAGTCTGTTACTGCTTCCATTTCTACCCCTTCTATTTGCCAGGAATTAATGGGTCCAGATGCCATGATCTTAGTTTTTTTAATGTTGAGTTTCAAGCCAGCTTTTGCACTCTCCTCTTTCACCCTCATCAAGAGGCTCTTTAGTTCTTCTTCACTTTCTGCCATTAGGGTGGTATCGTCTGCATATCTGAGTTTGTTGGTGTTTCTCCCTGCAGTCTTAATTCTGGCTTGTGATTCTTCCAGCCTGGCATTTCTCATGATTTCTCATGATGTACTCTGCGTATAAGTTAAATAAGCAGGGTGACAGTATACAGCCTTGTCATACTCCTTTCCCTATTTTGAACCAATCGGTTGTTTCATGACCGGTTTTAACTGTTGCTTCTTGGCCCACAGATTTCAGATAACTGGTATTATATTACAATTTGCCCTAGTAACGAGAAAACCACATACAAATTTTAAAGAGAAACCTTTCCCTTGATTTTAATGAATTGATGTATTGGTGCACTGATATTTATTTTTTATTTATCATATATATATACATGTTAATAAGGATTGATGTACAGATGTTGCCAAATGGAACTTCTGTCTGCCTGAGGAGTGCAGCAGGCTTGCATGGCATGTCAAGAACCATCCTCTAAAAGTGGATGAGATCAGGATTATTTCTGATCAGTTTTAAAGATTTTTAAGGTCTTACAGCACACGCACACAACTGGAGCGTAGTGGTTAAGCCATTAGACTGCATGAAGGAGATTCAAGTTCTAGTCCATCCTTGGACATGAAAGCTCAGTAGATGCCTTTGGGTTGTTGCGGTGTAAAAATAGAAAGGAGGAACACCATGTATGCTGCCTTGAGCTCCAGAAGGAAAGGCGGGATATAAATCTAATAAACAATACTATATTAAAATAGTATACTGTATATTAACACAGTAATCATAAATAACGCAAATAACAATGTGAGAAGCACTTAAACACTGTCAATAGGCAGAATTCTTGCTAATTCCCCCAAAAGACCCTTTAAAAAAAAAAATTAAACATCAGTTCAATACAAGGTGAAGAAAACAACTGCAAATTCCAAGCTGCAGTAGTCGCTAAACGCAGTTAAAAAGAAGACGGTGCCGAACAAAAGGCGGTCAGGGAAGTCCCGCAAATGATGACCACGCCCCTTGTGGACTAAGAACCGCCCATTCTGGCTGAAAGAACCCAAACGCAGGTTGCCTAGGGACTTTTTTTCAAAGAGGGGCTCCAAGAACGCTTCCAGGCGAGGCAGATGAAGGACGGGCTCGCTGGTTAAGGCCGGCCGGCCAGCCAGCCAGCCAGCCAGCTTTTGCCGCGTGGCGGTCACGTGAGCGCCCCGCTCCGCCGAGTCCGTCCACTCGCCTCCCTCCGGCGTCTTCCTTCAGTTCGTTCTTCCGCCCTCCGCGCGTTCGCGGTAGGTACGATGGCAGTGGCCGGTGGTCACGTGCCGTTCGCGTTCGGACGCGTGGCCCAGGGTTGTGGCTTCGTTTGCTGGGTCGCCTCTAAGGCGCTCCTGCAGCGTCCCCAGCGGCGGCTTCCTGTCAGTGCAGCTGAGGGGAACGCAGCGTTTGGCGAACGCGGTTCTGGGGCGCTGTGCCCTTGCGCGGGGGCAGCGGGTTTGCTTTGTGCGTTGTAGACTAACCAGGTGTAAAAGCGCTCTTGGCCGCCACGTGGGCGAAAAGCGAATCTGCCCCCGAAAAGCTCGCTTGAATTTCATTCCGTGGATGACAGCAAGGAAGGCGGTATTTTTACTGGATGCAGTTGCGCGGCGCTGCAAGATCCGCTTACTGTACTTCGCCGCTTAAGCCTAAATCCGGCGTTCAGTCGCTCTCCAGCCCAGCCGCCTCCGACCCGTGAATGAGGTGGACGCGGTTCCGGCGCTGTAACCAGCACAGCGCCGGTGTCCGTTCTCCGACACAGCTGGAGAGTGCCAGATCGGGGAAGGTGGTTGTAGATTAAACATGGTTGAATTTTAACGGATTTCAGGACCCCTGTTCTGTGATTTAGGAACGTGGTGGCATTTAGGTAAATAGCTAACCAAATAACTATTTCATAACGATAAATGGCAAACAAACTGTTTTTAGCTCGAGGAGAAAAGTAGACTCCTTGATACAAATAGTCTTAGCTGCAAATCAGTTATTTAAAACATTGCTGTGCTGTGTATTTCTTACTTCCAAGAAATATATGGGTAATGTTTTGAATTACAAATCCCATAATCTCTAAACATTACCACTGTTATGTGTGACTGGGGTCAGTGGCTTCACTGGCAAACTGATGATGCCAGAATTAGGATAATGATGCAATGATGGGATCATGCGAATGCTATGATTATGTATGTGCATTGGTACATTAGACAAAAATATGTAAGTCACGGCCATTGCGTGATTACATCATTATGCGTGTAGTTATTTGCCACCTTACAGTGAATGCCCATGATTGTAGTGGTTATTTTACCATCACAGTTCTTACAAAATGTAAAATACAAATTGATTAAGATGCTTGATCAATTCAGATAAAGATTCTATTCATCACAAAGTCCTTCTGGCACATAACTGGGTTTTAACGATCTTGCATTGATTCTAAGGGAAATTCTTCCCCATCCCCCCCCCCCCCCCTTTTTGGTTACATCTCTCTTGCAGTTAGCAAACTATAAATCTCCAAGCAGAGAGGGAATGTACAGAACAAATCGTGTGCAGGGTGAGATAGCCCCTATTAGTAATTCTCTTTTCCTACAACCAAGAGGTAGTTTCACAGTACCCCCTTTAGATGCCCACACTCAGGCACCTTTGGGGCACCAGGTGTCTGTGAGGAGGGCTGGGCGGCCAATGACACGCATCATGACACAAATGATGCAACGTATGTGTTTGTGTCAGGCGTCATGATGTAAATATAAGGTTGCATCCTTTTCCTGATGACATTATGACACACATCTTCATTTTGACGTTATTGCAGTTATGAATGCAGCGTTGAGGGCTGCTATTCTATTAGAGCATCAGGTTGGATGTAGTGGGTAGAGAAGTGTGAAGATGCAAAAGAAAGGGAAGGCCAGCAATCTAATCAATATCTTCTGGATAAAAAACAACCACATCTAATTGTGTTCACATGACACACTGAGTGGCAACTAAGCACTCAGATTTTTACCTAGCATGCTTGAAGTCTGCCACTTTTTTCACTCTGAGTTCAATGTATTATACTGCTCCCCCCCCCCCCCCCCCCAAAATTTGGCAAGTAGACACTGGTTAAATTCATCATGTATTAGTGTATCATACAAACCCAGCCATTTTTTACTTATCAGTCATAGGTTTCAGTTCATCCTAGACCAACAGATGGTGGAATTCTTGAACTCCTGTATATTAATGCCTGTGTTTTGACAGCAAATAGAACTATAGCAATTTGTGTAAGAAAAAACTAGATACATTACATTTAGATTGGAAACTTTTGTGTTTCTTTGGAAAATGAAGCTGGTAATAAGTGGAACCAAAGAATATCAATAAGCTCTTGGATAGGGTTCATCTAATGGACAGTGCATAATTGCATTTTCAAAACTATTTAAAGAGTATTATTGCATTCATGTCCTGTCTGTGAATTTTTAATATATATCTTGCTGGGCTTTGTGGGAAACAAGAAGCTTAGCTAGCTGTATCTTTGGCTGGATCCATCAGGGAACTTCTTTTGATCTTGTTCCAAATCAGTAGTAGAAATTGATTTGTTCTTTCAATCAGTTCTGGTTATGATATTGTTGATTCTTTATTCTGGCTTCTGATGTTTGAAGATCAGAAATAATGTTTTAGTTATTGTCTAAATGTTGCTTAGATCAGGTCTGTAAATACAGTTAAAATCAGTGTTGCCTCTAGTAGAAAACAAGCATAGTTGAATATTTAAATATTCTCATTATTTATCCATTTGTTTACTGTCAATAAAGATGACAAACATTGCGTTAGAGGAAGGGCTTTGTCATCCATGCCCCTTACATCATTTATCATTTCAAATTTAATTTCAAACAGATGTAATTCACATCCATTTCAGGGTGAATGTGGGTTGTGGTTACCCAGTGTTTACATGTGGGAGGACTGTGTAGTCTGTTTTAGGTAACCTATTGATTCAGACTTCAAGGATTGAAAGGTATGAGTTGAAAGGCTAGAGACATCTAGCATTGGCCATGCAATTGTTGTAAACCACAGTATTGCTGGGAGATACTGGGAGAAATGATACTGGGAGAAATCAGAATATCTATTTGTTTGCATTATTAGCGTTATTAATTACTTCATTTAACATTTTATGTGCACATATGTATGTGTGTATTAATAAAGATGTTTTGGCTTGCTTAATGTAAGTGGTAGAAGAAGTTACTTCCCACATACAGTATACAGTACAGAAAACTGTAATGCAAATAGATTACTCCATTGTTGCCTGAAAATAGGGTGCATCATTTGTACATTTTCAAATGGGACATGAAATATGACACAATAGTGGCCAGCATTCCCAAAACAATGTAAGACAATGCTCAGAGAGTAGAATGGTGGAAAATCCTGAGATGGGCACTAATGAGTCAAGCTGAATTTGCACAGGCCTTCCTTATTCATATACTTCAGAGGCTGGAATAAGAGATGGAGTATTTCCACTGGCTTCTATTAGAGTAGAGTATTAGGAATGTAATAGTTAAGAGGCTGAGCTAAATTAAGAACCCCTGACTTGTATCTGACCTCTGCCATGAATGTAATGGATAGTCTTTGATAGCCTCTTGCAGTTTTAACTCTTTCAACTGCTAAATATTATTAAAATGGGTAATATTTAATTAGCTAGGTGATAGATTAATAACAGTATTCTTACATGCCAATGATATGGTTATTATTTTTACAATGCAGTTGAAGACTGACTTTTCAAGGCAGCTTTTGGCAGCATTAGGAACCAAGTATAAAAAGATTTGGGCATAATGTCAAATTATGGATTAACAGGAATCTTTTACTTACATGTTATATCAAAGACTCAGTGCTCTACCATCAGTACTTTTGGAAATTAAATATGTAGCATTCCCAAATCTGAATGGATCTCTCTTTGTGTAATCAGAGAAATTAAGTCAGCTACATGCATGCTGGTGATGGTCCCTTTTATTTCATTTTTGGAACATTTTATAATCTGTATTCTAAATAGTTGCTGAAGTGGAACAATTATATTTCATACGTAGGAGCAATATATGTCTATTGGCTATCAATACTAGTGATTATTTGTCAATTTTTTTTTTGAGATGTCAAAGGTTTGTGCCATTTTTGGAGGTTCTCGTGGAATTGGTCGGGCTGTTGCACAACTACTAGCACAGAAAGGATATTGCCTGGCTGTTATAGCAAGAAATCTGGACATGGCTCAAGCTACTGCAGATGGCTTGGGAGGTAAGTTAATGTTGATATTTGTTTTCACACATACCTTAGAAAACATATGGAACTACTAAAATAACCCATTATCTAATATAAATTTGCTGAATTGTTTTAAATTGAAGACACTTGTAAGTTCACTGATTCAACTCCTACGACTCACTATGTTTCTTTTTGTAAATGTTATTAAACATGTAACTATGTTTATTAGTTTATAATAATGTTTATAATAACTAACAAAATTAAACATATAACTAATATGGAGTCTGAAGATCTAAATACCTCTCCTGGCAATAAAATACTTGTATGAAAGAGCTCCCACAAACTATTTTTGTTGAATTAAGTTTAAATCTATAGAAATGTGAAATATAAACGCGAAAACAGTTTTCCATTGATATTTGTTTACTGTACATTCCAATTTCCTTTTCCATACTACCTTGTATACTTGAATGTCTAAGTTGGTGTTTCTATCCACAATTTATACATAATTATTATAGGGTTAGTTTATTGTAAGAAATATGTTAAATCCTCTAATACTAGAAGTGGGTTCTAAAGTGCTTGGGTCTGTTGTTGCATATCTAGATGCCAAACAGTGTTTTAACCAAGAATACTTTTTTGTACTTTTCAGCAAATGATGTTTGTATTACAACCCATCAAATAACAAAATTCATAGTTAATTACTATGTGGTAACTATAGGGCCTTGGTATGAATACACTCCTTGTCAAACCAAGGTTTAGAACATTTATTATACTCATTCTGAACTAACACAGATGGGCTTTGTATGTTTCTGCATTGATCTGGTGATATCTTAGAAAATATCTAAGGCCAACTGGATCTCTCATAGGCTTTTGAAGAACTGAGCGCAAATGTTTGCTAGCCTGTATGACCATTTAAAGGGAGGAGATGTCTTACATGCTGCATTTTCAGGGGCCTCCTCAGGATATCAGTTTTCAAAAGGAAAAAAGAGCCCCCTGTAAGGGAGATGGCCACTGTGGGGGAGGGAGACAACATAAAACTCTATATAGCTGGTAGCCAGTTTGTGGACAATTAGCATATAATCTAGTATGCTAGCTACTTGCCCTTTTAAGAAAATGAACTCCTCCTCCAAGTCTCCTGGGGTTGTGCCATTTAGTATTAAGGGACCAAGTTTAATGGCCAGTTGTAGGAATATATACTGTATATGTAAGCTTCCCAGAGTCTGTTGGATTGGGCAGCTACAGATGTGGCTGAAAGTATTGGTACTCCTCCACTTTTTCCCAAAGAATCCCAATTTGCCATGAAATAAGTTGAACCTGACATAAGTAAATGGCATCCACCATTCTTTATTCCACTTTGCTTTTGATGTATGACTTAACATATTATTATAAATAATAAAACAAATGAAAATGGCATATTTAGAAATATAAAGAGCACTATGTATTTATGCCAAAACAGTCATTTTTGAACTTTTAATTTTTATCACAAATGCTCAGTTTAAGTAAAGCTTATTCACTTCCATCTCTTACTATTGATAGTAATGATGTGGTATAACTTAAGGGTCTGCTTAAGATCTGATAAATGAATGTTGGCTTTATTTTTTTTTTCATGGGAAAGAGTTTGTTGGATTAATATCCCACCTTTTGTTCAGGAGCTGAAGGCCCGGGTACGTTTTAACAAAATATATTCTTCAGTAGTGAGTACTGTTCAGATAAAACTTGCAACCACATCCTTTATTGTTTTCAGTTATCCAAATATTAGTAGTTCTTCTTTTAATTAACAATAATTCAGTTTTAAGAATTGCAAAATCTGATTTTGAGTAATTGATGTCTCATCATGGATTTGATTTCACCACAGCAGGTCATCTTGCACTGAGTTGTGATATCACCAAAGAAGAAGCCATCCAAAATACATTTAAAGAAATAGAGAATAATTTAGGTCATATACGCTATCTGGTTAATGCTGCAGGTATCAACAGGTTAGTTTCACATTTAAGTTGTAGTCTGAATTACACATATGAAAATATCTTATAGAAATAAAAAACAGAGAATGGAGTTTATTTTGTGTCAGAGAATAAAGAATACATAAAATATTACAGAAGATAATTTTATATAGGATAGTTTATCCCTTCTTTAACCTTAAGGTAGTCAACAATATTTCATTATCTTGAAATAACCTTTTAATTTGCTTGAATTTATAAACTGATCAAATGCTAAATAGAATGTTAGGGTTTTTTAATATATCAGTTTCATCTTAAAAGATATTTAAACTTCTTGTGTAAGATTTCAGGGTCTGTTCAAATATATGGCAGTGTCAGGGTGACAGTTTAAGCAAAGATACATAGATAAATGTTCTGGAAACATACAAAGCTTGATGGCTAATTCTTAATCAGCAACATGTCTTTAATAAATACAGTAAATTGAGTTTAGGTACACAACTTCATAATGAAATTATTAGAATAACTTCAGCATTGATCAACTATAATCAATTGTTTTTCTAAATACAACTGAATTTGCTTGAATTTCTTTCTTGATTCTAGGGATGGACTACTGTTGCGAACCAAGTCTGATGATATGATATCCCAGCTTCAGACCAATCTTTTGGGAACCATGTTGACTTGTAAAGCTGCTGTAAAGAGTATGATTCAACAGCAGGGTGGTGCTATTGTTAACGTAGGTATGTCTACCTAAGCAAACTTGGATATATTATTTTAGTACTGATTTTTCTGGAGACAATATAAGCTGTGCTTAAAAATTCCGTTTGTAACGAACTGCCACTTGTTGATCTTAAAACCAGTAACTCTCCTTGCAACCAATATCGATTCAAAAGAAAGTTCATTTATTAAGAATAAGTGTACAGATCCAAAGCATTGCTGAGACTGAATAAAAGCGCGCCAAAAACTGCTTTTCTTTCTTTTCCCCCCCTTTCTTCGCCCTTAGTTCTTGTCTTCTGATTCCCTTGCTGGCATGGCCTTGAACATTCTAGGGCTTGTGATAAGAAACCATCTGCATCAAACGGTCTCTCCTTCCTACTCCCCCTCCCCTTTTCCAATGGCAGAACCGCAGCATGTAGAAAAAATCATTTTTTTTTTTTTTTTAAACTAGCCATATAATAATCTACTATAAAATCTTGCGAGGATTCTGACATACTGCCCCTCCACAGAAAAGGATGTCAGTCAGATGATTCCTCTTCTTCACTCTAAAAGGAAAAGCAAAGATACACATAATACAATAACCAATCTAATTGTTAAGGCTTTGTAGGATAAGCATCATAAAATTTTTTAACTAAACGTGGGGCCTTTACATGTTTCTTGTCAACCCATTCAGCCATTGACTTGGGAAAATGTTTCCACTGAATTAAAAATTGAACCCCCCCCCTGTGCTTTCTGCTGTCCAGTATTTCTTTAACTTCAAAATGTTGTTCTCCTTCAATCATCAATGGTTTAGGAGGTACTGGAGAGGGATGCCACTGAGAAGACTCCTTATATGGTTTAAGCAGGTCGCAGTGGAATACTGGATGGATTTTTTTAAAGGTGGCAGGCATCTGTAATCGTAGTGAAACTGGATTAATTACTTTATCGATGACAAAAGGCCCTATGAATCTTGGAGCGAGCTTTCTGGAAGGTTGTAATGATTTAAGATGTTTAGTAGATAAAAGAACCTTATCTCCTACTTTCCAGTCTTTTTCTGGTGTTCTCTTAGCATCTGCAAATTTCTTGTATGTAGCTCTGGCCTCCTGCAACGAGGCAGCAATCTGAGGCCACACTTGTGTCATCCGCTGGATCCACTCATCAACCGAAGCGACTTGAGTGGTCTGCTTAGGCAGTTCTGGGATGGGTACAAAGTCTTGTCCTGTAGCTATTTTAAAAGGGGTGAGACCAGTGCTTTGGTGCACTGCAGTATTATAAGCTACTTCAGCGAATGGTAACAGTTCATCCCAATTGTCTCAGCAAAATGTAACGAACTGCCACTTGTTGATCTTAAAACCAGTGACTCTCCTTGCAACCAATATCGATTCAAAAGAAAGTTCATTTATTAAGAATAAGTGTACAGATCCAAAGCATTGCTGAGACTGAATAAAAGCGCGCCAAAAACTGCTTTTCTTTCTTTTCCCCCCCTTTCTTCGCCCTTAGTTCTTGTCTTCTGATTCCCTTGCTGGCATGGCCTTGAACATTCTAGGGCTTGTGATAAGAAACCATCTGCATCAAACGGTCTCTCCTTCCTACTCCCCCTCCCCTTTTCCAATGGCAGAACCGCAGCATGTAGAAAAAATCATTTTTTTTTTTTTTTTAAACTAGCCATATAATAATCTACTATAAAATCTTGCGAGGATTCTGACACCGTTGCATAAGTTAACATATTTGAAAGTTGTTACCAGAATTAACCCTAATACTTTGAGTCCAAAATATGCTTTTTTATGCAGTGTCTTTTGTCTACAGAAAGTGCTTTACATTTCAGGATAAAATAATATTTCTGCTTGTGAAAGAGCTTGATCAAGAAGAAGCATGAAAATTACTTCAGAAGTTACAGCTCTGCATGAACCCTTTTGCTAATAACACCTATTATAGCTAAACATCAATAGGGGGAAAAGTGATTTGTAGCGCATAGGAGGCATGCACTTAGTATCTGCTGGCAACTCTTTAAAGGCATTTTTATTTTAAGAGGTACCAACAGGTGAAATATACCTGGTCACGCATGCTCCAAATTACTTTTTCCACTGCAATTCCAGATCACTGCCTCTGCACATATTTAAAAAAGAACACTTTTGGCATTCACAATTCTTCAGATCCAGACCATTATTCCAGTTACCATTTATTTCACATTATTGTACCCACTCTGTGGAGAGATCCTCATATAAGAGTATTTTTATTATTAATTTTTGTACTACATAATTGTACTACTTTGTACTACTCCTAATAAGAGTAAGGCTTTTTCTTAGCTGGAGGGGCATATAAGCTCTAGTAAACAATTACATTAATAAGCCTTTTAAACTCCTTCCATTCTGAGAGTTTTAGAAAATGAGGGAAGGAAGCTTCTATAGTATCTGGAGTTAGGCTCATAATTGCAGTTTGTAGGTAATAGGTATCCATATGTATTCTAAATGTTTCAAAGATGCTTACAACCGTAATTATGTAAAAGAGCTCCAATTCCAAAATTTACTTTAAATTATAGTGTAGGTTATATTTAATTGTTAGCTTTATGTTGTAAAGCTAACAATTAAATAAAGCTGAAAAGTAGGGCACAAATACTGATGGATGGAAGCAAGGAAGGAATGAAATGTTTGCATTTGTCATGGGAAAACTCACATTTAATATAAATCAAATTTAACTGTTGCACCTGATGTATGTCACAAATAACTGTCTCCTTTCAACTTTGGTGTATTTATGTATCTTTCCCTTTAGAAGTATTAGAATGTTTATTGTCCTTGATACTCTATGTGGCCCCAAATACCTATAGAAATTATGTGCTTTGAGAAATTATAGGACTGTCAAGGATGCTGATTAACAACATCCTTATCAATTTCTTCTTCTGTTGTAGTATGCTGGGTCAGACTGTTAGAATAACAACTAAGAGATGATTCTCGTACATCAGAGCAGATGATCCTGCATTTCAGAGGGGGTTGCTGAATTCTCCTTTAGGATGTTACACCAAGTTTCTGTCCTTATTTCCCTTCCTTACCAGTTGTAAAACAATTGCTTCTACATTTGTGCCTGTTCAATATATATGCATGCCCAATCAATTTTTTTATCCTATATAAGAATGTTGTAACCTTGTAGCTGGTGCTCATGACTCTTCTGGGTGTAAGAGACCAATGACTCACTGCAGTCGGTTAGCTTTGAAAATAAATAATTACTCAATTCTCTAGTTTTGACATTTCTTGGGTGAGTTTTCCACCAGAGAAGGGAGGGTTTTCTTTTTCCTTTCAGTGTTTCAAAACAGAATAGCATTTCTCCTTTGATTCCTTTGGAATCAAATAATTCCGAACACAATACCTGTTATAACAGCTTCATAACACCTTCCACTTCAGCTCTGAAGATATTCCTTATATTGTTGTTGCTTTTTACAAATGGCTGTGGCTAAACACATTTTTCACTCAGTTTTAAAACAGAAAATGTAGCAGGGTAAGAATTGTTTTTATTTATTGATTTTGTTTTATTTCAAGTAGGTATAAAAACAAAAAAATATGAAGAAGATAATTACATTTATATCCTATTAATTGACCTTAATTATTGTTGGTATATTGATTTAAATCTTTGAGTATACATTGGGGATATCTAAATTATTTTGTCCAAATGCAAGTTTGATTCTTCATTGTAAGGCCTTCAGACACATTAAATGAATAAAATGGGCTATTTTTTAAATTGGAAGTTATCAACATTCAGTACTGTTACTGTAAACTGAATGTGCATGATTTCAAATTTTAAACTTGGGCTTTATTACTTTTATATTTGTTTTAGGAAGTATTGTTGGATTAAAAGGCAATGCTGGTCAGAGTGTATATAGTGCCAGCAAAGCTGGTTTAGTTGGATTTTCACGCTCTTTTGCTAAAGAAGTAGCACGAAAGAACATTCGAGTCAACATGGTTGCTCCAGGTGAGTTTTTGGTTCAGTTGCATATTCCTTAAATGTCACATAAGATTCATTATTATAGGAACACGAAAGTCACAAAACACGGGCACACAGCTATGTAAGTGTCAAAGATGCAGTGGGGATTTCTCCAAAATTTCCATTGTATAATTGTATCAGCTTCATATTCAGTAGGTAAAAAAAATTAAAATGGTTGCTATAGCTAATTGTAGTGTTTTTTTAATACATTTTTTCCCAGATAATAGTGAGTTTTTACTTCAGTGACAGTCCTGACTGTTGACTGTACTTGCACACCCATGTGGGAGGCACTTGAAGTGGCCACACAAGCTTTTGAGATCCTGCCAAATAGTGTTAGACAGCAGGAATAATTAACAGGATACCTGGAGGTATATCTGTATATAATATATATGCATATATACTTCTCTAAAAAAAAAGTGAAGATACTGTGGTACTGTGCTTGAGCAGCACATATTGTTACATATAAAGAGATCCCTTTCTCATTATGAACTATTTTCATGGTGATAACCATTTTCAAACCATGTCTTCTGTAACAGTAACTATTTCCTTTTTATTGAAGCAGAATGGTGCAAAGACTGAACAGATGAATCATTATTGCTTTAGCTGAATACTATAATCATTTTATATATCTACTTCCACAGAATAATTAATGTTCTTGCACAAACTATGAAATTCTGTTGGATCTTTTCTTTATTGATCATAGTAAGATTTGGATTTGAATATTAATTAGTACCTTTTGGCATCTCACAAAGACCCTAACAATGAATAATAGTGAATAACACTAAGTCAAGTGGTTGGATATGAGAGTATAATCTCCAGCTTTATAACCCAAGAGAAAAATATATTTCAACCATAGTTTCTGCTGATTTTATTAAATTTTCACGTCTCTTCATTATAACTTACAAAAATTACAGTTCTCCGTATGCTTTCTTTGGAGCAGGCTCTATGAAGAACTGTTAGACTGACTTCTGAGTAGGCATGCAAAAGATTAAATGTTAAGACTATGAACGTGAATTGCTTTCTATTTATTTTATAGTGGTGTGTGTGTGTGTGTGTTTAATCTGAAATATTTCAATTAGTTTTAAGAGTATGTTTGCAGTATATAGTAAAGTTGGAAGTATGGATTCTAAATATGGAAACTTCCCTTAGGTCTATTTATGAGTGCCTTCTTCACTTCAAACCTTAATGTGTTGTCAAACATTGATAACTTACCTGTATTGACCAAACCTTTATATAAAGGAGATTTTATTTAATTCTGCAGTGCACTATGGATTAAATAACTTTCTGCATGGGCTGAAGAATCAGAAGGAGAGCAAGGCTTAGAGTTCATTGTCAGTAGTTGGCATCTTAAAACCAGAATGGCAAACAGATAGTTTACATGGTCAGGCTTCCTAAGTAAAATATATTTAAATAAATGTTCTATATTTTTTAAAATGATAGTAATGATTTCTAAGTAGGCATCTGGATTAGCATATACAGATGTTATGCAAACTTGTCCTATTTATTTATACTTGGGAGGGTAACACATTTTCCTCTTCTCTGGGCATTGATAAGTAGGCTGAAACATGTTCTCTGTTGTAACACACAGAGATGTTTGGATGAACGAAAAGAGAAACATTTAAATTATAGGGTTGTGGACTTGGAGTAATAAGAATATACTTAGTCTAGTCTGATTGAATTTCTTTCTTTTACTTTAAATTGGATGCATTTATGGAACTATTTATTTATTTATTTATTTATTTGGCTTGTATACCGCCCATCTCCCCCAACGGGTGACTCTGGACGTCTCACAATAAAAAGAAAAAACACAGTTCTCTCCAAAGATGGCTAAAATCTATAAATAATTTAAAAACATATTAAAAATGCCCTAAAAAACCTCCTCTGATTTTGGCCCTAAAAAAAAAAACAAACCTGTAAGATGCTGGGGGAGGACAACCCATCATCCCACCAGCCATCTCCACAAGTGTGGGCCTCCCTCTGGCCCCCAGGCCTTCTGGCAGAGCCAGGATTTGATACCTTTCCTGAACGCCATGAAGGAGGGGGCACACCGGACTTCAGAAGGCAGGATGTTCCATAGGGCGGGCGCTGCAGCAGAAAAGGCTCTCTGCCTAGACCCCACCAATCGAAATTCCCTGACTGGTGGGGTCTGCAACCTGCCCCTTCTGCTGGACCGAGTGGGACGGGCTGAAGTGACCAGGGCGAGGCGGTTCCTCAGATAACCTGGTCCCGTGCCATGAAGGGCTTTAAAGGTAATGACCAACACCTTGAATTGGACCCAGAAACAAACCGGTAACCAATGCAGCTCACGCAACAGCGGTGTTATATGTGCCCTCCTAGGGGCATTAAGAACTGTCTGCGCCACCGCATTCTGCACCAGCTGTAGCTTCCGGATACTCTTCAAGGGTAGCCCCGTGAACAGCGCATTACAGTAGTCCAACCCAGAGGTGGCCAGGGTATGAGTGACTGTGTGGATGTCCCCCTGATCCAGGAAGGGGCGTAATTGCCGCACCACACGAAGTCGTGCAAAGGCCCTCCTAGCCACGACTGCCACCTGCTCTTTGAGCAGGAGTCGTGAGTCCAGGAGAACCTCCAGATTACACACCAGTCTGTCTGGGGTAGTGCAACCCCGTCAAGAACCAAAGATGACAAAGTCCTAGATCTTGAGGATCCCCGTATCCACAGCCACTCCGTCTTACTAGGGTTCAGCTGAAGCCTGTTATCCCCCATCCAGGCCCTCACAGCCTCCAGGCACCGCAAAAGGGCAGTCACAGCATCACTTAAGGCACCTGGGATGGAGATGTATAGTTGGGTATCATCAGCATACTGATGATACCTCATCACATGGTGCTGGATGATCTCACCCAGCGGTTTCATGTAGATATTAAATAGGAGTGGTGAAAGCATTGACCCCTGTGGCACCCCACAAAGTAGGGGCCAGGGGCTGGACCTCTCGCTCCCTATCAACACCAATTGGGTTTGGCCTTGGAGAAAGGAGTTGAACCAGCACAACATTGTGCCACCCAACCCCAACTCCTGCAGCCGACCCAAAAGGATACCATGGTCGATGGTATCGAAAGCCGCCGAGAGGTCAAGAAGAGCAAGGATGGTTGCACTCCCCCTATCCCGTTCTCGCCAGAGATCATCTAAAAGTGCGACCAATGCTGTTTCTGTCCCATAACCGGGCCTGAATC
Organism: Liasis olivaceus; assembly: GCA_030867105.1. NCBI lineage: Eukaryota > Metazoa > Chordata > Lepidosauria > Squamata > Pythonidae > Liasis > Liasis olivaceus. The sequence goes on along the minus strand of CM061354.1, from coordinate 46,370,625 downwards.
CTGACTGATAGGGGTCCAGATAATCCGTTTCCTCCAGGATCCTCTGAAGCTGCTGCGCGACCACCTTTTCTACCACCTTCCCTAAAAAGGGGAGGTGGGAGACTGGACGAAAGTTGTCCAGGAGGGTGGGGTCTAGCGACGGTTTCTTGAGGAGTGGGCGGACCAAAGCCTCTTTGAAAGGCTTCGGGAACACCCCCTCCTGCAAGGATGAATTAACCACCGCCAGGACCCACCCTAAGGTCACCTCCTTGGTAGATTTAACTAACCAGGAGGGACACGGATCTAAATCACAGGTGGTCGCACTGACAGCCCTGAGGACCCTGTCCACTTCCTCAGGGGCAACAGGATCAAACCGTTCCCAGATAACTGGGCAAGAACGCTCCCTGGGCAACTCCTCTGGACCTACTCCATGCTTGCTTCCAACTGAGAACGGATCTGAGGAATTTTATCCATCAGGTGTTCAGCAAATTCCTCTGCACGACCCTGCAAGTAGTCCTCCGCCCCCCCTTTTCCCAGGAGGGCCCGGGTGACCTTAAACAGGGCTGCAGGGCGACAGTCTGAGGATGCAATAAGAGCAGAGAAATATTGACGTTTCGCCGACCTTACCGCCACTAGGTAGGCCTTAATAGCAGCTCTAACCCGTGTTCAGTCTGATTCGTTCCCAGTTTTCTGCCAGTGGCGCTCTAGCCATCTCTTAGCCCTTTTCAGCTCCCTCAACTCCTCCGTGAACCACGGGGAGCGCCGGGAGTGATGGGCCAAGAGAGGACGCACAGGCATGATCCTGTTCAAGGCCCCAGCCGCCTCCTTGTTCCAGGCTGCAGCCAGAGACTCTGCTGGGCCGTGCAGCAAGGCCTCAGGAACAACCCCCAGCTCCCTTTGGAACCCGTGCGGGTCCATCAGTCGCCGGGTGCAGACCGTTTGAATAGGTCCCACCTCCCTGCGGAGGGGGGCAGCATAGGAGAATCCTGCCGCCACCAGGGAGTGATCTGACCATGACAGGGGGGATAATATAAAATCCCCCACCAGATCACGCTGCCACTGCTCCGACAAGAAAACCATGTCTGGAGTGTGACCACTGTCCCAGGTCGGGCCATTGATGACCTGGGATAGGCCCATGGCTGCCATGGTAGCCATGAACTCCTGAGCTGCTTCCGAGGCCAACCCCAGGGACGGCAGATTAAAGTCCCCCAAGACCATAAGTCTGGGGAACTCCACTGCCAACCCCGAGATGGCCTCCAGCAGCTCAGGCAGGGAGGCTGCTATGCAGCAGGGAGGCTGGTACACTAGCAGCACTCCCAACTGATCCCGTGTGCCCAACCTCAGGAACAGGGTCTCACATCCAGCAACTTGTGGAGCAAGGCCCCTGAAGGCCAACAGGGATTCCCTGATGACTACTGCCACTCCCCCTCCCCTGCCCTGGGGTCTCGGCTGGTGCCACACCCTAAACCCGGCTGGACACAATTCCGAGAGGGCTACTCCCCCCTCTGGTGCCAGCCAGGTCTCGGTGATACACGCCAGGTCAGCCTGCTCCTCCCCAATAAGGTCATGAATAAGGGGGGGGCTTATTATTGACTGACCTGGCGTTCAGCAGCAACAGACGAAAGCCGGGGCCTCTGTAGGCCTGCTGACCAGGGTCTGGGCTTGAGCTCTGAGGGCCGGAACACGCCACCGGTATAACGAATCGGGGGCGTCTTCCCCTGAAACGGCCTGCCCTCTGGCTCCCGCCATACCGCCCCATGCCCGTCACCACCTGAATGCCCGCCCTAAACCGCCCGAGGTCCTCCTCTCCCCCTTCCAGGCCTCCCACTTAAGGGGCCCGCCATACCACCCACCACACAAGGGAGAGGAGACAAAAAAAGGGGTGGGGCCGCACGCCCCTGTGGCACTTCAGCTGACCGCTCTCAGCGCCAACAGGGGGTCACCACTCCCAATCCTCTAACAAACACTCACCCTCTCTCCACCGACTTCTCTCCCTGGCCAGGGAGAGAAGGGCCCCATTCACTCCTACCCTCTGCCCGTCTCCCACCCAGGCAGAGAGCAGCACATTCACCTTCTCCAACTGCAGCGTCCACTCACACACGCCCACCTGCTCGAGTCCCCCCGTGTCTTCTCTAGGGGAGGGGGCGCCCCTTGCCACATAGGGGCTCATCTCCCAACCCCCAAGGTCTCAAAGTCACTGTGGCCGCCGGGCTCTGGCCTCCAATCCCCTTCAGCCTCGCCGCCAGTGTCCCGCCGTCAGCGCCAGCGCTCTCACTACAGGCTCTCCCACCGCCGAGGCCAGCTGCGCCGGGCCTGGGCCACCGCCCCGCCGGCACTCCCGGCCCTGCAGGGCCTGCCTTCAACTCCGGCATCGCTCCCCTCAAGCCCGGGCGCTGTTCTCGGCTCTGCTGACGCTGCGGCAGCCACCAACGCTCTCCCGTCGCCACCTCCGTCGGCCCTCTGGGACCGAGCGTCGCCCGCTGCCGCGCCTGCCCACATCCTCTCCTCTCCGTCCTTGCTCCAGCCGCCGCCGCCGCCGCCGCAACTCCTCTCCCCACGGCTGCGGCCCACCTCGGACGGAGGTAACACCGGGGGTTCTCTTCATTCACCCCCCATTCGTACGAAAATCCCGCACCTCCAACTCTCCTCACCCGCATAGTTGGTTATGGTTATGGTAGAGGCAAAAAAGGAGGTTATGGCTGGGAGCTCCGCACTAGGAGTCCGCTCCCTGCCGCCATCTTGGAGAGAATATCCCATTAGAACTATATCCCATTAAAATCATTACTGAGACATAGGCCTGGTTCAGATAACAAATAACATATTAAGAGAGATTGTGGCTTGGTTGTTTTTGTGATTTGGAAACCATGCTTTATCACAAAGCTTATTGCATGACACTAATTATTCATTATTGTATGCTGTGGTTTTTAGTGATGGTATATTGAATAAGTCACAATTGGTTTACACAAAATGCTGCCTAATTCATAATGTTAAAACCAGAATCCTAGTTGATTGGGGCAGCTTATGAATATAGTAAATAAATAAATACCAAACAGGTTACGTTATATACTTAGTACATTATGTGATGCCAGCATTATTGTCAAACGATAAGAAACTGGCTATGTAAAATCTGTTACCCAGTTCAACAGTTAATTTTTCTGGATTGAAAACATCAACTTCAAAAAACTTTGGATGCAAACTTTTTTTTCTTAAATTGACTCCTAGTTTTCCGTCTGTGATATATTTTGATGCCATATGACACTGAATATCAGGAGACTATAAATTGTATTAAAATGTATTCTTATTTCATAAACTTCTCTCTCTTCTTTTAGGCTTCATTCATACAAATATGACAGCACATCTGAAAGAAGAAGAGTTGAAAAAAACAATTCCTCTCGGAAGATTTGGGCAGCCTCAGGAAGTTGCCCAAAGTATTGCATTCCTTTTAGAGACTCCTTATGTAACAGGCCTCGTTCTGGTTGTAGATGGAGGTTTGCAGCTTCTGATTTAAACACCACGAATTCTGCATGAAAAGTTATTCAGCAAATCCCCTAAAAATCCCCAAAGAGATCTGAGTAATACCCCTCTTACTATGTTTTAATTCAGATTAAAAGAAAGAAAAGATTACAAAGTTCCATTTTTGGTTGAAAATATAAGACAGAGAGGATTAAAATAAATATATTCTAAAAAACTATTAATGGAGTATTATATTTTTCCTGGAAGACTGGCTAATGGAACATTGGATACTTTGAAAGTAACGTCTAAGTGCAATGGAACCTTTTGCTCAGATGGCCGAGAGATGCTTCTGTCTGTGCGGAGGGCAACTGTCAGAGTCAGTTGAAGATCTGCAGGATTCTAGGCTCCCCTGTTATCTTGGCATGTTCTGAAATAGTGCTGGAGCTGCATAGTATATTATCTCATATGCCTGGAAGTTGGCATAATTAATCCCTTCCCAGTTTGACAGAAAATAAAATGCAAAGAAATAAAAAGGTGAGAACACTACTTCTTCCTCCTTTCCTACTTAGTATAAACCAATAGGAAGTAGATGCTCTGGCCCCTCCCCCCATACCTGTTCTGTCTGAATTATTTTTTTTTAATCATTGGCATCTTAAAAACTAATTCACTTATTGTAGTATATGTTTTCACAAACCTGAGCTTGTCATCAAATAAAGTAGGCTGTAATTTAGAAAAAACTGGTACCATAAATCAGTTTACTTATATGATCCCACAAAGCTCTATCCTGTTAACTATTAAGAGGAGCTAACATATCTCCTCTGAAAATGGGCTTATTTATCATTCATTTTGTAAATAAAGTAGGGATTTTTTTTTCATAGTTTATGTATAATTCTTCCACTCAGAGGGGCAAAATGAATTGATGAAACTTAGGAATGTTGACAAGTCAATAATACCACTGTGTAGGAAATAATGCATACTGCACAAATGTAATGCAGATCTTCTATTAAGTAGTTCCCAATAAATTTTATAAGGATTTTAACTTTGTAATTAAGGTGGACTTCTGGGGGAGGTATGGTGAACTGAAGATGGCTCTACAAAAGCGGAGCTGACAACCACAGCAAAGACCAAGGAACCAGTGAGTACACCGGTTCCTTGGAATCTATTCAGATAAGAGGATGGGAGATTACCCACATGTACTCCAGACAATTGCTCCTTGCAAGGAGACCACAGGACAGTGGTCTTCCATGGGTTTGAGCACCAGAAGACAAAGGGGTTAGCCATCTTCCTCGCAACTATGGTGGAGTCTTTGAAAGGACACTAAGTTTGCAAACCTCACTTTTTAATCACTTTCGGAAATTGCCTATTAACCATCTTAAAGCTATTAGAGACCTTCAGAATGACAAATTTGAAGTCATCAGTTGAGTTTTATCTTCAGCTCTGAATAAAAGAAAAATTATAAACTTAAGAAATAATTTGAAATAAACGGCAAAAAGCTAAATAAGATTTTGATCAGAGATTAAGGGTCCAGATAAATTTGGAATATTGACTTTTACTGTAAGATTTTGTAATTAACTATAAAAGATAAATAGCTTCTTATGGGAAACACTTATTTTGGCTATCCTGGCTATTGTAAGCCATAACAAAAAGAAGTTACTTTATGATTTTAGAAACTGAACACTAAAGATTTTAAGCAGAAGGAAAAAAAAAAATATAAACCTGTTCTTGATGACAGTTTATACTGGACTTACAAAATGATACAAAATGTTGTAACATTGGAAACATTAAAGGATATCTTTGCAGAATGGAGCCAGAAATTAACAGATGTGGAACAAATTTTATCTGACAAGACAGAGAAAGTACCAAAAGTGAAACCACAGACAACAGGCCAAGAGAATGATTTGGAAAAGGACGCTTTACTACATATACAAAGGAAACTAGCTGAAGTTTTAAAAATTAAAAGAGAAATACAAATGATAAACCAAGAGAATGACCTGGAAAATGTTTTCTTATTGGATTTACAAAAGAGGCCTTGAAGAAATCTGTGTGATGGGATAAAGAAGAATTGAAGAGAAATCAAATCCTACAACAATATTTGAATGAACTAAATATTTATTAGAAGTAAAAGGAAGGAATATAAAGTTGTTTTATAATCAATATTAAGATTTTATTTTTTTTTGCAAAGTTCTGGCAACTCTGTGTGGACTTTTTGCTGACACCAGGATTGAAAGTTGATGTTTTATGGATTTGCACAGATAAGGGATGAGATATGGAAGGAAGAGATATCTGTGTGTAACTGTATAGGGAGTGAAGAGTTAACTAAATTTGTTTATACGTGTTGTGATCAAGGCTGGAAGTCACTTCTGTATATATTTTCCTTTATTATATTGTTTTTTCTTTTTTCTGCTCTTTTTTTCTCTTTCTCTAAGTTTAGTTCGTATTGGTTTTTACTATTGTAATCAAAATTAATAAAAATGTTTAAAAAAGAACTTCGTAATTAAGGCCTCTTAATAATTTTAATATGCTGTTTCATTCCAAGAATTGGAAAGAGTAATACATTATTCATTAAAAATGATATTTCATGACCTCCTCTAACTGAAGCATAAATATTTATCTTTGTAAATGTTTTACAATTTGTCTCAGAATGACTTTTTATAAAAGAAAGACTACTTGTTTGTGCCGTTATAGCGTAAGATGTGATTTTTTTGGGCGGGGGGGATGAAAAGAAAGGTGCTTTCTGGCTTGGAAACTGTATTCTACCTTATGCATGCTATTATTTTGCACCTACACACTTTTATTGCAAATAAAACTTTGCCTACTCTAGTATTTTGGATAACAGAAAATATTCAGTATTTTATCATATGTGTGCCAGATATATGGATAGTTAAGTTACTGATTTTTGTTTACATCCAGCTGTTTGCTATCTTACTGGGTTTATTGGCTAAGCACCCAATTTTAAATTGACTAATGGGCTGTATCAGAGATGCTTCTATCAGTTTAGTGCTGTAAAAAAAAGTGGTGGATAGGAATAGAATGAGTCTCAACAGGAGTAAATTGGAAACAAATCTGCTTTTATATCTGAAAAGTTGTGTGTGTACAGAAGACATGCATGCAATTATATCTGGAATCATAAAATGTTCACTGCTAATAAGAATTTGAGTACATGAACAGATCTCTTTTTTACCTCTTGAGGTCAGTATAATTTAAGGAATAATTGTTCATGAAGCTAGGCTTAACCATATGCATATTTATTTCTTCCTGCATCAAATTTTCTGTTTGCATTCAGTGTAACTTGGAATTTTCCAACCTAATGTATGTTTCAGTTATCTTACTCTGCTGTAGTTAGAAGTGGCACACATTTGATAAAGTTTTAATTTAATGGTATTATATCATTTTGTATTATGTATTTATGATGACGTGTTTATCTTGCCCCTCTTGTTGGAGCTTGACAGTACATGGGAAGTGACCTGTATTTTATTTCAGAACAATAATCTTGTGAAGTAGGATGGACCAAAAGTCATCCAGTGAGCTCCATGGTTCAGTGAGGATTTGAATATGGATCTCCTTGGTCCCATTTAACACTTTTACTATCTAAGTACATAGCCACTTGGGATATTAGTATTCATTGCTCATATTTCATGGCCTACAACTTTCCTATTGCAGTAATCTTTTAATTTTATCTTGAATTATGGCCAAATTTTCCAGAACTTACAATGCTGTAATATGATCTGTGGGAAAAGTTCAACTAAAATTAAGCATTTTAAAACTTAATTTAGAGAGTATTGGATCTTAAATGTTTAACTGGCTGTACTGTGCCAAGAAATCCAGATGTAGTTAAATCCACATTTTATCAAAATGTAATACGTTCATTTACATAAATACTGGCAGCCTATGTTAAAATCTCATCATAGCTTGGGCTTCCAGTGGTCAGGACCAGGAATTAACATTCTGTATGTGATCCTGAGTACATATATGTGAGTTCATTTTTAACATGATACATTAGCTATTTGTAGTTTTGCAAATAAAATCCTTCTGGCATAGGTGCCCCTGGACAAAACAGAGTTCCCTCCAAACTTAGAAAGAAATCTGTGACCTTGAGGAGGAAGCTCTGATCTTAGAAATCTGCACTCAGACAGTCCAGAGGCCTGTTTTTTTCAGACATGGGAAACTTTAATGTTGGAAAGAGAAAGAAAATGGAGCTGGGCAGGATGAATTTGAAAGATCAGATCTTCCTAGTGATACTGTGTCCCTGACATATGGGAAAACATAGGGCAGCTGTTGAGATGGTCAACATGATTTGCCAAGAAACACCACTGAGAGACAATGGAGAAACCCAGAAGTCTCTGCCCTCACTTCCATCCTTGCAGTTTCAACCTAGCAGGACATTATGTCTTCAAAGGGCCGATGTCAAAGTCCACCATGACAAAAGGTTTGAATTAAAAGGTATGGGCAGAGTAAACATTTCTTTACTGGAAGTGCGAATATTTATTCATGCAAGTTAAAATAGTATTTCTTAATTTACCTATATATCCTGTGAATAAATTTTAACAATATTTGAGATTCATCAGCTTTAAGAAGGAGCTTTCCCATAGTGAGGTTTGGGTTTCACATTGCTATTTAACTGGGCCAAAGTGGCTAGTCTGCTCAACTTCGTGACAGCTGAAAACAAATGTTTGGTAAATACTTCAGTGAGCATTTGTTTAACTGCCATAAGGATTTTATTTCCAGGAAAAGGTGATGATTATTTTAATAATGTATTTGCCAGCTTGAAGTATTTGTTATTTAGCACTCTAGTGCTGTAATGGTAAATCTCTGTTCTTTTAAACTTTGCTAGAGTGTCACTGCAGTTTCAGCTGAAGTGATTGACTTTGCCAAACATTGTAAATATTGATAGGCCTCTATAAATAGGCTGAGTGATATATATTTATGGAATTCATTCGGTTATTTAGCAAAACAGAGAATAAGCAATGTAACTGTTTCATTTTTTCCAGTTTTTCACAACTTTATGTATTTTAATCTACTTGTCCCACACTGACTTTTCTGGGTTTTTTCCAACCATAATGCTCTGCTCTTAATAGTGTGCTCAAATATTTTTTTATAGCAATAGCTCTTTAATGAAGTACACAAGACTGAATAACTTCTGCTGTGACTGTGAATGCACTAAAATGTTTTTCCCATTTGATAATTACTTCTGTACATTGGCTGAATCTTATGACACAATAGCATTAAACATAAGAGTAAAAACTAATAAGCATAAAATGAAAACAGTACATATCTAAAATTAATTTACTCAAGTTTACTTATTATATGCAAGCTTAAAGGAAGCAAATTTCTAACAGTTGATTTTTATTCCATATTGCTTAAATGGACCAGGTAGGATGCAAAGTATATATCTGGGATTTGTATAATTCTGGTATATATTAAGTTTTTAAAAACTTTGAATTTTAACTTGAAAGCTCTAATTCTCCAAAAAAAAATTTCTTATAGGTAAACTAAGAGTGGCAAAGTAAGAAAGGTTTAGTCATTCTGAAATAACAAAATTCACTGTTGGGCTTCAGGCTATGCAGACCACAGGAAACTGAACCAGCTGGGTGACTTTGAGCTAGTCACTTTCTCTCAATCCAACCCACATTTAAGGGTTGTTGCGCAGAAAATAAGAGTGGGAGCATTAGTTATGTATGCCACCTTGAAGTTACCAAAAATAAAGGCAGGATAAAAAAAATCAAACAAACCCAGATTCTAGCCCAACTCGTGTTTCTTAGGAAAAGAAATCAGTGGTCCAGATGGCCACAGATCTCTGTGTACAGAGATAGTCCAACCATCTCTCTACACAGCAATGGATGATCTAGGCCAGAGATAGGCAGTCTTGTGCCCATTGCCATGTTTCTTTGTAGCAACTAGACTCCCTCATCAAACTGAAAAAAATAACAAATTAAATGGGACACTGGCATGTTCCAGATCATCAGCATTTAGCATCATATATGTTATGAATACATTTGCACCCTACGTAGATATTCCTAGAAACTGGGTGATGTAGGAAGAAATAACCTTACCTGCTTGCTTTCTGGTAAACCAATAATTTCTGACTAGGTACATCTATTGTGAATTCCCTTTGTAACTAGTTAAATATCTCCAAGATAGCTTCTTTGTGCCTACAAAGTGCTTCTCAGAATTGCAAAAGTTCCCATCAGCCCCCAGAGAGGGTCTTTCTGTTTTAGGGCTTAATTAACAGCAGCTTATTTTTTATTATGGGCAATAGCTCTGAAAATATCTGGGGAGAACAATGGCCATTGATTGCAGCTTCTTACTCCTTTCTTGTATTAGCAGTTAAGTGGTATTGTTGTGTATAACTTAAATAGAATTGTAAGTTTTTAAGTCTCTTGCTAGGTAAGTTTTGTCTACAGTATTCGTTTTGAAGCACACCTCAGCTGTTTCTTTTGGCAGGGTTTCTGTCACATATCTATAGAGAGGCCTCTAGGTGGAGTTGGATAAAATGAAAAGATAAAATGGGCAGTGGAGAATCTATGACATCTCCAGCTGTGGTCCCATGGTTTAGCTGCTTAAATTGTTTTCCCAGCTGTCTAAAGAGATGATAATGTTCAGGTTGAAAGTGTTTGAGGTTGTGTTTTAAAATCTAAAAATGTAAAAAGTCTAATTATGGTTTACATAAATTGCTGCAACTCTGAATCAGTTCAAGATACACTGTATTCTATTGTCACATCATAGGAACAGCATTAAGAAGCTTGAATATCATATTGAAAGCTTTTAGATATGAAAGTGATTTAAAATACAGGAATTGGTTCTGCTCTTATAGTTTTCATACAGGCAACACAAAAACCTTGTTGGACGTTATTCAGTCAATTCATATAAGCCATTTTATTCTCAAGGATGTTTTTTCTTTGTTGCATGATCTTTCATAAATTTATGTATTTTCCCACTATATTAGGTTTGGCTGGCGATATGGTGTGCATGTCAAACATATGTTCTGCTAATTAGCTGATAATTGTTATGCAGAATGTTCAGTGAAGGCATGGTTGTCTTAAATTTATGTTATACATCACAAACATCAGGTCAGTGGTAGAACACATTCTGTTTACCAGTAATGGGTTCAACCATTAAATATTGGAAAATGCTTCTTCATCTGGGACGCTAAGGCTGCTGCAAGTCAGAGTAGTCTTCATCAGCTAAATAGGCCAAGGCTCTGAATTAGTGTAAAACTGCTTCAAGTGTTATCTTCAAGATTATCTGAAGTAGAAAATGGCATTCTTATATGAAAAATGTCTTGTGTAATTTTTTTTTCAGTATTTACAGAGTGATTGCTGTGTTAGATCTTCTCTATTAGTTATTTGTTTTATCTTTGCCTAGAATAGAAACAGCCCCCTCTTTTCCAACATGTACAAACATAAGATGTGATACTAAAGTCTTGTAATTGCGAATGAATTTTTAAATTGGAACTCTCACTTGTTCTTATAACTTGTTAATAGGAAACATCAATAGGATTGGTTGAGAAGTATATACAAGTAGTCCTCGTTTAGCGACTGACTCTAGTGACCGTTCAGAATTACAGTGGTGGTTAAAAAGTAACTTTGCGACCTGTCCTCACATTTATGATCTTTGCAGATCTGTAAAGCAAAGGAAAGCTGAAGTACAATTGTAAAATCATGTTTCATTTAGTGAGCATTTTGCTTAACAACCAAGTTCCAGGCCCAATTGTGGTTGCTAAATGAGGACTACCTGCAGTAGGATCCTAAAGTGTAACTTAGAAGTAAACCTCACCAAATTCCATGGAACAAACTCCCTAGAAGTACAGGCCTGTTTTATTCTTTGAGGCCTCATTAAGAATGTATTGGTCTTTTAACCAAGAAAAATACATTTCTCTCAAATTTGTGTAATATTTATTGATGTCAAACCCTTATGATACTAGCTCAACAATCCAAAATAATATGCTTGTACAGTTTTATAAATACAAATAAAAAGAAGCAAATTGCTACTAGTTAAGCTAAACAAATAGTAATTAAGCTAAACAAGTCACATTGACAACCGGGCAAGTGAATGATAGGATTCAGTTCCTAGAACTAGACAAGTAGGACAGTTATATATGACAGCACAAATAAGTCAAATTCCTATTACTGAATTGTTATCATCTGCACAGCTTGCATAGAAAAGTAACTATCTTTTGTGGTAGATGTTTTTATTAGCCACTAAAAATCTGAATGGTGTACTTAATAATGAAGGGCAAAGCAATACAGGAATAGCAGTTAATGCAAAATATATGGCATGATACATATTACAAAACTTTTTTTTTTTTTTTTTTTTACAAAAAAAAGTACGGTATTTGAATAACTGATTTGAGAAAAATATTCAGGTTTTTCATTATAAATAAAGTACTATAAATGTGCTTCATATAAGGAATACAGTGTTTTCCTTTTGTAGCAAAGTACTATTGTACCATTAGACCACATTTTTTTTTAGGCAGATCTAACTGAAATAGCCTTCTACTCCCTCTCAGTTGAGTTCATTTTGAATCCAAATTGCTTAATATAATTTAAATGAAGTCTAATTAGATGGGAAAAAATAGCTAACTTTCTGGCCAGTTAACTATTTTTTAAGTTCTTCACAAGCTCCCAGCCTTAGGCAGGGTTCTTGTTCATGCTGCAGTAAGCAAGAACACAAAAATGTAACCTCTAGTATACATGCATGCAGTGTTTAAAATGTAACAACATTTCCTTGTATTCCCCAACATCTACTCATCTATTCTCTATGGTATGCAAATTATTTAAACCCTTATTGCAGACTCACTCCATTTTCCACTTACTCTACATTCCTAATTATCTCCCTTTATATCACATAGATTCTGCTCAATCAGATCTCCAATGTTGTTTTAAAAAGCACTGAGGTTTTGCTCATATATATTTCATCTGTTGAGGAAGGCCTGGCTTTTGCGTTATCTTACTTCACTGTTATAAAAGTAAGATGAATCTAAGCATCACATCCGCTGGCAAAAGTCAAAAGCCTTCCGATACAAGGTTACCTGACCTACACTAAGTACAATTAAGGCAAAACTAACATATCCTATTTCCTTTGAGAACGGATAGTCAATTATAGACACAAAAATATCACTGATTTCTCTTCCTTTTTCCATCTTGCTTTATCCCTTCAGTATTGCACATCTGAACTATCATTATCGTAATGCACTCCCAATACATTTTGCAGTGCATTTCTATCCATTACACTTTAATAGCACCTACAAACTGCAAAGGCACTTAGTGGTAAGTGTGCAGCATATTTGCTTTTGCAAAATTTCACTCAATTTAGCACTTGTGAATAGGATTATTCAAAACAGTACTATCCACTTTGTAATAAGAAATGGTTATAGTGAAGGTGATTTGTATATGCAGACTGCATTTCTCTCTACAAACTCTAATTTGTTATACTGAACAAGAAAGATGTGGCTGTGTTATCTTTTGCACACAGAGGTGTCTCTCTTCTGTGTACAGTGGCATAGATTATCATTGGTCGATACAATGGCTTTCAGTGTTTTCAATTTGAAAGGAAATGGTGTATCTGGTGGCTAATACTTAAAGATCCTCACTTTCTACCAATCCAGATTGCAATGCCAGATGTCCAGGGTTTGCTTCTGGCTGAAATGCAGCTTTGATGTCTAGTCCTTGGTCAGAAAGTGCTGCATACCGACTGGCCGAGGGACGCACTTTCTTGGGCTTAGTGGTTTGGGACTGCTGTTGCCACTGAGCTGGAGAAAGAGGAAAAGGAAAACAGTTTGCTAATGCATCAAAACACAAATATGCGAAGTTGCCGAGCCATTTTATCTCCTTTGAGGGGAAAAGGACCCAATCATCCAATTAAAGAATCATCACAAAATCATCTAGGAATCAAACTGCTGGAGATGTATCCCCACTGCAATTACCAACCAGGAAGTCAGTTTGTTGAATCAGCTGGAGATGTGTGTTGATACAAGAAATACAACTACAGAGGTAGATGTGCTGCCCTACATACAGTCACTGTCATGATTTGTTCTTCGGTCCTTTTTCACAATGAGGTGTGTTCCCCTTCTTCACCCCATATTCACTTGCTGCTGCTAATTTCTAAAGATAATGGAAGTAAGAAATAATATACACTCCTGAAGCTATACGGAAACTGACTTCTTAGCAAAGTAGCTTTATCCAAATTCATCCTCAGTGGCAAAGTATTTAGAATAAAGTATCACAAGGCATTTTTTTTCAACTGAAAAGTTAAGATGAGAAAAGACATTCTTTTGACCCAGCACTTCTCCTGTGCCACTGACTTCTATACAAATGCTAGGGGACTATCAATGTTTCAAGTGGATCTCTTAATCTTCCTCAACCTTGGCAACTTGAAGATGTGTGGACTACAACCATGCTGGCTGGGGAATTCTGGGAGTTGAAGTCCACACATCTTCAAGTTGCCACGGTTGAGGAACCCTGTTCTAAATAACCTGAAGAGAAGGGGAAGGTGATCGTAACAAATTCAGGTAAGAATGGGAACATACGTTTAAGGTTACAATAATGACACAAGGATTATTTCACCTAAAACATAACTTATTCTATACCAGCCTTTTCTAAAACATCTTTATAAACAGAAAAAACACAAACAAAGGTGGCTTTGTTCTCTGATAATCACACAGGATACTCTTTCATATCTGTAGCAGCAGCAGGCTTCACTATATTCTCACCCTCTTTTCTCCTCTCTGTACCACTCTTAACTATCCTTCTCTATTTTCATCTAAACCTGTAATTCTTAACTTTTCCCCCTTGTTTCTGTCCCACTTTCTTGCCCTTTTTTGTCCTTGGTGTGCTTAGTAATAGTATAATTTTTTTTCCCCAGCAGTTTAGACATCAAAGGCTTTTTCACACACAACAGCAATGTTGAACTTAAAGTTGATGGATTGCAAATCCCTGGGAAGTATACAATTGTGATGGGGATGATAATGTGTTTCTTCACTGACATGTTAAGAATTGTTTGTCTACATTTAAAATATCCTGCCTGTACATCAATAAATGCAATATGCACCTGAACTTTTCATTTTCAATAGGCTTGAATCATAGATGGCTGGTTATTACAGAAAAATTATATCAATTCTACTGTTCATCCCTGAATGTAGGGAAAACAAACAGCATTGATTATGAACCAGACATATTCTAATTCTAGTTCCCTATGGATTGGAATGTATTACAAGACTGTGGCAAAAGGAGCAGTACGTATTGTGAACCATAGATATTAAAAAGAACAGTGATGCTTTATAGGTTGGCTTGATCTAAGGGTCAACAAACCTGAATCAAATATTGTTATTATATAAGGAATAGCTATAGGCTTGGGACAATTCTCCCAAATACTGAGAGCACCCATATAATATCTTACCATAGACATCCAGCCTTGCTGTGCAGGAAACAATCCCAGCTTCATTCTTTGCTGATACAGTGTACCAACCAGCATCTTCTTTTGTAGCTCCCTGAATAAGCAGGCAGACGTATCCATGATTATCTTGGTGCATGCTGAAAAGGATAATGAGACAGATGAAAATGTATAACTAAATGACTTGTATAAATGTATAAATCATTTTAAATAACTAACTCTGAATGAGAAAACAAGGATAATGTTTCAGCTCCTAGATCAAGTGAATACAATGTATGAAGAAACAACCTGTCTCTCAACTGATGTTTCTCTAGCAGTTTCCACTGAAGTTAATAAACATTAACTAAATTATGACTGGTTTCATGTTTTTTATATTATATATTTTAAAATAGATCACCATCAGAAAAAAAAACACATAAAATCAGTTTTAGTAGTCTTTTCACCACAGAAGCACTGATATAATTTTATTTATTTATTTATTTTTATTTATACATTCGATTTATAGTTCGCCCATCTCCCCCAATGGGGAACTCTGGGCGGCTCACAAAGTACACATATCTAACACATATTTATACAATTTATCCTACGACCAGCAGGGGCCGCTAGGGGGGTCATCCGGGCTTTTCCTCCTCCGTAGATCTTCCTCGCCGCTGTCGCTCACGCCGGCTTGCGTTCGGAGATTCGGGCAGCACCGGTATTTTCCTCCCCCGCGCAGCACCGCCGGTTCCTCCCATCTAAGACGGGAGTACCCATTTATCTACTCGCAGATAGCTTTCGAAATGCTGGGTTGGCAACGAGCTAGGACAAGGGACAGGAGCTCACCCTGTCCCACGGAGCCGGGCTCGAACCTGCTGGAGTGCCGATCATTTCTGACCGGCAACTCCAGCGTCATTAAGCACTTGGCCACTGCGTCCCAATCATTGCATTTCAGATGCATGTATGTCTTCCAGTCTGTTATTAGCCAACAATAAAACATAAAATAACTCATAATTTAAAATCTGCCATACTAAAGTTATCCCAGTTCAGTTCCTACCAGCTACAGTAGACTTATATAGATTTCTTAAGAATTTGGCTGAATGTTGTATAATATTGGGCTACTCTATAAGAATGTTTACACAGAAAGGATAAAATAATGAATTCCCCATCTCAGTTTACCGTATTTCTAGTAATAGACATGACAATTTCTCTGTAAAATGAGCAATGCAGCACAGACTATACAGACTATCAGTCTTTTTCCTGCCACAGGGCAAAGGTGCTTATGGGATTTTTTAATCTACCTGCTAAAATTGCCAACAGTAATAGCATTTTAAGGGTGATCACAGGAAAAGCTCATAGCTATTTGGTATGATGGTATATGACAAATAAGCAGCTTCTCTTAACACCCAGTCAGGTGAAGTATTTTAAAACTCAAGTTCTTAAATGGAAAGTGACATTAGGCACATAGCTAGCATCAAAGGAATCACAAAATAATAGATTGAATTATGTCTAATGCAACGTAATCATCAAGGGTGTAACATGAAGCAGCATATTGCAGTTGTGCTGCTACCATGGCTTCAAAAAGGTAATTGCCCACACAAATGTTTGAACAGAAGTGGCAGTCCTCAATACATTTCAGCTCCATGCATTTCAACACATACTTTCCATGTGTTCATAAGCTTTTTGGGGATACTTGTACAATTCATTTATTTGAATTATATTCCACTTTTCCTTCAGAAGGTCTAGTTGGTATACACAGTACTCCTTCCTCCAATTTCTTGTTTTACCACAACAATCCTGTAACACAGATTGAGCTGAGGGAGTGTGACTAGTCCAAAATCATTGGTGAGCTCCTGCAACTGAGGGTGGAACTGGATTTACAGTAACTCCAAGGGAATAGTCCAGCATATCATTACTACATCACACTGACTCTCACCAGGTCAATCTGAATTTAATCTGTTTACAAAGACTACAACTTTCAATTTCTGATAATAAGAAGCTTCATTTTGCAGTAAATGTTAAAGCACATGTAAAATCTTCTTAAACCAATTATGGCAATTGAAAGTTCTGTGAGATAATTTGTATTTAGGAGTAAATAGATCTTTTGGCTATGTTTGGAGGATAGAAAAGTGGATCAGTGGAAGGTTTCAACTACAGAACTAAAATAAAAGTTCAACTGCAGTACAGACAATACACATTCCTGCATCACACAATTCAGAGCTGGGATCCCTCTGGAAATGTAACTTATGGGGTATTTTCATACAGTCCCTATCTTCCAAGGATTTCTTTCTACAAAGCCTTTCTCAGGGTATAAACATTGAAGACTGCTTTAAAATTAACAGCCATGTAGATCTGACTTGTATTTCTCTATAAGATGACTTACTATCAGGCAATGGCCAGTAGATGCATCACCAGCTCAAACTATTCACGTATTAGTTATGTATACTGTTGCTCAAGCCTTTAGATAAATGTTCAGCATAGACAACTGACATAGTTAATGAACAGTAAATGACACTAACCTCACTCTGTCAGTGTTATATGTAAGTGACTCATTTTCCTTCTTCCAGAAAATCTGAGGTGGCGGCACACCTGAAACCCGGCATTCCAGTCGCACGGGATACCTCTCAGCCACTCCTGTATTCTGTAGTTTTTCTACAAATACAGGTGGCTTGTGTGCTTCCTTAGCTGAAAAAAAGAGAGATTCCCCCACCTCTTGCATCAGTAAGACATTACACATACATTTTGTAGTATTTTCTCTCAATATTTCTTAGGATTAGGGGTACCTGACACATAGATGTACTTAGAAAATGAAAACTTCTCTTCATTTGCTGCTGCCCAATGGGCTGAGGAAGATGCAACTTAATGTTCCCACTTGCATTAGAAGAAAATGAAAGCCCCAGTCTAGCCAAATGACTATGATGGAATGTAACCATTGCCAGAATTGCTGATAATTGTCTTATAATGAAGCACACTGCCCAATTATTTAAGCTTGGCTCTATTCTCCCACTGGGAGTGAGTAACAAGAAGCTGATGAGGAAGTCAAAACTTTCAATAAGTCCCCAGACAGACCCCAGCTTCTCATTCCCCCATCAATTTCAAACCTTGCTTTCTGATTCTTTTAGGGAGTCAATAAAGAACATGTCTCAGTAGGGATATAACAGACTGCTATAGTTTCCTTGTTAATTTCTGAAGAATTGTGGCACCCCTACTAACAAGGAAAGCAAGCAGTGGCTCATTCAGTTCACACTGCTCACAGAACAAGGAGCTAGAATTCTTAGCAATTTGAGCTTACTGTTATGTATGAACACAGCCATTGATTTCATCAGAAAAAATGTGCAGATTTTTTTTCTCTCTTATCAAAATCTGTTTATAAATGCTTTCTAATAGAAACCTACAGACAAGCACATGGGTCAATAAAAGTTTTTCATATCCGCTGCAGGATATAAAGCCACTGATTTACTCATTTCACATAAGGCCTTTCAAAACATTCTAACTTTGGAGTTAGTTTTACACGAATGGCTGCAATATAGCAGATATCCCAACCACTGTAGCCAATGGCTGTCTTCAAGGTTCTTTCTCCTATAAAAGTGAGATCAGCCATCTCCAACTGCCAACTTGATGGGCATGATTCACATGCTTCCTATCTATAGTTGGATCATTTACATAATCACACAGCAGTATGGAAGCCACTCACATAAAAGCTAAGCTAGTATAAAGATCCCCATAAACAAAAGTTGTTTGTGTTTCAAACAAGTCACTGTGTGTAGATACTTTTGCTTCTAAAACTGGAATAATTGTATACAGTGATGAATTTAGACCATCAGCTGGAACATAATCCATCCAGATCTCCTAAACATCTGCTATGCAGTTCCAGAATAGTGATGGCAGAATGGATTAGATTTACCCCTCCTGGTGATCTGCGTTCATTCAGTTATAAATGTGTGGCTAATTTTCCTGCTTACGTGATTGCTAATGTAGCACACTGCTTTAAAAAGGAGGACCCAATTGGCAGCCCCAATGTGCCAGAGTGTAACTCATTCATGAACTGTCACCACATCTCAGTACAACCACCTTAGGCACCTTCAAGGTAGTCATCTACCATCTCCTGTAATACGGGCTTTTAATAGCTTGTTATAGGATTGTTATAAAATACAAAGAGAATGGGTGGCATAATATTGCTCATTAGGCCTAAAAAACCAGGAAACTTTTGTCAAATGCCAAAATGTATGTTAAAAAGAATGATAGAATTATAGAGAAAGGAACCACAATTGACAGTTAAGTTCAGGTGCTCAAATCCGTTTTCTCAAATTATGTAAGAGTCCTACCTGTCACAATCAGATCCAAGCTGAAGGTGTTCTGACCAGCTCGATTAGTGGCAACACATGTATAGATGCCAGCATCCCTTGCTGTGACTGGCTCTATGATTAAAGAGTGTATGCCATTTTCCCGTACAAGCATTTTGTGGGAACTATCAGAACGTATTACTCTTCCATTAAGTTGCCAGCTGATGTCGGGAGTTGGCAAGCCACTGACCTTAAATAGAATACACCACAGACCTCAGTAAGGCAAAAGGATATAAAGACTGTAGAAAAGCTGTATTAATTTGTTTCAGTGCATTGTGTTCTGTTATCCCAGAAGACCAGAAACAGATAAAACTTCATCAACCCTTTCTGCATCCACGAGCAAACTTCTTAGTAGAGGCATGCAGTTCTATTTGAATTGACGTTCCATATCAGCATTAAGTACCACAATACACAGAATGAAAAGATTTTATGTCCTGCTATCTCTTTATATTTAATAATATCTTGATTACTACCTTTCATTTTTTTCCCTCCATCAAAGCACTGTAGAATCTTATTTTCAAAGGAGGAATGTGTTAAAAAGGTTTCACTGAACTTAAAACTCCTTTTCAACTATATACTATTCAAGAAAATTAAACTCCATATTCAGAATCTTATGAGTCAATCTCAGCTTGTTGAATGACATATATCACTAATAACCATTACTGCTTGGCAAAGTTGCTTTAGCAGCCATGTTATGAGAAAGGTTTTAAAAGCACTCCAATAAAATCCTGAGTTACCTAAATACATAAATACAGATGAAATTCAATAGTTTTTACTTTGGAAGATTTAAAAAAGACTTAAAAAGTTAAAAGGGACATAGAGGAAGAATGAATTTTGTCTAACATTTACAAAATGCTTTTTCTTCTTTGTCTCCTTTGTGTATAGATACACTCCATTATTGAACTGGTTCCTCTATCGGTTTCCTATCAGATAACTTCCTCAGCCCTGTCTTAGAACTTACTTCACACAGTCCTCAAGTGGGATGACAACGTAACATGATGTCACTCCAACAATAACTCTTAGGATAGAGTTAATGTAAATACAATAACATTTATTGAATGTAGCTCAATTCCATCTCTATCCAAAATCATTCTCATGTATTTGTAAAAATGTAAATGCAACACACTTGTAAAATCCAGTCAATATAACCTATACTTTCAAGATTAAAAATCAAATTAAAAATGTACCTTGCAATCCATTCTACAAAGTTTTCCTTCTTGAACCATCAGATCTCCTGGAGCCTGTAGGAAATGTGGTCGGAAGAAGCGTTCCTGGATTGGTTCATTTTCATCTCCACTATCCCTTGATCGAGACCGAGGTCTGTAGACAATATATAAAATAAATAACCCCATCTTTTCTGTGTCTGTACCTGTGAACATCTGTCACATCAGTAACAGAATAACAAAATGCATTACAGTAGACCATGAAATGAATCCAACAGTCTGAGAAAAGAAATTGCTATCTTTAAAGAACTAAATAGTTGTTTTGCTTATTATTTTTATTTAAAGTTGCCATTAAAAGCTACTTTAAAATTATTATGCCAAAATAAGAATCTCATATAAATATTATAAAGACCGTAAATATTTTAAGAGCTGAAACATTATATAGCTCAGTTCAGTTTCAACAAGAGTTTTCAGTTATGTAATGCAACATTACTTTGTCACTGAATTTCTCTTGCAATCTAAAATTCATATACTTTTTCATCTCTGAAAAGAGGTTCAGTTTGAAAAGTCAACTTTTAAAGCATTAGATAAATACAGAGGAGAGATCCAGCTAATCATATAACTTCCTCAGTCAGTAATGCCAGCAAATAAAGTAAAAATGATGAAAAGAACAAAGTAAATAGTTATATTAGTACTAAAGCCACAAAGTTCTCTTAAGTTCATAATTAACTATAGTACCTTCTGACATGAGGCTGGCTAGGAGGTGTCCGGGGACTGCGCCCCCTCTGATTGACCGCTTGGACCATCAACCGTCCTGTACAACTTATTCTGCCCTACCATTTGAAGAAAAGGAAAAAAAGGAAAGAGAAATTATATACATGAAAAACAGTTTTGCAGAATAGATTTTTTTAACAATTAAGTCTTCTAACGGTTCTTTAGGCTGCTACTTACATACTTTTACAAAATGTTTGTTTTTGAAGACTAAATGTTGTTTGGGGGGGGGTTTAAGTTTTTCCATAGTAAATGTAATCACATCCTTCCCAAGAACTGTTGCAAGCCCAACAAGAAAGGAGGTGGTCAGTGAACACCCAGAAGCTTAATAGAAATACAAGCAGCTGTTTAACCACAAAACATGCAGGAATGACCTATGACAACTCCCAGGTTTGGCTGACCCTTGAGTATGACAGTCTCAATGAAATTCTTTTTCTTCCCTATCATAGCTGCTACCTAATTAATCTGCCCCCCTCATTTTCGGCCCAGAGAGCAAATTTACTGAGTAGGATAAAAGTGAATAGCAACTATTGCTCCTTTTCTCACCATTAGGTTTTCTTTCAGAGTTACCAAATCTTGGTTTAAAAAAAAAAGGATGGCCACTAGATGGCAGCATACAGAAAACTCTAACTCTTGCTGCCACTTGGTTGGAGTTATCGCAGCTCAGATCTAGTAGCACCACATTTAATTTGTTTATATTTACACATCCCACCCCCTTTCAGATATTTAAAATATGTATTTATGGATATATGCTCCAGATTCACTCTATGGAAATTCTACAGCAAAATTCACTACATTCAAATGAACCTGGTAACAGCAGAATACTATATGGTATGAGGAACACAGAGTTCCTAATCACATGGATCACTGTAACTGAATTCAGCTGAACTTGGTTACGTGATCAGAAGTATTTACTGCAAGAAACACAGCCACCGTGGAAGATTTTTATGGAGTCCCCCTAACCAACTTTTTTAGACTGAAGAAGCTGCTTGGACAAGGAGCGAAATGTCTCTAACCAAAAAGAAAAGAAGTCCAGGTGCCGTGACTCAACCTCCAGACAATTCCACCTGGATGACCAAGAATCTTCATAAACAGACAGCCAACTGTGTACATTAAACACTGCTGGGTCAGATTAAAAAAGCAGTTGCTTTCAGACAATTTTATCTATTTCAGGAAATCATATATATTTACTTGAGAATAAATTCCACTGCCTATAATGGGATTTATTTCTGCATGCGGTGGCGCAGCGGCTTAATGACGCTGAAAGTTGCCGGCCAGAAATGGCTGACGCTTCGGCGGTTCGAGTCCAGCCTTTCGCGTTAACGGGGTGAGCTCCTGTTCCCCCCCCCCCCCGCAGCTCCTGTCAACCCAACAGGTCGAAAACTTACGTGAGTAGATAAATGGGTACTCTCACTCCGGTGGGAGGAAAAATGCTGGCAGCGCCTTGCGCAGAGAGACGGGATCAGTTGCCGTTAAGCACGAAACCGCGCTCGCCCGAAAAGGGCGCGAAGCAACGGAAACCCCGCCTCCTGCGCTCGCCAGCTGGGCTCTGCTCTAGGAAGGAGGCTCTGGGAAATCACTTCCAAAAAACAATTGCCTTGAAAACTGCAAGGATTCGTCCAGGCAGTCACTGCAGGGTCAGTAATGACTGAGCGCAGACCAAAAAAAAAACAACAACCCTCAAATACAGGATTTACTGTTAATCTGACAACTAGATGAGGAAAAGTTATGTATCTGTTATCAAAAGAACCATTAACTCACACACGCCTGGGATAGAAGAACTGGGCCTGAAGCATTAAAAAATCCTTTATGAACCCCCCCCCCCACAAATTACAATCTCTAACGTTTGTGATTTCGCACATGTATTTAAAAAATTATCCACAAAACATATGAAATATAAAAGCTGAATGTAAATTGCAACAGTATAATCACAAACACAGGAAGTAAATACCTTGTTTTTATGCAAAGAGAAAGGAAAACTATAATTATTACAGCAGTAGTATTATTACATTTAAATTTGTTTAGATCTTTCAAGAATTTAAAATATTTCCCAGTGCTTGCAAAGCCTTGGAAAATAAATGCTCTTATCCCTAAAATGGGCTGGGCTGGGCTGGGGAAACTAAGACCAGGTCAAAATGGCAGGCCACCCACGGCAGTCAGGGCAGACGGTTCCTGATTTATAACTCAGTTTCTCAGCTGTTGTTCAGCCATAGGTCCTGACAGTATTTCTTAACAGGATGAGTTTCACAGTTAAGATGGTTATATTTGTAGATTGCCCAACAACGGCAATTAGACAATCCTAAATAAAGTGTTGAACTGCAGCTTAACCTTTCAATTGTGAGGGCCATTGCAGGGAAACTAGAAAAGTGTGGGAGGTGGGTGGGGGCAGGAAGTACAATTACTTACAGTCATGTGAAAAAGGACATCCCATTGATTTTTAAAAACTTTTTCAACGTATTTCAACATAGAAACATTTGATCCTCATTTCAGCAGTACTGATAGATAAAGGGGATATAACAGATATCACGCTCCATTTATGTATTTACTTTTTCCAAAGAAGGAAATGGCATATCTGTTAATTTTTGGCTGAATGAATGATGCAAAGTCAATTTTTCATCGTTTCTTTTTTGTTCAATTACATCACCTTTATTTTTATATACTGTTTGAATATAGATAAAATACTGATAGGTCCACATGTGTGGCAGCACCTGCCCGCTGGAATGAGGTTCCCTGAGATCTGGATGACCCCCATCCCAGAAGGCCTTAGATCTGGCTGTTCTCCCAGGCCATGGGCTAGAGTTGGAACCCCTTGCTGGTTAGGTTTCTGTGTGTTTTAGTGTTGCTGACCAGATTTGCCATCTTGTTTTCTATTTCTTTTCTAGTTTATATTGTATTTTTATTCAAGTTTATTCCAGGCTCTAAACTGGAGTCAAGTGGCACTTAAATGTAAATACTGTAAACAAACAAACAAATAACAATTTACAAGGGCATAAGGACCTGGGGTAAGTTTTACTATGGGAGAATATAGATGACTTGATGAACTCTGCAAAATGCCACCATTGGGGGAGGGGAGGAATCCTGTTTTTTCTCATAATATATAGTTCCACTCAGAGTTAATCAGAAATAAAAGTATATTAAATGATCAGTGATCAGCCAAACCAGGAAGGCACGTAAGCATGCAATGTGGTGTTTACATCTATATAAGGGCCGTTGCTGAAAGAAACAGTTTTGAGTCATTCCCCAACGGCTCTGTGTTCTCAACTTGGCATCATGAGTGTGAGATGAGTAGAAAAGGCTTAAGTATTACTTGCCCTAGAATGACATCATTTCTCAATTAAATATTTAACTCAGATTGTGAATGTAAACAAACATCTGTGCCCAGGAGCATACTGATTCTACGGCTAAGGCTTGATTTACCTGTGGATTGGCAGCCATGATAGTATAATTCCCATCATCATCCAGGGTGGAGGCAGTGGTGTGGAGAGAGCAAGTCCCATCAAGTTCTCTTTGCATCCTGTAATGTTCATTCCTTTTAGAGATTTGCTTACCATCTTTGAACCAATAGATCTATATTAGGAGAAATCAAAACCAAAACATAAACCATGAAAGGGAAACACAATAAAAAATTATAATCTGTGAATGAAGAATGAATCCAAGTGCTGATCTCAGAAAGAAAATAAAAAGGATCTAGAGTAAATTCCTGCCTTTCCTTCTGTTGTATGACTTGGGACAAATACTTGGAAAATAAAAAGCCATTTCACTTCATTGGCTTAACAGTGAGTAGCTCATATATTTGTGTTTTGAAGCATACTGGAGACTGAGATGGTATAAGATGATGGACTGATGAAGGAATCAGGAAATTGATTCTCCCATTGCTGTTGCATTACTATTTCCACCTTCCCTCATCACTGGCTAGAAAGTAAATAGTGATACATTTTCTATGAACATTTTTCCTCATAAAGTTATACTGCTAGTCTTGCCAACAGTATAATGCCCAATTAAGCTTCCTAGGTTCAATTAGAGACCGCACGAAACACTCAATAAACATTTAAGATTAATGAAAGTTCTTATTATCCTACTCTGATATGGTTTCTCTACCAGATATTGCCACCCAAGTTTTTTTTATGATTAGTAACTACATCTTGAGTTTGTTAATGCTGAGTGTTTTTGCTGTTTGGAATTATTGGAATCATAATTAAGTTCAATGATCATATTGATAATTATTAAATGAAAAAAAAAGCTGATTCAATTATACAACAGTGTAAAGGGCTTAATTTCTTTTTTTCCAAAATCAATAGTATGGTAATAACTTTATTTGGACCAAGCAAAATAACCCAAAAAATGCAGAAGCTTTTGAATTTTCCAGAACTTTTCATTAGACAAGAAAATGTTGCCTCCTTCCCCCACAGCTATGAAAACACAAAGTGTTCATCAGTCTTGATCTGAACATCTGGTCTAATTTTTTAGCTATGTGCTTCTTCCTCCTTCCTGCATTCAGTAACATCTCATCTGATAAACAATTTTGGAGAACTCAAAAATGTGCACTCTCTTGTGCATCATTTTCACTGGGTCTAATAAAAGTATTACCCAACTGTGAATGTTACCTTTTTTTGACTCCTGGATCAAATCAGTTATGACTGTTTTCTAATGTGTACTAAGTTATTAAACTAATCCTAGTAGTTCATCAAATACAAATACTTACCTTGCTATTTTGAGACGCGATGCTGTATCATAGACAAAAACAGCAGCAGTATTGTTTATGTTCAGTACTGGGGTTATTTATCATAGGTAACAGGAGCCGAAAGAAAGTTTTCTATAGGCTCAAATATATATATGGCCCCCAGTTGTACAAACTGACCTGACAAACTAATCCTTTAAAGCATTAATTATTTCTCTGTGTGAATAAATGAGGCTACAGGAATATGTTCATAATTGGCTGTGTCAGATGTTAGTGAATAAAGAGGTAATGCAGGAAAAACTCTGAGGAAGATCTTTAACCTTGGGAGACTTGAATGAAAGATGCTGGTCAAAGGGCTTTTGAAGAACTAGGTCAGGAGGAATGATTAAGAGAACTTGCTAATTCTTATGACAATTGGATCCCTTTAGCAAACAGTTTTAATGCAGTCAACTCCTCTCAAAGCAGCACTATTGTCTCATTTTCATTTCCAGGGAAAAATAAAAAGTAGGAATTATCCAAAACTGTTAAATACCACAACAATTAATTCTGCCAAGTTCTTAACTTTTCTGATGCTTGACCACCACCTATTTATATTCAATGCATGAGATAAAGCTATGCATTAAATTTTAATAATACCTATTAAAAGAGGAATACTGATTGAGTCTCACACTTCCATATAAGGTTACAAGATACTGACAAGGACAGTGCTACTGCAAAGAGTATTTTTTTCCTGCTCTGTCTCGTACTAATCTGTATGTGCTGGATTGCAAAACACTGACATTGCCAACAAAGGCTGAATACAACCATGTGATGGCACAGTTTTAATGTCTCAAATAAAAAAGTCGAGCTATTGTTTGTAAACCCTAAATCTTAGCAAAGGCTTAGCTGCAAAAATAAGTCTGAACTTGCACACTACACAGATTTCCTAATATTACCTTTTAAATGTTGGTCTTGTAAGAGCCAGTAATTATTTTATCATACGCTTCTTTCATTACAGAATCTGGAGATTTGCCAAGAATTAAGCAAGTTAGATACATAAAGGAGTTTATGCCTGGTGTCCTAGATTAACATGACTGAGTGTGGTTTTTACTGTTAATTCAGTTGTATAATAATTAATACATAATTCCTTCCTCTTGCCCCACAGCAATATTCTGTATGTAGTCAAATGTTTTCCCTTTAGAAAATTACCATTATCTCATGTTACTGTTGCATGTTGCTTTTGTCAAGTTAAATAACATCTTTAATTTTTTTTTTTAATCAACCACACACAGTTTAACTGAGTTGAAGTAAATTTTGGGGGTAAAAACATTATCAATATAAAATGCAGGAAACTAAATGCCAGAATCTCAAAATTTTGAAGTTCACCTTTAAGGCAGTTTCCTTCTGTATGTATTATCCTCAGATGTATTTTACTACCCGAATTCATAATTGAGATATAGTCAAAAGATTAGATTTCAATGTCTCTATATCAGGAAGGAAGGAAGGAAGGAAGGGAAGGTACTATTTCCTATGCCTGGGATCCTGAATTTTCTGCTGTTAGTGGAAGCGTTATTTGAGCGCTGTTGTGCTCATGGATATCTCACCAGTGGAAGGGAAAATAAATAATTTCAGTATTCCTCCTTTTGTTGTACCACTAAAAAATCTGCTCAAAAGGACTAGGGGAACTTCTAGAGGAGTGGCAGGATGAAGGGATGTTCAGAATTATCAAAAATGATCTTTTGCCCTTCTTCTAGCAGTAAAATCACTAACTAGGTTTCAGTCATATCCATGAATGGAAAGGCTCCCTTTGTTCACTGATACCCAGTAAAGGCATCAGCTTACGCACACATGCACACAGATACATTTATGTTCCATTTCATTATTAGAAATTTAATAGTAATGAGAAAGAGGAGATTATTCCAAATATCACAGTATTCAAAAGATTTCTCCTCTGTTCATGTTTTTTTAAACTCCCAAAGCAGAGGTGGACACCATGGTCCCTTAGAACTCGTGTATCATTTAGAACACAAAATATATGTTCTTGAAGTGATTTCATGAATCATACTTGTGAGAAACAAGTTTTGTACTGGTTATTCACATCTTAAACAGAATCTGGGAGGAAGACTTAACAAGAAACAAAAATGTTGTTCACTGAACCACTAAGAGCACCACTATACCAAAACATTATGTTGCAGTATAACCTCAGGCTTCTAGTAAAATAAAGCAATTTCAGGGAACAAGAAAGTTAAATTAAGCATGGTGGGGTTGTTTAGCAAGGATTTCAAACAAAAAATGTTCAGTTACACATTCTGATATGCATATTCTATATAACATTGCAATGCCTCTGATCTCATAACATCATCCCTGTGGCAATGTGTAGCCCTACACCTAATTTCAACAGATTTTTCCAAGCATTCAATGCAGTTCAGTTCAGTTCAGAGCTATGGGAGCTCTACTGGCATCCTGATGCTTGGCAGAGAGAGAAAAGATGTCAGAAAGAGAGAAATGCTGGCTTGAAGAGGGAAAACAGCTATTAGAATGGATGGCTATGACTGCCCCCGATTCTAGCTCCATTAAGGCACACAAAAAGACCACCCCAAAAAGAATGTCAGAGTTTACAAAATCCATTTGAGATTAAGAAATATCAAGACTATACGAAGTAGAGAAGGGTTTGCTACTCTTTGGGGACCACCAACATCAAACACACGTATAGAAAATGTGACTTATTGCTGAACTATAGCTCCAGCATGCTTCTTTTTGGTAGTGTTGGCTTGGGGCTGCTGGCAGTTGTATTTCAAGCCATCAGGAGAACCCCAGGTTCCCAATTCCTGCTCGTCCCAACCTTTGCGGCCATGAATTTTCTTTTGCTGTGCGTATTACAAAGCATGGCTGAACTGATAACATGTGAAGTCTGTTGTAGATTAGAACAGAAGTATTGTATTGTTTACATGTCTAAGTTCGTCATTAACAAAAGGGCTTTTGGACTATCAGTTCTAACCAGTAGAACTGAGAATCTACCTGTTGGGAAAGCTCCAAAGAATATCCCAAAAGGTTTAATAGATCTTCCAGTTCACTGAACACTGAGGAAAAACCTGAAAGTATATGCAGTGGAATTCAACATCCTAATTATTCATATAGCTATACTATACAGCCATTCTGATATGAGTTAAAAAACTCTACATATTCAACATTTGGGAGAATAGGTCACATTTTAAGGAAATTAGAAAAGCCCAAAGAGCATATTTTACAGAATATCCAATGAAAGAGTTCTTTAATGTTTTGTGTGAAATGTCCAAGGATGGTTTTCTTCTTTTTTCTCACCTTTGGGTTTGGATTTCCAGACACACTGCATATAAAGGTGACTGGCATTCCTTCAAATATTTTGTAGTGTTTAAGTTTCATCTCAAAATACGGGGCTAGGCTGTTATCAGGAACATCTTTCCCATGCTCCACTTCATCATCAGACTCTTCTACTGGAGATCTCTCCAGTCTAAATTCAATCTCACTGATCAGTCTCTGTTCAAAACTGGAGACTTTATATTCCTATAAATAACAAAAAAATAAAGTTAGTCTTTTAAGGCTACTTTATCCAGCAGGCTATGTGATGAGATTATAACTAATTCACTTTTCCAGATTTTTTTTTAAAATGTAGACATTTAGGGCTGCACATTAAAAACACTTCAAGCAAAACATAAATGAATATATTAGCTGAGCAATGCGCATACACAATAGGATACCTGGGTGGATTTAAAGATTACAATGTCTCTGCTTTAAGGACTGAAAATACTGAAATAACTCCTTAGATTATATTTAATTAGTTAAGTTCACTGCCCTGAATGCAGAATAACAATCCATTTGATCATTTTAAATAACGAACCATATTTTGAATGGGATCCACTCCATATGTGGGGCCTGGAGAACTGCACTCCCTAAAAATGGTCTGAGGTGGAGGTGTTGGGTTCCAACCAATAAATGTAATTGATGGATTTAATTTTGCTACACATCATGGTTTTCATACAACAAACCAACCTTCCTTATGAATAAGGAAATACTGTACAACAAAGAATAACCTTAAATGTTATGAGTGTTAGAGAATTATGCAAAAGAAAGAAAGCAATGGTTAAATTCTGGAAACAGCATTGCAAAGCCAAAAAAGGAAGTGACAAGAGGTCAACAGACAGGAAAGCAAGAAAAAAAGGAAAGTGGAACCTTTTGCACAGCCTCATGAGTCACTATAGAAGCATCAACAGAACCAGTTCCCTGTAAAAGCAGAAAAAAATATGGACACTAAAGGAAGTGTAAGAGAATTCCGCAATAATCTCAGACAAATCTTTTTTCAGAACTGATCATAAATGATGACCATCAGTCATTTCATTAAAATGCAGAAATGTTCTTCTTCTTCTGGACTAAAAAAAGATGTCTCAAGATGCAGAGATTATATTTGGTGTTGAAATAATGAAAAAGCAGAAGGACAGAAGAAATGAGAATTTAAAGAGATCTTAAAATCGTTATTCCATGTGATCATATAGGGAAGAAACGCTGTATTCTGCATTACAATTGCTTCTCAATGATCGTGCAAGAGTTTGAACGAAATCATCTTGATTTTATTGGATTCTGTTCTCTGTATAGGCCAAATTGAGATCCCATCTTTTTTCTTTTTTTTGTAAGAATAATCAAGCATCTGCCTATGCAGTTAAGTATAAATGCCTTGGCCTGTAACAAAATAATCTGGGCACCCCATAAAACCTTCCATTTCTGCTTCAAATTAACCAGCTCTTAGTTAAGTGATTAACCTACATCCACAATTTCTTCATACTTTACGGCTGTCTATATCTATCTACTATACAACTAAAACACTTACTGTCTTTAAAAAAAAAAAAAAAACCACAGAAAGGATACCACACATTTCTTCCCATGCATGCAAACCATGGGAGGACAGCCTCAAGAGCAAGCGTGGAATCTTTCAGTCCACTTTGCAGACCTGAATCCACAACAAGCAATGTTGATTGTCTGTCCATAAAGCAGGCCATTAAAAACTGAAGAAGGCCAATTCACACCTAATATACTAGTAGCCCCGTTCATTCCCTATGCCCTGATATATAGGCAATTCATGTTCAAGTTAAGGCTGAACAGCCCAAAGGGCTATATTTGCAGGGGGGAAAAGTATCATATAGTACTAAAAAAAAACCTGATTGTACTTCAGAACTCTTGCATTAATATATCATTTCAGTTGTCTGATGAAAACATAGGGCAAGTTAGATTTATGGCTTAGTGTTAACTGTTCTATGACTTGGTGCAGCTAGAAGTATACCTATCCATGTTTTATTTAAACATGTTTTCCAGTTTCAGGATGCAGTCTTTATCTGATGCAGAACACAGGCATAAGCAAATATAAAAGAAGAAACAGCTATTTTCTTTGGATAGTTCTGGGCAAAAAGACCCGGCTCCTACATTTGGGCAACATATTTCAATCTATACAAATTCAGTTGGATGGGTTACTAGCACATCACTTATGGAGGAGCCACTGGGCATGAGCAGACATATTCAAATTTAACCATAAGCATAAAGTATAACCAGGCCAATGTCCTCCTCTCTTGGGCTGGAGTGTTACTAAAAAGCAGAATATCCCACACCAAAAAATTGTATGTAGATTTGATATCACATTACTTTGAAATTTATCTATAGCTGGTACACAGAATAACTTTGATCAGAAGATTAAATCCTGAAGCCTGAATACTTTTCTTCAAATCCAAAATTTCTTGTAATTCAACTCCATTTAGATAACCAGACTTGGGGGAAGGAAATATGAAGCTGGCCCTATAAACATGCAATGAAGTATGAATCTCTTTATGAAAACATATATTGGCCTGCACAACTAAGCCATAACGTAAGGATTTTTTGTGGGGGGGAGGGTGTTAATTGATATGTGAGCCATTATGATTTAGCTTTTTGTACAAACCAGCCTAGATTAGCTTGTTCGGGTCACTGTTTAAGAATCCCAGATTAACTACGTGCTTGTCAAAGACCATAAAATAGTTTACCTACCTACCTGGATTAAACTTTATGTGTAAATGCAGGCAATGTTCTCATCATCCTCAAAAACAAGACAATTATAACATGAAAATTGCTATTTTATTACGTGAGTGGAAAGCTATTTTGCAGCACCTGTTCTGCAAGTTCCTCTTCTGGTTCTTGAATATTGAAGACTGTTGCAGCACTGTCAGCCCCCAGCAATCGACGAGCCATCTTCTCCTCATATGTTAACTTCTAAACCAGAAGAAGAAGAAGAAATTTCCATCACCTACCAATGAATACATGAATAGTATACTCCAAATTTCAACACATCCTTCAATGTAACTAATATATTTCTGTCAGAGGTGGACAAAATTCTACTGGTCAAGAGCCACAGTCAACATTTTTGGAGGTTACCAAAGATCAATGGGCAGACAGATGAAATAAAGTACGTGGGGCAAAATCATAAATGGCACGGGACTAGCATTTTCATGACTTCCGTGAACTAGGGAGTGTTGTTCTTATTTTAGGACTTCTGCTACAGTTTTTGTGAGTTTCATGCCTTAAAATAGCTGGAAATAGTGCCATCAATTTTCACCAATTACAGTCAGAGAAAGCTCTGGGGGCAAAAAGGGGATTCCAGAGCCGCCAGTTTTAAGTTAATGTTTCTTGGAAATCTGCTAGCTTTCTTTCTAGAAGAAAGACAGGAGGAAGAGTTCGTTCTTGCAGCCCAGAGCAAATAAGAAATCCACTTACATCAGATCAGAGTACATTCAATGACTCCAGAGTTATCTGTACAATTAGAACGTATCTTGGCAATGGATTGAATCCACAGGCCCTTTTTGCTAAAGACTCTCTGTCCAAGAAAGGAGACCTCTGGATCAAACCTGTTCTAAGTTTAGACAAAGAAGCTAATTTGTTACAGTAATCTTCATTAACTTGGCAACATCCAGGACTGCCTTTGGCCATCCTGGCTAGAAATTCAACACATCTAGAGGATTACAAGTTTGGTCAGGTTATATTGCAGTTTTTGCCTATGTTGGTTTAGAATAATGACAGTTGGTTCAACAGATCTGGAGAACACATACTATGACCCTGCAACGAAGTCTCATTTTGTTGGTTTCCATTTGCTTTACATATTTATATTTTATACACATAGTGAAGGGATTTGTAGTCTGCCTTACTACAAAGTGTTGTTCAAGATATCTACAAGCAGAAACAATAATATATAACTCCAGTGTAATAATTGTATATTACTTCATATAATATCTGCATTAAAGCAAGTATACCACAATAACAATTCCCCTGCTTACTGATTTTTACTGACAAAAACTAAACTTTGCCAAAGCATTGACACCAAAAGAGGTAAGCAGGAGAGGAAAGAGCATGTGTTATGAGTTTTACTGCTCCTTTATAGAACTATTCATTGAAAATATAAGATATAAATTAAAACAAATATGAATATTCCAGATGATTTTTTCAGGTGACCAATTAACTAGAGTTAAAATTTAAGCTATAATTTAGAAGATGAAATTCTAATTGCTGGCAGTGATCCTAGAAACTCACTCAATAGTACTTAACTGTGGACCATACAAGGGGATTTCAGCCATGTCCTGGCTATATAATTCATTGTTTTTTTTTCCTTACACAACAGGCATGCCTGATTCCTGCAGCCTCCATAGGTGCTAAACATATTTATTGCCTTTTTGTTGAAAGCACATGAAGTAATCTTTCAGCTTTAAGAAAGCAGGAATGGACAGGAAAAAAAGTGTTTCTTGGTGCTCATTAATCTTTTTTTTCCCCCTTATTCTGCTAATAGCAGGAGTGAATTTCCTTACTAGCCTACAGTTTTATGCTGATACTGAAAAGTAATAATATAATATAAACTGATTAAATAAAAATAACTTAGGAATTCTGGGGCAATATAAAAAGACAGACTATAACTTTACTGTGGTCAAAGAAACCATAAATAGACCAATTACAGGTAGCATTTTTCCAGATCTAATAACTGTAAGTTGGATGGAAAGATCCCATCACACAAGTGGAAGAAACTTCTGAGTGAAAAAAAGCATTGGGGTCCCATATTATCTTCCTCACCCAATCTACATTGAATCTCAGCACATGATGGAAAAACCACACTAGAGAGTATTTCAGTTTGGACCTTGGAACTCAGTTCTGTATTGAAGATCTGTCTCCTTCTTCCACTATTTTAAGACTAGATAAAACAGAATACAGTACCATATAAAATTGAAATCCACATGAAAACAAAAGTTAATTTCTTTCCAAATGTACGTAAGTTAAGAAAGCAATTGAGAAAACTGCTGAAAGCTCTATGTGGAACGTCCCTCTTGAATCTTGCAACTACGTACTGGTTGGCCATTGTTCAAGAGATCTTCCTTGAAGCGAAGTTTTCTTTCCAGGTCCTGGATAACAGCATCTTTTGTGCCCTGAATCTCTTCATCAGATGCAATCCTGGCAGTTCTGCCTGTTTTCTTTGGAAATCCCCTGCAAATAAAACACTAATAGTTTACAAACACTGTGGGTCTGTATATAGAAATCATAATCTTAATGAGCATTGATGTTTAATTTTAATCAGTGTTATACAAAAATACATACCTCCTCTGAATAAGCAACATTATGCAAAGTACACAGAGAGAGTAAAGGAACGGTAAGCTTAAAACATTAAAAGCATGAGATGAGAAAAAAATGGGAATACAGCCAAATTTAATTTATAGTGAATTGGTATTATTTATAATTTTTATATAATTATGGTACATAATGTAGAAGTTACATAATTCATTACCACAAAATGTAATGAAGGCATCTAACTTAGATGACTGATAATCATGAATATACATACTGTATGTCCTGCTAAACAGATTTTATTTATAAGGATATGATGAAACATTTCAATGTGGAGCACAATTATTTTAGATTCCAGCTATTAAACTGTATTCTTATATTAGTCTGTTTTGGGAGATCTTCTGTTCTCACTTTGGACAGTAGGATTTTTCAGAACCTTCTGCTACCTCTCTTCTGGGTCAGTGTTGATATCACAAGCAGTAATACATCAGAAACAGACAACAAAGTAGTACTATTTGTCATTAATAAGTATATCTTATAAATGAGGAAATAGTTTTCATTTATTTTCATGCAGAGAAAGCTTTCAATTAGAATAGCAGTATTTACTGCAAACTCATTATAGGTTGACTATTGAAGTAATTTGCTTGAATGTATTATCCATCCATCCATCTGCAACATTCTAATTCATTTCCATGACTTGCTTAGGAGAATCTTGTACATAATGCTGTTTCAAAGTGAATCAGGAGGTCCAAAATATGCAAAGTTGCCATTGGCAATCTTATAGAATCACAGGAACATGGAATGAAAGGGTTGGAAAGATCCTTGGAATCCAATGCCTGCCCAGTGCCTAAAGTGCAGAACTGATAGCTACGTTAATGAGATCTTCACAGAACATAGAAGCTATACAAACTGTGATGGCATTATGTTGCATCTGTCAAATCGAAATTTAAGAAATCATTAAAATGCTGTATTTTTGTGTTTTATGGCAAATGACAGAGGCATAAAAATAGTAATTTTAATGTGTGACGATATACCTTTTACTTTCCTTTTTAAAATTTATTTTACACAATTAGTTATATCTTACTATGCAACTGTTTTGAATAATCATTAACAAAATTAACAGAATGATACACTGCTGATTTTTTGAATAAAAATTTGAAAAATGATTATGACACTGATGCTAACGTTTATAGCTGTTCTCAGAAGTTATTATACACTGCAGTTTATTTATTATTAAAATGGTACCTTCTTAATTTATGAAGCATTGACCTATCAACAGTTGCTTCAGTAAGAGCTTCAGGGAAGAAAGAAGACAGCAGGGAAAATTGGTGTTATCATTATTTCTGTGTGAGCCTTTCAGGAGTATTTTTGGCCAGATAGATTACTAAAATGCTGCTCTAAAAGGACCTCATAGTATCTTGCTAGTAGCTGTGTTTGTGATGCACACAGAGTCACTAACTAGCCATCCATATTTTAGCATGCCATGCTGCATGAACCCACACCATGACATTAATTTATGGTTCATATTGTACAAAACCAGAAAACTGGGTTAATTTTCGGAACTACAGTTCCATGTCCATGCAGATTCAAAGAACATCATACAAGCACAACTTATGTTAGCTTTCTCTCCAACAAACCCTCCCAGTATATCTGCCAACTCTAACAACCACCTGGTTGGAAATTAAGAGTTAGTTCAATACATCTGGAGGACACTAATTTAGAAGAAGCTGGTTCATAGTATCAATACATGAAAGGAGATGTCAGAAATGCTTCCTGAGGCTTTTGATTAACAAAAAAGCAAAGTCATTTTTCCCATCTGAAAAATATTGTTTGGGATATATCACTTTAGAAAAAAAATGAGTATTTTCAGTCATTGGTGCAAATAATCAAGTACTGTGTTGTTCAATTTGCATCAAAGATCACGTAAAGACCGGAGACTGCAAAATAACAGAGCTTATAGGTTCTATCCAGGGACATAATCTCACATTTATTGAAAAGAATAAAACAGTGATATTAACTGTATAGCAGATATACTGATTATGTGTTTCTGGACAAAATGCAAAAGCACTGTATTAGTTAAGCTAGGTTATTTGACAGATCACTTACATCCTTCTCTACCTCTCTATGCATTAAGCTCATCATCAGAGATTCTCCTCACTGGCTGTCATCAAGATGCACAAAGTTGGTAGGCAAGAGCTAAAGAGCTGTCTAGTAGCAAGACATCCTTGGTGTAATTTTCTTCTAAGAAATATGGCTGGGCTCCATGTGTTGTGAATTTTAAGATTTTTTTTCTCAAGAAATGGGTTTGTTTTCTTTTTATTATGTGTCCCTAAAATGACATTTTGGGGATTTATTTCATATTTAAAAACAATTTAAACTTAGGTTTATGTATATTTTATTTAACTCTACTTGGAAACATTTCGATAAAAAAATAAATCAAATTAACAATGATGCTTTTTTTTTTTTTTACAAAACATGACAATGTTGCACTGCTGTCTGCACGGACTATGTGCAGAGGCCCCTGTCAGACTGGTAAGTAAAAATTAGTGAAAGGCTGGCTCATGGCCTATCAAGAGACACGAACACAAACCAGCATACATTTCTTGCTCTCAGGCATAGTACAATAGATGCATAACAGCTTTGTTTAGTTGATACTAACAATAAGGTATTACTTGTTGGAAAAAAAGCATTTTATGTAGTTCCAGCAATCAGTTACAAATACAAGGAGATAAAAGGCATATGGAAAATAAACTCTTCCAGATGCAGCCACTTAATGGGACAATCTTTCTGGCTACTGCACTGGCTTTTATAATGCCTCTCTTCCATTTAAGTCAGGATGCACTATTTTAGAGGGGCTGTGAGTGCCATGCTAGAACTTCACTCTCCAAAATATATGGGAACAGGTAAAATACATGGATAGGGCAAAGATGAGAACTAAGTTTAATTTAACATTCAGATTAAGTTAAACAAATTCAAAACATTTAATTCTCTCTGTGTTTATCAGGCTGTTCTGGAAACTGCATTCAAGGCTGTAGGGACTATGAGGCCCAGGAACCAAAATGTTGCATGTCCCTGCTTTAAGTAAAACTCCTAGTTAATTTGTCACATCTAAATAAAGATATGTTATACTGCTTGTCATATCTTTGAGTGCATGTATGCCTAAAAATCAAAATATAGAATAGAAAGATTACAAAGAGGATTACATGGTCAGAGAATGAAGTTATAGCATATGAAATCTTGGGTAACTCTGCCCCTGACCTGCATAGTGTTTCTTCACAAAGATTCAGTAATGACATTTCTCATCTCAGAGAGGAAGAATGAAATAAATTGGCTACACTAGGGGGAAGTAAGGTGATGCCTGCAGGCCCAAATGTCCCCCCAGGCACTTCTCTTGATGTCCACAGTTTCTCTGCTCCAACTGATTTTATATAGGGAATATAAACTGATCATATTTACCCCAGGAGTTAGTATTGTAAAAAACCAAGTCCCCCTTAGCACTCATGTCTATCACACCCTCTCAGAATTCCAAATGACTCTAGAGTGCAAAAAGGGCACCTACCTGCCATATTTCTAATAATAATACTTATTAATTAAATTTAACAGTTAAAAAAAAATCTAGTGGTTAAGGTGCTGGCCTAGAAACCAGGACACTGTGAGTTCTAACCCTAATTTTAGGTATGAAAGCCAGCTGGGTGACTTTGGGCCAGTTGTTTTCTATTTTGTTGTGGGGAAAATAGATGGCAGGAGAATTAAGTTTGTTCAATGCCTTGAGTTCACACACGAACACATATATAAAAATAAAAGGCAGGATAGAAGGAGGAAGAGGAGGGGGAGGAGGAGAAACCTTTAACACCATCAAACAACATCTGCCTATCCCAGGTCCTTGGGAAGGACTCGATAGGTGGATAACAATGCCAAATCCAGTCTAAATATCTGGCTAACTGTGCAACCAACAATAATAAAATTAGTCTTAACTGGGATTAGAATAAAAACTCTCTTAGTACCCTGCTCAAGTCTCTCAAAATCCAGAAAATTCTGTTTGCTGGAAAACCTAATAGCATAGCATTGGTTCTGTCTCTTCCTCCTCCCCTACTCACCCCCAATTATTTTGGAGAACGAGGAAAACAATAGGCTTAGTTATCAAAGCTGCAGTAACTGGAAGAGGATGTTTTCTCCTCGGCCCAAGAAACAAAAGTTTTGTAGGAATGGACAAAGACTCTTAATTCCTACTGCAATATACAGTGGTACCTCAAGATACGAATTTAATCCGTTCCGTGACTCTGATCGCAACTCGAATTGGTCGCATCCTGAAGCAAATTTTCCCATAGGGTTCAATGTAAATACGGTTAATCCGTTCCGCCCTCCGAATTTGGTCGCACCACGAGGCAAATTTCCCCATAAGGTTCAATGTGTCAGCCGGCGTTGCAGGGCTAGGAAATTCCCCAGGCGCGCTTTAGTCAGTTTCACCACTCGAGCGCTAGCGCAGAAAGAGGAAGTGCTAATGAAAGGGCCACCTGGCGCCTCTTCACTAATCTGTTAACACCAGAGGGCAGCGGGCGCTATGGACAAAGGAAAGAGCCGCGGAACTGAGGAAGAGCAATCAGCACGTGAGGAAAAGCTCCCGCTCCCAGCTGTGTGCACGACAAAAGCCCAAGGAAAGCAATGACCACGCCAAGGG
The DNA here is from genome assembly GCA_030867105.1 of Liasis olivaceus. Classification (NCBI taxonomy): domain Eukaryota; kingdom Metazoa; phylum Chordata; class Lepidosauria; order Squamata; family Pythonidae; genus Liasis; species Liasis olivaceus. The sequence continues at coordinate 46,331,622 of CM061354.1, read as the reverse complement.
CTAACAACAATTAAAGAACAATGGGACTCAGGCTGAACCTGCCATCTGGACAATTAAGGGGGATCATTGGGGCCCTGATAATCTGCAGCCTGTAAGGAGGGGAGGTATAAAGGAACCAATGTATTGTACCAAGCCAGTCCTGGCTTTGCTTGTAACTGTTGCGTTACGCTTGAGTAAACCTCTTTTGTGAACTACACGTGTCACGGGAGTTTTTCTTGACGAACGGGGCAAGATCTTACACAATGTAAATACATACGGCTCTGCATTTTCTTTGGAGCCATGCTGACAAGCACACCAAAAACCTTCCAAACGCCACAAAACACACCACAAGCCTCACCGAACGTCTCCTTGCTACCGCGATCTCACCCACAGGAAGCCGCGACCACGTGGCAGCAGGGCAAATGGCCGCGGATCCGGTTCGTAGCTTGATGCGGAGTTCGCATGTCGAGGTAAATTTTTGCGGCTGGAGCTGGTCGTATCTCGAAATTTTCGTAAGGTGGGGCATTCGTATCTTGAGGTACCACTGTATACGTATATTGGCTACAGACCAATAAAGACTAAATAGCCACCAATCAATCTGGTGCTGTGTAGATATATAGAGGCACAACTTCAAACTGGGGATATGGGAATTGTAGTCCAACACATCTGTTGCATACCAAATTGAGGAAAGCTGATATAGGAATATTAGGAAGCATGTTGGTTGCATACAGAGCACTTTTTCTATCATCCTCACTCAGCCCCAAGCAAAAATGTGCGCATATGGGTCTAGATTCATGCACAACAGGCTCTACCACTGGATATAAATCATTACTACCATCGCATGTATTGGCACATTTATTGGCAGAAGCCTTTCCTATAGCTGGCTAGTCCATTCCAGTAAATTGTGGGATATACTTATCCCAATCAGCTCAGCAACAGCTGTTTAGAGATATCTAACCCTCATGTTGCGGGACCACCTCTCCCCAATCACATCTACCTATCCCACCAGGCCCAGCAAAAGGGGTATGTTATGGCTTCCATCCACGAAGGAATGTCATCTGCCTGGATCCAGGAGAAGAGTATTTTCTGCCACAGCACCCTCCCTTGGGAACATCATCCCCTCTAAGATCAGATTGGTCCTGACCTTATTGGCCTTGCAGAAAGGCCTGAAGACATGGCTTTGTCATCTGGCCTGGGGATCTGGTGGTATTAGTTAGTTAGTTATTTAAATTTGTGGTGGTGGGGAGCCTGCTAAATACTTATATTTATATATTGTTATATATATATTACTAACAATATATTGTTAGTAAACTGGGTTGCAGTCTTGCAGATTTATGTTTTTTTATGGTTTTAAGTAAATTTATATTGTTTTAATGTTTTTTTAATGTTCTTTTGTTATGATTTTGGTTATTTTTATTTGTGTGTGTGTGTTTAAGTTTGTGAGCTGCCTATGTGAGATGGGTGGTTATATAAATTGAATGAATAAATAAACAAATATGTCACTGCTCACAATTACATTTGATTAAGGCAGGGGTTTCTAAACGTTTTCCCACCACACCTCCCTTTAGTGTAATCTTAATGTACGCACCTTCCCTAAAAATCCAAACACCAAAATGAACACAAATGAAATGAAAACATACAATGAAACTTTGGGAAAGGTGGATGTAACTAAAAGGTTCTTCATACCTCCCCCTAGACTTTGTCTGCATCTCCCCATGGGAGATACACCTCACAGTTTGGGAAAACCTGGTTTAAGGTAATAAGTGAGAAAACCAGTGAACATTTGGTTGTTCAGTAGTTACTGAAGTGAAATCATTAAAAAACAGGCTTATTTGAATGTAACTACCAGCTGCATCCACTCAGATAAAAACAATAGTAGTAGTTGTAGTAGTAGTAGTAGTAATAAAAATAAACTATTTTTTGTCTAATATTCCTTAAACCTCTCAATTCCTATAGATTTTAATGATTTGATGCACTGCTTTGAAGAACATGGGAACTTTCTCTCTCTTCTAGTAACTGTATTTAATAAAATCTAGGAGGATCCCCCAGAGCAGCATTATATCCAGAAGGGAGAGTATGTCAGGATCTTGCTCTTATCCCCTTCATCTGTCCATGTTCTACACTGGTAAAACTGTAAGTAGCATTAAAAAATAAACTGTTTATAGAAGGAGTCACTAGAAAAGGGGGGGGATGATTTGAATTAACTTTTGGCATTTGAACAGGCTTTAGCTGAGATACAATAAAAAAAAAATCTTAACATTTTTCTCCTTGGTCCAAGAAACAACTATCTAGGCAAAAATCCCCTATTTCTTTCCTGAAATAAGCCCTTCTGAACTCACTGAGCCTTCTGGGTGACCATTTAGAGGGTTATGCAATGGATCTGCTTCCTACAGCATCTCCCCTTGGAAAGAGCAACCACCATCTTCTAGCAAAAAAGGGCAGGGCCATTCTGTGTTCTACTTCTCCCCCTTCTTATACTCCAGTGAATCAGGGAGACGTCTGCTTGAGCTACTTCCAAAACTTATCTTGTTCTGAACTTTAAAAATGCTTCACCCTCTTTTCTCTAAGTAATGGTTCCTGCATATCTTTGTGATGGTTTTCTTTCTTACTCTCTACAGCCATAGATAACTTATTTCAAAAATTATACATTAATAACATACATTCTAGGACATTTTAATTTTTAATTAATTAAAATGTATTTAAAAATTTAAATCACCCAATAACCAAAGCCTGTGAGTGGTTTACAATAAAGCACACTAAAAATATAATTTGAATAAAATATACAGAATAAAATCAATTGAAATGCACATCATATAAACTAGGCAGCCGCAAGATGTTCATTCAAAATCTAAAACAATACAAATTAAGATGCAATTAAAATATAATTATGAAGGACCTGAATGAATTCTTTCAAACTAATTATATTCCAGTTTGGAAAGCTATTATAAAAGACTTTGCTAAGTGGTGAAAAAAAGTAAGTTGAAGCACAGTAGCAGAATAAAAGTGGTGAAAATGATGCATCTTTCAAAGCTTACACTTTTTAATGTGCTGCCCACTTGATTAAATGATAGCCACCTGAATATATTGCAAGACAAATGAAAAACAAACAAATTTGGAAAAGAATCCAAGAATAAAATATCGCTCCCATTATAAGGCCTGTTAATTACAAAATTTAATATGGAGGTGGACCATATAGTGATAAACAGATTTGTAAAATATGCTTAATAAAAATAAAGATGGACCTTTTAAAGGAAATTTATATTAGGCATATAAAGAAGACCCAGTTTGGTGTAGTGGTTAATGCACCAGGCTAGAATCTGGGCGACTGTGAGTTCTAGTCCTACCTTAGGCACAAAGCCAGCTAGATGACCTTGGACCAGTTGTTCTCTCTCAGCCTTAGGAAAGAGACAATGGCAAACCATTTCTGAAGTCTTGCCAAGAAAAGTGCAAGGACTAGTCCAGGCAGTTGCCAGGAGTCAACACTGACTCAAAGGCATGCGCACGCACAAACACACTATATTAGTCATTAGATATTGCATAAAAGGCATTCCCTTTCCCATGCCCCCTTGCTGTTAGTACCCATCTTCTTGTATCTTAACAGTAGTATGGAGAAGACCACAGAATAAATGGGAGTAAACAGAGTTTAAAAAAAAAAACTTTCAGAATTTTTATACAAATAATCCTCTCAGAGAAGAGACTTTTTGGTCATGCCTGCAAAGAATCATTAAAAAATGAAATAAGAGAAGGAACCAAGGATTTCAACAGAACTTCAAATAATCAAAATGAGATAACTAAGAACCAGAATGGACTTAAAATCAAGAAGTCATAAAATATTAGTCAGTACTGAGATGCGGAACGTTAAGGTAATAGAGAAATATGGGAGACTGATTTCGGAATAAATTTAGCAGTGGAGGAATAGAACAAGCTGAGGCAAACGTTTCCTTATAGATCTAGTATGTCGCAAAACAAAGCATTTGCACTGAAAATCATTCACAGATGGCACAGTACTCCAGTTAGATCATCATATGAGGACTTTTTGAAAAAGGGGGTTTCAAGGAATGAAGCTGAATTAGTCATCATTAAAGAGCTCAGTTAGCAATAATAAACATTTTTGTCCATTCAAATGAAACTTGTAAATCTGGATTCCTGATACACAAGATACAGAATATTACATTACTGGAAAATTGACTATTAAATTTTGGATAATTGAGAATGAGATAAAATTAGGCTCATACGACAAAAGTATAAATTTTTTATCAATTTGTAAATCAAAAACAACAGAATTCTCTTAATGAAAAATTATGAAAAACACTTTCCCCCTCTTCTACTGTAAAAATATAGTTATTTAGAGTTGGTACATACTATGAATTCATGCCTTTCAAAATTAAGAATAAGAAAAAATATTTTTTGAGAAGTTCACCAAATGTTCATACTTACGGTGGTGTAACACCTTTGGGAAGTCCTAGTGCATTAACTGACATTGGAGGTGGCTGAGATGGTAGCATGGAGCTGAGGAAGGCTGCTGGAGACTGACTAGAGCTAGACAATCTGGATGTTGGGGAAAAACTGCGGGAAGGTGAGGGGGCAGAAGCTGGGAGAGGAGGTGGAGGAGGTGGTGGTAGTGGAAAGGAATCTGCCACTGAAAAAGTAGATGTAGGACTAAAAACAGGGGGAGGGGGAGGAGGAGGAGGTGGGGAAGGAGACCAAGGGTACTCACCCTCAGGAGCAAATGGCTGAGAGAAAGTGGGGGCAGATGTTTTACCAAATTGCTTCTGAGAAGCAGTTGGAGACATTGGGGATGGGAGACTAGACGTGGAAGAGCCAGATGACGGTGTTACGTAGCTTGAAGCAGGGCTAATATTTTGGGCAGCAATAAATTGTTTAGGACGGGCATAGTTGAAAGAACTGGATGTCTGCATGGCAGGAGCAGAATGAGAATTGAGAACGCTCATCTGCACAGGAGAAGCAGGAGAGTGGCTGGACTCAAGCTCTTGGAATGAAGGTGGAGGGAGGAAAGTTGGGGACAAAGGAAGATTCTGGAGGAAACTAGCTTGCTTCTGATGACACCACTGGTCTGCTTCTTTTTCCAGTCGGATTTGGTTCTGCAGCTGCTGAATTCTTAGAGGATCCCTATATTAATAAAAGAAAGAGAGAGTAGACTGTGTAAGAGAAAAAATAGGGGGTTTTGGGGGGGGGGGAGAAATAGATACTGAATGTCATCTTCATCCTATATAGACATAAAAATTCATTATTTTATGAAATAAACAATAAATAAGCATAATTAGTATACTGGAAGTAGAACATAGATTTGGGCTGCCTCTTCATCAGTTTTTCCACATTTCTACCAACAGGCAATCAGAAATTAAATATCAAAAGTAAGGTATCAACCTACCTATAGATATTTTTTTCTTTTTTCTTTAAAGAACCGTTTTATAGCTTCCATTTAAACAAGTGCTTGGCTTTTGAACAAAAACATGAAAGGTTTGAAAAACAAGTGTCAAGTAGTACTTTTGAATTTCACTGGTATAAATGATCTTAAACAGCTTTCCATATTAAAGTTGAAATAAAACATTAAAAGGATGTGTGTATGTGTGTGTGTACAGACACACTGAATGTCTCTGTGTATATACATGTATGCACATGCATGCATACACTTAAACACGATAGGATGTTTTAATGGGCATATTTAGCTTTATCAAACACCGAAAAAGTGGATTTCCAAGGATTTTTTTTTTTTTTTTAGAAAACCTCTGTGTCCCTTACTCCCTTTCTTTTTGGCTGTTTAGATTCAGCAAACATGCTAAGCCAAGAACCTGGCTGCTTGGGATTTTCTGGTACTTTTGCTTCTACAATGAAATAACATCTTTATAATTTTAGTTTTTAGACACAGGCTTAGACTAATTATTTTATATGCACAGTGGCCTCTAACAGAATACTGAACTATAAACACCGGATCAACAAGTCTTTGCTTGTACTCCTCTGGTGAGCTACTTAGAGAACAGAAACTTTTGCTTCTATTCACACTCTGCATCTTATCAAGTAAGGTGGTTTTTTTGTGAAGTCAGCAGTGCCAAGTCCAGTAAAGTGTTTTGGTTCCAAAAATTCTGATTATTACTGGTGTTATAGTTGACTTTTTCTTCCAAGTCTTTCAATTTCAATAATAATAGTTGTCACAATTTTTATTTCATCATCATCACACATTTTCGAGTGTTTCTGGCATACAAACATTTATAATGGCATACCTGCATATTATTTATACAATGAAACAGCCAATCTTAAATCTTAGCCTGAATATTTCTTTGCAAATAAAATCTCAAATTATTTGGCATTCACAGTTACAGCTTGTTTGTTGAGGGCCTGGCATAATGGATTACTTTCTTTGGACAACCTGATTTTGATATTATAAAATAAATCTATAAAAATGGTTTTCTCACATTCTTAAAGTTGTGCAAATACATACAGGTGAAACTCGAAAAATTAGAATATCGTGCAAATGTTCATTTATGTCAGTACGGCAACTCAAAAGGTGAAACCAATATATGAGATAGACGCATTACATGCAAAGCGAGATATGTCAAGCCTTACTTTGGTATAATTGTGATGATTATGGCGTACAGCTTATGAAAACCTCAAATTCACAATCTCAGAAAATTAGAATATTACATGACATCAATAACACAAGGATTGGAAATAGAACAATATCGGACCTCTGCAAAGTATAAGCATGCATATGTACTCAGTGCTTGGTTTGGGCCCCTTTTGCAGCAATGACTGCCGCAATGCAGCGTGGCATGGATGCTATCAGCCTGCGGCACTGCTGAGGTGTTATGGAAGACCAGGATGCTTCAATAGCGGCCTTCAGCTTCGCTGCATTGTTCGGTCTCATGTCCCTCATCTTTCTCTTGGCAATGCCCCATAGATTCTCTATGGGGTTCAGGTCAGGCGAGTTTACTGGCCAACGAACCACAGTAATCCCATGGTCATTCAACCAGGTTTTGGTACTTTTGGCAGTGTGGGCAGGTGCCAAGTCCTGCTGGAAAATGAAGTCAGCATTCCCATAAAGCTCGTCTGCGGAAGGAAGCATGAAGTGCTCCAAAATCTCCTGGTAGACGGCTGCGTTGACCCTGGACTTAATGAAGCACAGTGGACCAACACCAGCAGATGACATGGCTCCCCCAATCAACACAGACTGTGGAAACTTCACACTGGACTTCAAGCATCGTGCATCGTGTGCCTCTCCATTCTTCCTCCAGACTCTGGGTCCTTGGTTCCCAAATGAGATGCAAAAGTTGCTCTCATCAGAAAAGAGGACTTTGGACCACTGGGCAACAGACCAGTTCTTTTTGTCTGTAGCCCAGGTAAGACGCTTCTGACGTTGTTTGTTGTTCAGGAGCGGCTTGACAAGAGGAATACGACATTTGAAGCCCATGTGCAGGATCCGTCTGTGTGTGGTGGCTCTTGATGCACTAACTCCAGCCTCAGTCCACTCCTTGTGAAAGTCCCCAACACTTTGAATGGCCTTTTCCTGACAATCCTCTCCAGGCTGCGGTCATCCCTGCTGCTTGTGCACCTTTTTCTACCACACTTTTCCCTTCCACATAACCTTCTATTGATGTGCTTTGATACAGCACTTTGGGAACATCCAACTTCTTTTGCAATTACCTTTTGGGGCTTTCCTTCCTTATGGAGGGTGTCAATGATGGTTTTCTGCACAACTGTCAGGTCAGCAGTCTTTCCCATGTTTGTGATTCCTACTGAACCAGCCTGAGAGACCATTGAAAGGCTCAGGAACCCTTTGCAGGTGTTATGGATTCATTAGCTGCTTAGAGTGGGACACTTTGAGCCTAGAATATTGAACCTTTTCACACTATTCTAATTTTCTGAGATTGTGAATTTGGGGTTTTCATAAGCTGTACGCCATAATCATCACAATTATACCAAAGTAAGGCTTGACATATCTCGCTTTGCATATAATGCATCTATCTCATACATTGGTTTCACCTTTTGAGTTGCCATACTGACATAAATGAACATTTGCACGATATTCTAATTTTTCGAGTTTCACCTGTAGTCCAGCTAAATCCAGTTTAGATCTGTCACAGTTAATTCAAGAATATTATGCACTCTTCCTACAGGTAAGCTCTTTAGGGAAGGGGTCACTTATAAATATAGGCAATTTAAAGTACCCCAATAGGTTAATAATAATTGTTACAACAATTCTTAATCACACATCTTTAGCAAGGTGTGCTACAAACCAGAAATCACAGTAAGCACAATCATTTGATTGAAATGCAGTTTAAGTTCTTGCTCTTCTGCTACTGAATTCTATGAGGATCTGTACAGAATAAATTATTGATGGACAGTATACAGTGCTTAGAGTTTCATTCAATGTTGTGGATATAAGTCATATGGCAATTAGGTAGATATTTTCTTTTTAAAATATCAGATCTTTCCCTCTTAAAGAGCTTTATTTAATAATCCAAAATACCAGATGGTTAATTTATGCCAAGTATGGGCAGACTTTAGGCTTCTGAGACCTTTACTGGAACTTGAAGTCTGCCAACCTGGACATAAAATAAGGGTTGGCAACTAGCGGAGCAGATGAAAACCAGTAGTTCAAGTGGCAGAGTCAATTATCCACTGTGTCCATGAGTCTTTGTTGACACACTGTATAACCTCTGACTTATTACAGTTAATAGATTCGAAGAGGCTAATAAAGAAAAGGGGGAAACTTTTTTCTGCTATTATTAAACAATTCATTCAGAAACCTTTACTGACCTATTGTAGATAATCCAATATATTTTCTGCTCACTCCAAATTTGCAGAAGTAGTTGTGCAAAAGCTGTCAATAATAATGGGAAACAATATTTCCTTCCTTTGTATATACAAATCTATATTACAAAGCGAGAAAATAACTATTAATGAAGTCACATTTATTATTTTGCTATGTGAAAAGGAGCTAATTCCAGCAGAGACAAACTCCGTAACTAAAACCCAACATTAAAATAAATGTTGAAAAGTGTAATGTTATCCATAGGAATAACAATGGAATAAAAAATGCATTTACTAATGAGTAGGAGGCAATATGGGTGGGGTGGAATAGGGAATCACTTCAGCTTGTCAAGAGAATATTCTAAAATATTGACACAGCCACTGAAAAATTTCAGTGCCATCAGCCATGTCTATACCTGCTTTTCACAGGGAGGAAGCAGACTAACCAAACTGAATTGAATTGAAAGGAATTCAAGGTCATAAAATAGTGTTCAGTAGACCTGAATATCTTCCACCTCCTCTAATACCATTGAATGTTTTTAATCCCTGTTGAATAATTTACCATTCAACAGTGCATACAGGTAATACACTCTGAGGTAACATTGACTGAGTCATCTACGCTGGAAGTTGATTTAGTAGACATTACTATATTCTAACTTGTAAAGTTTCTTGAGGTTCTGTCTGCAATGTGATAAAGCCCTGGATGAGTGGAAGTGCTGCAAACCTTGTAATGTTGAATCGCTGTCCTTAGAAGCAGGAAAGATTTAATTTTGTTCAATGTATATGTATGCATGTGGATATGCATGTGTTTGCATTATTCTTGCATTATATCAGTATACAGTAGTAAAGTAGATAGGACATTATTAGGCAGGACTTCATCACAATTTGAAATATACTACTGTAATTAAGAACTTGGATCACAATTTTGGATTTCTAACATACCATAATCCAATGATGGTATAGATTTGACTCTTCATTTTTATTTCCCTTTTACTCAGCTTCATAACTTCATTAAATCAAATTGTGCCCATGGTACAACAAACTCTTGAGATCAAGCCAAAATCCTTGCTGTGGTTTTTGTGAATACAAATTTAATAGCAAGCAACAATTTATACCACCTGGTATTTGCAAGGTGGATTCCCAACTATGGTTTGATATCTTAGTTAATCAGCCATTTACAAAGCATAATTCAGACCTGAAACAAATTAAATTGGCTTTACAAACCTACTGCTGACTGCCGTATGGTAGTTAAATGAGATGACTTATTTAGTGTAGATGTCATGCTAAACCACAGTTAAAGTGAACATGGAAAGAAAATTAGAAGAATTCAAACCAGAGAACATAGGGTGGGAATTTATGTCCCAGAAACTGATTACAGCACCTGGCCTATGAAGATTCCACTGAAATGATTACTAGCATCTGGAGTAAGGGAAAGACCAAGGAATGGCAGTCAAGTAATTCCAACATGTGCACAATGAGGAACAGTCCTGTTACCCCAACACAGCAGTCCAGTGAAAGAAACAGGGAATCAGAACTCCAGGAAAGGAGCAAGGGTTCAAAGGATTAAAAAGAATGAGTGTCTTGTGATTGTGGTGAGTATAAATATGACAAATAAATAAATAAATTGCCATAAACAATGCTGTACAGACCTTGTTTTAGGACCCAGGTAGGCTATTTAGAAATTGCTGCATACAGGCCCCAAAAACTTAGCATTTGACAGTTAATAAGAGTCCCAAGAAGAAAAGGGTTGCTAAATCAAGAAACCCAGTGCTGCTAAATGAATTGTTGTTGTCTATCAGCAATAAACAAATCCACCAAGACTCATCAGTAGAAGAGAGGCCCACCACAGGATATTTAGATAAGGGCTTCCTCAAATCCACAGTTGGTCCTACTTAAAAAAAGCTTCTAGGCAACCTCTCTACTTTTTGAACAGGAAAGCTATTTTATATGAAGTGGGCTTAAAATGTAAAGAATTTGATCAGATTTCATAAGCTAAACTTTATTGCTAGAGACAGCCATAAAGCAACATTAGGCTAAACATTGTAGTGCTGTTATGATATTTTCCCCATATTTCACAAATAATAATCCAACTGTCCTGTTGGGCCCCCCAAAACATGGCCTTTTCTTGTAGATTTTGTAAAGGATCACAGATTAAAAGCAATATAACTAGAGTTCAAGACTAAGTTATAGAAGGGTCATCTAATTAACAACCCCCCCCCCAAAAAAATGCTACCTCATGAACCCATATGATCATCCCTTCCAGCCCATATCTGCTGGTAACAACCTGAAGTGGAAAGAAAGGAATATATGTAACTGTCTTTTGGCTTATTAAAAATGATTATTGCTGTGTAGATGGCCACAGTCCAAAATCAAATTATGTACATCTGAAACCACCTGTCTCAATGCTTCTAGGTTCATGTTGTTCTGTGCTAGGCTGTGACCACAGAGAAGAATTCATTAAAATGTTTTGAAAGTGAACAATATTTTTAGTTAAGACAAAATGGCATTCCAGCTACTTTAATGGACAGCCATTATAAGAATATTCTGCTCCGATGCTATTTCTGCTACCAATTTTCCTGCCTTATCATCATGAAACCCACAATAGTATTCATGCTGCTTTCCATTTTTCTTTTGTTATCTGCCAATGAGGCCTCCAGCTAATGCTTGTACTGAGGAAACCAGAAGCGGCGATAAGCCAGGAACTTGTGAGAATGCATAGTATCTCCAAGCAATTTTTCCACTTACAGGAAGTATTTTTCATATTGCCATAATGCTGAGGGTATTTTTTTTCAAAACATGTGCCATTCAGATAACAAAGGAAGAAAGCTACCGGGGGCGGGGGGAAGAGATAAGACAATAAGAGGAAAAAAAGGAAAAACACAAAGTATTTTTGTGGGGAGAGAGGGGGGATTCAAACAGATCTAGATGAGTTGTAGATTGAAAAGAATGGGATGGAATTTAATAGGGAGAAATGTAGAGGTTCTGCATCTGCATGGGAAAAATGAAAGGCATAATTATAGGATGGGGGGTTTGGCAGTAGCACACGTGCAAGTGATATACACCCAGATGTTAAACACACACCAGTAGTATGATGCAGGTGCTAAAAAGGCAAATGCTATTTTTGAGTGAATTAACAGGAACACAAAGCCCCTCCCCCAAAGGGGGGGGGAGTAACTATTCCACTCTGCTAGGCCTTTGTCAGACCTTGCATGAAATAAAAGACCATTCTAGACATGGCAGCTCAAAAATGACAAATTGGAGAGTGCTTAGAGGAGGGCTATGAGGATGGTGAAGCATTTAAAAACCAACACCTTTGAGGAACGCTGATTGAATCCAGGTATAATTTGCCTAGAGAAGAGACAAGAGAGGTAATATAATGGCAATCTTCAAATATCTGGTAGATGGTCACAGAGAAGAAGGAAAGGACCTATGTTCTACTACTTCAAGGAGCAGGACCAGAACCAATAGCTTAAAAATACAAGGAAACAGGTTCAGGCCAGACATCCAGAGAAACCTTGACTATGTCAGCTGTCAGGCAGTGGCTGCTACATGAAGCAGTGAGTCCTTTTTCACTAAATGTCTTCAACAGAGTCTGGATAGTCATCTGTCAGATATGCTCTAGTGGATGCTTCACTGATTAGGGATTGGACTGTGACCTCAAAACTCCCTTTCAACTCTATGATTACATTCATCTATACTTAGTATTAATGTATCTATGGTGACCATATTTTCTTAGAAAAAAAATAATGGACAAACCTGAAAAAGGAGCAAACCTGAAAGAGGTTCATAAAGATTAAAAAATGTTATGTTTATAACTTTGCTTTACAAAGGAAAATTCAAGAGCAAAACCAAGAAAAAACTTTACAAAAATGCATATTCTAAAAAAAATATCTAAAATCAAACAGTATATGTAAATTTATCTTAAAAAGACAATTCAATTTCTCCGTTTTTTCACATGAATGTGAAAGACTGTGCATTAAATGGTGCCATTTGTATGGTAAAAGTTAAATGATCAAAATAAAGGACAAAAGTGAGTTTTTCAAAAATAAACAAACTAAAACATAGCTTTCTGAAATAAAGGTTTGTCCTTTATAATAAAAGCTGAATGGTCACTGTAAATATATCTTAAACATATAAATTACACTGATTTTTAAACTTAGGCCAAAAGGCTATGTTTTAATATTGTTTTAGGGCAATTTGAAGTGGGTTGGACTACAAATTCCATATTTCCTATCATCATACCTAAAGATCAAATATAGAAATTATAGTCTTAATATATCTGGAGGACATCTAGTTCATTAAGATTACTACAGAAATGGTCAAATTAATGAGCTAGATTAATAGATTTACGCTGCTGTAACAAGCAGAAGAATGCAGAATGTTGGAGAAGCAGCAATTTACCTGCGATGGAAGAAACTGCACCTAACAAATTCTCCCTTTTGTATAAAATTTCAGTTTAAGAAACCAATGTTTTTGGAAATATTCTAGTTCACTTACCAAAGGCTATTTAATAATATTCTTTTACCAGTTTCATATAGCAATATTTACTGACATTAATGAAGATCATCTGAGTTTCCATGACGTTCTGCAAATCATGATAAATAGGACCTTTCTACCTACTTTCTAAAGAATTGGTACCCTGGGACTAAAAACAGTACCAGCCAAACTTAATTAGCCACCATCTTTATGTGTAATCCAATTTTCCCCGATAAAGAATCAACCATGGCAGGTCTGGCTAAATAATGAATTCAGAATAGAAGCATGCAATTTTCAGCTTTACATTGGAGATCACCTCCATCCCAGTACAGTCTTGAACAAACTTTTCTGCAGGATAAACTTATGGTAGAGTTAAAAGTCTTCTGAATTGCCCAAATGCATGGTTCTATCAGGGCTGTGGTTCTGAAATGTGGAATGATAAATAATCCCTAGAAAGCAGCCTAATATTTATCTGTGGCAAGGATCCTGCCTTTCCTTTTTCAAGATCTTGAAGCACCATACAAATGCATCACTGGTTGCTTGGTGATAACTTATGCTTTATGATGTCACTGCTGCCATGGAAACCCTCTTGTCCACACAAATGAAGATCCCATCTGCCAGTAGAAAAGCATGGGAAGCTAAGAGAGGAGGCAACACCTTGAGTTTGGCAGGATCAAAGCTGCTTAACTAGGACACTACCACTCTATGGCCCTGAGTATAGCTCCATCTTAACACATCAAAGATGGCTCAAGAAATTGATTGGTTACGCAGTCAGGCAGGTGTCTGTAAAGTAAACTACTACAACCCTGAAGGACAGAAAGACCAGGACCGTAAAATGATCTGTTTTGTTGATGTGTCCAGTTTAAATGTAAAGGATAAAAGTCAAAGAGGATACAACCATCTTGATTTGGGTAACCTAGAGGAAAAAGAAGTTATTGTAATAAAAGACAATGAGAGAAGTAATGCCAACAATACAGAAGGTGCAGTTTGCCTTTTCAAGCAAGGTTCTTCTGAAGAACTCAATGTTGTGAGCTGGTTGAGCAATGATCTTCAAAAATATGCAATTGGATTTCAACATGCATTGACGCCAGCAAGTGGATCTCGTAAAAATCAGGCCTACACCATATCATCTGATAGGCTGGCCACCAGTCATAAAGGAAGCTCAGAAGAACCTTATGTCAATAAACTTTGCTCCCTAGTTGTTCAAAAGGCACGTCAGGAGATCAAAGACAAATTGGAAGGTGCCAACAGCAGTGTGCGCGCTCCCATCAATGGTGAGAATAAGACTGCAACCTCAGGGTCCAATGAGAGTGTTTCAGAAAAGCCCTGGTCAATGGACTTGCATGCAAAAGACATTTTTGGAATGGCTCTGAAAATGATGCAGCAGCACATACTAGAAAAAACAAGGGAAATTTCTCGTGAGATAAATGCCAGAACACCTAGCTACACTCACAGAGATCCATCTAATTATGATCGGGCTGCAGCAAGCCAAAGTACCAAGTGCCCTCCAGGGACCAGTGGGACACAAGAACCTCTTCCTAATGAACCTCCAAGGACAAGTGTATCAGGTATCCTTTTGTCACTCATCCAAAAAGTCTTGCATGATGCTGCTTCAAGTCTGGATGATGGTTCCAGTGACGCACATCGGGCTTATAAGCAGGCCCCCACTTCATAAATCAGGCTCAGGAGGGAAAAGGCCTTATTAAAAACAGACTAATGGAACATGGGATATGTATGGCAATATGGATCAAATAAGCTCACAATTTATTGACCAGTTGGTATAATCTGTGATGACGTTGAACCAGCTCATGGCTGGAAGCAATCAATGGTTCTAATTCAGTGGCTGGTGACAAAGCAGCAGTTACAATTGCTCATCACAATCTCAGAAGGGCCAAAGAAAATATTTCTTCTATAAGAACATTTAACAGATAACAACTGGGTTTAATCCATTCTGGAAGCAATGCTTAAAAATAAAAAAGCGAACAATTTCTAGAACAAGTGTTACCCAGTTAATGCCAGTCTTCTAATCTGCTGCCAGACCTGATATTTACAAATAAGCAAAATGGTGAATTGTCTCAGAAGAGTTACAGCAAGGAAGATATGCTTCAGGAGCTAATAAGATACCTGGGAAACAACAGATGGGTGCCACTCTGGGATAGAAGCTTCAGTGCAGATTGCTTGATTGGCTCTTTGCTAATAGCAGGAACCAACTCTTCCCTCTCTTAATTCTTCAACCCAGTTAGGCATCTACACCCAGTTTTCTCTGATGCGACAGCTGCCATCATAGTTTCACTGTAAGCCATAGCAATAAGCAACATCATACACAGTGAATTCAACTGGTAGATAAAATTGTAGCTGGACAAGCTCATCCATTAAAAACATTGTAAAAAGTAAGCAGGAGAGAGGCTGTTGTTTTAATCACTTCATTATTACCTAGCACTTTACTGATTTATGTAGTGCACTAAAAATGCTGGTCTGAGAAAAATGAGGTTGTTCAGTCAGAAGATACTGCACAAAATCAGACAACGATGGTTGCTTCATTTACTTTCTTCTTAAAACCAACCAGGAAATGTCTTCCGAAACTTGGCATTTTTTTTTTAACTGAGGTTTGGAAATGAGATAGGAATATGGAATATGAGCATCTATGAAGGGTAACATATGGGACAAAAGTTCTGGACTTTGAGAGGTCAATGGGCACATCAACAATTTTAAGAGCATATTTTAGGTTCCCTCACATGGTGGATGTGAGCCAGGGATAAATTCCTGTTTACTGGAAAGCAAAATGGATGACAATGAGCTCTGCCATTTTCCCCCTGAAAACTTCCTACAAACTCAACCTTGTTTTTTTCCTTCTGGGCTAGCAGGAACACTTCTAAACAGAGCACTGGGATGCAACTACCCACCATTTTTATTTTCTAAGTACGTTACTAATCCCATGGTGGTGGTGGGGGGGGAGCATTCTTAGAAATAAAGATGGTGACAGCTGGCATTTTGCTTTGCTACATGCCATGTTTCCATCTGTTTCTGTAAAAAATATTTAGAAATCAGACAAAATGGAGTTTTAAAGGAGATGTCTACAACTACAAAATTTAAAACAGTGAAATTTGAGATAAAAATCAAGTTATAAAATAACTTAGGATAAGTAAGTATATATGGATATATATGGGATACTTGGCTCATCAACAGTAACATGAAAAAGTCTCGGAGCTGTAAAGAACACAGGCTGAATATGAGTCATCAGTCTGATATGGTTGCAAAATAGTCAACATATTCTAGATTTTAATATAGCATTAGGAAAAACTTCCTAACAGAACAGTTCCACAACAG
The DNA here is from genome assembly GCA_030867105.1 of Liasis olivaceus. Classification (NCBI taxonomy): domain Eukaryota; kingdom Metazoa; phylum Chordata; class Lepidosauria; order Squamata; family Pythonidae; genus Liasis; species Liasis olivaceus. The sequence continues at coordinate 46,315,068 of CM061354.1, read as the reverse complement.
AATGTGTTACCAAAATAAATGATGAGCTCTCCTTTGCTAGACAGCCATCTGTCAGGGATGGTTTAATATGGATTCTTACAGTAACCTAGGGATTGGTTTTGGATGGCTGAAAGAGTCTCTACCAGACCTATGATTCTACATTAATGTCCATGGAAGACCCCAGCTATATGGATAAGGATGCACTTAGCAACACTAAACCAATGATACTTAAAGCAGTATCAAAAATAGCAATGGGGAAAGCTAGAGGGAGAGGCTCTGATATACCATTATTTCAGGCTACATATAGCTATCTGTTAGAAGTCTATGCCTGCTTTTTCCAGAGTATGGGACATCGCACTAAAACACAGCTTGTCATTTCATCTGAACCCAATCTATGCGATGGGCCATGATGGAGGAGATGAAGGGAGGAGTAATGTGTGACATGGGGTTGATGTGGCTAATTCTTGTCATTATGGGTTAGTGTGACAACTGAACAAAACTGCAATATAAACTACAAAAAATATTAAGACCATGAAAGGGGTGCAAGAAACTGTCATCAGCAGAAATTGTGATCAATGGGCCTTCATTGTTGCTCAGTTGGAGTAGATCCAGACATCCTTTTTGTGTAATGACCAAGAGAGGGAAGTTTCCTGTTTGATCCTTTCAGAGTAAATATTGAAGTCACACATATATATTGTATCTTGGGAAGGACAAGGAACTCTAGAATGCAGTTCCACTGTTATGATTTTTTTTTAACAGTATATCCTACCTTTCTCTGAAAATTCAAGGTGGTGCATATAGGGATGGTCCCTCATTTTATCTGCCCAATAACCACTTTTTCAGATAGGGTAGGTTTAGAAAGAGTGATTGGCCTGAAGGCCCCCTGTGAACTCAGTAGTCAAGTCTAGAAGTCCCAGACCCAGTTCAACACTTAACCAACACACTATGCTTGCCAGAAAGTAACACTACAGTTGCATGATCCTCAAAAACGTGAAAAACTAAGAGCATCAATTTCTCAGACAAATTATGAAAATGGAATAGAGGTTCCCAAGAAACAATACTCCTAAATCTTTCTACTTAAGAACAACAAAATTAAGACTGCGCTCTGTAGGCTAGAGTTTACTAGAGCAGGTTACCTTTAACAGAATTGAAGATAAATTGATGGAGAAAGAGTTCTTTAAGAATTCTGTATGTACTTGTTGCATGAATGAAGAGATTATTTAACAATTCTCAACATAATAATTAGTGAAGGCCAAACAGAGATTCACAAGGATATGCCTATCTTGTTTTTATTGTCAATACCCATTTTTAATGATGACACATTATATATACCTATCTGAACTCCAATAACAACATAATATACCCTGTCTAAATGACCAGGCACCACATTCTTAATATCTGGATCACATCATCCTAAGCTATAATGTCTTTATTTGTTTTTGGCTTAACATGATACATGAAAATACCTAGTAAAAATTACTAAATCTCTTGTAAGAATGCTAAAATCTAACAGTTTGGCACTCACATGCATTTTTGCAAGATTTCAGCTTTTAGGGAGGAGGGGGTTAAATCATCACAAGTGGCCACTGGGTGCTACAGTGCATAATGGTTGCTGATTCCTGACTCAGCATCATGTATGAATACAGCCACTATTTTTATACACAGTCACAATATTTCTTTTATTTCTGTGCCTTCAAACATTACCGTACAGGAGACACACAGGACACAGTTCAGTTAGGTAATCTGAAGCTTTACTGCTTATCATATGCTTAGTTCTCTTACTGAAAGACAATCAAAGTGCTGAACCATTGTTATGTTGTGACCAAATGTTGCTGTGATGTAACAGAACTGTAGGTTGTTTCTTAGTTCAAATGGAAGATCTTTTTCCGTAAAGGAAATGATTGTACTACATCTGTATTGTATGCAATCCAGGCAAAACTTCACATGCTGCTCTGTCTGCCACTACAGTTTAGTCCTTTGGAAGCTGGTGTCAGAAATAATAGTATTAAAATATTCTTAACTCTACTGTTGTTAATTTTGGATTGGAGATCCTTCTACAAGAAGGAAAATTGTTTAGTACACTTTACTGCTAAAGTGGAAATATGTTATTTTGACTTCTGGCTGACCTAAAATTTTTCATCAGTGCGCAGCAACATAGGTTGTGTCTAACGTGAGTTGCTCCAACTAACAAGTGGGAAAATATCTACAATTTGGCAGTAGTATAGCCTCTGGCTATCAGATGGACTTCTTGGATCTGATATGAAAAGGGATTCAGATTTATGCTGCACTTCAAAAACATTACATGTTACATTTCTTTAAAAAGGTAGTAGTATACAGTACATAAACTAAGTGACCATATAACTATATTGATATTAAATATAAAAATATGTATGGTTTAAAAATGAAATCTAATCTGTTGCTTACTTTCTAGATGTGAACAAAATCAAGTTATTTCAAATAGTTCTGTGTCAGTCGAAAATGTCCTTACTAAATTCTTGTCTTGGATGCTTGGATGCTTTAGCTTCCCAAAAGAATAAGCAGGCGTTTCCAATTTGTTATCAACTGCAATTGTTTGCCAAATTGAGGGTGCGTATGGGTATGTGTGTTCTTTTATAACACCCCTGAACCTCTGTTCCCTCCTAGATCCTCAGATTTACTATGATTTACTAGTTAAGGCCTTGCCTGCATCAGAGATTACATAGTACTTATGGCTGAGAAGTCCTCTTTTGCTTGCAGCCTCTGATAGCAGCACAACTTAACTGTTTTCTGTGTTCTAAATCTCAAAACAGAATATTGCGCCCGTTCTTGCGAGATCTGTGGAAGACCAGAAGGTTTCCGAAGGATCGCGAGAATGGGGTGCACAATTTGGAAAAGGAATGGGGCTTGGAGAATGGCACAAGCATCCTCGGGAAGAAGGCCTGACACGGCAGCTGCCTCACATACAGTAGGGTCAGGCCGGGCGCACCTTATCAGCAGTGGGAAGAAAATGGCAAAGGTCAGCTGGGTGTGGCAGAGCCTCTGGAGCACAGGGCAGCGGGGGCAATTGGGGCTTTCCACAATTGTGTTGGGGTGGCTGGCCATGGTGTAGGGCTTGAGGTGGCATTTCTCAGTGGCAGTGCTTGGGCTGAAGTAGAGGCCTGGGGGTGGTGGCAGCTGGCTGAGACTACTGAAGGCCCTGGGCCTCTACTTAAGCCCCAGCCCCGCTGCCAAGTGCCAGTGTGCAGGGTGGCCAAAGGGCATAGATGGGGGGGAGATAGGGGGTTGGGGGAATTGCAGCACCCCTGCAGTTGTAAGCGCTGCTGGACCGGGCTGGTGTGGCTGAGGCTTCCCAGGGTGTGGCAGCTTTGTGCTGCACTTCTGGGCCAGGCTGGGCCAGCTGAGGCTTCCAGAGGTGGCTGCGGATTAGCGCTGCACTGCAGCACCCCCCCAACTCACGCGTGGCCTGTGCCGGGCCCCCCCAGCAGCACCCTGCACTCCTTAGTTGGGACTCCCTCTGCTTAATGACCTGTGATTCTCAGTGAACAATGGCAACCAGGAGTGCCAGCAAAGCGGTCATGTGATGTCTCTTTTGTGACTGCACTGTTTAGTGATATAAATTCCAGTCCCAATTGTGGTCATTAAGTGAGGACCACCTGTATAGGTAAGTCAAGGGGCTTGGAAAAAGAAAAAAACACTTAAGAGTTTTAAGCTTTTGGTGAAATAAATTCTGGAATACTCATGCATCCTGGTTTCCTAATGGCATTTACCTGTGGTTCTCCTTCTGAGTGAAATGGCAATTCCAACCCATTTAAATACAGTGGAACCTCGGTTCATGAATTTAATTCGTTCCGTGACTCTGGTCGCGACCCGAAATGGTCGCGACCGGAATCAAATTTTCCCATAAGGTTCAATGTAAATACAGTTAATCCGTTCCGACCCCAAATTTGGTCGCCAACCAATTTCTGGTCATGACCTGAGTCAAATTTCCCCATAAGGTTCAATGTAAATACGGTTAATCCATTCTGAACCATGTTTTTTTTTTTAAAAAAACCGCAAAAACATGACACAAAGTACAGTACGAAGAGAGAGAAAGCTAACCTTGCTCAGGAGGGAAAAGGGCCGTGCTTCCTGCTTGGAGGGAGAGTCCCCTCCCTACAGGAAGTCGCGACCACGTGACACGGGAGGGAAAATGGCTGCGGCTCCTGCTTGGAGGGAGAGTCCCCTCCCTACAGGAAGTCGCGACCACGTGACACGGGAGGGAAAATGGCTGCGGCTCCTGCTTGGAGGGAGAGTCCCCTCCCTACAGGAAGTCGCGACCATGTGACACGGGAGGGAAAATGGCCACGGTTCCTGCTTGGAGGGAGAGTCCCCTCCCTACAGGAAGCTGCGACCACGTGACACGGGAGGGAAAATGGCCGCGGATCCTGTTCGTCACCCGATCCGGCGTTCGCGACCGGAGGTAAATTTTTGCGGCCTGAGCTGGTTGTGACCCGAATTGTTCGTGAACAGATGCGTTTGTGAACCGAGGTTCCACTGTAACTGCAAGGATGACTCAGACATTATTGCATTCCTTGGGGGACACTCCAACAAAAACAAAATATGTTTTTGTGTATCCACAGTGAAAAAACAGAGTACAAGGAAGCAAAACTATAAAGCATTTATCACATAGGAAACTGTCCTTTGTTTTTCTCCCAACACCATCTACACAAACGATGATGAGGAACAAAGGTATTGGGATACTGTAATGGAAACTGCTTTGCTCTGTAGTGTTTCATATTCCTTCTACTGGGAAGTTTGTGATGGTGAGCTTGCTTTATATCTGGAGGCAGCTGGTGAAGTCACTTGCATGTACTAACTTGCACAAACAATTATGGCTGGCTTGGGTCTAAATATCACATTCCAAGTACTGAACTAGGACTGTCTTGCTTCGCATTCTATTCTTTTCAGGGTACTATGTGGTGACTCCCTCTAAGCAGATGCTACAATCATCAAATAATTAGTTCAATATGATATCTACAGACCACATGAGTTTCTAAAACAATCTCCTCCTCCCAATTATTTTGAGCTGTCCTGGAAGGCTAAAGAACAGAGTAAAAACAAAACAAACAAAATACACACATATCTCATGTGACTAAGCAAATTAAATATATATCCCCAGCACAGCAACAAAATTAAATCCCTTTGTCTTGTTATGGGTTTGAGAAATTGCCTACAGTTCTGCACGACAGCTCGCTGGGGAAGCTTATAGACAAATGTGAAATCAATCCAAAAATTAAAATCATTGCAGAAATATTATAGGAAGATATTTGATGTTTGCCAAATTAAAAGATAGAACAAAAGGCAATTAAGGGAGATAGATAATTAATCTATTCTACTTATACTGCTATAATCTGAAGGAATCAGTTTTCTTTATCTAAATAAGAGGCTAGAGACAATGAGGGCAACACCCAGGCTTAGAGTTATGCATGGACCCCATCACAAACTACACCTAGTGTTCCAGAAAACATTTTTGAGATACTTTTTCCAGGCACCAAGCAGTAGCAGGGTACTGTATTTATTATTTATATGATTTATATAGCTGCCCACGTCACACAAGTGACTCTGGGAGGCTTACAAGGATGAAAAACACAGAAACCCACAATTTATAATTCCTGGTGCCCAAGGGTAAAGCAATACCCCACTCACATAAAAAAAGGATAGTGACAGCAGGAGACCTCATCTACTCACTTGACCCAAATGTATGGGAAAACTATAACTGTCCAGCGTCACATCTATTTAGGCCCTTGGAGTTGGAAAATACCAAATCAACATCATACAAAATCCTAGTTTAGTATAATCCTAAATCATGGCTTAGCATTATAAATGACCTACCATCAGTGTGCATGCTTTTCATTTGTCTCTAGAAAGGGAAGATCAGGTCTTTGAGAGGGAAACAATTGACATGGGCTTCACACATGAAAGCTGTGGCGGGGGGGGGGGTGGCAGCATCCAAAGTATGGTTTAGTAGTTTAACAAATACAGTCTTGCAGATTATTTCAGTATTTGGGGTTCCCCTTTCCCTAAAGAAAGGCCGGCCGGCCATAGAGAACACACAATTACATGGTGTGAGGGATGTGCTCAAATAAACGTTTTGTTTCTCTGAGTCTTTAATAATTCCTCATCACACCTAATTACAGTTCTCTGTGATATACAAACTTGATAAACTTTTATTATATCCAACTGTGATTCATTAAAATGTGTATAAAAATAGTTTGACTTTAACATCTCAGATCTATTTTGTTAATTATAGAAAATGATGGTTAGTGTGAGAACCTTAGGCTAATTCAAGTTTACTTCCGTAATGCTAAACTCCTGACCGAAGTAATGTGAAATTTCAATCCTCAATCAGGTCTATACTTCACAATAGTTTCAAGTGAAGGAAATGCGCTCGCTCGCTCTCTCTCTCTCTCTCTAGCATTTCCTTCACTTGAAACTATCATGAAGTATAGACCTGATTGAGGACTGAAATTTCACATTATTTCGGTCAGGAGTTTAGAGGGGAGGGAGGGAGGGATGGAGGGAGAGAGAGAAAGAGAGAGAATATATTCAGTTACACTGGTCTTTTCTGTAGTCAAAGCCTTTAACAAGTAATGCTACTATAGTTTAAACACATTGCCAGCAGAAAAAAGAAACTGTATAAAAGTAATGGAAGTTATAATCAAGGCAGTTGCTTTTTAGATGATTCAAGATATATACTACCAATGCCATAATTTTCTGATCTCTTAAAAATATTCTTTTAAAAACCATTTGATTGAAAAACTCAAAATCTTTTGATAATTATTTTAATTATAAATAAATATATCTTTCTGGGATTACTGAAGTACCCTGACTAAATATAGTGAGCAGAAGTCATGTTGTTGGGGTAACTTTTCTTTGGTATGCAGCTAATATAAATAAAATGAGTGGAGCGAAGCTGGCTGTATTCCACTGGCATTACATCACTCTTCCTTAATAGGAAACCTCTCTCCAGCTTAACAATTTGCTTCAGTGTGTCCATGTAAGTTCTCAGAGAGGATCATCTTGTAAGGCTGATGTTTTAATCAAAAACAGCACTTAAAGAACATCAGTAATTTGGCTTGTAATTAGAACTATCCAAATTACTGCAGCTCTTACTATAGCAATAAAAAAAAACTGCTCGAGGCTTTCAGCATTTTGCAGAACTGAAGGCTGCGGTAGTAAACTTTTGTAGGATCACACTGATGAATAACCACCAAGGATACAAAAAATATTCACGTTCTCTAATTCATTATTTAAATCAAGTACTGTACCACAAATAGAAAGATATGTCATTTAGCATGCACCATTCATGTAGAACAACTACACCCTACTTCAAGCCTCTGTAAAGAGAAATGCTTTGTATTTTCCCTAGCACTGCAGCTACCTAAATAATACCACCCAAAAAATTCCTAGCAAAGTTAGGAAATTTAGTTGTTTACTCTGAGAAATATAAAGAACTATAGGTAGTCCCCAGGTTAAGAACACCTGGGTTACAGATGACTCATAGTTAAGAATGGAGCCTATCTATATACTACTAAAACTATCTTCTCTGTAACCTTTAACTGGGCGAAACAGTGCATGGGAGGGCAACAATTTCCCAACAAAGGTACCTCAAATGGGCTAACTTAGAGAATGTGAGGACCCATGACTCCCGTGGGATTGAAATTTGGGAAATTTGTGGCTGCTTCAGCACTGCACTGCAGCAGTCAGCCCAGGACACGTGATCATCATGGGCATATCCCTGACCTCTTTCCCACCTCCGTCCCCTGCACCCAATCGGCTGGCAGCAAGGCCTTATGGGTAAGCGGCGATTGGCTGTTTTGGTACCAAGGCAGAAATCTGAAATCTCTTAATGGCAGTTGGCAGTGAGGAAAGGATGAGGGAGCAACTTGGATGCTTGTTGGCAAGGTAGGGCTGGCTGGGGGGTGCCAGTGGTCAATGGGTGAGTCCTCTTCTTTCCTCAAGGGAGGGGGCCCTTGGGGACACGCTGGAATGAGGAGCAGGGGTGAAGTTTTCCTCACAGACTGCAGCTCCCTTGGCTCCACCTCCCCCCAGCAAAGTGGCCAAGGAGAAGGAGGAGGCGGAGAGGAGGAGGCAGCTTCACCGGGGCTATCCTGAGGGTCATGAGGGGAGGGCAATGGCACAAGCCTATATTATATATGGAAATGAAAGGAAGGAGGGAGGGAGAGAGGAAAAGAAAGGAAGAGGGAAGGAGGGACGGAGGGAGGGAGGAAGGGAGAGGAGGGGAGGGAGGGGGGAGGGAGGGAAGTAAGACTTCTGCCAGCTTCCTACTATCAAAGTCAATGGGGAAGCCAGCAGCAAGTCACAAGTTGCTTGCACTCCCACTGCTTTTTTGTCCTTGATTATTCCATTTCTCTGTTTAGGTAAAAAAAAATACCTCTGAAACGATGACCCAATGGGACACTGGTTGTCTAGTTGTAGCAAAATTCAAGTTAAATACACAATGATTTGAATTAATTACACAATATTACTTATACAGTATTATACAATGATACTGTTCTGGCTTACATACAAATTCGACTTAAGGACAGACCTTGGGAATGGAACTTGTTCTTAAATTGGAGACTATCTGTGTAGACTTGGCTTCTGCAGATTTCACAGAATAGGAGTCTGACAAATTGATATGTAAGTCTCAAATGAGCTGAAAGAAGAGAGAGCATTTAGGTCATAAGGAGATATACATTATTTCTGAAGTCCAGTCTATATCTTCTTAAATCCAGCTTCTCTGAGGTCCGATTTGTAAGGCTGCTATGCTAGAAAAATATTATAGCTAAGCAGGGTGAAAGGGCTTGGCTAGGAATGGGTCCAACATTTTGGAACTTGTGCTTGCTGGGACTAGTAAATAGTTAAACAAACAAAACAACAAATATTTATCACATTTTCACTGTCAGTAAGTAGTATTGGAAGCTTCAGCACTTAAGATTCATTATTTAAATAAAATATTTGCATAATTACTATTCTTATGCTTACAGATATCTTGGAAATCCATCTTATGGCCAAACCAGATGATGTACCAGAAACCCATGACTGGAGCTACTATACCATTTTCCCAGTGAATGTTATTCATTAGGGGAAACAGCATGATATTCATGAGCAAATTGCAGCTGCATTTCAGAAAGTATATTAGGGAGAACTACACAGGAAGAGAGATTAAGTTCTCCTCTTTCCCAATGTATAGTTCCAATCCAATTTGGGATCTCCACAGCTGTTTTAGAAGTGAACAATTTATGCACACAAAACCCTTGGGCAAAACTCAGAGTGTCCCAGTTGACACAAAACTGTAATTTTCTAAGTTGATAGAAAGGAAAGCTTATTAAGTACACAGCAGTAATTGTATTAGCTATGTTTAATGTAATTTAAATATAAAACTAAACTAAATTTAGGGTTTTTTTCCAGCCCCATCTAGATTTCTTTATCCAGGCTTTTTCCATGTTTTGGAAGAAGACTCTCAGCCTGAAAAAAGACATGCACCTTGGCCTAAAATCTAGAGAGACAAATGGTATGTTCAATATTCTCCAATACTGTACCTTATTTAGTCTGACCCTTGAAGATAAAAATCATAAAGAATCCTCCAGACTACAGCACAGACAAGGGCAGGTTATTAGAAGACCCTCACAGTGGTTCAAATACAACTGGAATTAAAATTCCAAAGCAACAAAAATAGTAGATCCCAATACATTTAAAACAACAACAAAAAACTTTAATCATGGGAAGCATGGTTTATACCTAGTTTAATCTAATGAGATAAGGCATGTAAAGACTAGATAGATAAACAGATAGATAGAGCCAACTTTTCTGTACTTTGAGAGTAGAAGCTCTCTTACACGTAATGGTAAATCACAGGATGTTGCAAACGATAGTTTTACTTCCTAGTTTGAGAACTAGGCAAATTTGCCATAAGCTATTACATTATGGTTTGCCATTAATTATAATAGCAGTGTTTAATTTGATTTGATTTATTTGATTTAGGCATTGCCTGAGTCAAAACGACTCTGGGCTTGTAACAAATAAGATAAAACACAACAATTCAGAATAAAACCAATAAAACAAGTAAGTAAGAAGCAGATGAAGAACAATATCGTGAATCCAACCAAAGACAAAATTCACAAGGCCTGGGAGAAGACCCAGGTCTTCAAGGCTCTCTGGAATGTTATCAGACTGGGAGCCACTCAGACTGCAGGGGAACTTAATCTGAGAGGCAGGTACTGCAACAGAAAAGCTGCTCCTCCTGGGTCCCAAAAGATTATATACTTTTAATTTACAGTTTTATTGATAAAGGGAACAGGGTAGCATTTATGCACTTCCTACTGGTCTTCCTCAGAGTTACAGCTGAACTGAAAATTTCAATTAATATCGAGAGCTTTATCATTATATTTAGGGGGGATTCTGACTTAGTGTTCAGTCAGAATCCCATATATGGTAGCTTTTCCCCATTAGTTCCTCAGCCAAGCACATACACCAACTATATGAGACTCTTACAAAGTCTCTTGGAGGAAATAAACCATATCTTCCACTCAGAGCAGCTGGTTTTATCAAAGGTTTTAACATACTCCATCAATGTTTTACATTACAGCATCTAATAGCAAAGTAAATGGAAAAATCCTCTAGGAGTTTTTATGCAGCACTGTAGACCTTTCTTCTGCCTTTGCCCTGGTAAAAGGTGAGTGGATAAACTGAATAAATAAATGTACAAAAATAAATATTAATCTGTTAGCTACAACCATTGAAAGGCAGCTTTTTTTTATTTAGAAAGGAAACTAGCATGCAAATATATCTTAGTTCAATTGAACATTGGAATGAGACAGATGTAGTCTGGCTTGCTTCTTACTGTTTTTACATCAACAGTATTGTAACAGAGCTTTTTTCTCTTTTCTTCTTCCCTACATCTATTGATAACTGAAAGATTTCTGTGTTACTATATGCAGATGATATGGTATTACACTCCACAATACAGTACAACCTGTTATGCAAAGG